>CM061749.1:334138871-335348870 GCA_030979885.1 Lolium multiflorum
AGCATCTCGTCTGCATGTTACCGTGTACGACCTGGTGCCCCTCGACCATCCTCGCCGTTCTGTCACCCTGCCGTTCATGCACGACAGAAAATGGCTTGGCGCGAACGGCGACTGGATCGCCGCCGCCGATCATCGTGGGTGCCAGTGGTGCCTTGTGAACGTCTACACCGAGCGACATATCCCCCTTCCATCCCCACCTGATCCGAAGATTGGTCATGGTGTTACATATCAACCTGCTACTAAAGATTGGTTATACTATCTTTGCTGGAGTCGAGCAATTAATTTGTTGAAGATTGTAATCTGCCAAGTGCCCACAAAAGGTGGGAGGTACGCAGATTACAAGCTCATCGCCTTGTTCGACAAAAGGATTTTCTACCTTGAAGGGGGTGGCGACTGGAGAATGCTGAAGAACCCTACACCTGAACAAATTGTGCCGGCGTTCTGTGATGCCATTGAACTCGGTGGCCAAGTTTTTGCGGTGGACGAAATTAGGGGCTGGACGTACTGCTGGGACACCCCAAATGGTATTTTTCAGTCCTTATGTTGCATTGCATGATACACTGCCTTAATCAATGAAGTTATTCATGAACTACCTTGTTTATATTTTACCTTTCATAAATGACTTAATGATCACACCGCCTTTTGCTGAATATGAATGAACCGTTGCTTGCAATGAATTAGTACTAATTAGTCACCAACAAACATAGTATGCTCAGTATGTGATTGCATTCCTGAATTAGTAATTCTACGCCACTGCAGAATATGGATGTAATTAACCAGTATCTCAAAAGATAAGGTAGCACTATGAAGGCACCCTTTTTGATAACCTTTTACACCCATTGTTTCATATATAACTAATTGATTTTTGCTCCAAAAGGAGGACGAGAGACCCCCGCCATCTGCATCAGAGAGATGCATAAGGACTTTCATAAGTATATGACTTAACGATCACATCCTTTATCTGAATATGAATGAACCGTTGCTTGCAACGAATTAGTACTAATCAGTCATCAGCAAACATAGTATACTCCGTATGTGAATACAATCCTGAATTAGTAACTCTATCCACTGCAGAATATGGATGTAATTAACAAGTATCTCAAATGTTAACGTAGCACAATGAAGGCACCCTTCTTGATTAACTTTTACACCCATTGTTTCATATAACTAGTTGATTTTTGCTCGAAATAGAGGGCGAGGTACCCCGGCCTCTGCATCGAAGAGATGAATATGGCCGTTATTTAGTACTCCATCTCATGAAACATGTTATAACTATTTCTTACTTTTGATTTACTCCCTCTGTCCCACCAAAAGTGTCTTGAATATCTGCCTTCTCCTTTTTTCCCTTAGAAAAGTAACTCAATCAAAATCCAATTATTTACTAAACAAGAATGAAATACTTGTTATGCCTAATTTACTTAGTTTAACCTGTACCTTTTATAATTCTGTTCTTTATCCGGCTAGATTTTTCTTTGCCAAATTGCCCGAAGCTTATGCATATTTCAACCCCATCGTGGATGTTATGCCTATCATACCTCTATTTTTTTCTATTAGCCTTTGTTTGGCAAGCTGCTTTAAGTTTCCCATGAAATGTTTAGTACTCTATCTACCAAATTGAATGTTGTATTCATTCCAAAAAATCAACAAAATGTGTACAAGGCGAGAACTTTTATATTTTTATATTACTAGTATGTATGCACGTCAAACCATTAAAGATTCTGTTTGATAATCAAAAGAATATTTATAGCATGCCTTTCGCAAGTTTTGAAAGAATATATAAAAAATCTAAAAAAATAGATGTAGAGAATGTATTATTCTACCAGAGTGTAAAATCTGAAATTGAGATACCCTATATTCGGGCCGCACAAAAATGACAGAATCTGATAGATTTTGAAGTTACAAAATGTTGGAAAATATATGTCAGATTTTTTTGTTGTTGCAAAACCTTAAATATAAGATATTTTGATTTGGACATTTGAATGTTGGTAGAACACAACATTGTTGACACCCGTATTTAATCTCCGTTTTCTTTGGAACTTCAAAATGCAGCTCTCAAAATTTTCAAAAACCATGCTACATGTAGCTCGAGCTATATTCATGGTTTTCGAAAGAAAATATTGCCAACAATGCATATATAAAATACGAAAACAAGAGTGGTCCTACAAAAAATGATGTTTCTTCCCATCAGTCGGCAAACGAAGGGAACAAATAAAAAATTAAAAATATGTGTACATCTAACACTCACTCGTTTCTTATCTACCTTTTCCTTTGATGTTTCCTTGAGAGTTGAGACCGTAAGAACCTTCCATTGATCCATGTAGCAGTGCTGAATAGCGATTTCTTTGAACGGGGTTATTCCTATGCTTCAGGGGTTTCAGATATTTGGTCATTTTTTGGGGTAGACCCAAGGCTCACGTGATGGTTCTAAAATATTGTAGAGTTAGCTATGTGCACTCTTCACAGAGAATCCTGCTGTTGTGCACCGTTAGATTTAGCACTCCAAGGGTCATGATTGAAGCTCTATACTCAGTTTAAAACTGGACCAACTGGTAGATTGTCTGTACTCCTATATTGTATACAAATATCTAATCATATACACCGTTGGATCACTTAAGACAAAGGGAATTAACTACAACACAGGACTTAAACTTAAGATGATATATTTGTCAAAATTTGAATGTATCTATATGCTTTCACTGTCTAGATACATCTGAATTTGGACAAATCTCAGACACTTTCGGTGGGACAGAGGTAGTATATAACTGTGTATGCCAAAACTAGTGTCTAGTTTTGGCGAAGTTAAGACTAGTTTCGTGGGATGCATGCAGTATAACTGATATATTGGACACTCGATTTGAACACATGAATGACCAATGTCCTTAGCTTACATAGTCGTATTTATACTGTGAGCATGAACGATGAACAATGCTGCTGTTTGAATATGGTTGCCAGTAACACCCTATTCGTCTCCATTTCTAATATTGCAGAAAACCCGATGTCCATGTTCGTAATCCCGCCACCGGTGGTGGATGATCAGCAGTACGCGTGGTTCCTCGCTCCAACTGCTGATGGCAAGCGATTGATGATCATCCTTACAGTAAACAACATTGGGATTGCCAATGCTGAAGTACCTCCTGACATTCCCTATGCTGCTAATGGGCTTCAGCTACGGCAGTATCCTCCTGTTGCCACCTACGTCTTTGAGCAGGATCCCATATCTCTGTTCGTTGCAGCACGTGCAGGGGACTTTCATTGGAGGCAGGTTAACAGCCTCGGCGACCACTCTCTGTTCCTCGGACTCAATTACCCGATCATTGCCAACCTGAAGAAGCGTGAATCCAAAGCTCCTGATGGCACATTGGTTCCATTCATGAGGAAAAACTGCGTCTACACAGCATACCGGAAGTATCTTCATAATCAATACCCTAAAATTTTGCGCTGCAACCTCCAGCCAGATGAAGGTGAGACTGTGGGAGTTATCAGCCTTCCCAGAGTTAGTTGGGGTAGTGTCCGACAAGCGGCTATGTGGTTTAAGCCTGCTTTAAACATTGCCCGTTCGGTGTTACCTTTAAAAAAACACTGACACACTTTTTTATTATGCTTGAAGTGTTGAGAAGTAGTACACTGTTTTTAGTATGTACTAGTTTGAATCAGTTTATTTGAACACTGCCCAGCTTTTGTACATACGACAACTCCTATATGATATGTGTACGATTGAGCATCTGGAGGTGTGCTGCCACCTGCTTCCTCACACGTTGGGTTTGATCTTGTGTTGCGTACACGGATCGGACTGAAATTGTCGTGTGCATAGCAAGGTTCATGTCAATAAGGCTGAGTGCCTGAGTTTGGCATCTAAGTCTAGGCAACAAATACTTTTGGGTTCCAACGGCCATCTACATGGTATTTGCTATAGGCCTACTTGCTCAGGCTGTCGAAGCCCAATAACTAGAAATGGGCTTTTCTGCTCATGCAATTTCGGCCCTTTTCTAATGAACCATAGATCCTATGATGGCAAAAAACAAAAACACGGAGATTCTGCATAAAAGTTGTTTTTATTTATTTAGAATTATCCGGTTGCAATTTTTGAAACTGCTCATGGCCAATATGAAAATCCTTGATCGCTCCATACCCACACGGATCACGGTATTTTTAAAAAATTCATAAAGTGGATTTGAAATTTAAAACATATCCTAATAATTCCATGATTTATTCTATTAACTTGCAAGATCTTGGAGCGAAAGAGCTTGTATTAGACTGCAAAAATAATACAGAAAAACCTGTCATTAACAAGAAATGAAGGTTTATCGTCCAAAGAGGATGCCATGTGGGACCCATGAGCCAGCAGCGTCCTCAACATTTCAAAGGCGGTAGGAGATCCAAAAAAAAGGCAAGTATCTCGAAAATAGGGGTCAAAAATAAATCATAGAAAGGAATCATTTATAGTTCAGAGTGGCTGACATGTGGGACAGATCTGCCAGCAGCATCCTCATCATTTCAAAGTCGGCAGAGGATCAAAAGAAAAAAAGGCAAATAGCCAGAAATTAGGGGTCGAATCCAACAAAGGAAACTTTTATTATTCATAGAAGAAGACATGTGGGACCGACCTGCCAACATCGTCCTCATCGTTTTAAAGGCCCAGGGGATCAAAAGAAAAAGGCAAATAGCCAGAAATTAGGGGTAAAAAATAAATCCAACAAAGGAAAGGTTTATTGTTCATAGAGCCTGACCTGTGGGACCCATGAGCCAGCAGCCTACTCAATTTCAAAGGCGGCATAGGATCAAAAGAAAAAGGCAAGTGACCAAAAATCAGGGGGGAAAAAATCCAAGAAAAGAAACTTTATTGTACATAGAAGATGACATGCGGGTCCCATGAGCCAGCAGCCTCCACGTTTCAGAGGCGGCATGAGATCGAAAGAAAAAGGAAAGTGACCAAATATTAGGAGCAAAAAATAATCCAAGAAAAGAAACTTTTAATGTACATAGAGGATGACATATGGGTCCCATGTTGTAGCAGCGGTCTGAACGTTTCAAAGACGGCATGAGATCGAAAGAAAAAGGCAAGTGCCAAATATCAGGAGCAAAAAATAATCCAAGAAAAGAAACTTTCATTGTACATAGAGGATGACATATGGGTCCCATGTTGTAGCAGTCTGAACGTTTCAAAGACGGCATGAGAACGAAAGAAAAATGCAAGTGACCAAATATCAGGAGCCAAAAATAATCCAAGAAAAGAAAATTTATTGTACATAGTTAATGACATGCGGGTCCCATGAGCCAGAGCTTACTCAACGTTTGAGAGGCGGCATGAGATTGAAAGAAAAAGGCAAGTCACCAAATATCAGGAGCCAAAAATAATCCAAAAAAAGAAACTTTTATTGTACATAGAGTATGACATGCGGGTCCCATTAGGAAGCAGCATCCTCAACGTTTCCAAGGCGGCATGGGATCAAAAGAAAAAAGAAATAGCCAAAAAGCAGAGGGTGAAAAAATCGAAGAAAAGAAACTTTTATTGTTCATAGTGGATGACATGTGGGACCCATGAGGCAGCAGCATCCTCAACGTTTCCAAGGCAGCAGGGGATCGAAAGAAAAAGGAAATAGCCAAAAATCAGAGGGTGAAAATAATCCAAGAAAAGAAAATTTTATTTTACATGAGGATGACATGTGGGTCCTATTTTGCAGCAGCGGTCTCAACGTTTCAAACGGCTTGAGAGTTGAGATCAAAAGAAAAAGAAAGTAGCCATGAAAAGAAAGTTGATTGTACATAGAGGATGACATGCGGGTCCCATTTTGCAGCAGCTTACGTTTCCAAGGCGGGGGATCAAAAGAAAAAGGAAATAGCAAAAAATCAGAGGGTGAAAAAAACCCAAGAAAATGAACTTTTATAGTACATAGAGGATGACATGCGGGTCCCATGAGCAGCAGCGGTTCCTCAACGTTTCAAACATGGCATGAGATCGAAAGAAAAAGACAAGTGACCAAATATCAGGGGCCAAAAATAATAATCCAAGAAAAGTAATTTTTATTGTACATAGAGGATGACATGCGGGTCCCATTTTGCAGCAGCGGTCTGAACGTTTCAAAGACGGCATGAGATCAAAAGAAAAATGCAAGTGACCAAATATCAGGAGCCAAAAATAATCCAAGAAAAAAATTTATTGTACATAGAGGATGACATGCGGGTCCTATTTTGCAGCAGCGTTCTCAACGTTTCCAAAAAAAAAGTAGTAGAAATCATGGGCTCAAAAAATCCAAGAAAAGAAAGATTTCAATTGGGCTATCTGGCCGTCTGGGCTTTCGAACTATCCTGCTGGACGCTTTTGGACTCGTACAATTTGAGCCCACTCCAAAACAGGAAAGTCCTATGCTTCGCGAAAACAAAAAACAAGGAGATTCAACATATAAGTTTGTTTATTTAAAATTAAAGATTTATTTTTTTCCGTTTGCAATAGCTCAGAGCGAAATACATTGTTTATTGTCTGCAAAATAATCAAGATATCACATGTTTCTTGGAGGCGACATCGGGTACCCATGAGCCAGCGTCGTCCAACGTTTTTAAAGGCGACAGGGGATCGGAAAAAAATCAGTTGGTAAAAAAATCCAAAAAAAGAAACATTTATCGTTCGAGCGGATGACATGCGGGACCCATGAGGCAGCAGCATTCTCAACGTTTCCAAGGCGACACAGGATTTTAAAAAAGGCGAAATAGCCAGAAATTAGAGGTCAAAATAACTCCAAGAAAGGAAATGTTTATTTTCATAGAGGCTGACATGTGGGACCCATGAGCCAGCAGAATCCTCAACGTTTCACAGCGCAGGGGATCAAAAGAAAAAGGAAGTAGCGAAAAATTAGGGGTAAAAAATAATTCCAAGAAAGGAAACTTTTATTGTTCGTAGATGATGACATGCGGGACCCATGAGCCAGCAGCTTACTCAACGTTTCAAAGGCGGCATGAGATCGAAAGCAAAAGGCAAGTGACAAAATATCGAGCCAAAGATAATCCAAGAAAAGAAACTTTATTGTGCATAGAGGATGACATGCGGGTCCCATTTAGCAGCAGCGGTCTCAACGTTTCAAATGCGGCTTGAGATCAAAAGAAAAAAAAAGTTGATTGTACATAGAGGATGACATGCGGGTCCCATGAGTCAGCAGCTTACTCAACGTTTCGGCGGTAGGGATCAAAAGAAAAAGGCAAGTGACCAAAAATGAGGGTGAAAAATAATCCAAGAAATGAAACTTTTATTGTACATGGAGAATTGCATGTGGGTCCCATTTTGCAGCAGCGGTCCAAACGTTTCAAATGCGGCTTGAGATCAAAAGAAAAAGAAAGTAGAAATTAGGGGTAAAAAAACTCCAAGAAAAGAAAGTTGATGGACATAGAGGATGACATGCGGGTCCCATGAGCCAGCAGGTCAACGTTTCCAAGGCGGGGGATCAAAAGAAAAAAGAAATAGCCAAAAATCAGGTGAAAAAATCCAAGAAAAGAAATTTTATAGTACATAGAGGATGACATGCGGGACCCATTTTGCAGCAGCTGTCCCAACGTTTCAAATGCGGCTTGAGATCAAAATAAAAAGAAAGTAGCCAGAAATTAGGGGTAAAAAACTCCAAGAAAGGAAAGCTTTATCGTTCATACAAGTGACATGTGGGACCTATGAGGCAGCAGTCCTCAACTTTCAAAGGCGGCAGGGGATCAAAAGAAATAGGAAATAGCCAAAAATCAGAGGGTGAAAAAACCCAAGAAAATGAACTTTTTAGTACATAGAGGATGACATGCGGGTCCCATGAGCCAGCAGGTTCCTCAACGTTTCAAACGTGGCATGAGATCGAAAGAAATAGGCAAGTGACCAAATATCAGGATCCAAAAATAATTCAAGAAAAGAAACTTGATTGTACATAGAGAATGACATGCGGGTCCCATTTAAGGAGCAGCGGTATCACCGTTTGAGAGGCGGCAGGGGATCAAAAGAAAAAGGCAAGTGACCAAATATGAGGTGCCAAAAAAAATCCAAGAAAAGAAAGTTTTATTGTACATAGAGGATGACATGCGGGTCCCATGAGCCAGCAGGTTCCTCAACGTTTCAAACGTGGCATGAGATCGCAAGAAAAAGGCAAGTGACCAAATATCAGAAGCCATGTGAGAATCTTTTAATGTTCATAGAGGATGACATGTGGACCGACCGCCAACAGCGTCCTCATCGTTTCAAAGGGGGAGATCAAAAGAAAAGGGAAATAGCCAGAAATTAGGGGTCAAAAATAACTCCAAAAAAGAAAACTTTTATTGTTCGTAGAGGATGACATGCGGGTCCCATGAGTCAGCAGCTTACCCAACGTTTCCAAGGCAGCGGGGATCAAAAGAAAAAGGAAATAGCCAAAAATCAGAGGGTGAAAAAAAAAAAGAAAAATAAACTTTAATAGCACATAGAGGATGACATGCGGGTCCCATGAGCCAGCAGGTTCCTCAACGTTTCAAACGTGGCATGAGATCGAAACAAAAAGGCAAGTGACCAAATATCAGGATCCAAAAATAAATCAAGAAAAGAAACTTGATTGTACATAGAGGATGACATGCGGGTCCCATGAGTCAGCCTACTCAACGTTTCCAAGGCGGGGGATCAAAAGAAAAAGGAAATAGCCAAAAATCGAGGGTGAAAAAAAATCCAAGAAAATAAACTTTTATAGCACATAGAGGATGACATGCGGGTCCCATGAGCCAGCAGGTTCCTCAATGTTTCAAACGTGGCATGAGATCGAAAGAAAAAGGCAAGTGACCAAATATCGGCCAAAAAATAATTCAAGAAAAGAAACTTGATTGTACATAGAGGATGACATGCGGGTCCCATTTAGCAGCAGCGGTCTCACCGTTTGAGAGGCGGCAGGGATCGAAAGAAAAAGGCAAGTGACCAAATATCAGAGCCAAAAATAATCCAAGAAAAGAAAGTTTTATAGTACATAGAGGATGACATACGGGTCCCATTTTGCAGCAGCGGTCTCAACGTTTCCAAGGCGGCACGGGACCAAAAGAAAAATGAAGTAGCGAAAATCAGGGGGTGAAAAAAAATCCAAGAAGAAAGATTTCAATTGGGCTGCATCTGGACATCTGGGCCTTCGAACTATCCTGCTTGGCCTTTTGACTCGTACAATTTCAGCCCACTCCAAAACAGGAAAGTTCCGAATTTTCTAAAAAAACAGGAAAGTCCTATGCTTCGCAAAGACAAAAAAACAAGGAGATTCAACATACAAGTTTTTTTATGTAAAAATAAAGATTTAATTATCCGTTTGATATAGCTCAGAGCGCAATACACTGTTTATTGTCTGCAAAATAATCAAGATATCATATGTTTGTTGTACGGGGAGGCTGACATCGGGGACCCATGAGCCAGCAGCGTCGTCAACGTTTTAAAGGCGGCAGGGGATGGAAAGAAAAAATAAACCAAAAATATGTTGGTACAAAATCCAAGAAAAGAAACATTTTCGTTCTTAGAGGATGACATGCGGGACCCATGAGGCAAGATCCTCGGCGTTTATTGTTCATAGAGGCTGACATGTGGGACCCGTGAGCCAGGAGCGTCCTCAACGTTTTAAAGGCGGCAGGAGATCGAAAGAAAAAATTAGCCAAAAATCATTTGGTAAACAAAATCCAAGAAAAGAAACATTTACCGTTCTGAGAGGATGACATGCGGGACCCATGAGGCAGCAGCATCCTCAACGATTCCAAGGCGGTAGGGGATCAAAGGAAAAAAAAGGAAATATCCCGAAATTAAATAGGGGTTCAAAATAAATCCATCAAAGGAAACTTTTATTGTTCACAGAGGATGACATGTGGGACCGACTTGCCATCGTCATCATTTCAAAGGGGCGGGAGATCAAAAGAAAAAGGCAAATAGCCGAAATTAGGGGTCAAAAATAACTCCAAGAAAGGAAACTTTTATTGTTCGTAGAGGATGACATGCGGGACCCATGAGCCAGCAGCTTACTCAATGTTTCAAAGGCGGCATGAGATCGAAAGAAAAAGGCAAGTGGCAAAATATCAGGAGCCAAAGATAATCCAAGAAAAGAAACTTTATTGTACATAGAGGATGACATGCGGGTCCCAATTAGCAGCAGTCTCAACGTTTCAAATGCGGCTTGAGATCAAAAGAAAAAGAAAGTTGATTGTACATAGAGGATGACATGGGTCCCATGAGTCAGCAGCTTACTCAACGTTTCCAAGGCGGCAGGTGATCAAAAGAAAAAGGAAATAGCCAAAAATCATAGGGTGAAAAAAAACCCAAGAAAATAAACTTTTATAGCACATAGAGGATGACATGCGAGTCCCATGAGCCAGCAGGTTCCTCAACGTTTCGAACGTGGCATGAGATCGAAAGAAAAAGGCAAGTGACCAAATATCAGGAGCCAAAAAAATTCAAGAAAAGAAACTTGAGTGTACATAGAGGATGACATGCGGGTCCCATTTAGCAGCAGCGGTATCACCGTTTGAGAAGCGGCAGGGGATCGAAAGAAAAAGGCAAGTGACCAAATATGAGGTGCCAAAAAATCCAAGAAAAGAAAGTTTTATAGTACATAGAGGATGACATGCGGGTCCCATTTAGCGCAGCGGTCTCACCGTTTGAGAGGCGGCATCGAAAGAAAAAGGTAAGTGACCAAATATGAGGTGCCAAAAAAATCCAAGAAAAGAAAGTTTTATAGTACATAGAGGATGACAGGCGGGTCCCATTTAGCAGCGGTATCACCGTTTGAGAGGCGGCAGGGGATCGAAAGAAAAAGGCAAGTGACCAAATTTGAGGTGCCAAAAAAAATCCAAGAAAAGAAAGTTTTATAGTACATAGAGGATGACATGCGGGTCCCATTTAGCAGCAGCGGTATCACCGTTTGAGGGGCGGCAGATCGAAAGAAAAAGGCAAGTAACCAAATTTGAGGTGCCAAAAAAAATCCAAGAAAAGAAAGTTTTATAGTACATAGAGGATGACATGCGGGTCCCATTTAGCAGCAGCGGTATCACCGTTTGAGAGGCGGCAAGGGATCAAAAGAAAAGGAAGTAGCCAGAAATCAGGGGGTCAAAAAATCCAAGAATAGAAAGAATTTTGGTTCATAGAGGATGACATGCGGGACCCATGATCCTGCATCGTAAACGGCTCGATCGGAGAGCGTTGAACGAGATGGCGCGATCGAGAAAAAAACAATGCCAGAGAGGCTTCCATCTGGGCCCTACATCCCTCGGTGGTGCGGATTTGCGTTGACTCGGCCGGCGAACCCGAGAATTCGAGATGCACCACGTCCCGGGCCACCATACGCCACGTTTTGGCCGTTTTCGTCGGGCTAGGTGGCCTCAAAAACGAGAAAAAACTTTTTGACATGCACAACGGACAGACCCAAAATCGTCGGCCATGGTACACCAGCAACCACGGAGCGACTTCAACTTCGTCGGCCATGGCAACTTTTCTTGTAGTGTATGCTTGTGAATGGTAGGACTAATGTTGATCCTAATAATGTTCCGTTAGCTTCATTGGTTGCCCAAGAAGAACATGTTGATGTAAACTTCATTAAAAATAATAATTTCAACAACAATGCTTATCGGAACAATTCTAGTAATAACTATAGGCCATATCCTTATAATAATGGTAACGGTTATGCTAATTCTTATGGGAATTCTTACAATAATAATAGGAACACACCCCCTGGACTTGAAGCTATGCTTAAAGAATTTATTAGTACACAAACTGCTTTTAACAAATCTGTTGAGGAAAAGCTCAATAAAATTGATATTCTTGCTTCTAGAGTTGATAGTCTTGCCTCTGATGTTGATCTTTTGAAATCGAAAGTTATGCCTAATAGGGATATTGAAAATAAAATTGTTACTACAGCAAATGCCATCCAAGTTAGAATTAATGAGAATATAAGATTAATGGCTGAATTGCGTGCTAGGTGGGATAGAGAAGAAAATGAAAAACTAGCTAAAGAGAAAAATGTAGCTAAAGTTTGGACTATTACCACCACTAGCAATGCTAATGATTCACATGTTGCTGCACCTCCTACTATCAATGATAAAATAATTGGTGTTGGCAATGTTTCTACTCCTAGTGCAAAGCGCGCAAAATTACTGAAACTGCTAAAACTGAAACTTGTGATAAAACTGCTGAAATTTTTTCCAACCTTGGGGATGATAATCCCATTGCTTTAGATTGTAATGATTTAGATTTTGATGATTGCCACATCTCTGAAGTTATAAAGTTCTTACAAAACCTTGCTAAGAGTCCCAATGCTAGCGCTGTAAACTTGGCTTTCACAAAACATATTACAAATGCTCTCATAAAAGCTAGAGAAGAGAAACTAAAACTTGAAAGTTCTATTCCTAGAAAGCTAGAGGATGGTTGGGAGCCCATCATTAAAATTAGGGTCAGAGATTTTGATTGTAATGCTTTATGTGATCTTGGTGCAAGTATTTCTGTTATGCCTAAGAAAGTCTATAATATGCTTGACTTGCCACCATTGAAAAACTGTTATCTGGATGTTAATCTCGCTGATAATGCTAAAAAGAAACCTTTGGGGAGAGTTGATAATGTTCATATTATGGTTAACAATAACCTTGTCCCCGTTGATTTTGTTGTCTTGGATATTGAATGCAATGCATCTTGCCCCATTATATTGGGAAGACCTTTTCTTCGAACCGTTGGTGCTACTATTGATATGAAGGAAGGTAATATTAAATATCAATTTCCTCTCAAGAAAGGTATGGAACACTTCCCTAGAAAGAGAATGAAGTTACCTTATGATTCTATTATTAGAACAAATTATGATGTTGATGCTTCGTCTCTTGATGTTACTTGATATACACTTTCTGCGCCTAGCTGAAAGGCGTTAAAGAAAAGCGCTTATGGGAGACAACCCATGTTTTTACTACAGTATTTTTGTTTTATATTTGAGTCTTGGAAGTTGTTTAATACTGTAGCAACCTCTCCTTATCTTAGTTTTATGTTTTGTTGTGCCAAGTAAAGTCTTTGATAGTAAAGTAAATACTAGATTTGGATTACTGCGCAGAAACAGATTTCTTTGCTGTCACGAATCTGGGTCTAATTCTCTGTAGGTAACTCAGAAAATTAAGCCAATTTATGTGAGTGATCCTCAGATATGTACGCAACTTTCATTCAATTTGGGCATTTTCATTTGAGCAAGTATGGTGCCCTAATAAAATCCATCTTTACGGACTGTTCTGTTTTGACAGATTCTGCCTTTTATTTCGCATTGCCTCTTTTGCTATGTCGGATGAATTTCTTTGATCCATTAATGTTCAGTAGCTTTATGCAATGTCCAGAAGTGTTAAGAATAATTGTGTCACTTCTGAACATGTTAATTTTTATTGTGCACTAACCCTCTAATGAGTTGTTTCGAGTTTGGTGTGGAGGAAGTTTTCAAGGATCAAGAGAGGAGTATGATACAATATGATCAAGGAGAGTGAAAGCTCTAAGCTTGGGGATGCCCCGGTGGTTCACCCCTACATATTCTAAGAAGACTCAAGCGTCTAAGCTTGGGGATGCCCAAGGCATCCCCTTCTTCATCGACAACATTATCAGGTTCCTCCTGAAACTATATTTTTATTCGGCCACATCTTATGCACTTTGCTTGGAGCGTCGGTTTGTTTTTGTTTTTGTTTTGTTTGAATAAAATGGATCCTAGCATTCACTGTATGGGAGAGAGACACGCTCCGCTGTAGCATATGGACAAGTATGTCCTTAGGCTCTACTCATAGTATTCATGGCGAAGTTTCTTCTTCGTTAAATTGTTATATGGTTGGAATTGGAAAATGCTACATGTAGTAACTCTAAAATGTCTTGAATAATTGGATACTTGGCAATTGTTGTGCTCATGTTTAAGCTCTTGCATCATATACTTTGCACCCATTAATGAAGAAACACTTAGAGCTTGCTAATTTGGTTTGCATATTTGGTTTCTCTAGAGTCTAGATAATATCTAGTATTGAGTTTTGAACAACAAGGAAGACGGTGTAGAGTCTTATAATGTTTACAATATGTCTTCTATGTGAGTTTTGCTGCACCGTTCATCCTTGTGTTTGTTTCAAATAACCTTGCTAGCCTAAACCTTGTATCGAGAGGGAATACTTCTCATGCATCCAAAATCCTTGAACCAACCACTATGCCATTTGTGTCCACCATACCTACCTACTACATGGTATTTATCCGCCATTCCAAAGTAAATTGCTTGAGTGCTACCTTTAAAATTCCATCATTCACCTTTGCAATATATAGCTCATGGGACAAATAGCTTAAAAACTATTGTGGTATTGAATATGTACTTATGCACTTTATCTCTTATTAAGTTGCTTGTTGTGCGATAACCATGCTTCTGGGGACGCCATCAACTATTCTTTGTTGAATATCATGTGAGTTGCTATGCATGTCCGTCTTGTCTGAAGTAAGAGAGATCTACCACCTTAATGGTTGGAGCATACATATTGTTAGAGAAGAGCATTGGGCCGCTAACTAAAGCCATGATTCATGGTGGAAGTTTCAGTTTTGGACATATATCCTCAATCTCATATGAGAATAATAATTGTTGCCACATGCTTATGCATTAAAGAGGAGTCCATTATCTGTTGTCCATGTTGTCCCGGTATGGATGTCTAAGTTGAGAATAATCAAAAGCGAGAAATCCAAAATGCGAGCTTTCTCCTTAGACCTTTGTACAGGCGGCATGGAGGTACCCCATTGTGACACTTGGTTAAAACATGTGTATTGCGATGATCCGGTAGTCCAAGCTAATTAGGACAAGGTGCGGGCACTATTAGTATACTATGCATGAGGCTTGCAACTTGTAAGATATAATTTACATAACTCATATGCTTTATTACTACCGTTGACAAAATTGTTTCATGTTTTCAAAATAAAAGCTCTAGCACAAATATAGCAATCGATGCTTTCCTCTTTGAAGGACCATTCTTTTTACTTTTATGTTGAGTCAGTTCACCTATCTCTCTCCACCTCAAGAAGCAAACACTTGTGTGAACTATGCATTGATTCCTACATACTTGCATATTGCACTTGTTATATTACTCTATGTTGACAATTATCTATGAGATATACATGTTACAAGTTGAAAGCAACCGCTGAAACTTAATCTTATTTTGTGTTGCTTCAATACCTTTACTTTGATTTATTGCTTTATGAGTTAACTCTTATGCAAGACTTATTGATGCTTGTCTTGAAGTATTATTCATGAAAAGTCTTTGCTTTATGATTCACTTGTTTACTCATGTCATTACCATTGTTTTGATCGCTGCATTCATTACATATGTTTACAAATAGTATGATCAAGGTTATGATGGCATGTCACTTCAGAAATTATCTTTGTTATTGTTTTACCTGCTCGGGACGAGCAGAACTAAGCAGGGGATGCGATACGTCTCGACGTATCGATAATTTCTTATGTTCCATGCCACATTATTGATGATATCTACATGTTTTATGCACACTTTATGTCATATTCGTGCATTTTTCGGAACTAACCTATTAACAAGATGCCGAAGAGCTAGTTGCTGTTTTCTGCTGTTTTTGTTTGAAATCCTAGTAACGAAATATTCTCGGAATTGGACGAAATCAACGCCCGGGTTCTATTTTGCCACGAAGCTTCCGAAGACCGAAGAGGAGTCGGTGGGGCCACGAGGCGCCGCCACCATAGGGCGGCGCGGCCCGTGCCCCGCCGCCGACCGTGGTGTGGGCCTCGTGTGGCCCCCACGTTGCCCTTCCGCCTACTTAAAGCCTCCGTCGCGAAAACCCCAGTACCGAGAGCCACGATACGGAAAACCTTCCAGACGCCGCCGCCGCCAATCCCATCTCGGGGATTCGGAGATCTCCTTCGGCACCCCGAGAGGGGATTCATCTCCGGAGGACTCTTCACCGCCATGGTCGCCTCCGGAGTGATGAGTGAGTAGTTCACCCCTGGACTATGGGTCCATAGCAGTAGCTAGATGGTTGTCTTCTCCTCATTGTGCTTCATTGTTGGATCTTGTGAGCTGCCTAACATGATCAAGATCATCTATCTGTAATGCTATATGTTGTGTTTGTCGGGATCCGATGGATAGAGAATACCATGTTATGTTAATTATCAAGTTATTACCTATGTGTTGTTTATGATCTTGCATGCTCTCCGTTATTAGTAGAGGCTCTGGCCAAGTTGATGCTAGTAACTCCAAGAGGGAGTATTTATGCTCGATAGTGGGTTCATGTCTCCGTGAATCTGGGGGAGTGACAGAAACCCCTAAGGTTATGGATGTGCTGTTGCCACTAGGGATAAAACATTGATGCTATGTCCGAGGATGTAGTTATTGATTACATTACGCGCAATACTTAATGCAATTGTCTGTTGTTAGCAACTTAATACTGGAAGGGGTTCGGATGATAACCGAAGGTGGACTTTTTAGGCATAGATGCAGTGGATGGCGGTCTATGTACTTTGTCGTAATGCCCAATTAAATCTCACTGTACTTATCATGACATGTATGTGCATTGTTATGCCCTCTCTATTTGTCAATTGCCCGACTGTAATTTGTTCACCCAACATGCTTTTATCTTATGGGAGAGACACCTCTAGTGAACTGTGGACCCGGTCCATTCTTTTATACTAAATACAAATCTCTGCAATACTTGTTCTTACTGTTTTCTTGCAAACAATCATCTTCCACACAATACGGTTAATCCTTTGTTACAGCAAGCCGGTGAGATTGACAACCTCACTGTTTCGTTGGGGCAAAGTACTTTGGTTGTGTTGTGCAGGTTCCACGTTGGCGCCGGAATCTCTGGTGTTGCGCGCACTACATCCCGCCGCCATCAACCTTCAACGTGCTTCTTGACTCCTACTGGTTCGATTAAACCTTGGTTTCTAACTGAGGGAAACTTGCCGCTGTGCGCATCACACCTTCCTCTTGGGGTTCCCAACGGACGTGTCAATTACACGCATCACCCTTGTAGCCCTACGCAATTAGTGGTGTTCATCATCCAACAAAAGAGTGTAGAGTGGTTTTATTATGTGATCAATGTTGAGAGTGTCCACTAGTGAAAGTATGATCCCTAGGCCTTGTTTCTAAGCATCGAAACTCCGTTTATTTACTGTTCTGTTGCATGTTTACTCGCTGCCATATTTTATTCAGATTGCTATTACCACTCATATACATCCATACTACTTGTATTTCACTATCTCTTCGCCGAACTAGTGCACCTATACATCTGACAAGTGTATTAGGTGTGTTGGGACACAAGAGACTTCTTGTATCGTGATTGCAGGGTTGCTTGAGAGGGATATCTTTGACCTCTTCCTCCGAGTTCGATAAACCTTCCACTGGGAAACTTGGCTGTTCTACAAACCTCTACTCTTGGAGGAGAAGCTTAGACATCATGTAGCATGTTCTTCACTTCTCTTTCTTCTTACTAGATTTCTCCACAATGGGAGCATTGGCTTGATTCTTCAACTTGAGGTTGACTATGATTTTGAGCTTGAGTCCGCTTCCCTTTTTGCTTCTTCTTCAAAGGGTAAGATCTAACATGGTGCCTTTCAATATTGCACTTGAAGCAAACAATCTTGGCCAGGTCTTTGACTTGTACTTGGACCTTCTTCTTGTTGTTGTTCTTGGACTTGTTCTTGTTGTTGGAGTTGAATCCAAGTCCACTCTTGTCATTGGGGGATTGTTGCACACTCAACATCGTGTCAAGTTTGCATTTCCCTTCATGACTCTTTGCCAAGTCGTTCTTCAAAGAAGTGACTTGGGCCTTGAGCTCTTTGATTTCCTCCACATGGTTAGTAACAACACAAGTACTAGAGGAAGTAGAACCTTCATTGTTAGAGCAACAAAGCAAGGAAGATAATTCATCATAAGATTTAGCAATACTATGAGTCGATGAATTACTAGGACTAGCACATGGTAATATAGCGTTTTGAGTAGTAGTGCTAGTATCCACATGAGGCTCGCAAGGTGTTGTCTTTGATATGATAGCCTCATGAGATAACTTTAGCCTATCATGGGAGGCTAGAAGATCCTTATGGGAGCTAGAAAGCTTTCCATGATTTTCTTCCAATTTCCCATAATTGCTAGTTAGCAATTCAAGTTGAGCCCTTAGCTCAACATTCTCCTTCAAGATAGATGCTTCACAAGAAGTAGAGTTAGTAGCACAAGCATCGTCAAAAAAATATCAAGAAGAGAGGGTAACATAGCATGCTCTTTTAAATATGAAGATTGTAGTTGCTCATGTGACTTGGTGAGGATAGAGTGTTCGCTCTCCAAGGCCTTGTAGGCCTTGTCTAGATCATCTAGATCCTTAACAAGTTTATCATGACCAAAACCAACTTTGGACATTTCATTTTTAAGTATTTTTAATTGAGCTTTAGCATGGTCACTTTCTTTAGTGAGTTTAGAAAATATTTCATTTTGAGACACCTCAAGGGTTTCAAGTTGCTCCTCAAGAGAGGCTACGGTCTCTTGTTCTTCTTCAAGATCATTCTTTAGGGATGCTACATCATTGGCATACTCTCGTTCAAGAGCACCCATTTTATCAATGGTGTTCTCACGCATCCAAATAAGTTTTTGGCTCTCAATAGCGGTAGTCAAGATTTCAAAGAAGTGAGAGCTAGCAATTTTATCTTTGCAAAGAACATTGAATACACTCTTACCCTTATCGCGTAGAGAGGCAACCCAATCCTCTTCTTCATACTCATCCTCATCCTTATCACCACGAGAAATATTAGGTTCCATGGTGGGAGATAATGTGGAACCCTTGGCTATAAGGCATATATGAGAACCGTGAGATAAAGATGAGGAGTTACTTGAGGCTCCTTTCAAGATCTTGTCTTGACCAATAGAATATTTGGTTTCCTCTACATTGTTAGTCACACAACAACTAGAGGAAATAGAAGCATTTTTATCATGGCCACAAGACAAAGCAAGCATATCATCATGAGATTTGTTCAAGAAATTTACACATAATATGCAAGGACTATCAACACAAGCATGTATACCATTTATAGTGATAGAAGTGTTCAAGTCTGAAGATGAAGCATTGCAATGAGATAGAGATGAAGGATCATCAATGGTAAGCTCAATATCAACATTGCAATTTTCATCACCACTCACCATATCTTTACCTTGTGTCTTGCCACATATTGGTGAAGTGGATGAAGATGAGAACTCATCACAGCCGGAAGTGGAAGCAATGTAATCTTCCTTAATAATATTGGACACATCATATTTCTCTTGAATCTTTGTCCATAACTCATGAGCGCTCCAAAAAGGCAAGAATGAAAAAATACCTACACATAAAATTTGCTCATCCTCTAAAGATAGATTTTGGAAATCCATTGGAGGAGAAAAACCTATATCTACAATTTGCGCCATATGAGGGTCAATGTCCCGAAAATGACTAAGCATGCGAATTTTCCAAACATCATAATTTGTGCCATCGAATATAAAAGTTTCATCAAGCAAGAATCCTCTAGCCGACATCTTTACTCTCAAGGAAGTGAAGCCTTAAGTGAGAGACCGGGCTCTAGTACCAATTGAAAGGACACGGATGTCGCCTAGAGGGGGGGTGAATAGGCGGTTTAAAACTTTTACGAGATGGGCTTAACAAATGTGGAATAAAACTAGCGTTTACTTTGTCAAGCCCAAAGCCTATATACTATGGTTCACCTTTGTGCAACAACAACTTATGCTAAGTAAAACAAGCAACTATGTGATAGCAAGATATATAACTTCAAGCACGATGGCTATCACAAAGTAAAGTGCATAAGTAAAGAGCTCGGGTATAGAGATAACCGAGGCACGCGGGAGACGATGATTTATCCCGAAGTTCACACTCTTGCGAGTGCTAATCTCCGTTGGAGAGGTGCGGTGGCTTAGTGCTCCCGAACGCCACAAATGGCCTCACCTTGAGGTGTGGTTGCTCGATACACACCAACGCCACAAATGCCTCACCCCAAGATGCGGAAGTCACACCACACACCGAGCGGCATGAAGGCGCCTCACCTTATTCTCCGGTGACCCTCGCCACAAAAGCCTAGGTCACGGTTCCACTAAGGGATTTCCTTCGAGGCGGAAACCGGGACTTACACAAAGGTTGGAGCACACATCCACAACTTAATTGGAGGCTCCCAAAAAATCACCACAAAGTCCTAGAATCCGTCTAGGGTTCCAAGAACCCAAGAGTAACAACCTTCTTGATTTCACCATCACGAATCACCGTGGAGAACGCAAACTGATGCACCACATGCAATGGAAAATCCTTCACTCCCAAATTCCACCGAAGCTACAAAATCTTGTAGGGGAGGAAGAGAGGAAGAAGAAAGGAAATTCACAAACAACTCCAAGATCAAGATCTAGAGGATTGCACTCACAAAGAGAGGGATTCGATTGGTAGAAATGTAGATCTGGATCTCCTCTTCCTTTTCCCTCAAAAAGATTCAAGAAGCATAGGAATAGAGGGATATGGCAAGCTCTCAAGGTCAACAATGGTGGAGAGTAAATGGGGAAGAGATAGCTACCCAAGGAGGAAGAAAGGGGTATTTATACCCCCCCCCCCCCAAGAAAATCGAGCCATTGGGGAATATCATGCCGGAAATTCCGGCCTAAGTGAGGGATGGAAATTCTGCCCCCCACCGGAAATTCCGGCCTAGAAAATGAAATTTCCGGCCAAAAGTCCGGGGGGATACTGTAAGCCCGGCCGCTTAGTCAGCAACAACGAAACTAGAAAGACCATAACTTGAGGATCCGGACTCCGATTTTGATGATATTATGCTCGTTTCAAAGCTAATAACAAGCTCTACAATATAATGGAGGAAACCATCATGGTCCAGTAAGGTAGGATATAAATAAATGATAAAAGGTTTGACCTATCTAAAAAAGACGTACCGGTAAAACCTCCAACCTCGAAAATGCAAAAAAGTTGCCCATGCAAAAAACCATTCTTGGTGAACTAGAGCTTGTCATGAGAATAAGAACAAGATCTAATTATAAAACATCACATGAATAATATCCAAATAACAACCAAGAAATATGATGCAAGGATGCAAAGGTTTGTGCTCTCTCCGAACGATACGATCGAATGACTCACTCGAGAGCCCTCTTGATAGTACGTCAGCTAAACTATAAATCGGTCTCCAACTACACCATGAGATCGGTGAGAAAGAAAACCTATCAAGAGCAAACCTTAAACTTACGCATTCCACTTGAGCTCCATGATGACGGTCTTGACCGCAACAAGATGGAATGCCTCTCTTGATTGTGCTTGCTTGACGAAGTCTTGTGGATTGCTCTCCCCCATAATCCATCATGGGAGAGCTTCTTCTTCGGCGCATCTTCTCATATCCATGATCACCATATGGATGGCAAGATTCAAGCAAATGATCTCTTCGAGATGGCTCGTCTTGAACTTGCACTTCATTTCTTCATTCTTCATTGTTGATGTCTTGAAGTTAAACTTGAGGGCTCACTTCATCTTCATCTTCAAAACATACTTGACACTTGATCTTCTTCATTTGCTTCTTATTGCAATCTTGAAGCCAACATATGGTTCAAGCATTGCCTATGGACAACTCCTACAAATATAACTCAATGCAAACATTAGTCCATAGGGATTTTCATTAATTACCAAAACCACACATAGGGGCTCCATGCACTTTCAGAGGAGCTACTAGTACTGATCTTAATGCCCCTTGTTGCTATTTATCTATAATCACTTAAAGCTATCTAAAATCTCAAGAGAGGTTTTAACTTAAATTAGTTTTGTAGGGTGCTTTGTATAGTAAATAACTGAAATTAAAGTATGAAAGTATGACTAAAGATTATGTTTGGACTGCAATAATACTAAAAATATTCTCGGGGGTTGTTGGTTCCACCTCAAGTATTAACTAAGAACATAAACTAGATAATTCATATCTTAGCTCTAATTGTATGTGGGAAAGGCTCGAAGTAGGAATATGTATCTCATAACATATCCCTGAATAACTGCCGCAACGACCTTCGGAAAGCAACCTATTGATCCATCACAATTAAGGGATTACCCTGTGGTTATTTATTAAGTGTTGCGAGTCACTTCTTATCCCCTTCTTCCGTATAATAATGCACCGCACACGGTATGTCACTTCCCGCCGTATACACTATCATACTTCCAAAGGTAGTTCTCTCATGTGACCCTTAGGAAAATGTTACATGGTCGACTCCATGAAACGACACAAGAGAAAACTAACATACAGTCATAGTGCAAATCTATAAATAATCGTCATTCATATTATAATACTACTAAGGTTTCTCCATCTCCCCGAAGAACAGAGTGGACCACTCACACATGGAGACAATCAAAAATATCATCATAATCTTGCGAATGGAATAGGAATAACGGTGTGAATTCAAGTACAAACCCACAATGACAATGGAGATTACAATCTACTGAGATGGATGGGATGGAGATGATGATTTCGTTGTGGATGATGATGAAGGTGATGATGCCTTATCATCCAATGATCCAGGTAGCTACTTGGATGAGCTCCCTTCTTGATCTTCCTTCAGATCTCTTCTAGGACGGTGTTTTGATGTTTCTGGTCGCGTACGTGCTTGGATCTAAGACCCGTCTGCGGGAGGTGAAAGTATTAGACGAGGCGGTCGTCCTGGCAGGCGTACGGGTGGCGGTATGGGCGGGCCTTGCCCATAGCGACGTCCACTAAGCCTTCTAGAACTTGTCTTCGCATCCTCCTTTCGCACAGGTGCATAATTAAATGCTTAAATGATTTTTATCACGTCAAAATACCAGAAAATGGCAGTTTTTATTGATATTGCATCATGACCTTATTATTTTAAGATCATGTGCAGACAAGCATAAAAGGGCACGGTAGTGCGGTAAAACACAAAAATCTTATAACTACTTAATGATAACTTAACCAAATAACAGTGCAGAAACATGCTAAAATGCACTCATCAACCCTATCAAGAAGTTCCTAATAATTGTTGAACTTTACAACCAGAAGACAAATGGATAGTTCATCATTAAGTCCTCTCATGAACTCTTCATGCCTCTTAGCAACAGTGCACACATCAATAGGAGCATAGCATGCCAGTTTATTAAAAAGGTCTCCACATATATTCAGTCATAGTGCATGCTACTTGGAGCAGTTTACGAATCTCATGCCTCTTCAAAGCTATAGCTCCAAAAACAACATGAGCGGTAGAAAAGGCTCCTTGTAATTGATCCCGAGTAATGGCAACTATATTAGGATAGATGACATAATAATTGTCGCACCATTCAGCAGCACAACCTTCAAGTTGATGTGTGGCAAACCACACTCTTTCTTCTCGCTGAGCTTGAATGGTGTCCAACTTCTTGTTGTTAGTGCAATGCCAATTATCAGTTGTGATAGGCTCATAAGTTCTTGAAAAGGTTGGAGGATTCATTCTCAGAAACGGAGTCAAGCGAAGTTGTTGAAATGGGTTGTTGTTGGCCATGAACTACATCATCATCTAGAAATTGAGTCTCGACTACCATCATTTGTTGCATCTCAGGGTTATTGTTCTCAGTGATTTTGTTGGTTGCACATCGATGAGGCATTTTCTTAGGCTTTAGGCTAGCACAGATGAGTATGATAGTAATAGACTAATGGAAATTACTACCCATACATAGCATATAGAAAGCAAAACTTAGCAATCATCACATAAGCAATCCAACCACTTTATACCACTTTTAGAAAGTAAGGTATGAATCTGTACAAAAATTCCTAATACTTTTGAGTTCAATAAAATAAGAAAAACTTCAAGCAACTATCGTCGCTTACATACTCCCTCTGTCCCAGTTCATAAGACTTACGCGTGTTCCTAGGTCGTAAATTTGACAACGATAATGCAACATATATATTACAAAATATATATCATTAGAAAGCTTAGATGTTCTACTTTCTAATGATATAATTTTTATATCATACAAATGATATTATGTTGGCCAAATTCACAACCTAGAGATACGCGCAAGCCCTATAAACTGGGACGAAGGTAGTAGATCGATACGGTCTATAGCTATCACAAATTCGATCTTCCTAACAAAGAACTAACGGTGGACATAATCTAACTATTCCCGAAATGCTTGGGGTAGGTGGTGGACTTCATGCACTTGGGTTTCTTCCTGCGAGTGTCATCATCATCCTCTACGGCTTCTTCATTATTTGAAGTACCTACCTCTTCCTCATCAGCATTGGATGCCCCTCCATCATCATCATCATCATCATCATCATCATCATCATCATCATCATCATCATCATCATCATCACTACTTTCAGGTGGCGGGGGAGGGTGAAGTTGCGCTTTTAGTGCTGCAATTTGAGCATCCTTTGCAGCACATTGAGCATACTGTGCTGCAATTTGAGCATCCTTTGCATCGCACTCTTGCACCAAGTTCACAAGGCGCTGCTCCAGGTTTGCCTTGAGGGTACGAAGTGTTTGTATCTTCTGGATTTTCACGCGTATGAGGGCCATCACTTCATCATTCTCCACCATCTCCTAGAAATAAAATCATGAAGAGTAATAGATAAAATGAAATAACTTCATAATTCCTAAATGTTTTCTAAATACCTACTTCTTTTTCTAAGGTAGTGCTCTCATAGTCAACACACTGCTCTTGTACCATCACCTAGTAAAGTTAAGTGTCTCCATTTATAGTGTTAATCACTAGATTGGTTCACCAGCACACACATATTTCTCTTATATTACCAAAATATAAACTACAACTTACCAAATTCCATGTTGAGATACACCCCGTGTAATAAGCAAAATAAGAAATTCTAAAACATGACGGCAACAAAGGATAGGAATAAACAAATGCATGATACATATAATTAATAGCATGGGACATAAGATAAATAATCCCACAAAGAATTCTATAAAACAAAAATATTGTGTGCAAAGAAAAATAATAGTCAATTTATGAGCACCGGTTACCTCGATCGTTCGAGTCGTTCACACAGTCCCCGCAACAACACTAATTGCACACGTTGCAATCTGCATGTTTCAAACACGCCACTATAAACAATATACTAGCAAAAACAAAGGAAACATATGCATGAATGACAATTAATAATTACACACACCCAACAATTAGTTTTCTGGTTGTTAACTAAAAAATCATGCATGTGAAAAAGATTTAATACCTAAAATATTTTTAGTTTGGCAAACTATTGTGTGTTAAAGGCTTAATTCTAATCTAATTATGTAATGTATTCGTAACTATGAGAAACCAGTTTGGCTTCTTGTTATCAGCACGGGTGATTGGTAAGACCTGGGTCAAAATATTCGAACAGAGAGTTCAAAATTCATAAAACTTGAGTTATACACACTAGTAGAAAACCTCTCATCCATCTAAGCCTTTAGTACTACCGGTTCCGTGCGTGGGACATCAATACCGGTTCGTTATGGACCTTTAATACCGGTTCGTAACACGAACCGGTATTAAAGGGTTTGGGCCCGATTTCCAGGCGGTGGTGGGGCCAGGGTTGCACCTTTAGTACCGGTTCGTGTAAGGAACCGGTACTAAAGGGTCTGTGCCCTATTTGAGCGCGCGGCAGCCCGAGCTCCCTGCATATCTCATTCTCAGTTCTCCTCTCACATTTCCAAATATTTTGCACCTCTCACACTCCAATAATCTTTATTTTTCTCCACCATTTTAACAAGATTAACGGCATACATCTATCCAAGGGTTAGCAATATCATCCTTCCTTCCGGCGTTCCTAATTTAGCTCAGTTCTTTGGTAGTTTTAACTCGTACTATTTTTGTAGTGCAAGCAAGGTGTTCGATGAAATGCCTAAGTTAGTGATTTTATTTTTTTATATGCAATTTGAGCTGAAATTATGGTATGTTTTGTAGGTTTTAATTAGTATCATCCCCGTCCTTACCGTCGTCGATCGCCAGCCGGCACGGTACCACCTCGGTGAGCCCCTCTTCTTTTTTATAAAAAACAATTAGTTTTATGTGATGAATTTGAATATTAATTAAGTTGGTCACTCATATATCCATGATGTTGTGTATTTAATGATTTTTGATATACATATAAAATGCAGATGAGTCGACAATGGATGTACGGTGACCGGTGCCATCCCGAGTTCATTATTGGCATGCATTATTTTCTCAACGTGGCTGAGGCAAACAGGCTGTCGAATGGTTTCATATATTGTCCTTGTAGTTCCTGTAAGAATATGAAGGATTACTCTACCTCGAAGACCCTTCACGTCCACCTGCTGGAGAACGGTTTCATGCCCAGCTATAATTGTTGGACCAAGCACGGAGAAAGAGGGGTTATATTGGAAGACAACGAAGAAGAAGAGGATAGTGACAACTATCCCTTATTCACTGAAGACGGTGGTAGTAGAATGGGGAAGACGAAGCTGAAGAAGAGCCCATTTTCGATGAGCCGATTTTTGATGACCCGGATGACGATTTGGGTCGGGCCATTCTTGATGCGAAGATGAACTGCGGAAATGAAAAGGAGAGGTTGAAGTTGGAGAAAATGTTAGAGGATCACAACAAACTGTTGTACCCAAATTGCGAAAATGGTCAGAAAAAGCTGGGTACCACGCTGGAATTGCTGCAGTGGAAGGCAGAGAATGGTACTTCTGACAAGGGATTTGAAAAGTTGCTGAAAATAATAAAGAAGATGCTTCCAGGGGAAAACGTGTTGCCCTCTAGCACGTACGAAGCAAAGATGATCGAGGCGACACAACCCGTTAAATCGGGTATCAGGGAGATAAAAGGGATACACCAAGTCTACCAGCTCGGACAACAACCCGTTCAATCGGTCGACCCTCTCAAGGTGTTTGACGGGAAGACCGTTCAAAGTTCTCGACAAGACGCAACTGATTACGCCTTCGCTGAACGAGCATATCAATTTGTTCAAGGGAAAGATTTGGTCGAGAATCTCAGGAAGGTACCAACGTGTATGCGTAACTTTCATTCGTGGTACCTTAATGCCTCAAAGGAAGGGATCGAGACTATCATGGTGCGAGTTAGGGAAGAGCACTACTTCCAGGAGTACTGTGTGAACGTTGACTTCGCGAACTCTTTCAGTTATACAATCTCCGGGCCCTCGACAAATCAATCATCAGTTGCTATTGTCTGTAAGTGATTTATTTATTTAATTTGAGAAGTCTTTAGCTCAGCTCGTTCATTGTCTGCAGATTATAATCTTTTGTGCGCTATATTATGCAGATCGAAGATGCTCGAATGCAAAAGGGACGAAATCACAGACATTGGGTTCATTGACCCGCACACAATGCATGTCAAAACCATAGAGAATCCCCTCTATAACAAGGATACACCGCAGACTTTGCTAAGGTTTTTGAAGCGACAACGTGACAAAAAGCTAATAATTTGGCCTTACAACTTCGAGTGAGTCTTACTGTCTTATAACACATTATATTTTGCTCACCGTATGTCAAAATTTTAACTAATGACTTATATATATGACACTACATATTGAAACGTGCGTAGGTTTCACTTTATTCTTCTCGTCAGCAATATGCAAATTGGAGAAGTTGAAGTCTTTGAGTCACTAAGCAAAAAATCGGAACTATACTTGTCTTGTTATTTAATGGTCAAAAGGTAATTTTAATTCTTATCGGTTTGTTTCGTTAATTTCCTGCTATGAACTAATTGATAACTCTTTTATGCATTTTGTTTTGTCGGGCAGCGTGTGGGAAACTTTCATCAAGGAAGATAAGTCCCATGAATGGCCACCGAAGCTGCGATGGAAGGCGAAAGTAAGTAGTACTACCTAGGTCCACACACCTTTAATTATCATACTTGACTATTGTTTGATTGAATTATATTCTTGTAAAGAAATGCCCGCAACAACCACAAGGGACCGATCTCTGTGGATTCTTCGTTTGCGAGTACATCCGCAGAATTGTCAGCGAGAGAACGAATAATGAAAGAAATAAAGAGGTACAAAAACAATCTTCACAAATTTGTTTTCTTATCATAAGTTGTGCTGAGTTTCAGTAATAGTTGATTCATGTATTCATTTGTATCTTATTCTTTTATAGTTGGCAAGAAAGCGGAACAAGCTCCCAATCGATGACCGCTTCATAGCAATAGGCGAGGAATTGGCGGGATTTTTCCTTCGGGACGTCATACCACCATTCGCAAAGTACCACTATGAATGAAGATGTACATGTTACATATATAGTTTACTCGAAGAGTACCACTATGCTACATGTAATAGACATATATAGAGTACGCCTCGGAGAGTACCACTATGCATGAAGATCGATCTTCATGCATAGTGCTACTTAATTTGCGATCTTATGCAATTACATGTGTGTTATATTATATGCACCAACTTGCTATGCATCATCTTGATCTTCATGTACTACCTAAACCCAAACGCGTTTCTGGTGCATCGACGCGATATGAAACAAACCGATATCCCTAAACCCCTCCAAAAACCTAAAAATCCAATTCTCGCGCAGCAGAGATTTGGGCAAATTCCCGCGGGGAACCTTTGGTACCGGTTCGTATAACCAACCGGTACCAAAGCTCCTTGGCCCTGAGCTCTCCTGGTCGCCCACGTGGAGGCCCTTTTATACCGGTTCGTAAGCAACCGGTGCGGGCCTTTAGTGCCGGATAATTAGTACCGGTTGCTCAACCGGTACTAATGCCCCTATGGAACCGGTACAGATGAGCGTTTTTCTACTAGTGACACTTATACTTGAAATTTAATCACAGGTTTAGATTCGACAATTTTTTTTATGAAATCTACACATATTTTATTTACAAAATTTAAATCATTTACTATGAAGTTTACAAGTTTAATGTATTAAGAGATTAATCATAACTAGAATTAAAATAGACTGAACTCATGCGACCTCTGCTTTGTTGCTAGGATCCGACTAAGCATTGACCAAGCTAATTGTGCGCTGACGTCGTGGTGACAGAATCTAATCTGAACCTTAGATGACAGATCGAACGGACCAGATGGACGCGGGCCTTACCAATTCGGTGGACGAACTGCGATTTGGCGAGTTGGTCGACGGTGGCGCCGGTTCCGCTGATCCTCGAGACGATGAAGTGGACGACGGCGTGCAGCTGGTGGTTTCGGTGCGCTACAGAGAGAGGGAAATAGGGTTAGGAAGGAAGCGATACTTCTAGAGGAATAGGATGAGACACAGAGGAGAATTTCTGGGGCTACGAAACATTGGCGACATCAACCTCCAGAAGCTCGTACGTCGGCGGCGGCGAGATTGAAATCCGTGTGGGAAAAAAAGAGTAACTGGGTGTGAGATATTTATGAGTGATTTTTCGTGCAAAGGGGGCAAGAGACGGGGCCGAATCTGCGAAAAAATCGCGGACAAATTGTTCGTCCACGAGTCTGTTTGGACTTTGGAGGTCGGTGGCCTGAAAGAAACAAGGGGATGGCGCGCGTGGGCTGACTGGCGCCCCAACTTGGGCTGGTAAGTGCATCTGGGCTTGGAGCGCGCGGGGCTCGCCTGGCTCGGTCGGCCGAGTTGGTCATCTTTTTTTTTATCTTTTCTGATTTCTAATCACGGCCTAGATGCTACATAGTGTGCACAAAACTAATCGACCTAAGACAAAACCAAACCTCAGTGTCTTAGACGCAGTCGCTCCCTGAATATGTTTACCATTTTGTAGAGGCACAACACGCTATCAATTTTGTTGGCGACACGACATGCCAAGGCCAAGCACTTTCTATATCTATATTGGAGCAAATTCTTTTTTAGAGCAAAGTTTATCTATGTTTAGTAGACGAGATCACCCTTTTTTTTGCGAATAGAAATTGTATTACTTAAGCCTCAGAATTACAGTCCTCGCTACAAAGTCTAGGTATCAAACTTGGTCCCGAACGAAACCAAACACCAGTCGTGCGGTCCGTTCGAGCCATTTTGGCTAGAGCATCGCTCACTAAGTTTTGCTCTCTCCTAATACCAACCACCTTAGACTCTGATCTCTCACGCAGGAGACAACGAATCTCCTTCACCATGAAGGTGTGCTCAGATCTCTCTTCTACAACATTGTTAATCATCCTCGCAGCATGAGAGCAATCTAGTTCAACAATGAACGGCGTAGTACACCATTCCAATGCAAAGGTGCAACCCTCTAAGCATGCCGCTAATTCCGTCTCCAGCGGAGAAGAACACGAAGGAATATATCGACAAGAGGAGAAAACGATGCTCCCCGATTCATCACGCAGTATCGTGCCCGCTCCACCCTCCTTCGTCGCCTCCACATAAGAGCCATCAACATTGAGCTTCCCCCAACCCGCTGGGGGTCGTGTCCATCTCTCCTTGGCAGCAGAAGGACCTGCCGCCACATGATTCTGCGCCACCTTCGATATAGCTTGTTGATCAGCAGGCGCCTTCCCCTTCACCCCATCATCGTGTAGGTAATACTTGATCGTGAGCAGCGAGTCGACGTAGCTGCATAGGAACCGCCTCGAGGCTTCAGCAGGCGGCGGTGGCTTGTGATGAACCACCTCATTCCGCACGTGCCAGATTCTCCACAACAACATCATGATCCGTAAGCGCTCCAGCTCCGTCTTCCCATGGAGAAGGTGCAACACCCACTCGGATCCCACATTTGGGATCGTCAAAGGGTCTGGCAGCTCCCACACCTCTGACATTACATGCCAAAGGTTTATCGCCAGCGGGCATCTGCAGAAGGCGTGGTAGTTGTCCTCGCATTCAACACCACAAAGTACACAAATGTTAGATGTTTCCATATTGCGTTTATGTTTGTTATCCCAAGTAGCTAGGGTATTTGTAGCAAGTTTCCACGCAAAGATGCGTACCTTTAGAAGTTTCCAGATGGCATGATGGCCATCCGGTACCCTGCTCGTGGCGCCTATAAAACCCTTTTTGATTAGACAGAACCATCTTCGCCGTGCCACGGACACTCACAAGGGCGACCTTGCACTAACTCGATCGTCACACTCACACACACTGCATGTTCTGATCGACCCACTTCTCCCATGGCGCCCACCGACTTCTCCGACCTACCGAGGGAAGCCTTGGATGAGATCGCACGTTGCGTCGGCCCCCTTGTCAAGGGCGCATGCTCCGTTGTGTGCTAGCCGTGCGGTGCGTGCTCATGACCTGCCGCAGCACGTGTGCGTGGAACCTCGCTACGAGGACTTGTCGTGGTAGTCCAACTACTACTACCTAGTAGAAGGTGCAAAGAGACAACCATGGACAAAAAAGATTTTCCTCTACCCCATTATCCGCCGCCTCCCGGGAAATGGGGAAATGGGTATCATGTGTTCCTTAATTTCCACCAACTTGTTGAACACAAATTTGGCTGCAAAACTATTACCATGCTAATCGATGGGATGGTAAATAGAAAAAACTCCACGGTTTGTTTCAAAAGGTTGGTATCTCACATCATGTTTTCTTGATCCCACATTCAGCAACTAAGAGGTTTAGCCGAGTCACATTGTTGAGATTGGTCTTGGTTTGCTTGCCAATTCATCCGTGCCTCTCCAGTTTTTGGTTCAGTGTGGTACATTAAAACGGTAAGGAATGGAAACTAAAAACATCACGAGCAACATGACCAGGCCAGTGATTAGATGCTACAGTGTACGCAAAACTAATCGAGTGAGACATGACCAAATCTCAGTGGCCTTAGAAGAAGTCGCTCCTGTATATTTATCATTATGCAGGGGCACGACACGCTATCGATTTCGTTGGGGGCACGACAAGCTCATTCTATCTATACTCTGCAGTCTGCACACCGACGGGACACTCACGAATTACAAGGGCGACGCCGCGCTAGCTCGATCGTCACACACATCAGGTATCGCCTGCACGCTCGCTGATCAACCCATCTCTCCCATGGCGCCCACCGGCTTCTGCGATCTGCCGACGGAAGCATTGGACGAAATTGCACGGCGCGTTGGTCCCCTCGACAATGTCGCCTGCTCCGCCGTGTGCCGTCCATGGCGCCGCGCGCTTAAGACGACGCACCTCCGGCTGCTGCAGCGGCCGGACCTGCCGCACCACGTGTGCGTGGAGCCTCGCTACAAGGACTCGCCGTGGGAGTCGGACTACTACTACCAAGGAGGTCCAAAGAGACAAACATGGACAAACAAGATTTTCCTCTGCCCCATTCGCCGCTATGATCCGGATAATTTCATCGGCGTCGCCCTGGACACCACTAGCAAGGTTCACCCCGTGCACCCGACGCGCATCATCGGCTGCAACTACGGCTGGGTGGTCACCGTCGACAAGGCGCACACCTTGTCGCTGCTGGAACCGCTCACCGGCCGGCAGTTCCAGCTACCTCGCATAACCTCCTCCATCGGCCGCACTAGGAAGGTGGTGAAGAACGTCAACCTGTTGGGGCAGGACATGTTCCACAAGGCAGCGCTGGCTCCTGGCCGCCGACTCGGCACCTACGCCGTCATGCTGATCCACAGCGGCGGCTACGGCCTGTCATTCCTCGGGCCAGGAGCCAAATGCTGGACGGCGTTGCGCGAGCCGGCATGGACACCCAAGAGTTACGTGGACGTCATATCCCACAAGGGCGCCTTCTACACGGCCAGCGTCGATTCCCAGCTGAACGCCTGGGAGCCCGACGGGAGCTGCACCGGCTTGAGGCCAAGGCTCGTCGCGAATCCACGGGCGGAGCCAGTGTTGTGGGCCGTGCTCGTCGAGTCGGCGACCCGTGACAATCTTTTGCTGGCTACCAGACCCAGCTGGTCATCCCCTTTTGATGTGTTGTTCCGCTACGACGAGCGCCAGCGTGCGTGGATCCCGACAGTGAACCGGGGGGATATGATGATCTTGTTGAAGAACAACATCAGCCTATGCATCCCCTGGCGAGACGCTTACGACAGCCCGCCAATGGCGCCACACAGGTGGCCGTTGGCTTCTGTATCTCATAGACCCGATTCCACGTCTTCCTACTTTGGTTTGTATCTGCACTATGGTTGTTGGTTTCTGCCCTATGTTGCACCTGAATTTCATCACCGTTAGGTTCAGCCAGGAAGGCAATGCACAATTCAATCGGGTCTTTATCTTGTTCCCATTGTTTCTCGCGAAGTGTCTGTCTCTATGATAACTACTAGTCTATTTACTAGTATTCCCCAACTCCCTCATAAGTATTTTAAACTACACAAGCCCCGTCAGATGAAAGTACGAGGATACAGGTAACCCTGATGGTGTGACGAGTAAAACCTCAGACGCAAGAGCGCCGTAAAAACGTTCATGGCCTAGAGTTCAGTAAAATCTGAAGAAGCCGCATGCGGATCCTGCAACAAGTACCTCATCCTGCATTGAATTGTCCAGTAGCATCCCAAGGCCTGGTTTCGTAAGATTTCCCGATCATACTCCTCTTCTTGTTCACCGTCCCATCATCACGTGCGTACTCAGGGAAATAGTCCAGGAAAGATTTACTTCCAAGAGAATTCACCCCTTCGAAGAGGAACTCAGATACCAAATCCTGAATTTCGAAGCAGTAAGCAAGTCTGTAAATAACAGAAGTATGTGTGTATAAATACTAAATACAGTTATCGTCAGAAGAGAAACCTTGGCCTGGCTTTCACCTATTAACTTCTTGAGAAGTGGATAGCCAGGATCCTGCACATAGACAAAGTACAAGATTATTGGAAGATACTCTGTAGCAGCATTTTCACAAATGATAATACCTAGCAAGCAGTGATAATTTCACAGAAGTAACGGTGTATTACTCAATCAATAGCCCATGAATATAACTTTCAGTCCATGGTTCTGGCAAAAATACAAACCTTTTCAGTCCTCCATGTGAGATATCTATGCTGCGCTTCTCCATTACGAACAATTTTCGCTGCGTCGTTTTCTTCAATGGCTTGATCCGTTAACTGAAGCCAAACCTGCATAGTAAGACACATGCATGATAAAGCAAGCAGCAGGATACCTCAAATTCTATCTTTTCTTCAGAAAAAAACAATCGTTGCATACCTTATAGTAATCCATCAAAGCCGAAAATAGAACATCATGGTTACATTCAGTTGGCTCAAATATAGTCCAGATCACGATCGGAGAGAAGAATCTCAGGGACTCACTCGTAATCTTGCCACCCCATGGCAGAAGCTGCATTTTCTCTAAATAAAGATGCCAAGCTATGTATAAAGCTAATAGAGGAAGACGTATGCGGCAATACATTTCATCGAAGATAAGATCCAATTACCTCACTATACTTCTGTACAAGAGGCATCAAATCCCTGTAGTATTTATCTTTGTAATCAGTGTCTACAGTGATATCATATAAAGGATTGAGGTCCCTGCAATAATTCATTCAGGACATATTCATTTGTTAGTAGTACAATGGACGTGGAAAACACATCAATTTCATACATATTCTGGCACTTACAAGACAACAATACTTTGTGCAGGAGTTGTGAAAGCGTTGGCACAAAATATAGGAAGGTCATATTCAGGTTCAGCGAATGCAGCAAAGTCAAGAACCTGTAATGACACATGCATCATAAGTATAGTGGCTCATGGCAAGAATATACTGGGAATGCTCGCATGGTAAATATTGTAAACAGAATTTGCTGGAAGATTAGGTAGGTAGCCCATGGAAAATGCTGGAAGATTAATAGTATCACAGGCATACTAGATTGAATAAACTTAGCATGTACACAAAATTTTCTGGTATTGGTTTTTTGGTCAGTTCTTTGGAGTGCTTTTGTCAAGGAAACCTGAACTTGGAACACACCAAGACAGAAGAAGTACCTGAACTGAGTTTTTCTTCTCCACCGTCAAGCTGCGAAGCATTCTGATTTTGGGAGCGCTATAGGAGAGAGCGTTCAAAACTGTAGTATCGTCATTGGGTTGTATGAACCTGAACTTCTCCTGGAAGCACGAGACAGGACAAAATCATCTTGTGAAGCGAGGAACATGGTTGGCGCTAGCTGATGTTACAGGAGACCTAACATTTTCAGTCCTAGATGGACAAGTGCATAATAAAACGACTGTTCTTAGCAGCGTGCTTCTTCGCTAGACCCTCCAAACTCTGAACTAGTCCCATAACATCAGTCCTAAGTTGGGGGGGGGGGGACAGAGCAACAACATGTATAGAACTTTACAGATTGACCAACCGAACAACTAACACAGAACAAAATTATAATTTTGCACCTTCTAGAACGATATACAGATTTAAAAGTCTGACCAGAAGACGAAGGATTAGAAAACAAGTCGCGGCAGTTGCTTGGTTTGGTTGTACTAACTGAAGAAACAAGGATTCTGCTTCAGTCATTGTTTAGTCCTGGTCAAAAGGGAGTCGGCAGTTTCAGATGAGACCAGGGAAGCAAATTTTAATCGGATGCTTGCAATCGGAGCATCATGGTTCTCCACCTCCCTTACGGACTGAACTTTTCAAAGTGGGTGAATCTGGTTCACATCGCACGGTAGCGAATAGCCATAGGAAAAACTAACAGCCTAGCTAACGCTGATAACACTAACTAGTACTGACCTGACAGGGAGCTAAACTCCAGTAATCGACAATTTACTGTCACTTGGAGCACTCACGTAAGTGGACTAGTGGAGCAATAGGTGCTCAGTGGCACTGTTACGGATGAACTGAAGCACGGCATGAGCAGAGGACAGTTGAGCTGAGAAGAGGAACCTGCGAGGGGTGTGGCGTGAGGGCGGTGCGGAGGCGGGTCAGCTCCAGCGCCGAGTGGACAAACCTCTGGTACGACGAGCCTGCGCCCAGGACTCCGCCGCCGGCGCCGGCGCCGTTCATCCTCTCTCCAAGAAGGTTGGTACAGTAGAACGGTGGTGGGAGCAAGGATGAGCGGGGCGAAGCAAGGACACGTGGGAGGGGACCCTTCCCGTTCAGTCCAGCGAACCAAGCAAATCCGCACGAATCTCGACGCAGGACATCCCCTCTCTCTTTCTTTTTGAGGAAAGCAGAGCAACTTGCTTCCTCCATGGCATGGGAACCCATCCTCGTGAAGCAGCCACTTGCTACTCCAGATTAGAAATACTCAGGCAGGTAGATCATCAGATGAAGGAAGCAATAGACCAAATCTGCCTGATTATTCTGACACCGAGATAAACAAAGGAGGTTACGCAGTTCCCTTCGCCAGCATCAATCATTGAGGCATCCCAGTAGTTTACAACAATTTTATCAGCCTGCCTGTCCATTTCCTCAAGAATATTCCCGTCTATGAGGCCATGTTCCAAGCTTACTAGTACAGTACTAAAATCCCAAGGATATATTCCAAGATCAGTAAGAATGTTGTATGGCACCGTGGAATATAATCTGTGTTGGGTTAGTTTATCCTGAATTGACCTGGGTAAGAGCCAGGTTTCAGATCCTGACTTTAAAATTGCAAGTGCTACTTATTCTGGTATTACTACATTTTCTCTGAAAGCAACTTATGTTTTCCTTATTACTCCACTATGCTTGGTTGCCGTAGACAATGTGTTTGGATCACAAGCACAAGAAAGATTCAGTCCTCCCGTGCAATTTATTCTTGTATTATGCAAGTCTCTGGATATGCTTTCGGTGGTAGAAAAAGCTTTTTCGCAAGTAAGTGGTAGAGAAGTTTTTTTAATAGAAACCAGTAGGCCTGCCTTAAATTAATAAGGTTGTTGCTGGTAAATTGATATAGATCGCTGAAAGCTAGGTAACAAGAAACAAAAAGTAGCAAACACATAAAAAGATATGAAGAATAACTAGAGCTTCGAGTCCATTGTCCCGTCCCGCAGTCCGGCTGAAGAAGAACAAAAGTTGGTGAAGAAAAACGTCATTCAGGTACTCGCAAATTCGTCAACCTCCAGAGACCAAGCCAGGCCACACCATCATCGGAATCCACCTCTAAAGAAAGCACAATGCTTTCTCGCCCCAGATCGGAGGGGGGGGGGGGGGACCTGTCATGAGGTAGAGAGCTATCCCTGAACACGCATGGGCATTGGAAACCTGCTGTCGGATAACAAGATTCAGAGCACTCGCCTCGCCATGCCGCCACCCACAAACTTTAGTGCCGCCGGCAGCACCAACCACATCACACAGGAGCAATGTGAGGAGAAGACAGAGAAGATGTGGTGAAACCATGACTAGCTACCTACCAACCACTCCAGAGTTCGTCCACCAACCCCTCTATCTCAAGGTGATGCCTCCAACGAGGGAATCACGTCGGAGCGATGCCGCCCAAACCGAAGCTTTGGGTTATCACCCGCGAGATAGGTAAGTCGGGGAGGATAAGGGAATAAACCTCGATGTCGCCTTCAAGAAGCAGAACGACACCGACACGGTTGATGATGTGGTGACCGCCACCATCGGCCACACCGACCAACCATCGAAACGAGATCCGAGGCTAGGGAGGTGAGATGGGCATCATGGGAAGGAGCAAACATCTTTAGATCTGAGGCCCAATAGGGCAGCCTCGACACCACGCAAACGCCCGCCACCCCCTTGCCACCCACACACCCGAGGACGTTGGTCTACACCACCGACGCCCGGTACTCGCCGCCAGTTCAACATCGTCTCTGACATCTAGGGCCCCCGCCTTGGCTTCCGTGGTCCCTGTCATGGTCGCAACAAGAAGCATGTGGTGACCCAGCGTACCACTGCCTGGTGTAGTACACAAGTCGTTGACATAACACAAGTGAAACACCGTTCCACTCATATTACATCCCTCAGAGTGGTACAACAGAAACATATGCGAGTCCAAGGTATGTCTATAGAAGGATACACAAACTGTTTACAGAAGATCAACACAGCCTCCTACTTTACAGTGAGGTAAAACTTCAAATAAAGCTCCAGAAGAACGACTCGTAGAATAACTTATTGCTAACTCAAGTTTAAGAGCTACTTGGCTTGCTATAGAAATCTAGCTACTTAGGTGCTAGGATTAGGAAAGATTCCCTTTTATTACTAGTCTAGGTTTTCATTATAGCTGCTGCAGAAGTTGACTCCATTGACTTCTTTGATTGTATTCTTCATCTTGTTGCAGTTGACTCCTTCGTCTTCGAGTTCCATGGTAGTTTCTCCTTCGGTGCCTCCATAGCTAAGCAGGGATTTAAGAGTGGGATGAGTACGAGCGTACTCAACAAGTTCATATTAGGAAAAAGGTGTATCATGCACTAGCTACAACCATAGACCAGTCATAGGCGAATGCAAGTTTTCATAAACATTTCTTCAAAAGGTTTATTTTATTCAAAACTATGCCCGTTAGTCTCACAGGTTGACCGAACTTCGTGGAGTTCCTTTCTGCCGCGTTCGCAGTTCCCGGAACAGGGAGTGACAGTACAATTCGTATCCTCTAGAGGTGCGTTAATTTCCCATAAGAGAACTTATCCTTGATACCAACCGGGTGATCTTTCCCGTCCACACTTCCTTGGTGTGGGGCCAGGTGTAAGGTCGAAGCCAATCACTGCCTTCTCCGCGACCCTGCAAACCCACCCTTTTGTCCACCCGTACACCCCGGTAGACGTCCCCCGATCATACAGCTTTACCCACGGTGTACTTTGGACAATCCATCATAGACGGTAGAGCCAGTCATCCACACGGATGGGGATTTAAAAGGCCATCCCAACCTACGGCAGTGCCTCCGCACCCAGCTCTAACTCCGTTGGCGTGCGGGAGGGAAAAGATACAGTGACTTCCCCAGAGCCATTATAGATCTTATGGTTAACGCGATTTGTACGACGCTAGAATCACTGGACGGCATTGGTTCTTAGTCCTAGATGAGTAGTACCCGTGCAATGGAACCTCCACCATATCAACACATACCATGGTTCCATTGCCCACCACATAGTCATATTCATAATTGTAAAATAATATTTGCTTTTCAATGCAAGAGTGATAAGTATAGTACTTTGCATATAATTTGATAAAAATAATCAAATGACATGAGCAAGCGATGAACTTGCCTTTCTTGACTGCAAGATTATGCAGGCAAAAGCTTCGATACGTGAGAACTCCAAATGCTGAAATACCATCATCGTCCGGTAAGGACAATGTTTAAAGAACTAGCAAAAATGCTATAATGCATAGTATGAGATGCAGTCGTCCCGAGCGTAACCTAACCTCGATGATTTAGCATGTATGAGTTGTAAAGATTCATTTGGGTGTGTTGCACTTTTAGGATGGTTCTCAAACAAGGTTCTTATTAGGGTTTGGTTAAATTAACATTTTAAACAAGTGATATAAGACATCATAACAATCATACACATAAAGAATAGTGGTGGAACAATATATAAAGAACAGTTGTCAATTTTTAAGTTCTATGATGCATGGTTGAGGATTATATGTATTATACTTCAAAAGAATAACTTTTGAAGAACATGTTGATGAAGAAATAATAAGTATTTCAAATAAGAACTATGGATTCTATGGTTTGATTGACATTTGTACTTCAAAAGAATAACTTTTGAAGAACATATTAGATAAGAACAATAAATATTATAAGTAGGAGATATGGGCTTCTAGGGTTTACTATTGGATTCATTTAGTTTACTAAGAGGAACTAGTTGGTTTCTTAAATAGAATTGGTCTATACATAACAAGTATTAGCAGGTTTATGACTATGGTTGATTATGGGTATCATATCAAAGAGTAATGGTCAAGATGTTGCTATGAGTTAGGTTTTACTATGGCTTCACAACTGCTTCACTAAGTAATCACTATGGTTTCTAAGCTAAGTGGTTTATTACTTTCTAAGTAGGGTTTAGTGGAATAGGAGCATATAATATGCATTACTACACAAGATTGGTATTAGGGTTCATCACTATGGTTCTACTAGGTTTTGATGTTTGAGGTTAATCCTAATGGTGTGGTATAATGGAGTGGCGATCAATGGCATTACGCTAATTAACAAGCTAGGGTTTGCATCTAGGTGGCACTAGTGAATCATATAGGTTTTAATTAAGATTAGAGACATGAAATGATAATCTCATGTGACTTGGTTTTATGTTAGTGGATCATAAGCATGCATTCATTTGTTTCTTACTTGGGTTTTATAGGTATAGGTGAAGCTTATATAATCATATGGGTTAAACCCCTAGGGTTTTTAGAATTGAAACAATTTATGATGAACACATAAAATAATGGGTTCAAGGTCTTACTTACATTAGAACTAGGGTTTCTAAATTATGGTGCAACTCTTAAAATGATAATTGACAATAGATATGTGGTCACTAATTACTTTGAAACAAAATTAATAATGGTTTTAGCATTTTATTAATTTTCACAAGAATTAATAAGTATGGCAATTCCTATTTAGGTTTAATTAAAAGCTAGGGTTTAATAGTGGTTATTAAGTTTTAAAATAATTAAATTTTTAACTAAAGATGTTTAAGTAAACAAGTTTTGAGCTACCAAAATAATATTAGCATTTAGTATCTTCTTGATTTATTATCATTTAAGCAAAAATAGAAAATAGCAATTTGCAAATTATGGTTTATGGATTATCACTAATATTTAAGTAGATGCAATTATGATAAAGAAAACTAATCTTAACATTTTATTTAGTTACTTAATAGCTATTATTTGTTTTTGAAACTTAAATAATTATTGAATTCAAATTTTGTTTTAAAACAAATGAAATGGCATAATTAATAAGGTTAAAAATAAGTGAATTTTTATTTTGACACACATTTTTATTTTATATTTTATATGAATAGAGTTTATTTTTGTGAGCATTTTGATATATTATTTATATTTTTCTGAGAGGAAATGAATTTTATCTATTTCTGCAAAGTTTCAGATATTTAGTGGTTTTTAAATTAAACAGAAAATGCTATTTGTACCGATTCAGATCTAGCCGCAGAGACAGACAGGTGGGCCTGTTGACTGAGTCAATTGCCACGCGGGACCAGACGGATACGGCGCCGCCGATTTACGGCCTCCCGGGATGCGCGACTAGGGTTTTCGGAACCTCCTCGACATGCTGAGGCTAGTGGTGGTGATGGTTTTGCAAGGGGATCACCGGAACCATGTCGGAAAACATGTCCCGTGGCGGTGCTCTCCGGCGAACTATCGATCGAGGGCTACAGAGGGTTCTAGGAAGAAAGATCCGGCTCTTCAGATGCGCAAGCTTACCCTGAACATGATGGCGTGGTCGACGACGATGATTGCTGATGGAGGCAACGTCGATTGGCGATCTCCGGCGATGTGCTGCAGAAGGGATCGATGCAATTGAGCCGATTCCTAGCTCCCCTGGACGATTGCTTGCGCCCAGATGCTCCTTGAGTCCAGGCGCTCCTCGTGGACCACACGCCAGAGGCTGGGGTGGCCTCCTACGCCGTGTTCTTGATCGACGCCGGAGACAGAGAGTGGATGATTGCGGAAGATAGAGATGGATTGAGGGGAAATGGAAGGGCGGCGAAGAACTAGGGTTCTACGGTGAAGCTACTGGTAGCTTTATAGAGCTCGGCGAGGCTTCTACCGTAACTTCACCGGCGGCACTGGCTCAGATGTGTCGACGACGGTGAGGTGTGCTAGGGCACGTATCTTGGCGCTAAAGGATAGGACGGACGCGAGAGAGATTGGGCGCGGTTCTGAGATGGTCTGCGACGTCCAGGGTCGAGCTTATCGTCGATGAGGTCGTGGCCTACTGTCGCCAACGCGCTGTCGAGCTCGGAGACGACGACGACGAAGGCTTTTCTTCTCGCACGAATTTTAAAGACACCGAAACGGTATCTGGCTTGGGCTGGGCTGCTCTTGGGCTTCGACGTGGGCTGCTCCATGGATGCTGCGGTCCACCAGGTAAGTTTCCCTCTCTTTTCTCTTTTCAAATTCTGTTTTATATTTTCTGTTTTTATTTCTTGGTTTGAATTTGGTATTTGATTTCAAATTTGAACTCTGTTTCATTTTGCAGGTTCTAAATTATTAGAATATCAAAACAATTTGATAATGATACTTCCTGTATTTGTTTTGTTTTTAAGCAACCATTTATAATCGATTAATTTTGTGTTGTTATGAGACACAATTCAAAATTCAAAATTGTTATGAATTTAGGATTCATCTTAATTGCTTTTTAATTTAAGAATTAAATCTGTAAAATGATTTGAAATTTAGATCATGTGCATATAGTGAATATATTATATTTTTCTAATGCTTAACCATAGTGATTACTCACATATTATTTAATTATGACTAGAGTTTTAAATAGTACATGGAATGGAATTGGTTCCTGATTTTATGTGAATGATGGTTCTTAGGGTTTAAGAAAATGGTTTGGATAATCTCCATGATTACTAATCTTAACTCATAATTTTTAGTTTAACTCAATTAAGATAAATCCTATGCTCATCAAATTTAATTAACTTGCTAAGGTGATTATATTTTATAAAATACTATTTCATTTGGTTCACAAAGCAAACTCCATGGGAGGTAAAATATAATTAGATATTGGTTTCACTCTACTCACCAAATGGCATTTAGTCCTAAGTATATATGGCTTGGTTTATACTTGTGATCCATGATACACAAGTTAGGGCATAATACTTTATGTGGAGTGAATTCTATTTGAAAGGTTTAGGGTTTTGGTGATACTTCACTATTTGAAGTATAAAATAGGCATGAGGCATGGCAGGGTTCTACTTATAATCCCAAGTGGTACTTGGATTGAAATTCAAATGAGGTCTAGGGTTTTAGTTATGTTTCACTAATGCAATATGGCTCTCACCTCCAAGATTAAAGGTTGGTTTGAACAAGTGGGGTTTAATACTACTCTAGTATTCTCTAGGATAGACATGGATATGGTTAGCATCTATAATCTCTCTTACTTCTAAATGTCTTTTAATAGACTAAGGTCCTACTCAAGAGATGATGATATGATCCTCTAAATACATGATTTGCCTAGGAATTCTACCTTGGTATCTTATGTAGCTTGTTCTTCTGTAATTCTGATAAACCTGCATCTTGTGGTATGCCCCCACCTCCTAGCTTCTTCATCTTGATCCTAGCTAATGTATGGGTGGTCTCAAGGTTTTGGTTTCCTTGTATCATGCTACAAGATGACCAAATGGATGAAGGATGTGGCTCCTTTTATAGGCTTGGGCAAGCTCTAGTGTCATGACACATAGGTGGGTGACTCTTGTTTTGGTTTGATGAGTAAGGTGCTTGGTTGTCATGCCCTTATCCATAGCAATCCTTTGAGCATGAGGTGGCATAGTGATGTCTACGTTCCCCCTCCTTTCCTGTAGACAGTGTTGGGCCTCCAAGAGCAGAGGTTTGTAGAACAGCAGCAAGTTTTCCCTTAAGTGGATCACCCAAGGTTTATCGAACTCGGGGAGGAAGAGGTCAAAGATATCCCTCTCATGCAACCCACCACAAAGCAAGAAGTCTCTTGTGTCCCCAACACACCTAATAGGTGCACTAGTTCGGCGAAGAGATAGTGAAATACAGGTGGTATAAATAAGTATGAGCAGTAGCAACGGTGCCGAAAAATGTTTGCTGGCGTGCGATTGATGGTAGTATTGTTACGAGTAACGCAGAAACAGTAAACAAGCAGCGATAGCGATTTAGGAACAAGGCCTAGGGATTAGACTTTCACTAGTGGACACTCTCAACATTGATCACATAACAGAATAGATAAATGCATACTCTACACTCTTGTTGGATGATGAACACATTGCGTAGGATTACACGAACCCTCAATGCCGGAGTTAACAAGCTCCACAATAATGCTCATATTTTAGTAACCTTTAGTGTAAGATAGATCAAAAGACTAAACCAAGTACTAGCATAGCATGCACACTGTCACCTTCATGCATATGTAGGAGGAATAGATCACATCAATATTATCATAGCAATAGTTAACTTCGCAATCTACAAGAGATCATGATCATAGCATAAACCAAGTACTAACACGGTGCACACACTGTCACCTTTGCACACGTGCGGAGGAATAAAACTACTTTAATAACATTGCTAGAGTAGCACATAGATAAATTGTGATACAAAACACATTGCAATCATAAAGAGATATAAATAAGCACTTCACTACGCCATTCATAACAGTGAATAAGTATTCTGTGAAATATAGCCTAAGAGACCCACACGGTGCACACACTGTCACCTTTACACACGTGGGACAAGGAGTCTCCGGAGATCACATAAGTAAAACTCACTTGACTAGCATGGTGACATCTAGATTACAAGCATCATCATATGAATCTCAATCATGTAAGGCAGCTCATGAGATTATTGTATTGAAGCACATAGGAGAGAGATGAACCACATAGCTACCGGTACAGCCCGAGCCTCGATGGAGAACTACTCCCTCCTCATGGGAGCAGCAGCGGTGATGAAGATGGCGGTGGAGATGGCAGCGGTGTCGATGGAGAAGCCTTCCGGGGCACTTCCCCGCTCGGGCGAACGAGACTCCTGTCCCCAGATCTTGGCTTCGCGATGGCGGCGGCTCGGAAGGTTTTCCGTATCGTGGTTCTTCGCCTCGGGGTTTTCGATCCAGGGGCTTTATATAGGCGAAGAGGCGGCAGGAGGGTCGAAGGGTGGCCACACCAGGGCGGCGCGGCCGGGGCCGGGCCGCCGGCCTATGGTGCAGGTGGCTGTGGCCCCTCTGGTCCTTCTCGGGTGTTGGATGCTTCGGTGAAAATAGGAACCTGGTCTTGATTTCGTCCGATTCAGAATATTTCTTACTAGGATTTGAAACCAAAAACACAGAGAATGGCACTTCGGCATCTTGTTAATAGGTTAGTTCCGAAAATGCACGAATATGACATAAAGTGTGCATAAAACATGTAGGTATCATCAATAATATGGCATAGAACATAAGAAATTATCGATACGGGAGACGTATCAAGCATCCCCAAGCTTAGTTCTGCTCGAGCAGGTAAAACGATAACAAAGATAATTTCTGAAGTGATATGCCATCATAACCTTGATCATACTATTTGTAAACATATGTAGTGGATGCAGCGATCAAAACAATGGTAATGACATGAGTAAACAAGTGAATCATAAAGCAAAGACTTTTCATGAATAGTACTTCAAGACAAGTATTAATAAGTCTTGCATAAGAGTTTACTCATAAAGCAATAAATCAAAGTAAAGGTATTGAAACAACACAAAGGAAGATTAAGTTTCAGCGGTTGCTTTCAACTTGTAACATGTATATCTCATGGATAATAGTCAACATAGAGTAATATAACAAGTACAATATGCAAGTATGTAGGAATCAATGCAGTTCACACAAGTGTTTGCTTCTTGAGGTGGGGAGAAATAGGTGAACTGACTCAACATAAAAGTAAAGAGAATGGTCCTTCAAAGAGGAAAGCATCGATTGCTATATTTGTGCTAGAGCTTTTATTTTGAAAACATGAAACAATTTTGTCAACGGTAGTAATAAAGCATATGAGTTATGTACATTATATCTTACAAGTTGCAAGCCTCATGCATAGTATACTAATAGTGCCCGCACCTTGTCCTAATTAGCTTGGACTACCGGATCTTTGCAATGCACATGTTTTAACCAAGTATCACAATGGGGTACCTCCATGCCGCCTGTACAAAGGTCTAAGGAGAAAGCTCGCATTTTGGATTTCTCGCTTTTGATTATTCTCAACTTAGACATCCATACCGGGACAACATGGACAACAGATAATGGACTCCTCTCTAATGCATAAGCATGTGGCAACAATTATTATTCTCATATGAGATTGAGGATATATGTCCAAAACTGAAACTTCCATCACGAATCATGGCTTTAGTTAGCGGCCCAAAGTTCTTCTCTAACAATATACATGCTCCAACCATAAAGGTGGTAGATCTCTCTTACTTCAGACAAGACGGACATGCATAGCAACTCACATGATATTCAACAAAGAATAGTTGATGGCGTCCCCAGAAGCATGGTTATCGCACAACAAGCAACTTAATAAGAGATAAAGTGCATAAGTACATATTCAATACCACAATAGTTTTTAAGCTATTTGTCCCATGAGCTATATATTGCAAAGGTGAATGATGGAATTTTAAAGGTAGCACTCAAGAAATTTACTTTGGAATGGCGGATAAATACCATGTAGTAGGTAGGTATGGTGGACACAAATGGCATAGTGGTTGGCTCAAGTATTTGGGATGCATGAGAAGTATTCCCTCTCGATACAAGGTTTAGGCTAGCAAGGTTATTTGAAACAAACACAAGGATGAACGGTACAGAAAAACTCACATAAAAGACATATGGTAAACATTATAAGACTCCATACCGTCTTCCTTGTTGTTCAAAACTCAATACTAGATATTATCTAGACTCTAGAGAAACTAAATATGCAAACCAAATTAGCAAGCTCTAAGTATTTCTTCATTAATGGGTGCAAAGTATATGATGCAAGAGTTTAAACATGAGCACAACAATTGCCAAGTATCAAATTATCCAAGACATTTTAGAGTTACTACATGTAGCATTTTCCAATTCCAACCATATAACAATTTAACGAAGAAGAAACTTCGCCATGAATACTATGAGTAGAGCCTAAGGACATATTTGTCCATATGCTACAGCGGAGCGTGTCTCTCTCCCATAAAGTGAATGCTAGGATCCATTTTATTCAAACAAAACAAAAACAAAGAACATACAGACGCTCCAAGTAAAGTACATAAGATGTGACCGAATAAAAATATAGTTTCAAGAGAAGGAACCTGATAATTTGTCGATGAAGAAGGGGATGCCTTGGGCATCCCCAAGCTTAGATGCTTGAGTCTTCTTGAAATATGCAGGGATGAACCACCGGGCATCCCCAAGCTTAGAGCTTTCACTCTCCTTGATCATAGTATATCATCCTCCTCTCTTGACCCTTGAAAACTTCTTCCACACCAAACTTTAAGCAAACTCATTAGAGGGTTAGTGCATAATCAAAAACTCACATGTTCAGAGGTGACACAATCATTCTTAACACTTCTGGACATTGCTCAAAGCTACTGGAAGGTAATGGAACAAAGAAATCCACCCAACACACAGCGAAAGAAGCAATGCGAAATAAAAGGCAGAATCTGTCAAAAACAGAACAGTCCGTAAAGACGAATTTTAAAATGGCACCAGACTTGCTCAAATGGAAAAACTCAAAACTAATGAAAGTTGCGTACATATCTGAGGATCACTCACGTAAATTGGCATAATTTTCTGAGTTACCTACAGATAATTAGACCCAGATTCGTGACAGACAGCAATGCTGTTTCTGCGCAGCAATCCAAATCTAGCATCAACTTTACCATAGAGACTTTACTTGGCACAAAAACATGATAAGGAGAGGTTGCTACAGTAGTAAACAACTTCCAAGACACAAATATAAAACAAAGTACTGTAGCAAAATAACACATGGGTTATCTCCCAAGAAGTTCTTTCTTTATAGCCGTTAAGATGGGCTCAGCAGTTTTAATGATGCACTCAAGAAAATAGTATTTGAAGCAAAAGAGAGCATCAAGAGGCAAATTCAAAACAAATTTAAGTCTAACATGCTTCCTATGCATAGGAATCTTGTAAATAAACAAGTTCATGAAGAGCAAAGTAACAAGCATAGGAAGATAAAACAAGCGTAGCATCAAAAATTTCAGCACATAGAGAGGCATTTTAGTAACATGAAAATTTCTACAACCATATTTTCCTCTCTCATAATAACTTTCAGTAGCAACATGAGCAAACTCAACAATATAACTATCACATAAAGCATTCTTATCATGAGTCTCATGCATAAAATTATTACTCTCCACATAAGCATAATCAATTTTATTAGTTGTAGTGGGAGCAAATTCAACAAAGTAGCTATCATTATTATTCTCATCATCAAATATAGGAGGCATAGTATAATCACAACAAATTTTACTCTCCATATTAGGTGGCACCAAAAGACCACTATCATTATGATCATCATATATGGGAGGCAAAGTATTATCCAAGAAAATTTTCTCCTCAATGCTTGGGGGACTAAAAAGATCATGAAAACCAGCTTCCCCAAGCTTAGAACTTTCTATATCATTATCAACAATGGTGTTCAAAGCGTTCATACTAATATTACTACCAGCATGCAAATAAGATTTCATAGGTTTTTTAATTTTCGCATCAAACAATCCATGTTTTAAATCAGGAAATAGAATAAGAAGCTCATTGTTGTCCATTATGCCAAACTAGTGTAAACAAGAAACAAAAAGATGCAATTGCAGGATCTAAAGGAAATATCTTCGAGCACAAACACAATGGCGCCAGAAAAGTACTGTTACCTGGAACCGGAGTATGAGTGCCTTTTTACCTTTCCTCCCGGCAACGGCGCCAGAAAAGTGCGTAGTTGACGAGGGAGGAAAAGTGCTTAGTTGCCGGGCTTGCCAATGTGTGAGTGCCGTTTACCTTCCCTCCCGGCAACGGCGCGAAAAAAATCGCTTGATGTCGTTCCCCTCCTTTCCTTCAGTGTTGGGCCTCCAAGAGCGAGGTTTGTAGAACAGCAGCAAGTTTTCCCTTAAGTGGATCACCCAAGGTTTATCGAACTCGGGGAGGAAGAGGTCAAAGATATCCCTCTCATGCAACCCTGCAACCACAAAGCAAGAAGTCTCTTGTGTCCCCAACACACCTAATAGGTGCACTAGTTCGGCGAAGAGATAGTGAAATACAGGTGGTATAAATAAGTATGAGCAGTAGCAACGGTGCCAGAAAAGTGCTTGCTGGCGTGCAGTTGATGGTGGTAGTATTGCAGCAGTAACGAAAACAGTAAACAAGCAGCGATAGCGATATTTAGGAACAAGGCCTAGGGATTAGACTTTCACTAGTGGACACTCTCAACATTGATCACATAATGAAATAAATGCATACTCTACACTCTTGTTGGATGATGAACACATTGCGTAGGATTACACGAACCCTCAATGCCGGAGTTAACAAGCTCCACAATAATGCTCATATTTTAGTAACCTTTAGTGTAAGATAGATCAAAAGACTAAACCAAGTACTAGCATAGCATGCACACTGTCACCTTCATGCATATGTAGGAGGAATAGATCACATCAATATTATCATAGCAATAGTTAACTTCGCAATCTACAAGAGATCATGATCATAGCATAAACCAAGTACTAACACGGTGCACACTGTCACCTTTGCACACGTGCAGGAGGAATAAAACTACTTTAATAACATTGCTAGAGTAGCACATAGATAAATTGTGATACAAAACACATTGCAATCATAAAGAGATATAAATAAGCACTTCACTACGCCATTCATAACGGTGAATAAGTATTCTGTGAAATATAGCCTAAGAGACCCACACGGTGCACACACTGTCACCTTTACACACGTGGGACAAGGAGTCTCCGGAGATCACATAAGTAAAACTCACTTGACTAGCATGGTGACATCTAGATTACAAGCATCATCATATGAATCTCAATCATGTAAGGCAGCTCATGAGATTATTGTATTGAAGCACATAGGAGAGAGATGAACCACATAGCTACCGGTACAGCCCGAGCCTCGATGGAGAACTACTCCCTCCTCATGGGAGCAGCGTGATGATGAAGATGGCGGTGGAGATGGCAGCGGTGTCGATGGAGAAGCCTTCCGGGCACTTCCCGCTCGGCGGGTGCCGGAACAGACTCTGTCCCCAGATCTTGGCTTCGCGATGGCGGCGGCTCGGAAGGTTTTCCGTATCGTGGTTCTTCGCCTCAGGTTTTCGATCCAGGGGCTTTATATAGGCGAAGAGGCGCGGGAGGGTCGAAGGGTGGCCACACCATAGGCGGCGCGGCCGGGGCCTGGCCGCGCCTATGGTGCAGGTGGCTGTGGCCCCCTCTGGTCCTTCTCGGGTGTTCTGGATGCCGGTGAAAATAGGAACCTGGGTCTTGATTTCGTCCGATTCCGAGAATATTTCGTTACTAGGATTTGAAACCAAAAACAGAAACAACGGCACTTCGGCATCTTGTTAATAGGTTAGTTCCAGAAAATGCACGAATATGACATAAAGTGTGCATAAAACATGTAGGTATCATCAATAATATGGCATAGAACATAAGAAATTATCGATACGTCGGAGACGTATCACTCTCTGCAAGTCATGTAGATATTTTCATCCGATGTGGCATGATCCTTATCCTCTCATATGTCTTACCTTTGGATAGCCAAGTGGCATTTGTTACTAAATATCTTGTGGATGGTTCTATTATTATGGATGAGTCACTATATCATATTTGATTGGATTTACATTATAATATTGGTCAAAGGTCAAGGTTGAAGGTTATTCCTCAATTTTTGGATAGTTGGGTTTGAGTTCACCAAGGCATGGTAATATGAGTTTCAAAATACTCCTAGTTAGTTTTATTAAAATAGTTTGAACTATAATTCGTAATGTAAATGGATTTAATTTTATGATATTCCATATATTTAATAAGTTATGATTTGAATAAGAATGTGTGGCTTTTATGCACTTTAGACCCTATGGTTTACCTTATTTGGTAATAAGTTTAGAAGTGAATTAAATTACACACAAAAGTAGTTGCTAACTTTTAAGTGTTAATAAGTTGGGGTTTGATTCTTAAAGAATGTGTTGTTATAAGGGATATCAGGTTGAGATCTTTTATAAGATCTTGTAGTTGATCCTTACTTAAGGTGTTGTTTATTGTAAATCTTCTTTCATTTGATCTAGCCCCTAGATCAAATCATTTCTACGCAAAACAGGGTTTTAGCAAAGATCACGGTGAAGTTTATAGCGCTTGACTTGATGATCTACTTCAATTCCAGCAAGTCAAGTGAAACTTCAGTTACTGTGGTAAGTTTTGTTTGAAAGCGCGAAAATTCCCCGGATTTTCTATGCATGAATGCAATGCACACTTTGGTGTTCTCTCATTGTGTAGCCTCTAAACCTGGGATATTACAAAGCACCCCAGCTAGAGGCCACCCAAGCGGCGGCGAGGTAGGAGGGAGTACGACCATGCCCCCCCTCCCCCAGCCTGCCTCCATTCCGTAACAAAAGCGGTCTTGCAAGCAGATCCTCGCCGCCCTCATCACCAACGATGCAGGGCTTCACCAGAACAACATCAGAGGACGGTGAGGAGACAGAGGGATGGTGGGGGAAGCGGCAAATGTTATGGTTTTTCCCTCTCGATCGCCTAGAGGAGATGACTCGAGGGGTTACGCGGAAAGATGGATGTTGATTGGAAGTGGAAGAAAGTAGAAACCTATGCTGCTAGATGAAAGGTTTCCAACGCTATTGTATAATCTACTTAAGTAATGCTCGATTGGTCAACTAGAATTCCTTCCAGCATCTACGTGGCGGCAAAACTTACAAAAAGAAGGGTAGGACCGATCTATCTACGGTTCACTGGTCTAGTGGTCTGTGAAATAAAGGCCCTTCTTCAAGGTTACAATGAACCTTTGGTGAGATCGATGCGGCGTTCACCGAATAAAGGGGCACATAGAATGGCACTAGTTTATGGTACTACCCTCGCAATGAATTTTTGGTGCGATCGATGCATATAATACTAGTTTATGATACTACCCTCACAATGCATAGTAAGAGCATTTCCAGCCATTTGAGCTCCCTAGGCCGAAATCTGGCGCTATTTAGCGCCGGATTGATATATTTTTCCTGGCGAGGCCCATTTTCCCAGCGGCAAGCCCAGGGTCGCGTGCTGACGCTCAACCACCCCGTAAAAAGCGACGGTGCAGTCGCCGGGAAGGAAAACCGTTGAGTGGCAACCGCGTTCATCGACGTATTGAACCGTCGTAATGGACCGCGAAGTGGCCTTGAGGCGGGAACCGCCGGAGCACTAACTCCGCCGAAGAGCAACCGCCGCTCTCTTCGTCGACATACCACTACATATACGTTATGCGATCTACCGGCCGGTGCCATTCATCTCTTCACCATCCTTTGTCGTCGGACACTTCAACATGAGCAGTCTCTCTTTGCCATCGGACACAGACAGCGAGGGGAAATCGCCTGGATGGCGCCATTGGTGGGACCGAGCTGCAACACCTAGCAGCGAAGATTTCCCGCCGCCGGAAAGCGACGATTCCCTACCGCCGGACAACGAGAACGAGGAAGAGGTTGAGGAGCAGGACAAGGGAGAGGCTGAGGAGGAGGAGGAGGAGGAGGAAGCGGCGGCCCGGGCGAAGGCGAACGCGGACGCGAAGGCGAAGGCGCAGCCGACGTGCACCTTCGACGATGAGGAGGACACGAGTTCGTCCGACGCATCGCCCGACACCGCCTCTTTGGAGGTGGTAACGAGCCGGAAGCGCCGGCGTGAGGACGATGAGGCGGGGCCATCATGGAAGAAGTAGTTTACATTTATTTTCAAAGTTTTTATATGTCTTGTTTATGTTTTTCCGAAGTATTTATATGTAATTTGTTAATGTTGCACGGTCTCCTAAATTTCTTCTATCTATTAAATTAAAAACTTCCCCCAAAACACATGCGCGTCGTATCTCGGGAAGACGATGCGAGGAGGACGAAGATCGGCCTCTGTCGCCAACAAGTTGGGGCCACCATACGATTCCCGTGCTTTCGTTTCGTTCGGAGTACCCGAGCGCTCCCCGGGAGGGCCGAGGATGACCTGGGCTCTCCGGATGGACGAAAACCCAAATCCGGGCGAAAACGAGGATCCGGGAGCGCGACTGTGCCGTTTTCGTCCATCAGGATGAAAAAAAAGTCGGCCTGGGGGCCTCGTCGGGGAGACAGCTGGAGATGCTCTAAGATAGTACTACATCTCTCACAGTTTTTAGGCGTGCACATACCCATACTTCGCATTAGTTATATGTTATAAAAATTATATCATTAAAATTTCTAATGATATAATTTTTACGTGCTGGAGAGTATCATATATCATCATATATTATGATTTCACACCCATCTCTCACCTCATTAATTGATGTGACACGTCAGATTTTTTGCCACATGACATGCATGATATTACTACTTATGATACTTTTATGGTGGCTAGTCTAAGGAAGCTGCATTACTAAAATTTGTAAGGTGTCGGTAGGTATTGCACGGGATTGTATTTTCAACAAAATCTTAACTCATGCTACGATTTAATGAAATTGCAGCATGTTTCTTCTAAAAAAAAATCATCCTTGAAGCTACTACCAAACAGTGCAAGCATTGACAGTAATGCAGATGTAGACATTCCAAGCATCTGATCATCACAAACGCGTGACTGCTGAAATGTAAAGCAGAGGAGAACAACGACGCAAGCAACTGTGCACTGCTCAGTCTGTTGGAATTTCCATGGAAAATTTTCTCCACGAATTCAACCATCCCAATTTCCTCCTACTATTCTACTTTGTCCCAAAGGGGGGCCATGGTTGTGCATTTCTATGTTTTATGGCTGAATCTTGAAGCTGCAGGACTGAGGGCATCTCCAACCGGGCGACCCAAACGGACGCGCTGGGCCGTCCGTTTTGGCCGCGTGGAGCGCGGATGGAGCCCCGCGTCCGCGCGTCCGTTTGGGTCGCGCGCTGCCCCACGGCAGATTTGGGTCGCGGCGCCCTATGGTATGTTTTTCTTGTAAATTCACTAGAAAAACGCAAAAAAATATTATAAAATATATAAAATAGTTCAAATGCTCAAAATGTATTACACATTACATAGTCCATGTAATCAAGGATAAAGTATTATTCAAATAAAATGAAAAAAGATACAAATGCTCTAGGCTTAAGGATTTCCTTCATCATTGTTGTTTGCAGCATTGTTGCCTACATGCTGCCACATGTGCTCGACCAAATCAGCCTGAAGCTGGTTGTGTACAGCTAGATCTCGAATTTCATGGTGCGCATGAAGAATGTCTGGAATGATGCCGGAGCACCTTGAGGAGTAACCAACTCTCCTTGGCCTTCCCAGTCATTATCAAAGAGTGAATCATCCCGCTCTACCTCAACAATCATGTTATGCATGATTACACAAGCGGTCATCACCTCCCAGAGTTTGCACATCCCAGGCTCGCAGGGTGCTGACGATAGCCCAACGAGCTTGGAGGATGCCAAACGCCCGCTCGACATCTTTCCGGGCTGCCTCCTGCTCTTTGGCAAACCTTGCCTCCTGCTCTGAGTTGGGGTTTCGATTGTCTTCACGAGTGTAGCCCAAGGTGGATAGATACCATCAGCAGGTAGTACCCCTTGGTGTAGTGGTGGCCATTGATCTCAAAATCCACATCAGGGGACTGACCGTACGCTAGCCTATCAAACACCGGAGAGCGCTGCAGCACATTGATGTCATTGTGCGAGCCAGCCATTCCGAAGAATGAGTGCCAAATCCATGTGTCATGGGAAGCAACAGCTTCAAGAATGACTGTGCACCCCTCAGAATGGCCGTTGTATGCCCCCCGCCAACCAAAGGGGCAGTTCTTCCACCAAGTGCATGCGTCTATGCTGCCAAGCATCCCAGAAAACCCACAGAAGCGTTGATCGACAACAGAGCAGTGTGTCCTCTGCATTAGGTTGCCGGAGGTATTGTTCTCCGAACGAACCGATCACTGCTCTGCAGAACCTGTACATCGATTCAAGCCGGTTGACTCACTCATGCGCGTGTACTCATCTACGAAATCACCGGCAACGCCATATGCGAGCATCCTAATCGCTACCGTGCATTTCTGTACGAAGAGAGGCCTACCTTGCCAATTGCATCCATTTTCGCACGAAGTAGTCGTCGTAGATCTTGACGCCATCCATTATCCGGCGGAACAGCGGCCTGGTCATCCGACGACGCGAAACAAGGACGGCACGAACAATGGAGTGGGTTGGAAGTAGTCGTTGTAGAGCTGGTCGTGGCCGCGTTCTCTTTTGCGGTCCAAGGCGGCGCCCCCGGCCGGGGGTGGAGGGGACGAACAATGTGCTCGTGGATGAGCAGCGCGGCATCCGTGAAAAAATCGTCGTCGGACTCCTCTTCGACGACGTGTCGATGAAGTTCTTGAAGTAGTATTCGTCGTCGCTGTCCACCATGATCGAAAAGGGACACATTTTAGTTCGAGCATTTGAACGAACACCTCGCAGGCGGAGGCGATCCAAATGCTTCCAGGGGACTGCGAGGCATGGCCGTCTCACCGACTTGCGGTCCGGAAACACGGTGCGGAGAGCTCACCTCCCGTGAGCGGCGCGGCTGCAACGGCGGGAGGTGTCGCGACGGTGAGAGGACAACAACGCCGGCGGCGGCGTCCTCCGACTCTGCTACGACGGCGAAAGCAGCGCGGGACCTCGACCTATGCTTCCGCCCCGCTTGCCGGCGTCTCGACGACGATGGCCGGCGTCGACGCGCTCCCAAATCGCCGGTCCGTGGGTGGCGGCGGAGCGGTGGGGAGATGTGTGCGACGGGCTTGTGTTTTGGGAGGCGAGATAGGCGGGCCGAGGGTGGACGAGCGGCCACCGCTTCGCGTCACCGTCAAGATTTTGGGCCGGGTTTGGGTCGTCGACGCGCGACCATCCGTTTTAGGGTTGGGTCCGCGCGCTGGGACGCGGTTTTGTCCATTTCGACCCATCCAGACGCGCGGGCGCGGGATGGGTCGCCCGGTTGGAAATGCCCTGAGCTCCCTCTGAATAGGTAGCTTCAAATACGACACCTAATATCAACTTCAGCTGTAACTGGCTACATTTTTACATCCGGTAATTTTTTTATAAAAAAGAAGCCTATGCAGTCTATTTCAACAGCAACGGGGGAAGCTCCCAGTGCCAGAGGATCTACCTAAAGAATCCAAACTGCAAAGATTCTCCAGCTGCAAATCAAACAATACTCCTACGGTATGAGCAAACGACGACACCTAGAAAATAGGATCGATCGGGCGGATTTTTCCAAATTATGGGCGCTCATCTTCCCAAACACCGCATACAGAGGACGCAGATCCAGACATTCCAAGCACCAGGTAGGTACCTCACAATTGGCAAGCCACAATATATCCTAAAAATCGAAACTGAAGATGACAACGATAAAGATGGAAAATTCAGTAACCGTGAACCACTCTTTCAAGTCTCAACAATATCATCATCATAGATCGATATCCGCAAATCAATATTCGCGATTTGCAGTTACTAGTATTATTTCTCGGCAGGCAACACAAAGAAAAATAGCAGAAAAAATCTAGAGCTAATTAATGATCGTTTGATCCTTCTTCTTCTGTATATACACTTGATGATAGTTTCCACCGCAAACAACGCTCGGAATCATGGGATGATAATACGGGCGCAAAAATAGGTCGGACGAAATCTAAATGATTGATGATCCATCCATCCAAGAACGAAAGAACCTGCTAGTACGTACTGGATCGCGGAGGGTGATTCTTTAGGCGATCTTGGGGAACCCACCTCCGGCCATCATGACCTTGAACTCGTCGAACGATATGAGCCCGTCGCCGTTCTTGTCGACGCCCTCGATCATGCGTCGGCACTGGCTGACGGTGGCCTTCTCGCCGAGCCCGTGGAGCACGCGCGCGAGCTCGGCGGCGGAGATGGCGCCGCTGCCGTCGGCGTCGAAGACCCCGAAGGCGAGGCGCAGGTCCTCCTCGACGTCGTCGGCGCCGCCGGCGGTGGCGTTGAGCGCGGCGAACTCGGCGAGGCTGATGAAGCCGTCGCCGTCGGCGTCCGCCTCGGCCATCATGCGGGCGAGCTCGTCGTCGGTGGCCGCGTGGCCCAGGCTCTCGAACAGGGCGGCGAGCTCCGGCCGCGAGATCCGGCCGTCGCCGTTCGCGTCGAACTTGCGGAAGACGCGCTCCATCTCCTGCTCGGCTGTGCGGGTAGGGGACCGCGGCGGGGAGTCGGCGGCGGCGTCGTCGGTGTTCTTGGACTGGGGAGGTGGGGATGGGGAGCGGGACTTGCGGCGGAAGAGGGACGGCATCTTGATCTTGCCCATGGTGGCGGCGCTCTGCTTTGGGTTTCGCTACGGAGTCTGTTTTCTCTCTGTCGCTCTGGACTTGGTTCGCCGGTGGTTGCAGGTTGGAGTGGGAGGTAGACGGGCATATTTATAGAGGCGGCAGCCCCGGAATCCATGGCGGAGTCGGAGTCGAGCCGGGAAGGAAGGCGCGGAGGAAAGTGCGAGGGTGGCAGCTGGGCCTGATATGCGTGGCCTGCGCTGGCCGTTGCGTGCGCGGTCCCTGATGCGTGGGCCCGCACGGATACGGGGTGGGCCCGGGTATCGAACGGCTGTGACCGGTTCCGCAACGGATGGATACCACCACACAACGGCCGGCCGGACCTCTGTTGTGTGTCGCGCTGTCGAATTCTTCTCGGGTGCGTCCGGCACGATCACGATGGACAGAGAAGGGCCAAGGAGCCAACGCGGTACACCTCTCTTTCACCGCCGTCTCTTCTTCCTCAACCCAGTTCCGAAAAACAAAATGCAAGTTTCCACCAGCCACCTTGGGCACTGAATTGCCGTCGAAATCTGGCCGTTGATCATGTAGTTTTAAGATTTTGGCCTCCATGGTCTATGCACATAAGTTGAGATGCTCTATGTTGATGAATTATGCGCATTTACAATCACATTCACACCGACATAGTACCGAACTCGCACGTCGTTGGCGTCATAGTGCACGCCCGACATATACTCCAACACGTGGCGAGTTCAACGTCGTTGCCACCGAGGGCCAATGTCAGTGTCCGTGACAAGCGAGAACGTAGCATTTGCATCGGTGGGTGCCTCGCTTTCACCAAACTCAGGGGAGGAGAACCAAGTTTGCAAGTGTGGCGACGTAGCGTACCTCTCGTTGAAGTACGTCGCCGATGCTCCTAGAAGAGTCGGTGGTGGTGCTCCCTTGGGGTTCCTCCGGTGCCGGCTACACAAGCACCCATGTAGTAGACGCATTCGAATTGGCATGCGGTGAACTCCACCGTTGCTGAGGCCACCTCTCTGGCAGCCTTGGCATCCTTGCCGGCTTGGGGGCGCCTCCTGCGGCCAGTCGTGACGTGTTCCACCGGGCCTGCTCGTCCTTGCAAGCTGTGGATGACATTCCCTCTGGCTTCTCCCTCGCTCTCTTGTCGCGTGGCTAGTCCATCACCTTCTTCTTGGGAGGCATCCCGACGATAGCAAGGTCTCAGACGAGAGCATGGTCAAGGCGCAAACTGGAGTGATGGGTGAGGAGATAATAGAATGTAGAGGGGAGGCGGTGGCAAAATGGAGAAATAGAGGTAGGTTTTATGTTTCGTGACTGCCAAGGGGATCCCAATTAAGGGTGAAATCCGATGTGGCGGCATGTGTTGGTGCCCTACCCGTGGTCCCTATGGGTGAGCCAGCTATTTTTATTAGTCTTCTAGTTAGACCAGCACGCTACTAGAACTATCGGTGGAAGCTCATTTTATGGCTAGTACCCCAATAAACCTATTGAGGACGCTATTGGGGTTATAGGTGGAGATGCTCTAACTTTTCTTTTTTTGAAAATAGACAGGTGTATCTGTTCATGAAAACCTCCTGGATTGGTGTATGATTTGAATATTTACTGCGTAATCTTCTGCAAAAGAAAATCACCCGGGTGCGTTTAAGGCAGTACTGGTCCAACAAAACACCCCGACCCATCCTTTGAAAAAAAAACACCCCAACCCATGAAAACTGCATGACTTGGACGCGGTGTCACGTGCAAAAACATATTTGCTAAGTTACAATCTCGAGCTGAACCTTATCCCCTCCCCGCCACTGTAGCAGAGGAGATAGGCGATTTTTGGGCGTCTCCGTCGATCCACCGTGCGCGCCGCCGAGTCGTGGGATTCCTCTCCTCCGCCGGCCGCTTCGGCGGCGGGAGGGTGAGGGGTCCCCGGCTCCGGCTTGTATATACGGTAGGGTAGGGTGGAGTTCTCGCCGGCGTCGCTCTGGAGGAGTTGGTGCTGCTGGTGGGTGGTTTGGTGTCGGGGCGACCTTCTCCGGCGGTGGAGCCCCTAGGGGCTCATCGTCGTCGCGCTCGACTTGCGGGGGCTCGAGGCCCGGCGTGGTGCTTGAGTCCTTCGGCCTCCCGTCGGATCTGTGCTGGCGGCGGATCTGGCGGCCGGAACTCAGAGCTGGGCAAGCCCGGCGGCTCCTCTCTGCATGGTGGAGAAGACGGCTACGGCAAGGTGGAGAAGATGGAGCGGGAGGGCACTCGCCGTGCTCGTTCATCGGTACAAGCTCCGTCGCTGCGCGGCGGACGGGCCTTGCGGCGGTCTTCTTCAAGAGAGGTGCTCTCGGGGCGTGGTGAGAAGGGGGACGGCGGCCTTCGTCGCCATTGCCGGTGGAGCTGCTGCGGTTTGCTCTGGCTCTGTATCCCCTACGTATGATGTGGTGTATTTCGTTTCTGTACTATGTACTTTGTACGTGGTATTATGTTGAATTTACGTGGGCTTTCAAAAAAAAAAAAAAAAAAATTGCTACTTGCAAGATATGAGGACAGACCTAACAAGAAAGGTACTAGCTAGTAACACCCAGAAGTCATGCCAAGCGTGTGACTCGACCGAACATGGATGGTAGTATCACGCGCTAATGTTTATGTGTGTTCGGCAGTACGGCGCTACCTAGCGAGAAAAGCATATCGGTGCATTTCTTGCCGCCGGATGTTACGTTTCGTGCTGTACCTCCTTGCTACGCTGCGTGTACGTTGTTAGGTTTGCTTTAATAGTGCAAAGTACTCTTCTAGAGCATGCATATATGTAGCCAAATGTTTGGCAGGAAGAGAGGCCGTGCATGTGGAATTGCTCATTCAGGCCGCAACGATTTTGTAGATTCGCCACAAATTGAATTGCTTTACACTCCGGTCACGTGCACGGATTCTGCATCGTGCACTTGCAAGCTAGCTCTAGTTTGGGCTACCCACACCAACCTTTCGATCTTGACCTTTAAAGCCATGAAAATTTTGTACTCTCGCATGATCTTCTTTTCTTTCGAGGGGCTATCATACGAGCTTCACATTAACTCTATTAACGTTTTCCGCAGGTTGCTATGATTTTACTTATGTTCTCGTGACTATTTAATTTACTATATGTGTGGTTGATCTATGTCATGCATATATATGGCACGCCCAATGAGCAACTTCAGCATCCCTCACATTACACAAACAAGTTAAGGGTTATATATTTGACAATCGAGAAAGACATTCACTACAGGAATGGTGACAGATGCCGACGGCCAGAGTGTACGCCGACGGCTTTTTATCGGGGCCGTCGGCGTACGGCCTCGCCGGGGCAGCTCACGAACCCGACCGTCGGCGTACAAACACCGTCGGCGTAGAGGAGGCTACGCCGAGGGCAGCCGTCGGCGTCACCTTGGCCCTCGGCGTAGCACCGGCATCGCCTCTGGCCCAGCCCGCGCCGTCGACGCCCGCTCACGGCGTCAGTCAGACGCCGACGGCCACCCTCGGCATAGGGCATGGACACCCTATGCCGACGGCCACCCTCGGCATATAGTATTTTTTTTCCCTCTCTCATATTACTTTATAATATGTTTCTATTATTTATTTACTAGTATGAATTATGTAAAAAATGGTTCTATTTTTAAGAATTCGTAGATGGCATATGTAGGTCCCATGCATGGGTGACGCTCTTCGCAGACGGGTCAACCGGAGCCACTAGGCCCAACATTTGCTATCGATGTACATATGGGTAGATCCGCGGGGTCCCCGCCTACGGTTTCCGAACCTAACCCTAACTGTAACCCTAACTCTAACCCTAACTCTAACCCTAATCGTAACCCTAACTCTAGCCCTAACCCTAACCCTAGGGTTTCCACATACATTGCTAACTCTAACCCTAACCCTAACTCTAGCCCTAACCCTAACCCTAGGGTTTCCACATACATTGCTAACTCTAACCCTAACCTAACCCTAACTCTAACCCTAACCCTAGGGTTTCCACATACATTGCTAACCCTAACTATAACCCTAACAGATCACTTGGTAAAACCCAAACCCTAGGGGTCCCGCCCTACGGTTTCCCGAACCCTAACCCTAACCCTAACTGTAACCCTAACTCTAACCCTAACTCTAACCCTAACCGTAACCCTAACTCTAGCCCTAACCCTAACCCTAGCCCTAGGTTTTCCACATACATTGCTAACTCTAACCTAACCCTAACCCTAACTCTAACCCTAACCCTAGGGTTTCCACATACATTGCTAACCCTAACTATAACCCTAACAGATCACTTGTAAAACCCTAACCCTAGGGGTCCCGCCCTAGGGTTTCCCGAACCCTAACCCTAACTGTAACCCTAACTCTAACCCTAACTCTAACCCTAACCGTAACCCTAACTCTAGCCCTAACCCTAACCCTAGCCCTAGGGTTTCCACATACATTGCTAACTCTAACCCTAACCCTAACCCTAACTCTAACCCTAACCCAGTGTGTCCGCTTCTCGGACGGGGGTTCCTACACTTGGCGGTTTCTGGATGTATAGGGGGAACTCCTCGTACGTGAACCGGAGAGAATCTTGGGATCATATGGGAGGATTTTGTTTTCACATGTACCTATGACCTAACCAAGCTCAAATGGAGGCATATGCCAGGGGACCCGATGGGATGCAGTCAAAGGGTAGACCGCGCGGTCAACGAACTAGGGTTTCGTCGGAAATCGAGCGTCGGATCTAGGGAATGGCCCCAAAACTTGTGTGTGTCCACATGGCATGCACAAAAGTTATTTGAGATGGTTTTATATCCAAGGCTACCCCAGGTGTGTCGGCTTCTCGGAGAGGGTTCCTACACTTAGGCGATTATGCATGTATAGGGGGAACTCCCTCGTACGTGAACCGGAGAGAAACTTGATATCATATGGGATGATTTTTGTTTCCACATGTACCTATGACCTAACCAAGCTCAAATGGAGGCATATGCCCACCGGGATGGGATGCAGTCAAAGGGTAGACCGCGCGGTCAACAGAACTAGGGTTTCGTCGAAAATCGAGCGTCGGATCTAGGGAATGGCCCCAAAACTTGTGTGTGTCCACATGGCATGCACAAAATTGATTTGAGATGGTTTTATATCAAAGGCTACCCCGGTGTGTCCGGCTTCTCGGACGGGGGTTCCTACACTTAGGAGATTATGCATGTATAGGGGGACTCCTCGTACGTGAACCGGAGAGAAACTTGATATCATATGGGATGATTTTTGTTTCCACATGTACCTATGACCTAACCAAGCTCAAATGGAGGCATATGCCCACCGGGGGACCCCCGATGGGATGCAGATCAAAGGGTAGACCGCGCGGTCAACGAGACTAGGGTTTCGTCAGAAATCGAGCGTCGGATCTAGGGAACCAAACTTGTGTGTGTCCACATGGCATGCACAAAATTGATTTGAGATGGTTTTATATCCAAGGCTACCCCCAGGTGTGTCGGCTTCTCGGACGGGGGTTCCTACACTTAGGAGATTATGCATGTATAGGGGGAACTCCCTCGTACGTGAACGGAGAGAAACTTGATATCATATGGGATGATTTTGTTTCCACATGTACCTATGACCTAACCAAGCTCAAATGGAGGCATATGCCCACCGGGGGACCCCCGATGGGATGCATCAAAGGGGTAGACCGCGCGGTCAACGAACTAGGGTTTCGTCGGAAATCGAGCGGATCTAGGGAATGGCCCCAAAACTTGTGTGTGTCCACATGGCATGCACAAAATTGATTTGAGATGGTTTTATATCCAAGGCTACCCCCCAGGTGTGTCCGGCTTCTCGGACGGGGGTTCCTACACTTAGGCGATTATGCATGTATAGGGGGAACTCCCTCGTACGTGAACCGGAGAGAAACTTGATATCATATGGGATAATTTTGTTTACACATGTACCTATGACCTAACCAAGCTCAAATGGAGGCATATGCCCACCGGGGGACCCCGATGGGATGCAGTCAAAGGGTAGACCGCGCGGTCAATAGAACTAGGGTTTCGTCAGAAATCGAGCGGGGGGGGAATGGCCCTAAAACTTGTGTGTGTCCACATGGCATGAACAAAATTGATTTGAGATGGTTTTATATCAAAGGCTACCCCCAGGTGTGTCCGGCTTCTCGGACGGGGGTTCCTACACTTAGGCGATTATGCATGTATAGGGGGAACTCCTCGTACGTGAACAGGAGAGAAACTTGATATCATATGGGATGATTTTGTTTCCACATATACCTATGACCTAACCAAGCTCAAATGGAGGCATATGCCCACCGGGGACCCCGATGGGATGCGTCAAAGGGTAGACCGCGCGGTCAACGAACTAGGGTTTCGTCGGAAATCGAGCATCGGATCTAGGGAATGGCCCCAAAACTTGTGTGTGTCCACATGGCATGCACAAAAGTTATTTGAGATGGTTTTATATCCAAGGCTACCCGGTGTGTCCGGCTTCTCGGAGGGGTTCCTACACTTGGGCGGTTTGGATGTATAGGGAACTCCTCGTACGTGAACCGGAGAGAATCTTGGGATCATATGGGATGATTTTTGTTTTCACATGTACCTATGACCTAACCAAGCTCAAATGGAGGCATATGCCCACCGGGACCCCGATGGGATGCAGTCAAAGGGGTAGACCGCGCGTCAACAGAACTAGGGTTTCGTCGGAAATCGAGCGTCGGATCTAGGGAATGGCCCCAAAACTTGTGTGTGTCCACATGGCATGCACAAAATTGATTTGAGATGGTTTTATATCCAAGGCTACCCCCAGGTGTGTCCGGCTTCTCGGACAGGGGTTCCTACACTAGGCAGATTATGCATGTATAGGGGGAACTCCTCGTACGTGAACCGGAGAGAAACTTGATATCATATGGGATGATTTTTGTTTCCACATGTACCTATGACCTAACCAAGCTCAAATGGAGGCATATGCCCACCGGGGGACCCCCGATGGGATGCGTCAAAGGGTAGACCGCGCGGTCAACAGGACTAGGGTTTCGTCGGAAATCGAGCATCGGATCTAGGGAATGGCCCCAAAACTTGTGTGTGTCCACATGGCATGCACAAAAGTTATTTGAGATGGTTTTATATCCAAGGCTACCCCCAGGTGTGTCCGGCTTCTCGGACGGGGGTTCCTACACTGGCGGTTCGGATGTATAGGGGGAACTCCTACGTGAACCGGAGAGAATCTTGATATCATATGGGATGATTTTTGTTTCCACATGTACCTATGACCTAACCAAGCTCAAATGGAGGCATATGCCCCACCAGATGGGATGCGATCAAAGGGTAGACCGCGCGGTCAACGAACTAGGGTTTCGTCGAGAAAATCCCCAAATGGCCCCATGTGTGTCAAATTGACAAATTGATTATGCAAGGGATTTGGTTTTGGGGCTTCTGGCAAGGGTTCAGACCTGCATGATATATGGAAATAACTCAACTTGAGGAAGACTTGATATCATATACATGGTTTCCAACCTATGACCTATGACTAACCAAGCTCATATGGAGGGCCCCGATGGGATGCGATCAAAGGGGTAGACCGCGCGGTCAACAGAACTAGGGTTTCGTCGGAAATCGAGCGTCGGATCTAGGGAATGGCCCCAAAACTTGTGTGTGTCCACATGGCATGCACAAAATTGATTTGAGATGGTTTTATATCCAAGGCTACCCCCGTGTGTCCGGCTTCTCGGACGGGGGTTCCTACACTTAGGCAGATTATGCATGTATAGGGGAACTCCCTCGTACGTGAACCGGAGAGAAACTTGATATCATATGGGATAATTTTTGTTTACACATGTACCTATGACCTAACCAAGCTCAAATGGAGGCATATGCCCACCGGGGGACCCCGATGGGATGCCAAAGGGGTAGACCGCGCGGTCAATAGAACTAGGGTTTCGTCAGAAATCGAGCGTCGGATCTAGGGAATGGCCCCAAAACTTGTGTGTGTCCACATGGCATGAACAAAATTGATTTGAGATGGTTTTATATCAAAGGCTACCCCCCAGGTGTGTCCGGCTTCTCGGACAGGGGTTCCTACACTTAGGCGATTATGCATGTATAGGGGGAACTCCCTCGTACGTGAACCGGAGAGAAACTTGATATCATATGGGATGATTTTTGTTTCCACATATACCTATGACCTAACCAAGCTCAAATGGAGGCATATGCCCACCGGGGGACCCCCGATGGGATGCGATCAAAGGGGTAGACCGCGCGGTCAACGGAACTAGGGTTTCGTCGGAAATCGAGCATCGGATCTAGGGAATGGCCCCAAAACTTGTGTGTGTCCACATGGCATGCACAAAAGTTATTTGAGATGGTTTTATATCCAAGGCTACCCCCAGGTGTGTCCGGCTTCTCGGACGGGGGTTCCTACACTTGGCGGTTCTGGATGTATAGGGGGAACTCCCTCGTACGTGAACCGGAGAGAATCTTGGGATCATATGGGATGATTTTTGTTTTCACATGTACCTATGACCTAACCAAGCTCAAATGGAGGCATATGCCCACCAGAGGACCCCGATGGGATGCGATCAAAGGGGTAGACCGCGCGGTCAACAGAACTAGGGTTTCGTCGAAATCGAGCGTCGGATCTAGGGAATGGCCCCAAAACTTGTGTGTGTCCACATGGCATGCACAAAATTGATTTGAGATGGTTTTATATCCAAGGCTACCCAGGTGTGTCCGGCTTCTCGGACGGGGGGTTCCTACACTTAGGCGATTATGCATGTATAGGGGGAACTCCCTCGTACGTGAACCGGAGAGAAACTTGATATCATATGGGATGATTTTTGTTTCCACATGTACCTATGACCTAACCAAGCTCAAATGGAGGCATATGCCCACCCCGATGGGATGCAGTCAAAGGGGTAGACCGCGCGGTCCACAGAACTAGGTTTCGTCGAAATCGAGCATCGGATCTAGGGAATGGCCCCAAAACTTGTGTGTGTCCACATGGCATGCACAAAAGTTATTTGAGATGGTTTTATATCCAAGGCTACCCCCAGTGTGTCCGGCTTCTCGGACGGGGGTTCCTACACTTGGGATTGGATGTATAGGGGGGAACTCCCTCGTACGTGAACCGGAGAGAATCTTGATATCATATGGGATGATTTTGTTTCCACATGTACCTATGACCTAACCAAGCTCAAATGGAGGCATATGCCCACCGGGACCCCGATGGGATGCAGTCAAAGGGGTAGATCTGCGGGCCTCCCAGATTAGGGTTTCTTCTACCGGTGGGAATATTGATGCGCCGATAGGGTAACTATTGATACTACATGTTCCGATGACCTAACACAACACAAAGGAAGAGAAAAGTCCATGGGTCAGCTGTCATCGGAGGTCGGTCAAAGGGGTAGATCTGCGGGGCTACCGGATTAGGGTTTTGTCTACCGGAGGAAATATTAAGTTAAGGTATGGGGTAATTTTTTTATGCGCATAGCTTGGGAATGTAGAAGATTAAAACAAATTTGCATGGACCTATGTTAGCATATTTTCTGTACTCCTATATAGTGTACCAATATGACAACATATGAACCGTTGGATCTGTACTCCTATATAGTGTACCTATGGCCATCCCTACGGTCAGTATACCTAGGATTCGCGCTGCGTGCTCCACATCTGGCCCACGACCCACGTTCCAGAAAATTCACGAGAAGAGCACTTACAGTGGTGTGTAGAAGTTTCTCGATAAACGCGCCTTTGGCTAGCAACACAATGAGTGCTCACGTACAGGATGGAATCCCAGGTCTGCACTTCTGTTATAGAGCTAGCAGCCTATTCCTGCACTGTTATATGCATGGAAAAAAAAATTCTAAAAAAAGATACGGTAAGACATGGACGAAAAATACAAGAAAATCACTCTTTGTATCTTCTTAGCTCACGAGGCCGAGTAAAAGAAATAAACGAGAAGGTCAAAAATATTATTGCAACTGATTTTTTCCCTTCCACCTATTTGATAAAATTTCTTGTTTAAACTTAATAAGCTCCTTTATAGACAAATAAAATTGCGAAAAAGCAAAAGCTTTGCCATAAACTCAAAATAGAGGATGAGCTCCATGTAGCCTTTTATTTTTTGAAATCATATTTTAAAGTTTCAAAAATATAAGAAAATTTTATGTAGTCAAATGATATATATGCATACTATAAGCGTGCAAAATCTAATGAGAAATATTTTATAATCTATGGTACATAAAAATTATAAAAGTGTGAACCCGTGGTACACATTCTCAAAACTCTATAGTTTGTCAAATTTTTTCATTTTGATGTACCATGGAATACTAAGAATTTATAAATAAATAAATTGGAAAAAAAAAGGCCTATGCCGAGGGCTGCCGTCGGCATAGCCCTGGCCCTCGGCATAGGGACCGGGGGGCACGGTCGGATAGGGGACGTGGTCGAGCCGGACCACGTCCAAGCCCGCACATCTCCTCCCCGCCCGCATCTCGCCGCCCGCATCTCTGCTCCTCCCCGCCCGCCGCCACGCACCGCCCGCCGCCACGCACCGCCCGCCGCCACCAGCCAACGCCGCCGCCCGCGACCAGCCAACGCCGCCGCCCGCGACTCACCTGACCGCGCCGCCGCGGCCCCCCGCAGACCACAGCGCCGCCCGCCGCCAGCCTCACCCCGCGCGCCTCCCCGGCCCCCTGCCGCGCAGCACACCGTGCCGCCCCGCCCCTCCTCGCGCAGCAAGCCGCGGTGGCCCCCTCCTCCCGCAGCACACCGCCCCGGCCCCCTCCTCCCGCTGCCGTGTCGCCCGGGCCTCTCCCCTCACTGGCCGGCTCCATGGAGAGCTCAAAGGTATGCAATTTTTTTGTTAATTTTTTAGTTGTTAGTTAGTTAGGGTTGTTAGTTAGGTAACCAATTGGTAGTTAGTTAGTTGTTAGTTAGGCCTCGTTCGTTTCGCCCCAACCCGGTCGGGATCGACTTCGCGAGAGCTTTTCCTCGCGACAGCGGCGGCGGCGGCGCGAACGCAGGGGACGGCGGTGGCCAGGGAACGACTGCGGTCGCGCAAACAACTGTAGGAGACGAGCTCCCCTAGTCCCGTCTCCCTTCCTCAACGCTGACGCCGCCACAGAGCCCGGACCGAAGACCTATCCCCCGACCCTGAAGCTCCAGATCTCCGGCATCTCCTCCTTCCCCGCCTCCGACGCCGGCCGCTGGAACTTGTTGCTAATCTATCGTTGAGCCCGTGCCCTGCCTGCTGCTGTTACCGCGTGCCTGCAGCTGCTGGTTGTGGGACGTGGGGATTAACCGAACGGAAATTACAAGCAGGGTATGAGGAGAGAGGTTAGCGGGGGATTGGGGTGGTGGTTGGGGTTCACCCAAATTCTCCCCGGGTTAGATCCACGTGAGTTTTCATTCCCTCAGAACCGAACGAGGCCTTAGATGGGAGCATCAAGGGTAGTGTTCTTGTATTTCAAATTTGTTACTTACGGTAAATTGTTAGTTGCAAATTTATTGAGTATTTTGTTTTAAATAGGCACCGGCGTGAGCACCCCGACGTGAGGACCCGGGATCTTGACGCGATTCGCTCCGGCCATCGACATAGCGACGCGATTGTTCGACATCGCCACGCGATTCTCTCCGGTCGCCGAGGGTGAGCTAAAACATCGCCTCCCCTTCTCTGCATTTTCTTATGTCACTAGATTCATTTTCCAAGTCCAGTTGCGTAACCTAGGTGTCACTTCCCGTCCGCGAGCGTTACGCGGATAAATATGCATTAGTGGTCCGCATATTTTGAACCGTAACGCTTGCGGCATTTACGGGACAGTCGGCGGATGCGTAGTTGTCTACGTTTTCCATGTTCTACTCCGGTCCGAGTCAGGATTTCGGCGGCGCCTCCCCGTTGTTCTCCGGATGCACATCCTCTCGGCTTTTTGCCGAGACGTGTATCGGGAGAGCAGCGGGGAGGTGCTGCCGAAGAGCATGGAGAACGTGGCCAACTACGGATCCGGCGGCTGCTAGGAGCCCACCTAGTAGAGATGTAGGTTGATGCATGCGTTTCGCCCGGTAAAATAAATAAAAATATGATGCATTTAATTTCCTATTTGATATAAATGCTATGTATGTGGTTTGGCTCCCAATAAAGCAGAGGATGGCTGATAATGGATGGATGTACAATGAGCGTGTTAGTGCGACTGAGAAAACAGATGAGTGGACAAGGAAGACCCATTTTCTAGTGAATGAGTTAGCGCGTGGTACAAAGGGGCTGGCTCGGGCACTTTGCCCTTGTGTTCGCTGCGTGAAGCGTCAACGTCGTGGGAAGGATGAAATGTATAGACACCTTCTGCAATATGGGTATATGCATGGGTACGTCACGGAAATCGACTTTGATGAGCGCGAACGTGACAGAGGTGAGGTGATGCGGCAGCGGCTCAATGGCAATGAGTACGATGGAATTAGAGACTTTCTAGATGATCTCGTCCATGCCGATGTCCCGGATTCGCCACCTCCAGAACCGGAGCGCCGCCAGGAGCGCCGCCAACGGAGGAACCAGAGCCAACCGCGAAGGCCTTCTATGATATGATTGCCGCGGCTAAGAGGCCTCTGTACGAGGGCGCCGCGATTTCTCAGCTCGATGCCATCTCCCAATGTCTAGCCGACAAGACCCGGTACAACACCACCCGTGAGGGCTTTGAAGCAAGTCTGAAAACAACTGGTAACATGTTGCCCAAAGATCATTGTCTGCCTCAAAGCCTGCACGCGACGAGGAGAATGATGAAGGACCTCAACATGGATTATCAAAGGATAGACTGTTGTCCGAAAGGCTGCGTTCTATTTTGGAGACAGTATGCGGAGGACAAGTACTGTCCCATCTGTAAGCAGTCTAGGTATGAAGAGGTAACCGGAAAGGATGGTCAGGTGAGGCAGTCAAGCACCGCAAAGTCGATTCGATATCTCCCATTCATAAAAAGAATCCAGCGGCTTTACATGCACGAGGAGACAACCAAACAGATGACGTGGCACAAGTATGGGAAGAGATTCGTGGACGAAAACAAGAAGTTGAAGATGGGACATCCATCCGATGGTACGGCATGGAAGAACTTCGATACAAAACACCCGCTTAAGGCTCGGAATGTCAGAATTGCGATAGCAACGGATGGTTTCAATCCATATGGTATGTCGACTGCCAATTACAGTTGCTGGCCCGTGTTTGTTATTCCGCTCAATCTCCCTCCCGGAGTCCTAATGACGAGGAAGACCATGTTTCTGTCGCTGATCATTCCAGGCCCTCATTACCCGGGGAAGAATTTGAGTGTCTACATGCAGCCGATTGTGGAAGATTTGAACCACTCTTGGCACCACGGGACATTGACGTACGACCGAGCATCGAAGACAAACTTCTGCATGAGAGTTTGGTTGCAGTATACCATGCATGACATGCCCGGGTACGCCCTAACATGTGGATGGTGTACAGCTGGTAAGTGGCCATGCCCAGTGTGCAGCATCGGCTTGAGTTCCTTTGGCTACAGAAGGGTCGCAAGTATGTTGCGTTTGACACGAATCGACAGTTCCTCAAAAGGAGGCATCCGTTTAGAGAAGACAAAAGAACTTCAAGAAGGGCAAAGTTGTGCATAAAAAAAAGATGTGCCGAAGTTTGATGGTACACTTGTTGAAGCCGAGCTACGTGCTCTCATGCCGGCAGCGACGCCAACTGGTCATCAATTTGAGGGATATGGTGTAACGCACAACTGGACTCACGAGGCGGCTTTAACGAAGCTCGAGTATTACAAGGACCTCGAACTTCCCCATAACATCGATGTGATGCACACTGTAAAGAATGTCGCGGAGTCCGTCTTTCACACATGCCTGAACATTCCCGGGAAGTCAAAGGATAATGTCAAGGCTAGAGTCGATATTGAGATCCTCTGTGATAGGGAAAAATTACACATAAAGCGTCCTATTGGCCGTCAAAAGAATTGGTTCAAGCCGCATGCCAACTTCTGCCTTGATTCCATCCAAAAGAAGGAGGCATTCGGGTGGCTCAAATACGTCGTGATGTTCCCGGATGGTTATTGCTCGAATATGAGTAAGGGAGTTAATCTTTCGACGGGAAAAGTCACCGGGCTCAAGAGTCACGACTATCATATATGGATTCAGCGGCTCATGCCGGTGATGCTTCGAGGGTATATCCCGAGAAAGTCTGGCGAGTGCTTGCGCAGTTGAGCCATTTCTTCCGCACGCTCTGTGCTAAGCAGATATGTCCCGAGGTTATTGCAAAGCTACAACATACAGTGCCGGAGTTGCTATGCAATTTGGAGATGATATTTCCGCCAGGCTTCTTTACTCCGATGGCACATCTCATTGTGCACCTCGCCAACGAGGCACTCTTGGGTGGTCCGGTGCAGTTTCGTTGGCAGTTCTATATTGAGAGAGTTTAAGTATATTCGAAAGATAACTGGAAACAAGGCCAAGATTGAAGCATGCATAGCTGAGGCAATATGCCTTCGGGAGATGGCAGATGCCGCGACAACGTACTATCCCGATGATGTTCCCACTCAGCATAACCCGGTCACTCGTTACAATGTCGACGTGCCCGAGAATGACCCCAAGCTAAAACTATTCCAATTCCCCGGTGGCAAGGCTGGTAAAGGAACAAAATATAAATTGGAGAACAAAGAGAAGGATTGTATAATGCTATATGTGCTTATGAACATGGAGGAAGTGATCCCATTCGTAAGGTAAAATGGTGAACAAATTACTTTGCAGCTAGTAACCTCGTCTCGGTCTAATGCTTATTTTCTCCTTTCAGCAAATTCACGGATGAAATGTGGCCGTATGATGAATTGCCCGTACCCTCGGAGATGGACACTCTACTGAAAGAGGGTGCTCCCGGAATTAATAAAAACTTTGTGACATGGTTCATGGAAAAAGTAATTTCTAACCTTTCCTCTTACATTGCAACATGTGACTTGTCCCTCTTATTACACGTAACTAATGCACACAACAAATTTGAAATGTTCTTGTAGGGCCGTGAGAGAAACGTTGATATGATAGATGAGTTGAAATGTGTTTCCCAAGGTTGTAGCCGTGAGGTGACCAAGTATGAGAAGTATGATGTGAATGGGTTTCGCTTCCACACGGGCGAATCCCAAAACTATAAATACTGGGGTCTTCACCAAAGGAGCCAACAACTTTGATTACTACGGAAGGTTACAAAGTGTATACGAGTTGACATTCAATCGTACGAACGTGCAACTCAATATCGTCGTGTTCAAGTGTCATTGGTTCGACCCAATAGGTGGACAGAGAAGTGATAAGTCCATTGGGTTAGTTGAAGTTAAGCCTTCAACCACCTATAGCGGAGCCGATGTCTTTATTGTGGCTCACCAAGCCAAGCAAGTTTATTATTTGCCCTACCCATGCCAGAAAGCGGAACTCAAGGGTTGGGAAGTCGTCTTCCAGGTATCGCCACATGGTAACCTACCGATTCCCTCTGAGGATGATTACAACAACATTGACCCCGTGACATACGAGGGGATTTTCTATCAAGAGGAACAGGACTTCGGGGAATATATTTTAGAACCGTTTGTTCAAGAGGACCTCGGGAACGATGCAGAAACTCGTGGTGAGTCAGTGGTGGATCTAAAGGACATATCTATGCTGGAGAAGTTACTTGAGGCGAATGACAATTATGATGAGCCTCCACCCGTCGACCCTTCAACTTTGTACTCACAAGATAGTGATAGTGATAGTGATCCAGAGAAAGAGAAGAGAAAGAGACGGAGTATGAGAGTGAGCGTGAGAGCGATGATGGCTGGTGAGGGTCTTTTATTCTTAGTATTTATTTGTCAACATGCTTCTTAATTGCATTGTGCCTTTTATTCTTAGTATTTATTTGTCAACATGCTTCTTAATTGCATTGTGCCTTTTATTCTTAGTATCTACATTTTATTATGTCAACCTGCTTCTTAATTGCATTGTGCCTTTTATTCTTAGTATCTTCATATAATATGTCTTTGTGCTTAACTGTTTTATTCTTCTCAATGCAGGTGATTGAACAATATGAGCAGCGAAGGCAGAAGAGAGCTTGCTTAAGACGGTGAAGAGGAATTTCCCACCCACTAGGGAGTGATCGAGCCCCGGTGCGCAATCCGCGTTACGACGATGGTACCGATGGAGGACGGGACGAGGAGGACGAGGAGGGGCGAGGAGGGACGAGGAGGACGAGGAGGAGGACGAGGTGGCGGCGGGGTACACATGGACTTTGAGAGCCACCCTCTGGCGACGTGGCTCCTGAGTTGTTCCTAGAGGGTCCGTCTAGTGGGGAGGTGGAGATGGAGACAGAGTCTACACACGAGTCGGACTCTAGGGCTGAGTTGGAGGTGATGGAGGATGGGGGTGCGCCGAAGCCCTTGAAGCTTCGTGGAGAAGCTAGAGTCCCCGATGAGGAAGGAGCCGAAGACCCATGATGACAAGGCCCTTATCATTCCTTCGAGCGATGAGTAAGTGTACTACTTCAGAAATTTCGAACATGTATTTTCATCTTGGGCATAATAAACAATTTGGCATGTGTACTAATGTGTGATTTATTTGCAGCAACTGGACATGGGATGCCAAGCCCCCCGCATGCCTAACAGCTTGCTTGGGGCTCTGATTAAGAAGTTCTGGCCCGGCAGATACACTCCCCTTAGCACGGTCCCCGGTGGCGCGACGAAGCTAGCCACTACTTGGGCGGACTATGAGGATGCCCCTGCCGTAGGCTTCGCGACAGCTGCTGAGGCTGTGACCACCAAGTTCTGGGTAAGGCATATATTTCTCGAGCACCGTTCATAGTTAATGACCCTAATGTGCTAACTCATGACTTTCACAACTCATTTATGCATGATTGAAGTGCTTCTATCGTGTGGACCCGGAGCATGACACGCAGGCGCGTCTCACTTTGCGTGGCGCTTGCGAGAGGTTGACACCGCAGCAGTGGTACAACCAAAAGTTCACCAGCGCTAGTGCCTTCTGGGCTAACAAGGGTAAGAGGGTCAAGAAGGAGTACTATGTTGGTAACCAGCCTACGGATGAATGGGCAATGACCATTGAGGAGTACATGTCGGTGAGTAAAATGTCAATGAGATTCTACATTGCTAAGTTTTCATTGAATTATCTTGAGTTGAGTATTGCGTTTTCAGGTTTGTCCCGAGTGGGCCGAGCAGCATAGGGAGGCATGGGAGGAGCTGATTAGGGCGAGGTGGCTCAGGGAGGACGAGGAGTTTGCAGCCGTGTCGAGGCGGAACATGGAGAACCGAGGCACCGGTGGCACACACTGCGCGGGAAACCGCGACTACACCCGCTACAAGGGGAAAATGGTATGTATATACATGGAACGACCTTCTTTCATTTCCCGTCATGTTACATTTGTGGTACGCATAACTTTTCATTTCGCGATGCAGGTGGCTGAGGCAGCACCTGGGGTGGTGCTTCATGATGCCCAGATATATGACATGATGCGGACGAAGAAGAAGCCCAATCCCGCATTGCCTCAGCCACAGTACTACGGCAATGCCAAGGCCGCCAAGGAGGACTACTGCGACATGGTCAAGTCTCGTCACCCCGAGGTGGATGACCCCTTGAGCATTCCGGTCGACGAGGAGTCGTTGGTCCTGTCGGGGCGCGGGCGTCCGCATGGCCGTTACCCCTTTCTGAATAAGGCGGTCAAGCCTACCCAGCCACGAGCTACACGCGTCTCAAGCATACCCTCACCGCCGACGCCCCCAGCCTCGTCCACGGCCTGCTCGTCCACCCGCCTACGATGTAAGTTTTCCTCATTTTCATCCTCTTTCCGGTTTTCCTTCCTACATGGCTAAGTGTTTACGAGATTCATTGTTTCTGAAATTGTGAGTTCGAGGCGGCCTTCGAGCAATGAAGCGTATCAGCAGGCAGCTGCGCAGTGGAATAGGCAGAATACGGCCTACATGGCGTATATAGGAGTAAGTCTGAATCTTTCTTCTCGCTAGTAGATGACAAGTCTCAGTTTGATGCTTTATTTCTGCAAAGCTAACTTGTAACCTATCTTGCAGGAAATGATGATCTCTATGTCTATTGGTACACCGCCACCGGCTCGAGTTACCGTGGCGGGGGACATGCCTATCATGCCATCGAAGGCAGCTTTCGCTGCGACTTACTACGGATCCACACCGGAGGTAAGTTCTTTGCCAAACCGGTAGTTACCACTTTCCTTTGCCTCGCAAGTTGCTAACATGTAGGGAACACGTAGGGAACGAGATGGTCCGGGAACCAGGCATCGCCGGGTGGGCGCGAGGTCACACCGGTTCATGAAGGTGGTCGGTCTCCTGGGCGTTCTGCTGGTGCCTCTCCGTCGACTACTCCCGGTGCCTCTCCGTCGACTTCTCCTGCGCGTGCTACCGGTCCTTCTCCAGGTGGTTCTTCTGCAGCTTCTACCGGAGCGCAACCCCGGGCTGCTCGTTTCGCCAACGATGTGGGCGGACACACCCCGCCCGGGTCCTTCCTCCGCTAGTCGGCACCGGGCTTCTTGCTTGCCATCATTTGCTACCTACTACTATGTATTGGATGACATGGCACTCTCCTCTTGTATGCTATTACATGCACCATGTATGCTACTATGTGGATTTCATGATATTTATGTGAATTATGGATGGATTTGGATGTATTTGTATGCTACTATGTGGGTTTCATGCTATTTATGTGAATTATGGTGAATTTGGATGAATTTGGATGTATTTGGATGTATTGGACCTGCTGAACTGAATTTAGATGAATAGGAACCCAATTAAAATCGAAAAAAACAAATGGTCGAGCCTATGCCGAGGGGGTTGCCGTCAGCATAGGGCCCTTGGCGTGACCATATGGTCGAGCCTATGCCGAGGGGGTTGCCCTCGGCATAGACCTTGCGCCTGGCGCGCCGCCACGTGTCCATGCATGCAACATGCAGATGCCGAGGGGGTTGCCCTCGGCGTACATGCGCAGCTGGCCGCACCACGTCGCTCCACGCCGCCTCTTCTCACGCAGGAACCCTGCCCTATGCCGAGGGCCAGGCCGTCGGTGTCTCCGACCCTCCGTTAACGGCGACGGCGCGAGGGCACGCTGCGCCGAGGGCACGTACGCCGAGGGGCTCACTTGGCCGTCGGTATTGGGCGCGTACGCCGAGGGCTAGCCCTACGCCGACGGGGTAGCTGTCTATGCCGAGGGAGCTGGACGCCGACGAGATACGCCGAGGGCTGCCGTCGGCGTAGCCTACGCCGACGGCCAGGCGTGGCTACGCCGACGGCAGCCGGCCGTCGGCATCTTCTTCGATTCCTGTAGTGATTGTCCTATAAATAAATGCATAAAATCAGACAATTTCACTGAATCACATCGACTAATTGTATATATACTTATTTGTCCTTGTCAAACAATACCGTTCCAAATGCATTTCCATTTAATGTCATTGTGCCATGATGTCTGTTATATTACTCAAAAAAGAGATACAATCTGTAATGCATTGGTCTAAAAGCTAGGAGTCCAATTAACTTAATCTCATCTGACCTACTACTTTTTTCCCTAGCCGTAACCCATGCATTATCCCCTCACCGAACACTAGTAATAGTGTACATATATTAGAGAAGGAAAACCCGGAGATTGTTAGTAAGATGGAAGTGATTGGAGGTTACATGGGCTTTGATTCCATCAGCTATGTCCGCCGAGAGAAGTTAAACTAGTGTAAACTGATTATTATTGAATGAATTGCTCAAGGAAAAAAGAAAGAGAACTTACCAAGACAGTAATATGACATGTACATACAACCCTCCTATGGGATTCATCGACGATGTAGTAGAACTACCTAAAGGAAGTGAGAAAAATTTAAACATCCACCCAAACTTGTATGATTCATCTGTTCCGTTTGATCCAACACCTCATACACAATATTAAACCCTCCCATTTGGTGTATAATGACCCTAAGTTTATAATAGGGGTTTAAATCTCCATGGAAAACCCTAAGTGATTAACTGCAGGAGGGAATCCATTGAATTGGACACTACATGTTCAAATGCTGCCTCTATACTCGCCATTTGGTTATTGGGTTTTAATCAGAAAAAAGAATTAAGAGATATGAAGGGATTAACTAGAGGAGTAATTCTCTCTCTTAGTCCTGCCTAAATGACCACCTAGCTAGTTCTACTACAAAACGATGGGAGTACCTCATGGTGTGTAATAGTCTATCTACAACAATATGGGGGATATTATGATTATATCGATTTTGTAGTAATCTTGCAAAGAGATAAGATAGCATGTTTTACACTGGACTGTTGATCTAAACTTTGCCTGGTAATTAATCTGTTCAAAATCAAAAGCCAAAGGAACACCCGGCTCTCGTGGGTGTGGACTACAACAAGACAACACCGGCCACTTGACTAGCAGCGGCACAAACCGCAAGTGCATGCATGGGTAGCAGAAACTCCAGTGTGTGGGCTTCTGTTTAAAAAATATATATGGCATATTAATGAACACATTGTGTGATTCTATTTCGTGTTAGGGATTCGACATCGTATATTGACAGTTTCGGTCGTATGTATGGTAGTGAGCCTAGTATTCTAACGAGTTATGAGTTATTGTATCTCTCATGCTTTTAAATCTATGATTCAAAATTTTAGTGCTAATCAATCTTGGAGTAAAATTATTACTTATATTTGGATGGCATGCACATATATTTGTGGTGCTTGGGGTTGTAAATACAGCAAAATTAAGCACCTGGGCACGCACCACTAGTGGCGGAGAGAGAAATGATAACCTTGTGAGGTTAAGCCCTTTATCCTAAAATTACACAAGTTGTTTTAACTAATCAACGAAAAAACACATGTATATGTATGTTTTCTAAAAAACACGTAGGGTCAGCAAACCCAACAACCAAAATGTTGATCCGTGGTTGTGCATCATCACACTTCTTCGTCAAAACTCATTGGATCGTTGGTGCCACCAACGATGCTTCGATCCATGTCCACCTCGCACATCACCTCATGGTATGACATGCCTTTCTAATGTCTCCCACTTCTAAAATGGCACATACTGTTTGCGAGTGGGACGAACAGATATCCCTTCATTCTTATAGATGTATAGTTCCAAACTAGAATGTTATTTCTCCTAGCATATTGGAATATTTATTCTATTGAAATAACATGTTGTGAACTACACATATAGCCATATATGTATACTATTTGAGTAAGATATACCACTCATTATCAACCCATGTGATCTGCACAGTCACCAAAAGTACTTGATGAATAGGGGTTCATATGAGCCAGCTGAGATTATATTAAGACTCAATCAATTCAATTGCACCTTTCCGCTGAAGTACATGTAATTTGATTGAGATTTACCAAAACTATTATGGATAACAACAGTATGTTTACATACATATTAAAAATCCAATGGAAAAGTTATAGGAGTTAGGTACGCTGATTATTTATCCAGTATATCCTTTTAAAAATAGCTGTCTATTGAGAAAAGGTGAGACAAGTATTCTAGATTTATAACAAAATCGACCATTAGTCCAAGCGTTATTTCTAGCCACAAAGCACACAATCCCCTAGTACAAACTACCCCCTCCATCCCGTAATATCTAACTCAGTACAAGCAAGTCTAGACAAATCTGAGCGGTTTACTATGGGCCGGAGGTAATATTAGTAAGCGATCGGTGCATTGGTTAATAAAATGGAGACAAACGACGTTGACATAACTATGATTTTTCTTTTTCACGAATGACATAGCTTGGAGTTGATCGGGTGACATGTTCATGGAGAAACATAAAACTAGCTAGTGGCACATATGGGACACGTTTTGTAGGCAAATAGAATGGACTAGTTGCTTACGAGATGAATGAACATATCGCTATTTCCTACACAATTATACATTGCCCTTTTGTGCGGATCCATTGCCCATGGGGTACAAATACAAGCCAAAGTTATTAATTCTAATAAACTAAATAAAAAATAGAAATGCTCGCCTGAAGCACTCATCGAGGTGCTTCGAGCGACAGGTGAAGCAGAGACACAAGGCACCCTACACCAGTAGGTTCCGTACCAGCGAGACTACATGCACCGAGAAAACAAAGCTGGAAACTGTTACTGCTAGGACGGGCCCACGTGCTTGCGTCGGCCCTTCTCCGTGGTTGGCCAGGTTCGGGTTAGACTTGAGACCACAAGCCGTCTGAGCGGCATGAACTGCAAGCGACACAGGTAGCAACAACTGCAATATCAATGTGTCAAGGCAGTGGCGGACCTTGCAAAAAAACATTGGAGGGGCGAAGCTGCAAAATAATATGTAAATTTTATTTTGAACACTAGATTATACGACAACAAGCTAGAATTTATAGTGTTTTATGGACGTGCTGAGCATCCCGAGGGATCAAATCCCCCATCCCATGGATTGGCAGCCATACTGAGTATTCTTCATAGAACCATGTAGTACAGTAGTTAATCACATTTATCTCTCTTTATTTTCTGTAAAATGAATCAATAGTTTTTCCCTGGCCCTACCTACACCGAGCAACAATAATTTGTAAACCAGTAGTTTCAATTTACTGCAAAATTCTATGATCTAGCTGGAATTTTGGCCAAATTTAAGATGCAAGAATCAGAAATAAAAATAGCAAGAAGTAAAATTGGGCGTTTGGGACTATGAAGAAATTGCCAGCAGAAGCTGGGAAATTAGGAGACAGGGAGAGCCGAAGAGAGTTCGCCTCAGCCAGTCAGCCGGTCGGCGACGGTAGCTTGCAGCTGCCCTGCCGCAGCTTACAGACGAGGTCGCGAGGACCAGACGAGCCACTATCCGGCAGCCTGGCAGACCGCCGGCCTCAACCCGCGCAACCGGCGGCCGGTCACGCCCATGGCCAGTCGCCGTCTGTTCGTCAGTACGAGATCGAGAGATAGAGAGCCTGTTCGTGCGTATCTGCTGTTCGTCACTTCGTGTCCAGGAAAGAGGAAAACTTAGACGGGCCGCCGTATGGCCTTATGGGCTGGAGCAACACTACGGGGTAGTAGAAAAATATGCTTTTCGCTGGGGGGTGACGGCCCTTTTCGGCCCCGTGAAGGTCCGCCTGTGTGTCCAGGGCTTATAGTATTTTTCAAAGAAAAACTGTAGCATTTGGTAATACTAATTTCTTTTGTATCTCCTAGATTCTGTTTTGTGTAAGCGATTGACCATTTAAACTCGACAATTTTTTGTCAAAAGTTTGGTTGTGAGCCCAATATTTTAACAGTTGATGCATATCCAAGTTTATTAATATTTGATCCTTGAAAACAGTTCATGCTCTATGGATGTGTTCGTTTTTGGGACAAGGTGGAATGAAATGGAATGGTTCCATTCCATCCCATCCCATCCCATCACATTTCATCCATCCTCATGTTCGGTTGATCTGAGAAAGCATAGAATGGAATCAAATGTAATTAATCTAAATATGCAAATAATTAGCCTAATTTAGAGGGATTAGCAATAATTGGCCTAATTTAGGCTTCATCTCCACCATGGCCTGGATGAGGGGGACCTCGCCGGCCGCCGCGCTGCTGGCTCCCGCCGTCCTGGCCGCGAGCACGGAGGGCCGCCCTTCTCCTCCCCGTCCGCGCCTGCCCTGGTCCGTCGGCGTTGCTCGCCTGCGCTGCTCCGTCCGCGGCCGCGCTGCTCCGTCCGCGGCCGCGCTGCTCCGTCCACGGCCGCCCTGCTCCGTCCGCGGCCGCGCTGCTCCATCCGTCGGCGTTGCTCCGTCCGCCGCCGGCGTTGCTCCGTCCGCCGGCTTCCTCGCCGGCATTGCTCGCCTGGCGCGGCCGCGCTGCTCCGTCCACCTCGGGCCGGTCGAGGGGAGAGAGGGGAGGCCGCCTCCGCGCCATGCTCGTCCGCGGCCGCCCTGCTCCGTCCGCCTCCGCGCCATGCTCGTCCGCCGTCTGCCTCGTTCCGGTCGAGAGAGAAGGGAGGTCGAGGGGAGAGAGATAAGCGGGGAAGACGCGATTAGCCGATGACAGAGCCCGTTCCACTTCGTTCGAACGAATCGGCCGGACGGGCTCGTTCCGGATCTACACGGAATATTCGCTTTTGAGGAACGCGTTGGTTCCGTTCCATCCCAGAACCGAACGCAGGAATCGCCCTGAGGAACGACTTGATTCCATTCCGTTCCATCCGGTTCTGAAACCGAACAGACCCTATATGTACAGAATGTCTTGAATGTTCTAAATAGAAGGAAATTAAGAAGCCGAAGGTGTGCATTTCACTCGCATTTTGCAAGGTAGGCGCAATGCTGGTGCTGCATGCATTTGGGCTTCAGTCCACATCCTCATCTTACTTCAGAATCTGTGGCATGACACGGATTTCTGATGCCTTCCACTCCTAGAATGGCACATGTTGTTTGAGAGTGCGACCCTCGGATCTCCCTTGCATTTCTACATGTGTTCAGTCTAGGAAACTAAGAGACCATTTTGTTTTGTCTAGCCTATTGCAAGATTATTCTAGTGAGACCTTGTAGCTTAGAAAATGATATGAGCCACATATATATCGGCATTGTTGTACTATTAGAGTACCATATATACCAGCCATCAACCCATGCATGGTATTCGCAGGGTCACCAAATGTACATACTCCTTTGTGATATTTTTCGAGAATGACTGTACTGTGATTTTTATGATTAACAACAATACTACACATTTACTGAATGGAAAACTGTACAAATATGGTATGGTAATTATCGTTCCAAGGTATCCTTATAAGAATAGCTGTCCGTTGGGAAAAGCGAAACTAGTTTCTTGAGATATGCTAGCCTGGCCCATTTATCCATATTGAGAAAAGCTCAAGAGATCCACCGCCTCTGATACAAACAATATTGATAATTTATATACTTTGCAAAATATAGTGTAGGAGTATTGGTTAATTTAATTCTCACTTTTTCCTATATTAGTGTATTTTCTCAATTTTCATTACACTACTCCTACCTAGTGGACCGAGGATTAGAGTTTTATGGAGATTTCAATGTATCAGAGGTTGGCTCCCCTTAAAAATTATCCCTAGCTCTAATTTCCCAAAAAAACTCTTTTTTTTGCGAATGAATTCCCCTAAAATCTCTAGTATCAATAAGACATAATTAAATAATTATCATGGCTCTAGCACGTTGGGCCAATACGGCATGCACCAATACTGAAAAGAGACGACTGGTGGAGACGGTGAAGATCCATTGACATGGCATGCATGCCAAGCCGTCGGGAGGAGGACAAGCTAACTCTAACGCATATAAACAAATTCAAATTATAATTTTATAGTACGGAAATAAAAATGCTACTCCAGTTAGATATATACTGTAATATGCCTCAATATCGTAATTTTGAGATCATCTCACCGCACTACAACTATAATATACAACATGGATGGAAGAATTTTTTACTGTTGCCCACGTTATCTCCGCGGGTTCGGACAATCTTTGGAAGGCCTCCTTGGCCAAGCGTATTTACATTTAACCGTGGCTTGTCTCTCTGCCATTTCCATAAAGGGGTGTCCCTAGTGTCACTCTATAATACTGAGATATCCATATTTGCTAAATAATTATACACTACCCGCCCTTTTTCGGATCCATTGACGATACAATAGAAATATGAGCCGAAGCACACATATTATTAAGTTCTAAATAAAAATGGAACATGCATTCCTCGGAGACACGAGCGGAGCACTCCTCAATGTGCCCCTGGGACGAGTGCAACATAGACAGAAGATGTTACACCATTGCAATGTATGTTTCGTAGTGGCGAGTGTGCAACGAGAGCAATTCCTCTTCAAAATTTGGGTTCTGAGCCTAATTTTTTAACAGTTAATGCATATCCAAGTTTATTAATATTTGGTCCTTGAAAACAGTTCATGCTTATTTTTCTAAATGTCTTGAATATTCTAAATAGAAGGAAATTAAGCAGACGAAGGTGTGCATTTCACTCGCAACTTGCAAGGTAGGCGCAGTGCTGGTGCCGCATGCATATGGGCTTCAATCCACATCCTCATCTTACCTCAGAATCTGTGGCATGCCACGAATTTCTGATGCCTTCCACTCCTAGAATGGCACATGTTGTTTGAGAGTGCGACTCTCGGATCTCCCTTGCATTTCTACATGTGTTCAGCCTAGGAAACTAAGAGACCATTTTGTTTTGTCTAGCCTATTGCAAGATTATTCTAGTGAGACCTTGTAGCTTAGGAAATGATATGAGCCACATATATATCGGCATTGTTGTACTTTTAGAGTACCATATATACAAGCCATCAACCCATGGTATTCGCGGGGTCACCAAATGTTCGTACTCCTTTGTGATATTTTTCGAGAATGACCGTACTCTGCTTTTTTATGATTAACAACAATACATTTTGCGTACACATTTACTGAACGGAAAACTGTACGAGTATGGTATGATAATTATCGTTCCAAGGCATCCTTATAAGAATAGCTGTCCGTTGGGAAACGCGAAACTAGTTTCTTGAGATATGCTAGCCTGGCCCATTTATCCATTGAGAAAAGCTCAAGAGATCCACCGCCTCTGATACAAACAATATTGATGATTTATATACTTTGCAAAATATAGTGTAGGAGTATTGGTTAATTTAATTCTCACTTTTTCCTATATTAGTGTATTTTTCTCAATTTTCATTACACTACTCCTACCTAGTGGATTGAGGATTTGAGTTTTATGGAGATTTCAATGGATCAGGCAATGGTAGGCTCCCCTCAAAAATTATCCCTCTAATTCCCCAAAAAAACTCTTTTTTTGCGAATGAATTCCCCTAAAAACTCTAGTGCCAATAAGGCATAATTAGATTATTATCATGCCTCTAGCACGTTGGGCCAATACGGAATGCACCAATATTGAAAAGAGACGACTGGTGGAGACGGTGAAGATCCATTGACATGGCATGCATGCCAAGCCGCCGGGAGGAGGACAAGCTAACTCTAGCGCATATAAAAAAATTCAAATTATAATTTTATAGCACGGAAATAAAAATCCTACTCCAGTTAGATATATAATGTAATATGCCTCAATATCGTAATATTTTCAGATCATCTCACCGCACTACAACTATACTATACAACATGGATGGAAGATTTTTTTAGTGTTGCCCACGTTATCTCCGCGGGTTCGGACATCTTTGGAAGGCCTCCTTTGCCAAGCACATTCTCATTTAACCGTGGCTTGTCTCTCTGCCATTTCCATAAAGGGGTGTCCCTAGTGTCGCTCTATACTAGTGAGATATCCATATTTCCTACATAATTATAGACTACCCGCCCTTTTCCGGATCCATTGATGATACAATACAAACATGAGCCGAAGCACACATATTATTAAGTTCTAAATAAAAATGGAACAAGAATTCCTCGGAGACACGAGCGGAGCACTCCTCAATGTGCCCCTGCAACGAGTGCAACATAGACATAAGACGTCGCACCATTGCAATGTATGGTTCACAGTGGCGAGCGTGCAACGAGTGAACAAAACTAGAGACCGTTACAACCAGGATGGTCCCACGAGGCATTTCTTAGAGTTGCCTCTAGTTGTATTTTGGGGTATTTCTTAAACTTGCCTCTAATTGTGTTTTGTTGCACTTCTTATACATTTTGGGGTAGTTCTTAAAATGCTGCAAAAATATTTTGGGACACATATCAAAGTGCCCATAAATTCCCTTTGGAACACTTCAGTCAAACTGTCCTTACTTTATTTAGGTATAGAAATATCTTGGGCTGTTTTAAAAGTGCCCAAAATGTATTTAGGGATATTCTGTTCACATGTAGAGGCAGTTTGTAGTGATCCAAAATCCTTACCGTGTAGTAGTGCCATGGCCTAGACTCCGGTTGTTGTTGAGACCGGAAAACTAGGCTTACAACTGCAGGAATTGCAAGCGCAGCAGGTAGCAACAACAACAATATCAATGTGTTTGGAGCTTCTATGTTTCAAATAAAATTATAGAATGAATTTCAAATTATTTTTCTATCTCCTAGATTCCATTTTGTGTAAGCGATTGAGCATTTTAACATGACCCTTTTTTCGTCTAAAGTTTGGTTGTGAACCCACTATTTTAGCGGGTTATTTGCTAAAGTATATCCTTGTTTATAAATATTTGGTCCTTGAAAACATATAGTGCTTATATTTACAAAGCATCTCGAATTGCCTAAGTAGAAGAAAATTAAGCATCCAAAGTTGTACATCTCAGTTGCATCATAAAGGATAAGTGCAGTGTTGGTGCCGCATTCTTTTGGGCTTCGGTCCACATCCTTATCGTACTTCGGAATCTTTGGTATGACCCGAATTTCTGATGCCTTCCACTCCTAGAATGGCATGTGTTGTGTGAGAGTGCGACCCGCAGATCTCCCTTGCATTTCTACATATGTTCAGCCAAGGAAACTAAGAGACCATTTTGTATAGCGTACCGCAAGATTGTTGTAGTGATACCTTTTAGCTGAGAAAATGATATGAGCCACATATATATATGGGCATTGTTTTTGTACTTTAAGAGTAACATATACCAGCCAATGACCCATGTCATTCGTAGGGTCACCAAATGTAGTCCTTTATGACATTTTTTGAGAACGACCGTACTCTGCTTTTAATAATTAACAATAATACATTAGCATACACATTTATTGAATGGAAAAGCTGTACGAATTGAATTGGATACGGTAATTATCGGTACAAGATATCCTAACGAGAATAGCTGCCCGTTGAAAAAACGCGAAATTAGGTTCTTTAGATATGCTAGTAGCTTGGACCATATGTTCATTGCAGGGTTTTTTTCTGGACCGGCATCTCCAATATTTCGGCGAAAACTGGTTCTACCGGTTACCACTGAGAAATAAACAATATCAAACGAATTTTTTTGGTATTCAAATAATTTGCTTAAATTATTTATTTTTTATAAATTTTAGACGAAATAATAAATTGGTTTGATAAATCTCGATCGTTACTTGGCCGGTATTTCTGGTATTTCCGAAATACTAAAAATACCTTTACCCACCTATATATTTTTTCCCTATCGAGAAAGAAAAGCACTGGTCCATTGAGAAAAGGTCATATTAATCGATCATACGTTCATGTGCTAGTTGTAGCCACAAGAGACCCACCACCCCTGACAAACAATATCGATGGTTTATATACGTGTACAACGATAGTCTGAGTTTGTTAATATATATCACGGAAATGATTGGGTTGACATAGGGTTTGAATCGACGTGGTGACATTTGACTTTGGATTGATTGAAAGTACTACTTGCTTAAGAGATGAATATATATATATGCATATCCCCAAAATTTCAATACAGGCTTTGTAACGATTGATTGAGGATGGAGTATCGCAGTCCTCGTCGACTCGCTTTGCCCCGCACGATGTTGGGAGGAGATCGATAGAATACGCGTTCGTACGTGCCCGGCCCGCATTGATGGTGGGAAGCCAGCTGCCATAGCCGTAGGAGAAGATGGTGGTTCTCCGTGATGGTTCCAAAGCTAGTTCTATAACTTAATCCATCATTGTTTGTCCACGTATCTGCTCTAACCATGACTCATAACCCACAGTTCCCTACCACAAAGAATATCGGTGGTGTATATATTACTGAAATATATGGGTATTTCTCAATGAGGTGGAATTGATTGACATTAACATTGGCTTTCAACCAACTTACCATGTTTACCAGCAGAAGTAAAACTAGCATAATATGACCAACGGTTGAATGAATTGCTTAAGGGAAAAATCAACCTATCCCAAGACAAAAGTAATACATGTAAATACAACCCTTGTCAGAACCGAGAGAAAATACTCCTGCTAAAAACCTTGGTTGTTCTAAATACATCGAAATTAAGCACCCGACAGTGCATTGTCCCCTCGCCTCATTACATTCATTAGCAATGTTGGCATCGCCTGCACTCGCACATGGATCGACATCGTTATCTTCCGCGAATCAACATGGTATGACATATATTTCTGATGTCTTCCACTTCTAGGGTGGCATATATTGTCTTAAAGAGCGCTTTGATCGGACTTTCCTTGCATTGTTACTCATGTTTTGAAACTATAGGAGGATTATTTGCCGAGCATATCCGAACAATAATCTAGTGAGACCAAGTAGAAGAGATACTGCTACGAAGCCCATATATTCTATTCCTTTATATGGACTTTTCAAGATATATCATGCGATATGTATGGTCCCAAAAGTACTATATGAATAATGACATTATATTTGTATACCCATTTATGGTATGGAAGAAATGGTTAGAATTTTATACGATATTTATGGCTCCAAGATGTCCTTTTGGAAATAGCCGTACACTAAGAAAAGCAAAAAAAGTAAAAAAAAATAAGCTTAATCCATCATCGTCTACCCATGTGCTAGACCTAACTGTAAGTCATAACCCACAATGCCCTACCACAAGCAATGTTCGTGGTGTATATATTTGTTTTGTAAAATAAATGTGGTAGGAGAAGCCTCTACAACGATTTTTTTAAAAATAATAAGAACCCCAATTTAAATGTTTGAGGACTTGAATGTGGGGGATTGTGTCGTACATCGACTTTCTTAAGTAAGTAGGCTAGACTGATTTCCTTGGTGTATTTTATTTAGGGAATTTGTAGTGTCCTGACCGAGGCGCGCGAACCGGCCCCTTCCCGACCCAATTTGGGCAGGGAATGAGTTGGTGTGTGCTCCCGCTTCCCCCCTAGGCCCACTCGTTATTGACTCAGAAACATAATTAGGTTGTGGTTTTCATTAATATTACGTCAAAATGATCCATCTTTATAGAGAGGGTTAACCTAAACTGCAATAACCGTATCTACTCACCATTGCACGTTTTTCCAAGGCCGAGCTACTTGCTGTCGCGCAACCTAGTGGCCAAAGCACCATAAGGGCATCTCCAACCGAGACCATCCGCGCGCGTCGGATGGGTCAAAATCTAGCGCGGACCCATCCCTAAACGGATGGCGCGGCGTCGGACGACCCAACCCGGCCCAAATCTTGGACGAGTTTGCGTGGCCGCGGTCCTCGCGTCCTTCCCTGGCCCGCCTGTCTGCCTCCCAAAACACAAGCCCGTCGCACACATCTCCCACCGCTCCGCCGCCACCCACGGACCGGCGATTTGGGAGCGCGTCGACGCCGGCCACCGTCGTCGAGACGCCGGCAAGCGGGGCAGAAGCCTCTACAACGATTTTTTTTAAAAATAATAAGAACCCCAATTTAAATGTTTGAGGACTTGAATGTGGGGGATTGTGTCGTACATCGACTTTCTTAAGTAAGTAGGCTAGACTGATTTCCCTGGTGTATGTTATTTAGGGCATTTCTAGTGCCCCGGCCGAGGCGCGCTAACCGGCCCCTTCCCGACCCAATTTGGGCAGGGAATGAGTCGGTGTGTGCTCCCCCCCGCTTCTGCCCTAGGCCCACTCAAAAACATAGTTAGGTTGTGGTTTTCATTAATATTAGGTCAAAATGATCCATCTTTATAGAGAGGGTTAACCTAAACTACAATAACCGTATCTACTCACCATTGCACGTTTTTCCAAGGCCGAGCTACTTGCTGTCGCGCAACCTAGTGGCCAAAGCACCATAAGGCTTCTCCATCTCGTGGTTTGCCTGGTTCACCAGCCCTCTCTAGATACACATTAATTGACGGTGGAGGTGGAGTGGAATTGCCTGGAACGGCCGGCCAAAGCACATGAGCTGCTCCTAGACCGGAGCGGAGCACTCCTCGATCATCGACGTGCCCCGCACGACGCGGGCAGGACCGGCATCTTGCGTAGCGGCGACGCACGCGCGGGCTGGGAAAGAAAACCCGAGTTGAGACTGCTGTCGTGGGGCTTGCTGCTGCATGTTCCGGTGCTCCACCCGGTTGCGTCGCTGTCCCTGATTGCTGACGGCGACGCACTGTCTTTGCTGAGATAATACTTGGTGCCGTATGGAGGATTAGTTTGTGTGGCTGTGTCAACACTTGGCTGACTGGATCCTTCTGTACATGCTCGCCACAGGCCGATGGAGGAGCTCACTTTTCGCTAGAAAGTCTGGCTTACTAATTTCCCTTTCATATTAGTACGTACTATGTAGTGGCGGAAATCCTATCGATTAGAGGATGCAATTACATGCATGGTGACATTCGACATTCGTCGACGGGTCCCTGTTGCACCGCTAATCTTGGTAGGGAAACGTGGGAGGGAGCCCGCCTTGATCGCTTCCATGTCTCTGCTCTCGTACCTTTGCAGAACAAAGATGCATGGTAAAGCCATGAATTAATGAGGAGGAAGGCACCACCTCCTTAATGAACTTTCCTCTGCCAATTGAGTACTGGCAAGCTAGTAAAATGGATTAACGGCTACTGAGTACTGGCAAGCTGCACCACAGTCCCACACAACTAGCGACAGAGTTCTACTGCGTAAATGGAGAAAAAGAGATATGCATGCACTGCACTCTAGCTAGCCTCTAGGTGCAATACAGATCGCAACTCACGAACTATACAACTAGTCAACTAGCCAACGGTGGAATGAATTGCTTGAGAGAAAAAACAACATATCCCAAGAAAAAAGTAATACATGTATGTACAACCCTTGTCAGAGCCGAGAGAAAATAACCCTGCCATAAATCTCTTTAGTTCTAAATACATCGAAATTAAGCGCCCGATAGTGTATTAATCCCATCATTTTCGAAAAAAGTGTATTAACCCCCTGCCTCATGAAATTTAGTGGCAATGTTGGTATCGGCTGCACTCGCACTTTGATTGACATCCTTATCTTCCACGAAGATAAATGGTATGACGTATTTTTCTAATGCCTTCGACTCCTAGGGTGGCATATGTTGCCTCAGAGCGCTTTGATCGGACTTTCCTTGCATTGTCACTCATGTTTTGAAACTATAGGAGGATTATTTGCCTAGCATAGCCGAACAATAATGTAGTGAGACTAAGTAGACGAGAACTTGATACGAAGATCATATATTATGTTCCTTTTTATGGACTGTTCAAGACATTTCATGCAATATGTCTGGTCCCAAAAGTACTATATGAATAAAGAAAGTATATCTGTATACCCATTTATGGAATGGAAGAAATGGTAAGAATTTGATACAATATTTATCGCTCCAAGATTTCCTTTGGAAATAGCCGTACACTGAGAAAAGCAAAATAAGTAAGCTTAATCCATCATCGTCTACCTAGGTATTAGATCTAACCATAAGTCATAACCCACAATGACTTACCAAAAGGAATATTAACGGTGTATATATTTGGTTTTATTAAAATGTGGTAGCGGAAGCCCCTGCAACGATTTTTTAAACAATAATAAGAATCCAAATTTGCATGCGTGAGGAGTTGAATCTAGGTGGTTGTGTTGTACATGAAACACCTAGCCCAAATGGCCTAACACAAATGGACAAAGGCGTGCGAAACGGTCCCATTCCCGATCCAATTTGGAAGGAAATGTGTCCGCGTGACACGTGTCGGACCGCCAGCGTGTGCTCCCGCTTACGCTCTGATCCCTCTCATTATTGACTCAAAGACACAATTAGGTGAGATTTTCATCAATATTACTCCCTCCGGTTGGAGTAAATCGACGCAGAGGGCGCCAAAACTAGCTTACCGTTTCAGTACAGTCGCGTCGATTAAATAAGTCCGGGGTAGTAGGTCAAAATGATCAATCTTTACAGAAAGTTAACCTAGACTAGTACGACCATTTGTACTCAGGGTTGCGCGTCCTACCAAGGCAGGCTACTTGCTGCCCCGGCCGTGACGGCGTGACCTAGTGGCGAAAGCACCATGGCCGCAGCAGGCTTCTCCATCTCGTGGTTTTGCTGGTCCACGAGCCCTGTGTCTAGATCCATTAACTGAGGGTGGAGGGGAATTGCATGAACATGTGCTGCTCCTAGACTGGAGCGGAGCACTTGTCGATCATTGACGTGCCCCGCACGAAGCAGGACCGGCATGTTGCGTAGGGGCGAGGGCGACGCAGGGTTTTCGCTTCTCTCCTTGCTGCTGCATGTTCTGGTGCTCGCACCCGGTCGCGTCGCTGTCCCTGATTGCTGACGGCGACGCAGGGTCTTTGCTGTGAAACTGTGCAGCATTGGTTTGTGTGGCTGTGTCAACACTTTGGCTGACTGGATCCTTCCGTACATGCTCGCCACAGGCTAATAAAATGGAGTAACGGCTACTGAGTACTGGCAAGCTGCACCACAGTCCCACACGACAAGCAATAAAGTATACTACGTAAATGGAGAAAAAGAGATATGCATGCACTGCACTCTAGCCCTCTATGCAATACAGATCGCAACTCACGACCTATACACCTAGTCAAATATCCTACAGCACAAGTCCCTCCATTTCTTATTAATTAACTTAGGTTTAGTATAATTAACTTAAATTTAATGTATTAGGCCGTGTAAAGTTCCCCTCTTTTCGGCAAGCCTTAGTACACTACAAGAAACGGTTAAGGTGTCGACGGCTAAATCCTACCCTGACGACATTTTATCGGGCCCTCATCTTAGCCTAGATACGCTGACGTTTGCCGCCGGCGTACAAAATGTCATCGACGCAACACTAGCCAAGTCTTCGGTGTAAACTTGGCCGTCACGGCGAGGTGATGGCGTCACCCCAACACCGACGGTTTGACCGTAGGCCCAGTTCTCATAAGAAAAAATTGAATTTTTTTTGCACCACGCACCCCTGGATCGCCTTTCTAGCTTTCAACAAAAATAAGAGAAATTGATAAGAATTGCAAAAAATAAAATCTTTCGAGATGTCCATGTGTTACGTCATCTAGTTGCAAGGGAAATTATGATTTATGTTTTTGCTCAAACGACTTTTCTCGTTGCATACGACCTTGATGAAAATATTTTTTATATGAAAATATATCTACGTAAAATTTTACATCAAATTTCAACGTACAGTAGCTGTTTATAGATTTTTTAGATTCCTCAAAATAAAAAAGGAAATAGGAGATTTTTCAGGTTTTAGATTTTGGTGATTTTTTTTCTAAAATTTCATATTGCTGTTATTTGAATTCAAGATTATTATTATTTATTTATTGTTGTTTAGTCAAATAATTTTTGGAATTTAAATAATAAAAAAGTGTGACATCAAGGCCCAAGGGTTGATAGGGTTGATCTGATACTATTATTAGCAAAGTATAACTTCTCTATCAAAAATGCATCAGGAAGAAACGAAGAAGTTAAGTGCAAGGATGGGAGCAGTTTGAGGATGTGTAACCGAGTGAGAAGTTTGACTATTAGTAATTAACTTGACTTAATATTAAGTATGCTTAGAGATTGAATGGTTAAACAAATAAAATGGAAAAAATATTTTTTTTAGAAAAACTGATAAACGGGCGTTAACCTCTATGCCGATGACTTTTTCTACGCCGACAACAAACTCGCCTGTCCCGACATCGTGAGATGCCGACGGGGCTATGTTGATAACTCTTGTCAGCATAGATTACGCCCATAGCCAAATGGGCCTATGCAGACGGCTTCTGGCCGTTGGCACCTTAACTATTTTTTGTGGAGGTATAATTAACTTAAATTTAAAGTTTTATGGCACCTTAACTAGCAATAGAGTACCACGTAAATGGAGAAAAAGAGATATGCATGCACTGCACTCTAGCCCTCTAGTTGCAATACAGATCCGAGGAGGGGCCACCACGGCTCCCCTCTTTTTGGCGTTCACAAGCTGGACCTAAGTTGATTTTTTATTCTTTTGAAGTGGAAACAGCCTCTGCATCGATTGATGCATGCATGCAGACCTAAGTTGTTGTTCTCGCTAATTTTAACTATTAGACCAGTTTCATACAGAGTGCAGATATCAGTAAGACATTAATGCACATGCCACTTGCCAAACACTCGCTTCCACCAATTATATATAAAGTGCCAATACTGAATATCTCAGATTGATAGATTATACGCGGGTGTGACCAATAATACCATATGAACGTAGCAGCACTTATCCTACACAAGTTCCTTCTAGGTGTGCAATGAAAAACAAATTAGCATAACATCGAGAGTGGATAAATGGAGGCCGAGCTACATGTAGCTCTTTATTTTGAAAAAAAAAAATTGGAAATCATAGTTTTAAGTTTTTAAAAAAATTGAAAAAAAATCTTTCATGTAGCCAATGTGGTATCTACAAACATGTAAAATCTCAATATAAAATTCTTAGTAGTTTATGCTACACAAAAATGACAAATGCGCGGATCTGAGAATAGTGAATAGTGCACATTTCAAAACTATAAAACCTTCTAGATTTTTTTTCATTTTTGTGTTGTCTACAATACATAGAATTTCACATTAAAATTTCGCACATTTGTAGATTTCATCATTGTCTACATCTAGGATAACTTTTCAGATTTTTTTTTTAAAACTTAAAACTATAATTTTTAATTTTTTGAAAATAAAGTGCTACATATAGCTCGGCCTCTGTTTGCAGTTTTCGCATAACATCCAGATATGTAGTTGGAGTCACCTCACTTTGAGCGTCTACGAAGAAAGAACATGTAAGTTGCTGTTCTACTCCCCTTAATAACATGTAAGTCACCGATGTCTAGCTTGCGCATCCAACAGCTCTGGCTAAAACTCTGCAGAAGCTTCAAGTCCTCTCTGACGGGATGATATAGCTAATCACTGGTAGATAATTATTCAGCCTTGGTAATGAAGTCGTGGCCACTGTGGTGTACTTTCAGCTTATCGCCAGCACGTACCAGTCAGTCAAAGTTGCAGTAGTATCAGGCAACACACGCCACTACATCCCACTGACTGAACTTCAGCTAAACCTGCGTGTGGACTAGGATACCGTCGTGTTTGTGTGGCAATCCGGACTAGTGCGGCGGTAAATCGGCAGAACACCACAAGGTATCTCCAGACGGGAACATAGGAAAAGGGCACGTCGCCTTCGTCATCGTGGTACACACGAAGCAGTCTAGTTGCTAATGACCGGCCGAACGTGTGTTAACCTCCATCACATGAACTAGATGTAGCAATCGTTGTCAAATTGGGTATGTTGAAGTAGTAAGTGCATCGAGTAGAGCCTAAGCTACGGACGGCAAGAAGGGCACGCGTGCACAGCCCCAAAGACTATCCTGAGACGAGGCTGCGGAATTTTGTTTTCTCTGTAAAAGCACGACAGCATGTTCACAAACGAATGGTATGTGGGTGTCTTCACTAGATTTACAGTCGAAGAATGTAACAGATGCTGTGATTGACGCCTTACCATCACTGAGATCTTCCTCCACCATTATTATCCCCTCCATCTAACCCTAGCCGCCGCCACCCCTCCCCCCACCCCCATCTCCTTCCTCGCCACCTATGCAGGAGGATGCTGGGCAAAGCCCACACATCGAACGGCGGCGGGGCCTTCTCCATGGGCGGTGGCACCCTTCATCCGGCGGCTACGGATGTGCTGTGGGGTTTCAGCGGCGTTGTGCTGCGGATATCCGGTGGCGATCTTGGCGGATAGGGCGGTGGTGGGGGCCCCCCCTGCCCGGTGGTGCCGCACCTTGTTGCGATGACCGGCGGAGTCTGGGTCGGTGGCTATAGGTGGCGGCGCCGTTCGTCCTAGCTGCGAAGGTTGCTTGGCACCATGGTGTTGCCGGCGTTGACGGGCTAGGTGGCCATGGATAACGTCATGGCGCAATAGCTTCGGTGATGGTGGCAGCACTAACCTCACGATTGGTGATGATCTAGCCAGCTGTGTTCGATTATGATGGACGGTGAAGGTGTCTGCGCGTCGCTACCTTATTGAAGGTTCGGACAATACTGACACGTGGCACCGTTCTCGTCCATGGGGCATCGATTTTCTAGTGGATGTTGGCTGGAGGGTCTCTAAGGTGGAGTGGCCTTGTTCTTACTGCGTTGACGATGGTGGGTCTCGGCGGCAAACGTGTGTTGAGGTGCACATGTAGGGAGGAGGGGCCATCCGGCCCCATGATGGCATCATCAGCAGAATCTTAGTATTACCTGTGTTAACTTGCTAGACCTTTTTAATACTTCTTATTGTTTGCGAGAAGTTCTCATATAATCTTAGCATTAACTCTACACGTGTTTAAGATAATTTGACATATCTTTCAACAACTATTTAATCAGCCATCTGTCTTCTCTTTTTTGCATATGACATAACCAATGAATGACTTGGAGATCCATTGCATAACACAAACAATTCAACTAACGAGAGAAAAAAGAGAGATATAGATCTATTTTTTCACCTATCAATGTTAGCCTTTGTTGCAGAGCCTCTCTTAGTAAGCCCAATAAATATGGATGGATTAAACATTTTATTATAAAGGAAGAAAGACATCGAAGCTGAGTATTTCTTAATAGACATTATTTGACCTGTATATCTGTGAAAACTAATATTTCAAGACTGAAGTTGGTGTTGGCTTTGAATTGATCAACCATGTTTCCCGAGAGAAGTAAAACTAGCGTAAGCTGGCTATTTAAGAGAAAAATCAAAATATCCCAAGACTATGACGATGATACATGTATCTAGAACTCTTGTATGGATCCATCTAGCTAAATGAAGTGAGATTTTTTAACCACATGGGATTTTTATGGATTTTCATGGACCTACTGATGATAAAGGAAACAATTCACAATTATTGTATGATGATAGATAACGAAATAATAAGGAAAATTGATTGTCTTGATTCTTGCTAAATATGCTAGAGGTGTGTTGTCTTGCTCAGCAGTTGGTCAAGTGATCCCCTCAAAATACAATCGTTAGTTCGTTCCCCTCATGCTCTGCACTTGACCAAACGGTCTCATCAAAATCATAATCCAAAGAACAAAATCCAGGGAGAAATCACCGTAATTTAAATACACCAAAACTGAATGAACGAGCGTGTATGGCCCGCTTTCTCAATTTCAAGGGCACTTCTGGTGTCTCACTTGGCCCTCACGCTTCGATCGAGATCCCCATCTTTTACTAAGAATTTTGGTATGACATGCATTTTTGATGCCTTCCACTCCTAGAATGGCATATATTGCCCAAGAGTAGGATGATAAGATTTTCCTTGCATTCTTACTCATGTTAAGAGACTAGAAGGTTATTTTTCTTACGATACGAGAAGAATAATCTACTGAGAGCAAGTAGTGGAGAACATGATACAAACCCCGTATATTATGGTCCTTTATAGAATTTTTCTAAATACCCATGTGATATATATGGTCCCAAAAGTACTTAATAAATAAAATCAGTACAAGTTCCGTTTCAATGAATAAGGCTCTTTTCCCTAAAAGTCAAACTATGTGATGTTGACCAAGTTTTCAGAGAAAAAATTGAATTGACCGTTAAATTTGAATTGGTGTTTACTTTGTGGTATATGGGATCCGGTGGTTAAGAGGATAGGGGCATGGTCTGATAAAACCTTAATATGTTCAAGATCCCTTATAGTTACCAACGGAAATTCAGATTCTTTGTCGGTATCCATAAGTACAGGTCTTGTTTCTCTTATGTTGGCTCTGGAAGGCTATTTTATCATGTTATTTCTCAGGAAGAAATACATTGAAGCAGATAATTTCTAATTAAACATCTATTGGTTTGTGTGTGCAACTTTACATTTATTGCTTCCCTCATCTTTACTTTTCATGATGTACCCTGCATACTTTAGTGGTTCAACCGTACCATAGCATGCATATATAACATGTTTGGAACAAAGATAGGCTTTGCATGTAGAATTATTGCTCATTTAGTTTTCGGGTGCAGCAATGTTATAGATTAGTCAAAATGTGCTCTTCTCTCCTGTCACTGTCACGTACAGATATCCTAGCTATATCTCGGCAACCCCCCCCCCCCCCCTTCGGTTATGACCTCCTGAATTGAGTCTTTTTTTTTCTTACTTGCATATGATCTCTTATTTTTGTGAGAAGGTCTCATGTTATCTTAAAATTAACTCTATTTCTGTTTTGTGGCCGTTTACAACGATTTTACCTAGAGTCCGGTCACTATCTACTCTAATATAGTTTGTGTATTTGATCTAATGTTTTGCACATGCCGTGACCAATGAGTGACTTGGAGCTCTGTTGCATCATACAAAGAGTTATATCTTTGACGGTCGAGAAAGATAGACATTCTTGTTCGATTAAAAGAAGATATTGAAGCGGACAATTTCTTAGTTAATGCATCAACGTTTTTTTTTCTTTCGAAGGCGCAGAAGACTTGTTTGTCATTTTCATTCAGATTGAGAAGAAGTTACTTTCAAGAGTTTCAGCCAAAAGAAAGGAAAATCCTGCTCAACCAAGTGGAAGAGTCGGGAAAAAATAATGCAAAATCTACATGATTTCTCTATCTGATCCGCCTCTGACAGCCACATCAATTAGTTCCGGTGACCTGAGTGTGCTTGGTTTTCAAATACTCTGCTATCCTGTTTCGGCCATATAAATATCTCTGCATCAATAGGTCTGGATATGCAATGTCATTTCCTTTGTCTACGGCAATACAATATCAAAATCCCTACGCCAAACACGGCCACCACATCGGAAGCGATTCAGAGATGGTCTTGGCATGCTCAGTATTGGCTTAAGTTGAATTGTGATGGCGCTATCAGCAAATACAATGGAATCACACGGGATGGAGTCATTGTGAGGGATGAGAAAGGGACTTCGTGGCAGCTAAATGACGAAGATCCTAGCATTCCGAGACACGGTCGATCAAGTTAGCTTAGCCGAAAGTCTGCCCGTATCGAGTTGAGATGATTTCTATACAACTGTGGGAGCTTTGGAGAGCGATACGTCACATAGATATGCATATTATTAGGTTCGGGATATGAAGGCTACTGTCTCCAACATTCAGTTGTTTTGTTATAACTCTTGCTTGTGCGAGAGATGCGAATAAGGCAACACATGTTTGTGCTCATGATGCTCTCTCGACTGATTCTTTAGATATACGTGATGAACTTGTCCCTGAATTTATGATTGATCGAGCATGCTCAATCAGCTATGTTACCATCAATGTATCTTCATTTCAATGTGTTTGTCCCATATGATGTCTGTTGTCACTTGTCACTCAAAATAGAGATACACCATGTAATGCATTGATATAAAAGCTAAGATAACAACTTTATCTCATCTGACCAAGGGCCACTTCTTTTTAGCTTCTAACCGGGCTTCTAGGTTGCACACAGCTGAAGCCCAAAAGAAGTCTCCGGCTGCTGGCCTGCTTATTTTCACCGTGAATCTACCTGATGTCTACGTTCCCCCTCCTTTCCTGTAGACAGTGTTGGGCCTCCAAGTGCAGAGGTTTGTAGAACAGCAGCAAGTTTTCCTTAAGTGGATCACCCAAGGTTTATCGAACTCAGGGAGGAAGAGGTCAAAGATATCCCTCTCATGCAACCCTGCAACCACAAAGCAAGAAGTCTCTTGTGTCCCCAACACACCTAATAGGTGCACTAGTTCGGCGAAGAGATAGTGAAATACAGTGTTATGAATATATATGAGCAGTAGTACGGTGCCGGAAAAGTGCTTGGCGCGTAGTTGACGATAGTAATATTGTAGGAAGTAAACATGCACTAGTAACGCAGCAGTAGTAACGCAGTAAAACAGTAACAAGCAGTGATAGCAGTATTTAGAAACAAGGCCTAGGGAATAGACTTTCACTAGTGGACACTCTCAACATTGATCACATAAGAATAGATAAATGCATACTCTACACTTTTGTTGGATGATGAACACATTGCGTAGGATTACACGAACCCTCAATGCCGGAGTTAACAAGCTCCACAATAATGCTCATATTTTAGTAACCTTTAGTGTAAGATAGATCAAAAGACTAAACCAAGTACTAGCATAGCATGCACTGTCACCTTCATGCATATGTAGGAGGAATAGATCACATCAATATTATCATAGCAATAGTTAACTTCGCAATCTACAAGAGATCATGATCATAGCATAAACCAAGTACTAACACGGTGCACACACTGTCACCTTTACACACGTGCAGGAGGAATAGAACTACTTTAATAACTTTGCTAGAGTAGCACATAGATAGTAGTGATACAAAACTCATATGAATCTCAATCATGTAGGGCAGCTCATGAGATCATTGTATTGAAGTACATAGGAGAGAGATTAACCACATAGCTACCGGTACAGCCCCGCCTCGATGGAGAACTACTCCCTCCTCATGGGAGCAGCAGCGGTGATGAAGATGGCGGTGGAGATGGCGGTGGTGTCGATGGAGAAGCCGGGGCACTTCCGCTCCGGCAGTGCGGAACAGAGACTCCTGTCCCCAGATCTTGGCTTCGCGATGACGGCGGCTCGGAACTTTTCTCGTATCGTGGCTTCCTCCCTAAGGGTTTTCGATGCGGGGCTTTATATAGGCGAAGGCGGCGCGGGAGGGTCAACGAGCGACGACACCCTAGGGTGGCGCGGCCAGGCTGGCCGCGCCACCATGTCATCTGGGCCACCAGGCCCCCTCTGGCGGCTCTCGGGTGTTCTGGATGCTTCCGGGCAAAATAGGAACCTGGGCGTTGATTTCGTCCAATTCCGAGAATATTTCGTTACTAGGATTTCTGAAACCAAAAACACAGAAAACAGGAACTGGCACTTCGGCATCTTGTTAATAGGTTAGTTCCAGAAAATGCATAAATATGACATACAATGTGTATAAAACATGTAGATATCATCAATAAAGTAGCATGGAACATAAGAAATTATCGATACGTTGGAGACGTATCAGCATCCCAAGCTTAGTTCCTCGTCCCGAGCAGGTAAAACGATAACAAAGATAATTTCTTAAGTGACATGCCATCATAACCTTGATCATATTGTAAACATATGTAATGAATGCAGCGATCAAAACAATGGTAATGACATGAGTAAACAACTGAATCATAAAGCAAAGACTTTTCATGAATAGTACTTCAAGACAAGCATCAATAAGTCTTGCATAAGAGTTAACTCATAAAGCAATAAATCAAAGTAAAGGCGTTGAAGCAACACATAGGAAGATTAAGTTTCAGCGGTTGCTTTCAACTTATAACATGTATATCTCATGGATATTGTCAACATAAAGTAATATAACAAGTGCAATATGCAAGTATGTAGGAATCAATGCACATTCACACAAGTGTTTGCTTCTTAAGGTGGAGAGAGATAGGTAAACTGACTCAACATAAAAGTAAAAGAATGGTCCTTCAAAGAGGAAAGCATCGATTGCTATATTTGTGCTAGAGCTTTTATTTTGAAAACATGAAGAGAGCATAAAAATAAAGTTTTGAGAGGTGTTTGTTGTTGTCAACAAATGGTAATGGGCACTCTAACCCCTTGCCAGGCAAACCTTCAAAGAGCGGCTCCCATTTTATTTTATTTTTGTGTGGCACTCCTTCCAACCTTTCTTTCACAAACCATGGCTAACCGATTCCATCGGGTGCCTGCCAACAATCTCATACCATGAAGGAGTGCCTTTTTATTTTAGTTTTATTATGATGACACTCCTCCCCACCTTTGCTTTCTCAAGCCATGGCTAACCGAATCCTTCGGGTGCCGTCCAACAATCACATACCATGGAGGAGTGTCTATTTTTGTTAATTAATTTGGGACTGGGAATCCCATTGCCAGCTCTTTTTGCAAATTATTGGATAAGCGGATGAAGCCACTAGTCCATTGGTGAAAGTTGCCCAACAAGAATGAAAGATAAACACCACATACTTCCTCATGAGCTATAAAACATTGACACAAATCAGAGGTAATAACTTTTGAATTGTTTAAAGGTAGCACTCAAGCAATTTACTTTGGAATGGCGGAGAAATACCATGTAGTAGGTAGGTATGGTGGACACAAATGGCATAGTGGTTGGCTCAAGGATTTGGATGCATGAGAAGTATTCCTCTCGATACAAGGTTTAGGCTAGCAAGGTTTATTTGAAACAAACACAAGGGTGAACCGGTGCAGCAAAACTCACATAAAAGACATATTGTAAACATTATAAGACTCTACACCGTCTTCCTTGTTGTTCAAACTCAATACTAGAAATTATCTAGACCTTAGAGAGACCAATTATGCAAACCAAATTTTAGCAAGCTCTATGTATTTCTTCACTAATAGGTGCAAAGTATATGATGCAAGAGCTTAAACATGAGCACAACAATTGCCAAGTATCACATTATCCAAGACATTTTTAGAATTAGTACATGTAGCATTTTCCAATTCCAACCATATAACAATTTAACGAAGAGGAAACTTCGCCATGAATATTATGAGCTAAGAACACATGTGTTCATACGAACCAGCGGAGCGTGTCTCTCTCCCACACAAGGATGAACTTATTCAGAGAATGAAAATAACAAAACAAAAATAAAAGCACACACACCAAGTAAAATACATAGGATGTGATGGAATAAAAATATAGTTTCACTAGAAGAAACCTGATAAGTTGTCGATGAAGAAGGGGATGCCTTGGGCATCCCAAGCTTAGATGCTTGAGTCTTCTTGAAATATGCAGGGATGAACCACCGGGCATCCCCAAGCTTAGACCTTTCACTCTTCTCGATCACATTATATCACCCTCTTCTATTGACCCTTGAAAACTTCCTTCACACCAAACTTCAAGCAAACTCATTAGAGGGTTAGTGCATCATTAATAATTCACACATTCAGAGGTGACACAATCATTCTTTTCACTTCTGGACATTGCATAATGCTACTGGACATTAATGGATCAAAGAAATAAATCCAACATAGCAAAAGAGGCAATGCGAAATAAAAGGCAGAATCTGTCAAAAACAGAACAGTCCGTAAAGACGAATTTATAAATGGCACCAGACTTGCTCAAATGGAAAAACTCAAAACTAATGAAAGTTGCGTACATATCTGAGGATCACGCTCGTAAATTGGCAGATTTTTTCGAATTTTCTACAGAGAAATAGGCCCAGATTCGTGACAGACAGCAATGCTGTTTCTGCGCAGCAATCCCAAATATAACATCAACTTTGACATAGAAACTTTACTTGGCACAACAAAACACAAAACTAAGATAAGGAGAGGTTGCTACAGTAGTAAACAACTTCCAAGACACGAATATAAAACAAAGTACTGTAGCAAAATAACACATGGGTTATCTCCCAAGAAGTTCTTTCTTTATAGCCATAAGATGGGCTCAGCAGTTTTAATGATAATGCTCTCATAAGAAATAGTATTTGAAGCAAAAGAGAGCATCAAGAGGCAAATTCAAAACACATTTAAGTCTAACATGCTTCCTATGCATAGGAATCTTGTAAATAAACAAGTTCATGAAGAGCAAAGTAACAAGCATAGGAAGATAAAACAAGTGTAGCTTCAAAAATTTCAGCACATAGAGAGGTGTTTTAGTAACATGAAAATTTTACAACCATATTTTCCTCTCTCATAATAACTTTCAGTAGCATCATGAGCAAACTCAACAATATAACTATCACATAAAGCATTCTTATCATGAGTCTCATGCATAAAATTATTACTCTCCACATAGGCATAATCAATTTTATTAGTTGTAGTGGGAGCAAATTCAACAAAGTAGCTATCATTATTATTCTCATCATCAAATATAGGAGGCAAAGTATCATCAAAGTAAATTTTCTCCTCAATGCTTGGGGGACTAAAAATATCATGCTCATCAAAGCCAGCTTCCCCAAGCTTAGAATTTTCCATATCATTAACAACAATGGTGTTCAAAGCATTCATATTAATATGTTCCATGGGTTTTTTAATTTTCGCATCAAACCATCCATGTCTTAAATCGGGAAATAGAATAAAAAGGTCATTGTTGTCCATTATGCCTAACTAGTGTAAACAAGAAACCAAATGTCGCAATTGCAGAGTCTAAAGGAAATAGCTTGAGTACTTACAACGGCGCCGGAAAATAGCTTAGTAGCCGAGGTCCGGAGTGTGAGTACCTTTTACCTTTCCTCCCGGCAACGGCGCCGAAAAGTAGCTTGATGTCTCCCCTCCTTTCCCGTAGACAGTGTTGGGCCTCCAAGTGCAGAGGTTTGTAGAACAGCAGCAAGTTTTCCCTTAAGTGGATCACCCAAGGTTTATCGAACTCAGGGAGGAAGAGGTCAAAGATATCCCTCTCATGCAACCCTGCAACCACAAAGCAAGAAGTCTCTTGTGTCCCCAACACACCTAATAGGTGCACTAGTTCGGCGAAGAGATAGTGAAATACAGGTGTTATGAATATATATGAGCAGTAGTACGGTGCCAGAAAAGTGCTTGGCGCGTAGTTGACGATAGTAATATTGTAGGAAGTAAACATGCACTAGTAACGCAGCAGTAGTAACGCAGTAAAACAGTAACAAGCAGTGATAGCAGTATTTAGAAACAAGGCCTAGGGAATAGACTTTCACTAGTGGACACTCTCAACATTGATCACATAACAGAATAGATAAATGCATACTCTACACTTTTGTTGGATGATGAACACATTGCGTAGGATTACACGAACCCTCAATGCCGGAGTTAACAAGCTCCACAATAATGCTCATATTTTAGTAACCTTTAGTGTAAGATAGATCAAAAGACTAAACCAAGTACTAGCATAGCATGCACACTGTCACCTTCATGCATATGTAGGAGGAATAGATCACATCAATATTATCATAGCAATAGTTAACTTCAATCTACAAGAGATCATGATCATAGCATAAACCAAGTACTAACACGGTGCACACACTGTCACCTTTACACACGTGCAGGAGGAATAGAACTACTTTAATAACTTTGCTAGAGTAGCACATAGATAGTAGTGATACAAAACTCATATGAATCTCAATCATGTAGGGCAGCTCATGAGATCATTGTATTGAAGTACATAGGAGAGATTAACCACATAGCTACCGGTACAGCCCCGAGCCTCGATGGAGAACTACTCCCTCCTCATGGGAGCAGCGGTGATGAAGATGGCGGTGGAGATGGCGGTGGTGTCGATGGAGAAGCCTTCCGGGGGCACTTCCCGCTCCGGCGGGTGCCGAACAGAGACTCCTGTCCCCCGATCTTGGCTTCGCGATGACGGCGGCTCGGAACTTTTCTCGTATCGTGGCTTCCTCCCTAAGGGTTTTCGATGCAGGGGCTTTATATAGGCGAAGAGGCGGCGCAGAGGGTCAACGAGGCGACGACACCCTAGGGTGGCGCGGCCGGGGCTGGGCCGCGCCACCATGTCATCTGGGCCCACCAGGCCCCCTCCGGCGGCTCTCGGTGTTCTGGATGCTTCCGGCAAAATAGGAACCGGGCGTTGATTTCGTCCAATTCCGAGAATATTTCGTTACTAGGATTTCTGAAACCAAAAACAGCAGAAAACAGGCACTTGGCATCTTGTTAATAGGTTAGTTCCAGAAAATGCATAAATATGACATACAATGTGTATAAAACATGTAGATATCATCAATAAAGTAGCATGGAACATAAGAAATTATCGATACGTTGGAGACGTATCACTACCTTTGCATGTAATTCCAGAATCTGCATCCGACCAGCTTCCCGAGCTTCTGAGCCAAATTCCCGAATCGGTATATTAGCTTGCCACCTAGTTTTGGTTCTATTTACAGGGCATTGCCACTCCTCTTGAGATAACGTTTCGGTCATGTGAAAACAAAACAAGATGCATCGCATCCAGGTGCATCGTGCATCCACCTGTCTAGCGATTGGCCCGCTGCTATTCCACCGTAGCCGCCGCTCTTGTCTCGCGGCGATAGTCAGGGAAGTAACGTGGCCTAATCTCTGCCTCCTAATCTCCGCTTCCGGGCTTCCGTCCAGGCGTGGCTCTATCTGCAACACGCGACAACAGCCCCACGAGGAGAATGACCTCTCAGATCAATTAATGGTAGCGACCGCCCATGAGAAGGAAGACCTGGTGCATATAAGATAAATATTAAAAAAAGGCAGTATCGCATACATGTTGGACAAAGTCAGAAGTTCACTGTATTACCACTCCGGCATTTTACACAAAAACATGAGAGTGACAAATTCTACCTCATTTTATTACACGAAAATTACACAAGTACACATGTAATCATCACTTATTTGGGGTACATTTCTAACTTGGGGCGTTACAGTCATTTCACAACTCAACATATCAAATAAGCTAAATTTTCATAAGCCCAAAAGAATAGGATGAGTCAGTTTCTAGGAGCTTCTTCCCACCACAGTTTCTCCCCACCATTTTCTAAAGCCAGCTTATGTATAAGTAGAAGCCCAAAAGAAGTGGCCCCAAGTACCCGTTCTAGCCATAAACCCCAATATGTCCAATGACCAAACACTAATAGCGTAAGATGGAAATCATTGGAGGTTAAATAGGCTTTGAATCAACCATCCATGTCAACCGAAAGAAGTAATACTAGCATAATCTGATTGTTAGTAAGATTGGAACCATTGGAGGTTAAATTGGCTTTGAAGCAATCACCCATGGCCACCGAGAGAAGTAAGACTAGCATAATCTTATTGTGATTGAATGAATTGCTTAATAGAAAAATGAATACCTCCCAAGACAATATGAGAACAACTACATACAACCCTTGTCCGGATCCATCGCCAAAGTAGTAGAACTACCTAAAGTGAGTAAGAAATTTTAACATCCACGCAAACTAATATGATTAATCGGTTTTGTGCAGTCCGGCTGCTCATACATATTATTACTCCATCTGTATTTTTTATTGGGCCGTTGCATTTAAAAGTTTTTTGCTACTATAGAGCTGCAGGAGATTAGGAGAAATTAAATTTGTATGGAAAACCCTCGAGTGATTAACTGCACGAGACAATAGATTGGATTGAAAAATGCATGCCAATTGTTGCTATGTACTCAGCATTTGGTCATTCGCGTTAATTAGCATGAGAATTAAGAGACATTGAGGTATTAACTAGAGAATAATTATCCCCCTTCTCCCTGCAAATTCACCGTGAATGTGGCCCTAATGACTAGCAGAATACCCGTGCATTACCATGAAAAACAAATTAAATAATAAACATATTAGTTGTAAGTTTCTCATTAATGTAGATATAATGGCATAATATTCTATCGCACCATAAGTTAATTAAGCATCTCTAGCTCCAACAAATACTTCACACCCCTCAGGAAACTATTTCGATCTGTCCTATGATCACTCACCTTCTCTTCCCCAACCCCTCACTCCTTACTAATCCTTAGCAGTTTCCATGGTTAGATTTTATATAGACATTAAAATATTCCATCACATTTTTTAAAAAAAACTCTACATTTTTACTAATGTTAAATAATTTTCTCGCTTTTTTGAAATTCGAATTAAGGTATGTGTTACACCTATGTGATATTCTGCAGTAATATGTTTTGAACGTTAAGTTAGTTTGAGATTTCATTATGCCCTTTGACACTTTGCTTCCATTCTTTTTGTTTCTCAATTTGATGTCAATTGCTAAACACATTTTTTATATTTGATTATCTTCATATTTGTAATATCAGTTGTGTCCAACAAGTCATTTGGTTGATTTCTTTATGTAGTTTTCTATCGTTTTACTCGCTTGTGTTTCACTGTGCTCGTCTTTGCAACACACAATTCAGACTTAAGTTTTATTTAACTCATGATTTTACTTTGGATCTTGTCAGGGATTAGATTAGATTTTTTCTTTTAGCCGCATTTTTTGTGTTGACATTATTCGTTTGTTTAAGCACACCTTTTTACCAAAAAAAAATTAGCTAACGTTTTCCAAAGAATTATATTACTTGTATTATAGCCAACCATTGTTCTCATGCATCTTCGTTATGTACATGCTTATTGTCCATCGGGTCCTCTATGGTGCCATGGAGTAGCACATCAGATCCACACACACATGGGAATCAGATACATGCACACACACGCCTGACACGTATTGTTTGTTAGCAGTTAGATCCAGTTGAGACAGCTGGACCGCAAGAGAAACAATCACATTGCAGCAAAGCACACGCGAGAGGATCGCGCTCGATCCATGCGAGGAGAACACCAACCCAACGAAAAAAACTCGGTGGTACTGATTCGCCTGTGGTCATTGCTGTGAGCTTTAGCTTCCAGAAGCTGATATGCTGTTTAGTTTCCAGAAGCTGATATGCTGTTATGTTTCATTTTTAATAAAAAAGGAGCTGCGGATCGAGTTCTCCCTGTGTTGATCTAAAAATGGGCTTGGAATCGATAGCTAGGGTGACATGTTCATGCGTGGATAAAAATGAAGCCAAAGGCGTTTGACTTTAGATGGACCTAGTACACACTTCCCGGCCTTGTACGGGTCTATTGACGGCCCCTTCTAGATACGAAACCGTGATGCGCCGTCTCGCTCACGCACGCAGGAAAAGCCAATCCCGCGCCGTTGCTGGCTTCGCTTGATGATGTTGCCTATCCCGGTGCTGGAACTCATCACGTCTCTGTCCCGCGTCAGACTTGAGTACTCACGGCGACGCAAGGCCGTGCGGTGGTTTGGCAGTGCCGGGACTACGGCTTCTGCATGCATTCGTGCTTCCATGCATATCCTCACATCTCTTCAGTTTTGCTGGTATCACAAACATTTCCGATGCCTTCCACTCGTAGAATGGTATATATTTTATGAGAGTGCGACAACCGGATCTTCACTGCATTCTTACATATGTAGAGCCTAGGAAACTAATAGCCTTTTTGTCTAGCACGTGGGAACATATGATGCGAACCATGTATATATAGTCCTTAATTTGTACATTTACAATTACATATACCATCCAGCCACTCATGCGATCTTCACCACATACAGAAAATACTCTATGAATAAAAATAATTCAATGTAAAACTTATCAGAATAAGATATGATAATTGTTGGTCTAGGATATCCTTTTAAACATAGCCGTCATTGAGAAACTGAGATAATAAGTATCTAGTACTTACAACGTAAACGGTCATATGTCAAGTATCAATTCTACCCACAATCCACTCCTCAAACAATAGTAATACATTTTCCTCTGCCTTAACAATACTACTATGTATATACTATAGAACAACCGGCGTGTGCTAATAAGATGGAAATGATTCATGTTATAAGCTTCCAATTGATCGGGTTCCATGTTCATGGAGAAAAATAAACAATTGATATTTGACTTTATATATTGGACTATGATCTTTTTTAGATTGAACCAATTACATGTTGAAAAAACCCTCCATTAAGAAATCTTATATATATTTACTAATTGGAGACTCCCAACAAAGCACCACGTTAATCCTAAAAGTTACTGAATTCAATCCGTTAGATTAAAATATGATATATACACAGCCGTTGGATTAAACATGTGATACGTCCTTGCATACCCACGCACGACATCAGTCGTCCGCTCATTGGTCTCTCTTCCGTTTTCGCTTCAACATAAAAAAAAAGGAAAAATCTAAGCATCGTCTCCTTCTAGGTTTGGCGACGGCGGCGAGAACTTCAATTTCCGATCCATGTGAGCGCTGCCCCTTTTCTCCAATTGTCTCGGCCAGTGCAAGGTGGGAAAGCTGCCGCGGCCTCCACGTGACCTTTTCACCATAACACCATAGTTTTTGCAGCTATTCCCGACCGTAGTAAAAAAAAGTTGTCTGGAAGATTAAGGTAAGCAACTTGATCTTCAATCGTATTTCTGAGCCGAACCGATCTGGAAAAGGTGAGACGTACCACGCAACTCTTTGGAATTGATATGTAGGAGCTTTGGCCGGCTACACACAAATCTTTATAGGAACAATATGGGATCTTGATCTGATCTAGAAAACTCTATTCCCTCTGAATCGATTTCTGTTTGACAATCGATTGTTGTTCGAATTCCAATCGCAGAAACCAGATCGAGGATGAGTGGAACCAGATCTTGTTCGAATTCCAATTTGCCGGAGAAGCGTAAGCAGCACCTTTACCTTGTGTTTGATGACTGGAACTCTGGATACTCCATCCGCAAGGTGAGCTTGTCGCTCCGCTCAGGCAAACGCTCCGAGCAATCGTCCGATTCAGGAGAAGACTCTGAGCAGTCTTCCGACTTAAAGCCCTTGCCAGTTTTCATGCGCATTCGGGCGTGGCGTGGGTTTCCCAAGATGTTCACGTCAGCCTTTGGTACCAAGATCATGGCGATGCAACCATCTCGTGATTTGATGGCCGGAGTCCCAACTATCGACGTCCAGGATCGTACCATCTCCTCCGAACCTCCACAAAACTTTCCGGATGTTCCACTCTACATCCCCGTCAGCGATGATAGGCTATACGCTCTGGATATTGGCTCATTTGAAATCCTCCGGAAGCCGGAACCCAGTGGACTGTGGATGTGGAGGCGACTCAGTTGTCTTCCATTCTCGATTTCTGTTGTCTCCTCCTACGTGGTGCAACCCGATGGATGCATCCTCGTCAGTACCGACACTGGTGCCACCTTCATCTTCGACACCAAGGAGGAAGTGTGGAAACTATGTGGTCATTGGGTCTTCCCCTTCACCGGCCAAGGACACTATGACACCTCCCTGGATGGCTTTGTCGGTCTCTCCAATTCCAAAGACCCGGAGAAACTTGGGTACCTCTGCTGCTGCACCATGGCCAGCACCACGACTAGCCAAGGATTGCAGCATTCCCCTGATTTCAAGTGCACCAAGACCAAGGTGTACAACAAGGACCTAGCTGAGGGGCAGCAGCATGTAAGTGCCACCCTTGTGCACATGCGCCAGGGCAAATTCTGCCTTGTAGAGTGTGTCTGCACTGATAACACGCCGACTGATCAGGATGAGCCTGTGGTGCCGCTGTGGGCTGATATGGATGATTTTATTGGAGGCGGGCCCCAAGCCGGTCGTTTTATGTATCGTTTGAAGACCTTCTCCCTCAGTTATGACAGGAATAGAGACCTCAAGCTTCGACACTGCAAGGTTCGTTGCTACAGCCTGCCTCATGAAGCAAGAATTGGTTCAATCCGTCAGGTTCCAGCGGCATTTTGGCTGTGAAATGAAATGCTAAAATCATGAGATAAATGAGTTCCTATGTTTTCAGCTTGAATGTTTTAGTTTGGTGTAATCTCTGTGTTTTTCGTGGATCCTGTGATCATGTGTGTTTCTTTTCTATGTGGTCACTCAGCTGTCGTTGCTTTTTTAATTCAGTGTGTAATCTCAAGTGTGAACAATATGTTTAAACTTTAAACTCAGATATTATTAATGTGTGGCTTTTCTATGTTTTAACTTAATCTGTAATCTCAACTGTGATCCTGTGAACAACATCAATGAGGATTGCATGTACAAGCTGTGACTTTTTTTTGGTGTAACCTTAAGTTTCACAGAAAGCTTTAAATTACAAAGTACTAATTAAACACCAGCGTGGCTTTGCCGCGCGCCCGCTATGGTGGAGACCAGCCCTTTGTATTTCGTATTAGGTTCACATTTTATGAGCCCCAACCCCATTTGTATATTTTTCCTAATTGTAGTGACAAGATTAGTGTCTTTGGGATACATCTTTTACATGCATCGCTATTTGTATGTGACAAAGTCTGTAGGAAAGGTTAGAACTAAAATGTTACAAATTACCATAATAAGATACTTCAATATACATGTTGCGTGACGATCTTTTATTTCAGCACAGTGCATCAAGTGTAGTACCAAGTACCATGGCACTTCATATAGAAAGCACATGCATGATTGATTGTACATGGATGTTATTATTTAATAAATGTTTTTTTTATAATGTTTTTTTCGTTAATTTTATAAATAATACTTGATTTTGAACTTTTTCAAAAATAATACACCACCGGGTTAGTGTTCCCCAATTAGCATTATTCGAGTTCCTGAACCCGATTAGTGCTAACCAGGGAACACTGACCCGATTAGCATCAAGCACATGCATGCATATGCAGCCTAGGGGCAGTCGGGTTCACTATAGGAATGGGATGATATGCCGACGGCTGGGAACCCTCGGCGTAGTCGGTTTTGGCCGTCGGCGTAGGCTACGCCAAGGGCAGCCCTCGGCATACCTCCTCGGGCAAGGTCAGCCTCGGCGGAGCCACTATTGCCGCGCTACGCCGACGGCAAAACCCTCGGCATACAAATTTAAAAAATTCCAATTTTCTTTTTCAAAAAATATTTTTTAGAAAAATAAAAAATCTTTTATTTGCTATGCCGAGGTTTTTTTAATTTTTTTAATTTGTTTCACACTTAAATTCTTGGTTCCATTCGGATGAGCTTCCATTAAAGAATTGACACCTTGTCGATAATAATACCATATCAACCCTATTAACCCTTGGACCGTGATGTCACACCTCTTTATTTTTAAATTCCAAACAATTACTTAAGTAAACAACAATGAATATATAAATAATATAATATTGAATTCAAATAATAATAAAATGATTTTATGTTTTGCTCTTTTTCTATTTAATATGGAATAATTAATATCTTCAAATCGGAAAATGAAATTCCACAAATAATATGTCTAAATCGATCAGAAAAATGAGGGGGATCTAAATATAACATCCATATAATGTTCTGAACCTAAAAATTAGAGGAATACAAAAATGACATCCAGTTTGCCATCTGGCCAACCCCCCCCCCCCCCCACCGTAGATGCGGAATGGCCGTATCGGGTGTGCTGGTGCACTGTTTGTCAACACGCTAAACGGAGAAAAAATAGCACATAAAGTGATGTTTTATAGACCTAAAAACATTTTTTCCAGAATTTATTGAACGATGGAAAGTGTACCCAGTTCAAATCCGGTCAGTTTCTAGCGGATTCTGCCGGACACCGCAGGAAGCCGCGGGGATTCCCAGTAACAGCTAGCGCGCACATATGGCATGTGATATATGGTGCGGAGGCGGTGTCCTACCACTACGTGGAGGTCTCGCGCAATACTAAAATACGCCCCATGTAGCTGCTTCACAAAAATAAACGTTTTGCCACCCCGAAAATGAAAAAAACATCGCCCATAGGTCGGATTGGAAATCCTCTCCCGGGTCCTTGCTTCCCATCTCAGGAACCATGCACGTGTCAAATATGTCCTCGTTCCGACAAGCTGTCCGGTGTCACATGTCGTTTCCTACTCATTTCCCCTAAAAGCCATAGAACTACAGACGTGATAGCCCTATTTGTGAAGTGTTTTCCAAAATAATTGCCGTATCCCAATTCTGAATTTTGGAGTGGTTACTAGGACACATAAAATGAAGGCATGCGAAGCCGCGGGATTTTCTGACTTTCTTTAAATTGCCATTGGCCAAAACGGGGCCCCCGGGAGATGAGGCATGGCCGTACCATGCGCGCAGGTGCACCCGTTCACCATCGCGCTAAACGGAAAAAAAATTATCAGATAAAGTGATGTGTCGTAGACCTAAAAACATTTTTCCCGGAATTTATTGAGCGACGGAAAGTGCACCCCTAGTTCAAATCCGGTTAGTTTTCAGCAGATTCGGCGGGACACCGAAGGAAGCCGCAGGGATTCCCAAATAGCTAACACGCACATATGGCATGTGATATATGGTGCGGAAGCGGTTTCCTACCACTACGCGGAGGTCTCACGCAATACTAAAATGCGCCCCATGTAGCTGCTTCACAAAAAAAAACCCCCGTTTTGGCACCCCGAAACTGAAAAACCATCGCCCATGGGTCGGATTGGATATCCGCTCCCGGGGCCTTGCTTCCCATCCCGGGGACCACGCACGTGCCAAATATGGACTCGTTCCGACAAACTATGCGGTGTCTTTGGCCGTTTTCTACTCATTTCCACTTAAAAGTCATAGAACTCCGGACGTGATGGCCCTATTTGTGAAGGGTTTTCCAAAATAATTGACTTATCCCAATTCCGACTTTTTGAGTGGTTACTAGGTCACATAAAATGACATCATGCGGCTCCACGGGATTCTCCGACTTCATTTAAATTGCCATCTGGCCAAAATGGCCCCCATGAAGATGCGGTATGGTTGTACCGAGCGCGCTGGTGCACCCGTTCACCATCGCGCTAAACGGAATAAATTTAACATACAAAGTGATGTGTTGTAGACCTAAAAATATTTTTCCCGGAATTTATTGAGTGACGGAAAGCGTACCCCTAGTTCAAATCTGTAAAGTTTCTAGCGGATTCGGCGGGACACCGCAGGAAGCCGCATGAATTCCTAGATAGCTACCACGCACATATGGCATGTGATAGGTGGTGAGGAGGCGGTCTTCTACGACTACACGGAGGTCTCGCGCAATACTAAACTGCACCCCATGTAGCTGCTTCACTAAAAAAATGTTTTGGTATCCCAAAAATGAAAAAACCATTGCCCGTGGGTCGAATTGGAAATCCGCGCCAGGAGCCTTGCTTCCCATCTCAGGGCCCCCACACCTGCCAAATATGATCTTGTTCCGACAAACTATGCGGTGTCACAGGCCGGTTCCTACTCATTTTCCCTAAAAGTCATAGAACACTGGACTTGATACCCCTCTTCGTGAAGGGTTTTCCAAAATAATTTTCGTATCTCAATTCTGACTTTTGGAGTGGTTACTAGGACACATAAAATGATCCCATGCGACTTGCGGGATTTTCTAACTTCGTTTAAATTGTCATCTGCCAAAACGGGAACTCACTGACACGTAAGAAAGTGTTTAAATTAGTGCTATGTTAACATGGTACTGTACATAATTCAAATATGCATGATTTTTACATAAACGGATAGAGGATATTTTTCTGAACATTTTGATACCTTATACGCAATTTTTCTGACATCATATGAATTAGTTATGATTTTTACAAAATAAGATAAATTTGAAGGACGGCCTATGCGGAGGGTGGCCGTCGGCGTAGCCCTGTCTACGCCTAGTGCCAAAGATATGCCGAGGACTGGCCCTCGGCGTAGACCTTGCTACGCCGACGGCAACACTACGCCAAGGATTGTTTCGGCAGGTTGGCCTGGCCAGGCCATACGCCGACGGCCCCGACTTTTGGCCGTCGGCGTATAAAAGGCCATCGGCGTATCGCGCCATTCCTGTAGTGGTTCCTCTACCCGACTAGTACAAATCAGGTTTCTCTAACCCGATTAGTACTAATCGGATTCCCCTAACCCGACAGTGTATTATTTTTTTAAAAAATAAAATCAAGTATTATTTGTAGAATTAATGGGAAAAAAGTATTATTAAAAAAATTCGCCCCACCTCGATTCAGTCGTTTGGCCCCAAAGTGGCCCCAGTTATCATAGTTACATTGGTTTTACAGGTACACATTTAGAGTTGCCCTTTGCAGAAAAAGAGAACTTTTAAAATGAGCTACTCCGTACATTGCTCTATCGAAAAAACTTCACCAAGCATCACTGTTTTGTACACATATAGAGTTGCCCTTGGAAGTCTTGAACGCCATAGACTAGCCTGTCTTGCAGAGAGCAGGGAAGTGAGAAATGCCCATGGCTTCATATGGCATCATTGTGAAAGACTACATTCCATTCATAAAAAAAAAAGACTACCCCATTCCATAACTGCCAGCAACATCGCCCTACGAAGGTTCGAGGAATGTGGCGTACGGGAACCAGCATTGAACAGCCTGAGCTTGTCCAGACCTTATTAAGAAACCGATATCACTAGAAGGACCTTGCGCGTTTGGCTGCGCCGTTTTTTGTTGTTCACGTTTAATTTTTTACTTGTGGTGCATAGAGGGTTTGATTTGTGCTAGCAGCTGAGCTGGTGATATTTCCCTTTACTAAACGGTTTGGGCAAACACTCTTGCTTTGTACTCTTTAGATGTCTTGAATTTTGTAAGGCTCATTCTGTGTCAACAGGATACACATGTCTGTCTAATGCTGAATTGGTAGTACATACACAACATAAGCATGAGATCAAAAACTCGTTCTTAGTAAGCATCAAGCAGTGGCAATAGATTCATCAATCATCATATAAAAAAAATCATAAGGAACTTCTCTTTCAAATGGATGCAATAGCAACCTGGGAGACAAAATTAAATATTTTACCAGCATCCTTCATCAACAAGGCAAGTAATGCAGCCAGTACCAATTACAATTAAAAGGACAAACTGTTCTATAATTGCTTGCCTAGCATGAGCCCACTGGTGATACATGCACATAGTTCTCAAACATGTCCATGGGAACCAGTGTACCAGACCCTCCAAGAACACCATTATTGTCTAGTCTCGTAATCATAAGGACAAAAAAGAATATAAGAAATCAAGGCCAATGAAACTGAATATCTTTGCATATGAGTAGAACCATCTACGCTGGAGAAGGACTAAGAGTTGTGATGGTAAGAAGGTAGAGAAAAACTTCGTATGCCATATATAAGCGATCATACATGCATTGCTCAGTTATCTAAGGTGCAACGACAAAAGTGGAGGAAGGCTTATCAAGAATAAACAGCTATCTAGATACATACTTTTAGGATCATGATTTTTAGTGGTGTGCTTCGTAAGTATACAATGCCATCATATATCAGCAAGCTATATCTCACAAGGGCAGTGAACATGCATTACCCACAAATTAGAAAACTGAACAGGGATCGACAATTGGGATGGGAGCGACATTGTACGTGAGTGCAGCAACAATCTCTTTGCAATGTTGGGTAGCTTTAGTTCATCAAAAGACCCAACATTAGATAGCATAAAGGTATACCTGAGAAGGAACAAGAGAATTAAAACATGAATGTAATCTGACCCACCTCAACCATGAGATAGTAAGCATCAAAACAGCTTCCGGACCACTGCTCCTTCACTTGTGCTGATTCCCCCTCTGGTTCAGCTTGCCTACTACAGATAGAAATCATCATTGTCAGAGATTTCATAAAAAAATCTGCTTCTACTACAGGAAGGATAACAATGAAAATGATCTGAAACAAAACAGAACCTAATTATATGTCACCTTAGTAACAACAGAACAAAGATTTATATTAACACAGGATGGTCTAACTCAGTGAAATATGTAGTTCTTTATGTCATATACATAGTTCCTGTACACATTTGGCTTCAACAATAAAACCTAGATGAAAGAAAGGGAAGAATATAGAGGAGTAGAACCCTTCCTCGGAAAGAGCAAACATAAATTGATCTTGTGTCAAATTAAATCAGCATCCTAACAGGCTTATTGAAGCATGAAACATAAAACAAAGCTATAAGATATAACCCAGTTGAAGAAAACAGATAAATGAAACAACAAGATATATAAATTGGACAGATTATTTAATGATGTTTGACTCATCTCTTCATTAACGCAAACTAACAGCAGCTGCTAATCATATTTTTTTGCAACAGAATGTTATGCTTGGACATATTGAGTTATACAAAGCATCTCTCAAAAGATAAACAATTAGTTCTCTCAACATTGGTAACATGTAAGAGCCAGACATGTGAACATTTTAACCATGATAGAGCTATCTGCTAGCTTATATATGCAGACTAACAAGAATCGTAACACATTAATGTAGAGAGGTACAACTTACAATCTGATTTGAAGGTGAAACCAACGTCAATAATATCAGAGCATCCAAGCACCCTCTTTGCTCAGTTGGACATTAGCTCGCTAAAATAATCAACAATATCTACGGTCTACAGTTAATAAAGCCATTAACTGAATTTAGTAGAACTACACAGCTATGCTTGTGCATGAATGTTACAAACATAATCATGTTGCAAAACTCAAAGGGTTATGTTAGCTTTCCTGAAGTCAGAATAGGAAAAGGCGAACAGGGACAACTCATAAAGGGAAAGCATCAATGGTTGAACAATCTCACACACTCTGCACTCCTAATTCCTAGTCTTTGTAGACTAAAAATTCAGACACTTTCAAGCAGCGTTTCCTCATCTCATTCTGCAAAATTGTGCAAATAACCATCATAACATAAATTTTGGAACCATGGAAATGCATCAGAACGAAAATTCTCTCAACCTAAGCTTACCTTCCCAAATCTGCTCCTAATCAGAACAATTCGCCACCTGTGAACGGATCATCACATGGTGCAGCATCAAAACTAACATTTTTTTTCGAAATGTGAGCTATGCCCCGGCCCCTGCATTGAAATGATGGGTAAAGAACGTTGACCATTTCATCGGCGTACAAGCTGTCGAGTAGTATGTGAGCAGTGCCTTAGTCCATACCTATACCATATGAATAACTTGCCATTTGTGGATCCCAATAGGAAGAACATATGCTACATGCCACAAGCGAAGGAGATGAGGCAAAAGAAGATAGCGCAGGTGGTGACACACATCGGAGTGGGCTTCTCGAAGTTGCTTTTCTGGCAGTCCAGAGTTCCAGACGCAACTTCACCTAGCCGTGGGCTCTGTAGTCAAACATGCCACCTCTGTCATTCCCCAGGGGTTGCGCATACCTTCATGGATTTTCCAAGAATATGTCATCTTCTACTTGCAAAGCTGTATTAATATGTATACACTTCCCTAACTAAACAGCAAACTTTGTACCTTTCTGCCTTCAAAATGATGTCCCAGGACCATCTTGGCTGAAATCTGACACATAAAATGGTGATAGTTCTCCCATTTTCAAGAAAACACAGTTGGTCTAACCTAAATTTGCAACTTTCAGCTGCAGTACAATTCGAAAATAAGTTTGTGCAGACATTTGTTACTGAAACGCCTCTTTTATTGCCAAAAATCATAAAGTTTTGTTATTACACTATCATAATTTGTTTGGTATCACATGACCATTTGCTACTCATCAAACTATAACTGAAGAGTTTATCAGCTATAATTACATCCGATACGAAGTAAGCCTGAAGAATGGAAAACTGCAGTAGATAGAGAAGGCATTAATAAAAGCGGAAAACTTAAAGTAGGCAGAAAATAAGTGAATAATTTGTAGATACAGTGTAAATAGATAAATTTAATCTTGGGAAAGAGGTAGGCAGAGTGCAGACAATGGTAGACACAATATATTTTTTGCCATTTTGAATTTTTTGCCATTCTTCTCAAATGCTTTTGCCGTTTTGAATTTTTTTTCCAATTCAGGAAAAAAAAACATTAGCACCTGTATCATAGTTCAAGTAAAACTGTTTTTAATAGCACATTCTTACGATGGTAGACACAATATATTTTTTTAATGCAAAGGACATAGTAATGTCATATTATTTGAAATAGATGGCTGCAAACTATTAGAAGGCAGACTTATATTGTCTCAAGCGTTTTGTGCAATCCGAAAGAAACATTATTAGAAGCTGCTGGAGGAACTATCCCTGATAGCGGAAAGTTGCGAGTATTTGATTCTAATCCCCAGGCTCAGTTGGGCAATGTCACTGAAGTGTTTGTTATCAGCTATAATTACATCCGATACGAAGTAAGCCTGAAGATTGGAAAATTACAGTAGATAGAGAAGGCATTAATAAAAGCGGAAAACTCAAAGTAGGCAGAAAAGTAAGTGAATAATTTGTAGATACAGTGTAAATAGATAAATTTAATCTTGGGAAAGAGGTAGGCAGAGTGCAGACAATCTCAAATGCTTTTGCCGCTTTGAATTTTTTTCCAATTCAGGAAAAAAACATTAGCACTTGTATCATGATCAAGTAAAACTGTTTTTAATAGCATATTCTTACGATGGTAGACACAATTAATTTTTTAATGCAAAGGATATAGTAATGTCATGTTCTTTGAAATAGATGGCTGCAAACTATTAGAAGACACACTTATATCATCTCAAGGGTTTTGTGCAAGCCGAAAGAAACATTATTAGAAGCTGCTGGAGGAACTATCCCTGATAGAGGAAAGTTGGAGTATTTGATTCTAATCCCCAGGCTCAGTTGGGCAATGCCAGAGGAATTATTTCATCGGTTGGATGGATGACAAAGTATTGTACACTATTTAAGCATATATCCTCTATATGCAACTTTAGTATTTGCTCAACATTGGTAACATGTAAGAGTCAGACATCTGAACATTTTAAGCATGACAGAGCTATCTGCTAGCTTATACATGCAGACTAACAAGAACAGCTGTAGAGGAGGTACAACTTACAATCTGATTTGAAGGTGAAACCAAAGTCCACAATATCAGAGCATCCAAGCACACCATTTGCTCAGTTCGACATTAGCTCACTAAAATATTCAACAATATCTACTGGCTATGGTTATTAAAGCCATTAACTGCATTTAGTAGAACTACATAGCTATGCCTGTGTGTGAATATTATAAGCATAAACTATGTCTGCATATGCTAATACGGCATAAAAGGGATAAAGAAATGCAGGTCATGGTCGTAGGCCTGGTGCACCAAACCTCATTTCAGGGTAGTAAAATACCTGAACCTGCTTCTACGACCACTAATTTCTACTTGACCAACCCCTCATACACACAAGGGGTCACAATCAATTTTGGTTACTACTGCCAACAATCATCATAGGCAGTAGGTCACCTCTACAAAGGAATTATAATAGAAACCAGAGATGAAACTACGAATAAGTCAGGGAGATTTTCGTCCTCCAAGAGACTAACATGAGTATTCTAGCCCAAAGATGCTCAATATATAGTGTACGACCAAGAACCCCAAAGCAGTTGTCCCACCTCCTGGCACCCCTTTTTGAATTTCAAATTGGGGGTTTCAGAGTTTCATTCAGATCATCCGTGCCCACGTTAGCATCTGAACTCAGCTTGCACGATAAAGTTTGCTCCATACCCCAAACAAACATGTAGCACCTTTCAGGAGGAAACCACCAATCTGAACCATGCTTCACAATATATGTTAATCCAACACAAACTTAAAGTAGCTCTAAAGGATAGACATTGTGCGATCGTATCAGCAGTCAAGATCAATTCTTGATACTATCTGAACTCTTTTCCATCAAAGTACAGTATTTTTTCAGTTATATGAATCCGATTAAGCCACATACTTCCTTCGTCCATAAAAGGATGCCTTAAATAGTGTCTACATACATCTAAATTTAGACAAATCTAAGATATTCTTTTATGGATGGAGGAAGTATTATTTTCAACCCGAGCTATATACACTAGAATGATAGAATAAGTAATTAAGAAATTGTAAAGATCGATTGTCTGCGTGTCCAACCATAGACTATAACCTTCTCAACAGAACTATGATCCACCGGTTCCCCCTTCAAGCAAAGAAATAGCAGCAACTTCTTACCCCAACAAGCCCAGTGTACCCAGGAAACCATCAGAAGTTAGGCTGATACAGCCCCACTACCGTTCCAATCCAAATCTGGTTCCACTGGGGAGCACCTTAGAAGCGGAAGATCTGCATCCCAACGCCTAACACCTACGCGAGGACTCTCGACGAGCCAGAGGGTGAAATGAGTTCAATCACTTCGCCCCCGAAGGTACCATTGCAATAATTATCCACTACCTCGGCCGAATTGAAAATGGACGACTATTCCAGCCGATGACCCCTTTTTGGAGGGCCGAGATGGCGACGGCGACGGCGTATGAGGCATGGTCCGCGAGCGGCCGAGGCAAAAGTATCCTTACTTTGAAACTGGTGGTCGAGTTATCAGGGTGAGTTTGGAAATGGAGGCAGTTGACAGCGGCGGTCAGCACATGCGACAGGGGCAGTGGTTGCGGCAGAGGACGGCTGATGGTGTGGTGCCTTTGGGGACGGGGAGAAGAGTTCAAGAACAGAGGAAGGTCGGGATGAAGAATGGGGCGAGGAGCTTGTATTCCGGACTTTCCGGTGAGGGGAGGAGATTGGGAAGCGGCGGAGCGGCGGCTGCTGGAAGGAAGAGGGAAGAGAATAGGGACGGTGAGGAGAAAATATTGCCCTTGGCCCAAAAATAGCTAATGGAACCCGTCTACGCGCGAGGATGAAACTGCACCCAATCAGAGAGCAGCACATGTCTGACAACTTGCGTATTTCCATCAGGTATATTGTGTGTATTTCCGTTATTTTACACTTAAAGCATTAACTTTCCTGTCTGCCCATGCTCCAAAGTACAGACTCCGACTGACATGATCTTTAACCCCCTGCCGCATTAACTCTATCCCGCGACAGGGCTGCACCACGCTCAACCGCACTGAGCTGACGAGCCAGACAACCACCGTCGCCGCCATCGAGGTCTGGGGCTGCCGCCCCGGCATCCGCACACCGGCAACCCGACCTCCGCCGCCGAACCGAGTTGGACGGGCACCAGCGCGACAGCAAGCTCGGCGACAATGCAAGCAGCTGGAGATGGAGCAGGAGTATGCGGGCACAAAGGTTGCGCGCGTCAGCGGCTGGGCATCGTGCTCGAACACACTTACAAGCTTTTTTGGAGCCGCAGCTCCTCCACCACCCGCAACCGCCGTGCTCCTGAGCGCAAGCTCCATGGCGTTTGGCCCGCCGAGTGTTGTGGCTTGGTGTACCGTGTACGCATGCCGGCGCTCAGTTGGAACTGACGACGCAGCTCGTCGGCAGTGTTTGGCCCTCCTTCCACGAGGAGCTCCTTGAGCGAGTAGTTCCTGATGTTCATGGACTTGCTCTGGTAATTCGTTGCCTTATATGTGAAGTGGACGCAGGCAGTAGGAATATTTTTTGCATGTAGATTCGGGTCGCTACATCATTTTGTGTGTAAGACCTGGATCGATTCTCTTGATGAGTTGACATCACGTAGTTCCTTTTGGTTTTCTCTCAGTCATCTCGTGTGTTGTATTTGTTCAGATTTTCCATTCTCATTCTCATGAATTTATCCAAAACTCGCTGACTAATTGGTGAATTAAATATATTCATCGTATGGAAGTATCATAAACAGGATTACTCAATATGCATGAAATCAATTTATTAACTTATTAATAGGTTTCTATTTATGATTTAGTAATTTTTACTATCTGCCCCATAGATAGGAAAAAATATGTTTAGAACTTTATGTTCCAAAATTATTGATTTTGACTATTTTCATCATTGATTAATTGGGAGACCTTCCAATGTATCTTTTCATATTTCAAAAATAAAGTTTCAAAGTCTATTTATTACTTAATTTTGAGCTTTACTCTTAGTTCTAAGGTACACATTTCTAGAATATAAAATAAAATAAGTTTTATATATTTCAATATCAATATTTTTATCATCATACAAATTAAAATTATGAGCTTTATCTTCATAACCACAGTTAGTGGATAGTGGCCAACTTTGGACATTTCTCGTATATGGTTTTATCATGTCTCATGTCATGATTAATTAATTAAGTTAATCCCTCCACCGTAAATGTGTTCTCTAAATAACCATTGCCAAGTGCCAAAGAACGTTCCACACATTATAGAGAAATTGTTTCTCAAAATTACTGCTATACTAGGGAACCATGAGTACAACAATTATTTTTCAAAATTGTATTAGAAGCAGAGATTCGGTCTGTTTTGTGAAAGAGTGGTGTCTAGTGAAAAATTTCTGAATGTAATTTTAATTATTTGAATTCTTGTCCAATCTAAATTCCAAAATATGAATTATATAAATGTGCTATTTATGTATCACGAAATTAATTCTCCAGATAAAAAATGTATCACAGTTGTCCAGCAATTAGGCCTAACTAGCAAGCTTCTCAATGATGGCGCATGCATGCTCAGGGAGGAGAGAGTGCACGATGGGAAGAAAAAGAATCCAACCAACGCCGTGAGAATTCATTTTCATAGTAAGTACAGAAACTAATGCTGGCAGCCAAGCTGACACCCAACACATCAAATTAACTCCAGAGGACAACCTGCCCCTATTAATGTACAAATTTACATTGATTTAAAAAGTTGATGCTTCATCAAATTGATTTTTCTAATTCAGAGCTTATCCAACAATAATTTGGTCATGAACAGTAAGATTAGTTTTTGGTAAGTAAATATGTTTTTCTTAAGTATGAACAGAACAATGCATGTAACAATTGATGCTTCTAATTCAGAGATTATCCAACAATAATCTATTCTAACATGTTGCTAAACCCAAACTAACATACTTAATTAACTCATGTGTGTGTCAGACGTGTGCACCATGCATGCACTCATCGATTGGCATAATTGCAACATCCATGCAAGATTAACTCATGTGTGTGTCAGTGCGTTGCTCTTACCGATGGATCAGCCAACATGCATGCACTCATTGATTACTACCAAAACATTGACTGTGCATTAATTACCTGCTATGTATCTCAGCTGGTATTCAAGTAGTAGTATCAAAGAGGTAAAGCCACCGTATTATTCACCTGCTATATTAAGTTCGAATCACAAACAACACTTCAAGGCTCATGATATCGACCTCATGCGTTGCCAGGTTCCGAACGTGCGCGTCGGCCCTTGGCCGCTGTATTTTGGGAGATGGTAGGTGGTACCCAGCAAACCGCCTTGAGTCGACCCACGAGCACGAACCGCCTTGCACTTGCGTTGATCACGGGCCGTAGATTGGACAAAATCAGACTCGCCGTTGAACGACACGAGGATCAACCACAGCGCGTCAAAACCCTGGGAGCTTAGTGCTCTTTAGGGATTCGCCGACACATGGTAGAAAGAGCAACAATAACAGCAGCTGTGGTATCATATCATAAGGTGTTTCCTGAAGAAAATACCAGGCCTCCAGCAGAACAGACTACAGAGCGTAACAAACAGGCATACGAAAGATATGTGAAACAGCCGACACTGAACTCATTGTATTTCACAGAATCTGAATCGATTACATCTTACATGGACTGCAGGCAATTTAACAGCCATCGACACTTTATTGCGATGGTGCCATGATTATGGTGAATTACAGGATTTCCTGGGAGGGTCGCTCACCTCGGCATCTCGTTACTTAATTCAATGCTGTACATTGCAATGCACATAGATTACTTGTTTTTTGATAAAGGATGCTTTATTACTTTGAAAAGCAATTACATCCAGCCTCTACATAATCAGGATGCACACAACCGTTTAAGTGTCTCAAGTTAAAAGATGGAAAAAAACTAGGCGAAATACATATCGAAGCGATGAATCATATGACACCTAAGGTGTGGGTGGGGCTTCAATCCATCGACTATGCTGCCACCCATGTAGGGAAAAAGTATCCCTCGCCGTACCCTCCAACCGTGTACAGACCTCCGTAAATAGGTCTCGGTTCTCCACTGGCTGAAGTGGTAACCACAAACGGAGATCGAATACATGTACATCTGTAGATGACCTGCAACAAAGAGCAATTTTTATCGTTAAAAATCTTGTCATTTTTACTTAGCCAAAGCGCCCAGATAAGTGCTAGCGTCCCCACCCTAAGAAATAACTTGAACCTTGAATCGATACCATGAAGCCAATTGCCAAAGAAATTGGCCACACTAGTCGGAGGATACAAGCTAGACGCTACTTGGATGACTAACCATATAGATCTCGCAAATTGGCACTGGAAGAATAGGTGTTTAATGGTTTCATCATGATGACAGAAAACACACCTTGTACTTTCGTGCCAATTCCGCTTAAGAAGATTGTCTTTGGTAAGAATAACTCATCGACGAAGAAAGCATCCATTTTTTTTTATTTTTAATGGTATCCTCATTTTCCAAATTTTCTTATTAGTATCAACTGGTATATCAGAATGAAGGATCGCTTTGTATAATGATTTGACCGAGAAAGTGCCATCTACATGAAGATTCCATCTAAATTCGTCCGGTTCAGGCGATAGGTGAATATCTCCCAGCCGTTGAATTAGGGAATTCCATGCCAATAGCCTTTGTCCAAGCAAAACCCGTCTGAACGTCACATTCGGAGGTGAGGTAGCCATTACTGTGGCAATGGTATCACCTTTGCGACGAACAATACTATATAAAGCAGGATACTATTCACTTAAGGGTGCATTGTCTAACCAAACATCTTCCCAGAATCTTATCTGTTATCCATTCTTGATCGAGAAAGTACCATGACGAAAAAAGACATTTTTTGTCGCCATGAGACCAGCCCAGAAGTGTGAATCCCCAGGTTTCCAAACCACTTGGGATAGCGTCTTCGAGCCGATATGTTTTCTCCGAAGAATACTTTGCCAAATCCCATCCTCGGTAAGAAGCTTAAACTGTCATTTACCTAGCAAAGCTGAATTCTTTACCTCCAGGTCATGAACTCCAAGCCCGCCTTGATCTTTGGGACTACAAACTATACTCCATTTAACCAGTAGATATTTCTTTTTCTCGATGTCCCCTTGATAACGCGTGAAGCACACGTCCGTTGGGAACCCCAAGAGGAATGTGTGATGCGTACAGCAGCAAGTTTTCCTCAAGAAACCAAGGTTATCGAACCAGTAGGAGATGAAGGCCACGTGAAGGTTGTTGGTGGAGGAATGTAGTGCGGCGCAACACCATTCCGGCGCCAACGTGGAACTGCACAACACAATCACGCACTTTGCCTCAACTTAACGGTGAGGTTCTCAATCACCGCTTCTGAAAACAAAGGATTAAACGTAAGGTGTGGAGAATGATGTTTGTTTGCGAAGAACAACAAAGAACAGAGATTGCATAGATGTATTTCAGATGTAAAAGAATGGACCGGGGTCCACAGTTCACTAGTGGTGTCCCTCCAATAAGATAAATAGCATGATGGGTGAACAAATTACATGTGGGCAATTGACAAATAAAGATTCATAAACATATCATGATGATCACTATGAGATTTAATCAGGGCATTACGATAAAGAACATAGACCGCCATCCAGCATGCATCTATGCCTAAAAAGTCCACCTTCGGGTTAGCATCCGCCCCTTCCATATTAAGTTGCAAACAACAGACAATTGCATTAAGTATGGTGCGTAATGTAATTAACACAAATATCCTTAGAGAAAGCATTGATGTTTTATCCCTAGTGGCAACAGCACATCCACAACCTTAGAACTTTGTCACCCAGATTCAATGGAGGCATGAACCCACTATCGAGCATAAATACTCCTCTTGGAGTTACAAGTATCAACTTGGCCAGAGCCTCTACTAGCAACGGAGAGCATGCAAGAACATAAACAACACATATATGATAGATCAATAATCAACTTGACATAGTATTCCATATTCATCGGATCCCACCAAACACAACATGTAGCATTACAATAGATGATATTGATCATGTTAGGCAGGTCACAACATCTAAACATGATAGCACAAGAGGAGAAGACAACCATCTAGCTACTGCTATGGACCCACAGTCCAAGGATGAACTACTCACGCATCAGTCCGGAGGCGAGCATGGTGATATAGAGCCCTCCGGTGATGATTCCCCTCCGGCAGGGTGCCGGGCGATCTCCGAATCCCCGAGATGGGATTGGCGGCGGCGGTGTCTCGAATTTTCTCGTATCGGGGCTCTCGGTACTAGGGTTTCGCGACCGAGTTTTTAGGCGGAAGGGCAGAGTCGGAGGAGGCTCGAGGGCCCACCCCATGGCGCGGCCCTCCTGGCCGCACCGCCCTATGGTGGCGGCTCCTCGTGGCCCCACTCCGTCTCCTCTTTGGTCTTCTGGAAACTCCGTGGAAAAAATAAGACCGTGGGCTTTTGTTTCGTCCAATTCCGAGAATATTTCCTGTGGATTTCAAAACCAAAAGCAACAGAAAAGCGCGGCATCTTGTTAATAGGTTAGTGCCGGAAAATGCATCAAAACATCATAAAGTGTGAACAAAACATGTAGGTATTGTCATAAAACTAGCATGGAACATAAGAAATTATAGATACGTTGGAGACGTATCAAGCATCCCCAAGCTTAGTTCCTACTCGCCCTCGAGTAGGTAAACGATAAAAACAATAATTTCTGAAGTGACATGCTACTATCATAATCTTGATCAACATTATTGTAAAGCATATGAGATGAATGGAGTGATTCGAAGCAATAGATTGCTAACAAAGAGATAATGACTAAACAACTGAATCATATAGCAAAACTTTTCATGAATAGTACTTTCAAGACAAGTATCAAAAAGACTTGCATAAGAGCTAACTCATAAAGCAATAGATTCAAAGTAGAATGTTTCGAAGCAACACAAAGGATGATTAAGTTTCAGCAATTGCTTTCAACTTGTAACATATATATCTCATGGATAATTGTCAACATAAAATAATATAACAAGTGCAATAAGTAAACATGTAAGAATCAATGCGCACAGTTGACAGAAGTGTTTGCTTCTAAGATAAAAAGAAGTAGGTAAACTGACTCAACATAAAGTAAAAGAATGTCCCTTCACAGAGGGGAGCATGGATTACTATTTTTGTGCTAGAGCTTTTATTTTGAAAACATAGAAACAATTTTGTCAACGGTAGTAATAATTCATATGTGTTATGCATAAAACTTCCTACAAGTTGCAAGCCTCATGCATCGAATACCAATAGTGCATGCACCTTGTCCTAATTAGCTTGGATTTACATGGATTATCATTGCATAACATATGTTTCAACCAAGTGTCACAAAGGGGTACCTCTATGCCCTGTACAAAGGTCCAAGGAGATAGATCGCATTTGATTTCTCGTTTTTGATAGATCTCAACTTAGGACATCCATACCGGGACAACATACAAAACAGATAATGGACTCCTCTTTAATGCATAAGCATTCAACAACATATAATATTCTCACAAGAGATTGAGGATTAATGTTCAAACTGAAAACTTCCACCATGATACATGGCTTTGGTTAGCGGCCCAATGTTCTTCTCTAACAATATGCATACTCAAACCATTTGATCATGATAAATCACCCTTACTTCAGACAAGACGAACATGCATAACAACTCACATGATATTCAACAAAGGTGTAAAAAGTTGATGGCGTCCCCAGAAACATGGTTACCGCTTAACAAGCAACTTATAAGAACTAAGATACATAGCTACATATTCATCACCACAATAGTTTTTAAGCTATTTTCCCATGAGCTATATATTGCAAAGACAAAGGAATGAAATTTTAAAGGTGGAACTCAAGTAATTTACTTTGGAATGGCCGAAAAATACCACATATAGGTAGTTATGGTGGACACAAATTGCATGGGTTTTGGCTCAAGGTGTTTGGATGCACGAGAAGCATTTCCTCTCAGTACAAGGCTTTGGCTAGCAAGCTTGTTTGAAGCAAACACAAGTATGAACAGGTACAGCAAAACTTACACAAGAACATATTGCAATCATTATAAGACTCTACACTCTTCCTTGTTGTTCAAACACTTTTACCAGAAAATATCTAGACCTTAGAGAGATCAATCATGCAAACCAAATTTCAACAAGCTCTATGGTAGTTCTCCACTAATAGATTTAAACTACATGATGCAAGAGCTTAAACATGATCTATGAGAGCTAAAAACAATTGCCAAGTATCAAATTATTCAAAACCATATGAAGCATTTTCTGATTCCAACCAAATAGCAATCAACAGCCTTCGCCATGAACATTAAAGCAAAACTAAAAACACAAGTGTTCAAATGAAAAAGCGGAGCGTGTATATCTCCAATACAAAGATTGCTGGGATCCAACTTTATTCAAACAAAAACAAAAACAAAAAGCAAAAGACGCTCCAAGTAAAGAACATAAGATGTGACGGAATAAAAATATAGTTTCACTAGATATGACCTGATAAGTTGTCGATGAAGAAGGGGATGCCTTGGGCATCCCCAAGCTTAGATGCTTGAGTCTTCTTGAAATATGCAGGGATGAACCACGGGGCATCCCCAAGCTTAGACTTTTCACTCTTCTTGATCATATTGTATCATCCTCTTCTCTTGACCCTTGAAAACTTCCTCCACACCAAACTTAAAGCAAACTCATTAGAGGGTTAGTGCATAATCAAAAATTCACATATTCAGAGGTGACATAATCATTCTTAACACTTCTGGACATTGCACAAAGCTACTGAAAGTTAATGGAACAAAGAAATCCATTCAACATAGCAAAAGAGGCAATGCGAAATAAAAAGGCAGAATCTGTCAAAACTGAACAGTCCGTAAAGACGAATTTTTCTGAGGCACTTAACTTGCTCAGATGGAAAAACTCAAAACTAATGAAAGTTGCGTACATATCTGAGGATCACGCACGTAAGTTGGCAGATTTTTTGATTCTTCTAGAGAGAAGGGAATTCGTGACAGACAGTAATTCTGTTTCTGCGCAGCAATCCAAATCTAGTATCAACTTTACTATCAGAGACTTTACTTGGCACAAAAACATGATAAGGAGAGGTTGCTACAGTAGTAACATCTTCCAAGACTCAACAATACAGTAGTAAAATAAAACCATGGGTTATCTCCCAAGAAGTGATTTTCTTTAACGCCTTTCAGCTAGGCGCAGAAAGTGCAAATCAAGTAACATCAAGAGAAGAAACATCAACATCATAATTTTTCTTACAAACACAACTTGTTGCAGAGGGTACCTTAGATGCTCCATTATCTAAATTTCCCATGGTGGTACTAAGGGTTTTATCAATTTTAGGCCTATAATAATTCTTTGGTTTAGGCACCTTAGAGACATACATGAATTTTTGCTCTTTACCCACATAAGCTTTCTCCTTAAGAGAAGAAAAAGTTGAACCCAAGGTTCCCATAGCTTCTTCAAGTTCACTAATCCTATTGGTTTGATTATCATGGACAACACAAGTTTCTAGGATAGCAATTCTTTCATTAATTCCTCCTAGGGATTTATCAAGTTTATCAGTATTATCAAGTAATATTCCCAATTTAGTCTCAACACTTGGAAGATTTTTCTCTATGGTTCCAACTTTTTCATGACATCCTCAAGAGAGATTTCAATTTTAACTTCATTAACAGGTGGTGTTCCAACTAGACTCTCAATGATGCAACTAGCGTCTAAAGCAGGAGTACCTAGGAAATTACCTCCCGAAAGAGTATCAAGAACATACCTATTCCAGCTAGATATACCAACATAAAAGTTCCTAAGAAGGATAATAGTGGAGTGTTTCTTAATGCACCTATGATGAGCATTACTAATTCTGTACCAAGCATCTTTAAAACTTTCTCCACCTTGTTGCTTAAAAGAACGAACTTCAACTTCAGGATTACTCATTTTAGCAGTAATAAAAGTAAACTAAGCAAATAGAATAAAATAAAGTAAGAACAAGTAACTAATTTTTTTGTGTTTTTGATATAGATAAAGTAAACAAGACAAATAAAATAAAGTAAAGAAACTAATTTTTTTGTGTTTTTGATATGAAGCAAAAAAGACAGAATAAAATAAAGTAAAGCAAGACAATAAAAAAAGTAAAGAGATTGGATGTGAGAGACTCCCCTTGCAGCGTGTCTTGATCTCCCCGGGGCAAGAAAAAGAGCTTGATAACGCGTGAAGCACACGTCCATTGGAAACCCCAAGAGGAAGGTGTGATGCGTACAGCAACAAGTTTTCCCTCAAGAAACCAAGGTTATCGAACCGAGGAGATGAAGGCCACGTGAAGGTTGTTGGTGGAGGAGTGTAGTGCGGCGCAACACCAGGATTCCGGCGCCAACGTGGAACCTGCACAACACAATCACAGTACTTTGCCCCAACTTAACAGTGAGGTTGTCAATCTCACCGGCTTGCTGAAAACAAAGGATTAAACGTATGGTGTGGAGAATGATGTTTGTTTGCGAAGAACAACAAAGAACAAAGATTGCAGTAGATTGTATTTCAGATGTAAAAGAATGGACCGGGGTCCACAGTTCACTAGTGGTGTCTCTCCAATAAGATAAATAGCATGCTGGGTGAACAAATTACAGGTGGTCAATTGACAAATAAAGATTCATATACATATCATGATGATCACTATGAGATTTAATCAGGGCATTAAGACAAAGAACATAGACCGCCATCCGCATGCATCTATGCCTAAAAAGTCCACCTTCGGGTTAGCATCCGCACCCCTCCAGTATTAAGTTGCAAACAACAGACAATTGCATTAAGTATGGTGCGTAATGTAATCAACACAAATATCCTTAGACAAAGCATTGATGTTTTATCCCTAGTGGAAACAGCACATCCACAACCTTAGAACTTTCTGTCACTGTCCCGATTCAATGGAGGCATGAATCCACTATCGAGCATAAATACTCCTCTTGGAGTTACAAGTATCAACTTGGCCGAGCCTCTACTAGCAACGGAGAGCATGCAAGAACATAAACAACACATATATGATAGATCAATAATCAACTTGACATAGTATTCCATATTCATCGGATCCCACCAAACACAACATGTAGCATTACAAATAGATGATCTTGATCATGTTAGGCAGCTCACAAGATCTAAACATGATAGCACAAGAGGAGAAGACAACCATCTAGCTAGTGCTATGGACCCATAGTCCAATGATGAATTACTCACGCATCTGTCCAGACGCGGGCATGGTGATGTAGAGCCCTCCGGTGATGATTCCCCTCTCCGGCAGGGTGCCGGAGGCGATCTCCAGAATCCCGAGATGGGATTGGCGGCGGCGGCTCAACTTTTCTCGTATCGTGGCTCTCGGTACTAGGGTTTTCACGACAGAGAGTTTAAGTAGGCGGAAGGGCAGAGTTGGAGGGGCTCGAGGGGCCCACCCCATAGGGTGGCGTGGGCCCCTCCTTGGCCACGCCGCCCTATGGTGGCGGCTCCTCATGACCCCACTCTGTCTCCTCTTCGGTCTTCTGGAAACTCCGTGGAAAAATAAGACCGTGGGCTTTTGTTTCGTCCAATTCCGAGAATATTTCCTGTGTAGGATTTCTGAAACCAAAAACAGCAGAAAACAGGAACTAGCGATTCGGCATCTTGTTAATAGGTTAGTGCCAAAAAATGCATCAAAACATCATAAAGTGTGAACAAAACATGTAGGTATTGTCATAAAACTAGCATGGAACATAAGAAATTATAGATACGTTGGAGACGTATCACCCCTTGCCAAAAGAATTTGGATCGATAATAATCGAGTTTATGCACATAGGTTACTTGATGACACATCTAAGAGACAACCCTTTCTGCTCTACTCTTTGATCTTAATTACCTGAAGAGAAGAAACTAAGAATAACAACTGACAGGGGTGGTTTAAAGGGAGCAATTTCAAAAAGATGGAAAGGGGCTATAAGCTAATATGACTAATTGACCTCATAACTAACTAATACTGATTACAGTGCTTAATGAAGAAGATTGCTGTTGGCCATGCTCATTTAGTTCCTGTATCTAGCCATGTTGCCTGTTTCTGGCAATAAAAAAAAAATCAACCAGGGGTGCTTGCTAGCCATTTTCCAAGAAGCGAGTTATGTTTTGGCTTTACAATCTAGTCTTGGCAAGGATTTTGGATATTCAAGACAGATTTATTTCAAGTAGCTAGAGTTAAACAGCATTGCCAGCATATGATCTACTGGAGGAATGGAAAGGAAAATACCTTCATGAGGTTGGTACAGCCTGCGATTCTGAGGAGTTGACATCTCCTTTTTTATGCTGACCACCCTTTCCCAGTTTCCAAGCATAGGAAATAGACTTGGTTCAATATAGAAAAGGTTCTCGTTAAGTAATAGGCCTAACATCATTCATAAATTGCCTTGGGAGGTTGCAAGTTATAAGAGAAAAAATGCATGCATGTCATATTGATCCGAGTCTGGAATAGAACAGTGGGTGGTTTATCTGGATAATACATATCATGAAATATCTTTAATTGATAGATTCGTCCCTCATGAACAGTCTGCGGAAAATGCACCTCTTTGGTTTGAGAATAATAAAGCAAATGTATTATGTATCAAATTATGGGTGTTCTTGAATCTGTATTCAGCTATGGGTGTTCTTGCTCCCGGAGGATCAGCGGAGGCTATGGTTACTGGATGCAGGCGGCTGTTGAAGGTTGCTCAGGACTTTTTTTTCCAGACTACTGGGTGGCGGCATACTAGCAGAATATCAAATGGATAGCTTCTTTATGTGGTTGTTGTTTCTTTGGTTGATACATGTATCAACCTTGTCTAATCCATAATTGTAAACTTTAAATATTTCGTATTCGTACTTTTAATAAAGGAAAAGTCGTGTGCATCAACTGATGCAGAGGCTGGGGCGATGCTCCCTTTTCGAAAAAAAAAATGTATCAAATTATAGGTATTGTTGCAGCATACATTGGGAGGACTAATGATAGTTCCTATAGTTCTTCTAGCAGCCTAAAGTTTATGGGAACTAAAGAAAACATCATAGAACAAAATATGATCTAAATTATTAGCAAGCAACATGAATAGCAGGTATTCAGAGATCGAATTCATTGCTCTTGTGAACAAAATGAAAGAGCAACAAAGTTTCATGGTTTACTGGAATTTAGTTTGGTTACCCATGAGACTTGGAATTTTTAAAAAGAAAATTGTACTGTAGATTGCTACAAAAGAACAGAGATATCGGGTGCGTTATATTGAGCTTCCTTATGTGTATAATAACCTGATGCTTCTGAGAAATGGTGTCATATATACACATAGAAAACATCAAAATAATGGCTTGATTAATGCAAGAAGGCTGAGGATACAATAGTCACAACTTAAAGAAACCACAAGAACATGATATGGTCTTCTAGAGGCATTAAAGGTAGAAAACGTTTACTACCATGCTCTATACTAGGAGGCATAGGTGCGGCGGCAAGCCACGCCCGTTAACCCGTATTACTTAGTTTGCAGTGTGATATTGATAGTGTGCCCGATGTTTTATCTAAAGAAAAAGAACAATGCCTACATTATGTGGTCGAGCAGTAGTTTCCCTCCTCATTAGTACCTTGTGTCTTTGCTATGAAGTGATTGAAGTAGAAAGTAGAAGAGACAACTCTTAGAAAATGGTTTGCTTTGTTGAAGGCTGATTGAAGTTGAAAGTAGATATGACACCATAGGTTGTGGCCATGATGAAAAGTGGCTTGAGTTAGACCTTTGTAGACTTTCTCCATGACTTGAAGCTTTATCCATAGGACTTAGGAACGTTTTGGAGGCATCCTAAATGCCGTTAGAACCTAGTTTCTGAAATGGAGAGTTGGGGGAGAGACGAATCCGTACGACGAGGGGTTGGATATCAGTGGATCGTGGCAACGAGACCACTCTCTATGTTAAATAGCGATGAACCAGGTGGACATGGTGTTTTGGGTCATAAGTCTAGATGCACCTATTTATAAAAAAAATATTTTAAATTTATTTCAAAATGTTAAAAAAAAAAATCCTGAGTGTGCATCCTCACATTCTATGTTAGCTCAAAAAAATTTGGCACGAAAAAACATTTTGTGTGAACTATGTAAAAAAGACAAAAAATGTCTCGTTATAAGCTATTTTGTAGCGTTGAAATTTTTTTCTTACACTAGCCGCAAAAAATAATATTTTTCTGTGAAACTTTATGCGCGAACATAGAATATCTAGATGTATAGCCTAATATTTTTTCAGATATATTAAAAATTTTGAAATATGATTTTAAACGGTGGATTCATCTACACCTATGAGCTAAAGCAGATTTCCCGAACTAGGCGCAGCTTTAAAATCTTCCCTCTTATCTCAATGAAAACTCTAGTAAGAAACAAGATATAATGAAGTTGTTATTGCAGAGATCCGGCAGCTCCTCTATACATGATTATACTAGCCCATTTGGCGAATATGGCATGCATGTGAAGCGGCAGCCAACCCCTTTAGTCTCGGTTGGTGTCCCCAACCGGAACTAGATAATCATTTAGTTCTGGTTGGGGACACCAATCGGGACGCATTTTAGATTTTTTTTGCTCCCCAGGCACACCACCCCACCTCCTCTCCTCCCCGGGTTTACCCGTTAGCCAATTTTTAGATTCTCAAACTGCCAAAGAGAAGTATGAAATTTTATAGGTTTTAGGTTTTCCAAAAAATAATTTTAAAAATATTTATATTTATTTACTAAAGATTATTATTACTTCATTACTTTTGCTTATTAAAGTAATTATTTGGAATTCAAATAATATAGAAGTGTGACATCGTGACCAAGAGATTAATAGAATTGATATGATACTAATATCAATAACATGCGCGCAAAGGACTTGGAAGCAAGATGGAAGGAACTCAGAAATTAAACATGCTAGTGCTGGAGCAGTTTGAGGATGGGTAACCGACCAAAAAGTTTGACCACAAGTAAGTAATATTAATCATAGTTAGTGACTAAACTTATCAAATAACTTAAATAATATAAATTCTGAAAAAATAGGAAAAAGAGGAAGTGGAAAAAAATAGTAAAAAAATTGAATGAAAAAAATCACGTGGAGGCCTTTAATCCCGTTTGGTGTTATAAACCCGGACTAAAGGTCCTCCTCCTCTGTGTGCACCCGCAAACCCACGTGTAGGAGCCTTTAATCTCGATTTGTAACGCGACCGGAACTAAAGAGGGAGGCTTTTAGTCCCGATTCAAACCGGGAGACTAGAGCCCCTTGTCTACTAGTGACTATTCAAGTATATACGATAATATCCCTCCATTCCGTAACTGAAACTACAATATACAAAATGTTCTAGTGTCTTTCCTAACTTGCACATCTCTCTCTCTCTCTCATTTTCACTCACCCCTCTCTCACCCTGATCAGACATCGCCGTCGAGCTCCCCTGCCACCGGTGTCCAGCCGCATGGTGGCCAACCCTGCGGCCTGACCTCGCACAAACAACGCATGAGCTCGTGTCCCCAAGTCCGAAGCTAGGTTACGACACGGTTTCTCAAGTGTGCATCGGAGATACACACTATATTGCCGTCATTCATGGTACAAAAATATTGGACGAGGGTATATTACCCCCTTTGCTTCGTTAGATTCAGCGGCAGTGTTGGTATTGGATGCATTCGCATCTTGATTGACATTTTCTTCTTGCACAAAACAAATCCATATGACTTGTATTTCTGACGCCTTCCACTCCTAGGGTGGCATATACATTTCCTAAGAGCGCTTTGATTGAACTTTCCTTGCATTCTTATTACTAATGTTAGAAAATAGGAGTTTTTATTTGCATAGCATAGCAGAACAATAATCTACCGAGACCTGGTAGCGAGAACGTTATACGAACCTCACACATTATGGTTCCCTTTTTATAGACTTTTTTGACATACCCCATATGATATGTATGGTCCCAAAAGTACGTACTTACGAATAAAAGCATTATATTTATATCCGATTTATGGAATGGTACAAGTTGTAAGATTTGGTACGGCAATTATCGCTCCAAAAAGTATCCTTTTGAAATAGCAGAATAAATATTCTAGATTTACAGCCTAATCCATTATCGTCGGCCCAAGTATTATCTCTAACCATAGGTCATAACCCATGATCCCCTACCAAAAAGATTGTCTACGGCGTGTATATAAAGAGTTTGCCGAAACGGCTTAGTTCTGGAACGCGGTGATATTAGTGAACGATAGAAGTATCCGTTAATGAGGTGGGACTTATTGGCGTTGACATATATATGGGCAACATGTTTGACGGAGAAAAATAGAAGCAGTGGCGCCATTTGACATTTAGATGGAACTAAAAGTTTCTTAAAAAGTTTGTGAGGGAAACCAATCTTCGTGGTCTCCTCACCTTGCTCGCCGGCGATTCGTTGTCTCCTACACCGGTGATTTTGTGAGCGAAACCAATCTTCCCACCTTGCTCGCCGGCGATTCGTGGTCTCCTCCTCCGGCGGCCGCTCCGGCGGCGAGAGGGTGGGGAAACCACGGTCCCGGCTTGTATATAGTGTACGGTTAGGTTGGGTCTCGGCCGGTGGCGTCTTGGAGGCGGTGAAGCTGTCGGCGGGGTGTTTGGTGTAGCGGCGGTTCCTCTCCGGTGTCGGTGTTCTTCGGAGCCTCTTTGTCAAGCGCTCGACTTCCTCGAGCTCGGCGGTCTACGGATTCGACGAACTCCGCGTGCCCCGTCCAGATTCGTGTAGGTGTGGAGGGTTCGGTGGTTGAAGATGAAGGCGATGGTGATTTCAAGATGCTTCGCGTCGTCGGCGGCAGGCGTAGGATCCACGGATCCGGTGATCAGCGACTTCCCAGCTGCCATGGGGCTGGCTCCAATCCAAGGCGAGTTGGGAGCAGCGGCAGCGGTGCGGCACCGACAGCTCCTGGTCATCGGCGTCGACGGGATCCAGAAGAACTTCTTTGTAATTTTGCCTTTGATCTGGATCTTTCTGTAAGAACGGAGTATTAATATCACTGTCTTCTTCCGCAAAAAAATAGTTTTTTAAAAGGTTGAAGGAACATATCCCTCGAGACCGACTTTTGTAAACCTGGGTGTATGTGAACCCACTTTTTCAAAAGTGGGTTTGTGATGTCAAAACATGTTTCAAAAATCGAAACACAAAATGATTGCAAAGATGATCTCAAACATGTGCCCTGGACATGAGTTTCGTTCTGAAAAAACATTTTATTTTGCCTCGGCAAAAAAGTGAAATTTTACAGGGCTATATAGCAGTACATATGTGATGTATTTTGTCTTTTTAGATTCTGAAATAAAAAAGTGATTTGTCCGTGAAAACTTTTTACGTACACATGGAACATGCATACGTACCCCGATATTTTTATTTCAGAATTTTTTTACATTTTGAAAATGCATTTCCAACCTGGGTTCACGTGCACCCAGGTTCAACTGGGACTTTTCCCATATCCCTACACATAATTAATAATTATCCAGTCCGGCCCTGTTTAAATCCATCGACGGTGGAGTGGAATTGCAGTCAAAGGCCGAAGCACACACGCTGGCCCCTCCGAGCACTCTCCGATGGTACTACCTCCGTTTTAAGGAATAAGGCGTCCTCGTTTTACGAGCTTTTTGTTTGACCAAGAATTACTTCAAATATATAAAGATTGTTTGTATAAAATTAGCATCATTAGAAAGTGTTTTTCAATACGAATCCAACGGTGTTAATTACATATAATATAATTAAGATTTTGTTGCTCAATTTTTATGGTCAAAGTTCGTCTTGAAATGTGTGTGCGCCTTATTCCTTGATGAAACGGAGGTAGTAGGAGCTAGCGCAGCACATGCCTGTTGCGTAGCGGCGACGCGCGGGCTGGGAAAGAAAACCCAAAGCTGGAAACCATTGTCCGGGATGAGCCGTTTGAGGACAGGGGAAAGTGGAAAGCGAGAGGAAGGTCGCTGCTGCATGTTCCGTCGCGTCTCTCTCACAAGACCTGGCTGACTGGATCTGTCCGTACGTGCTAGCGAGTCGGGTTTTGCTCCATGGGGCTAGTATATGTATCGGGATTAATTCACACGAGGACAAAAGATGGATGGCTAATCTGCTGCTGTACTACTAGCTAGGTAGCGGCATCGATCCGCGAGAAATATGCTAGCAGCAGTCGAGCAGGAAAAGTCCGAGTTGAACCTAGGTGCACGTGAATCTAGGTGGAAAATGTATTTTTAAAATATTAAAAAATTCTAAAATAAAAATAACGGGGTACCTATGCATGTTTCATGTGTGCGTAGAAAGTTTTCACGCAAAAACCACTTTTTTATTTTAGAATCTAAAAAAGACAAAATACGTCACATATATACTGCTGCAAAATTTCACTTTTTTGCTGAGGCAAAATAAAAGATTTTTTTGTCACGAAACTCATGTCCAGGGCACATGTTTGAGATCACCTTTGCATTCATTTTGTGTTTCGATTTTTAAAACATGTTTTTACGTTACAAACACCCTTTAAAAAAGTGGGTTCACATGCACCCAGGTTCTGAAAAGCTGTACTCGAGTCGAGCAGCACTACATGAATTTTCTCATAGTTTTTTATGTGCATAGCGACAAATGGATGTTGCTGAAATTTTCATGTGAAACGCGTGGTTGTGAGGAACTAAAAACCTAGCCTTGGAAACCCTGAATATACATGTTCAGGAGCCGGGATCACAAAATATTTTTACGGGATCTGTTCGGATCACATCTATTTCTATTATATACCAAAAACACAATACGAAGATTTAAAATAGAGACACCATGTTAATACACATCATTACAATTATTTAAACATCGGTTAGATCTATAATTTTGGTGGACAAGATTGAAAGAATTTATGTAACATTTATATTTTTTGTTGACATACGGGTATGTAAGTTGTCACGCTCGGCAGGTCCATGTGGCAAAATGGCGCTGGACTCTTCCCACAAACAAAATGAAGACCGAAGTTCACCTATGCGTGTAGTTGGGTATCAATTACACGATCAGCTACAAACATGCCATATGAGTACTTGATTGATATGCAAGTACAACAAATTTATCATCTATTTAAAATTATTTTATCCATTAATCGTGCCATGGGTCTATTTTTTTAGAAACACAATACAAACGCAAACGCTCACATATATGCGTATACACTCACCCCTATGAACACACACAACGTACTCCTATGAGCACCTTCGAAAGACTGATACGGCGGATGGATCTTGAAATTGAACACGTGGGTCCAAATTTTAATGACCTAGATCTATTATAATCAAGTCCAGTAAAAGCACACCAAACTACGAAACGAGAGGCCGACTCAGATCGAGAAGTAAGGGCATGTGCAGTGGTTGATAAGATCGTCTTATCTTAATCCTGCCACATAATCTAGATTTAACAGTAAAATATGATGTACAATGGATTATTTTTAGTCTTATCTTTAGTAACAAGACATGCTAAATTAGTTAACAATAAAACTTAACCACCTAGGCACACCCACAGCGATTTGACGAATTTAACCGTCGGATCTGTTAGTCCAACGATCTGGATCAACGCACAAATCCTATACAGTGGCGAACTCGTTTTAACTATTTTTTTTGAGACAACTCGTTTTAACTGTTAGCATCGTCAATTCGCGTGAATGGACCGGCCCAACGTTACATGAGCTGCTACTCCACAGACCGAGTCGGGCGTTCCGTGGTTAAGCGGGCCGAGAATACCTTCAAACGGGCTGAGAGAGGTGCTTGCAGCCCACTAAGCGTTGTCCTCAGACTGCCCCCTTCCCCGGTCGTCCACAACCAAGTCTCCACGAAACCCTAGGTCCATGGCGACAACGGGTGCTCTCTCGCGCCGAAACCTCCTTCGTTTCGACCGGAGCACCTATCGCCATGGGATGATTCTCTTTGCGTGTCATCAGAAACCAACGTTCCTTTCAACTTCTAGAGATAGCAACCGTGAGATGTAAACCATGTCTCTCAGACCATGGATACCACGTCCACTCAATGGCGGCCCGTCCGGTGGCGGAGAAATACTTCGTCCGGCATACAGTGGCGACTGAGAGAGGCACGGATGTGGTAACCCCTCCAGCCCATGCTGCATTGTCTTTTTTCAACACTATGGTTGGCCATCCGTTGCAAATTTGATTGTGCAATTTACTCTCGCGTTATGCTGATTTTCCAGGTATCTTTGGTTAGTGATGCTCCAACATACCATTATAAACATTAGATTTTACTATGGTAGGCGTATAGTAGTTTGTTTCCGATTCATACAGAGGATGGATTTCATCTGCACCTTCTTTGTAGAATGTTCTTACATGTAAATGTTCTTTCTGGTTTCTATACTTATTCATACCATGGTTGTAATCTATGGTTGTTTCATGTGGTATTTTCATTTTCAGGTGATAATCTTTTGACTGACAGAAAATTCAGTACATTGCAATGTATTTGTTCTTCTGAACCTCTGTGATTATAGAAAAACATGGAAATGAGGCTTCTGTTATCTACTGACTTGTACAACTTTGTGATGTTTTTAGAATTATTCGTAGTATAGCGTGGCTGATATGGATGAATCTGTGAAGCTAACTACGGATGGTCAGACTCTGAAAAAAGGATTTGATGGATCTCCGTGTATATATGATTAAAAAGAAGCATAACCAAGCGAGTCCAGACAGAATATCTAATCGTAGAGGTGACAACTTAGTTAACTTGACCTGAACTTAATTTCTGTTTGAACATGACACCTTTTTGTGCATGCTTTTCTATTCGGTGTTTTGCTCACAACCAAAAGCTCTTTTTTTTTGAAACAAGACAACCAGAACTTCATTTCCACTGCTTTAAAGATACCAATATGTTTTATGTGGTCGTCATTGTGATTTATATGCCTCCAAGTTCCTGCTTTTATAAATGATCTGGAGTCCATTGGAGCATACGAGAAATAGGATGAAAAGATATTGGAGCACTCACGAATCTATCAAAGAGGAGAGCCAGGTACACTCCCATTTTTTCTCCATGAAACCCTTCAGTGTAGCTAACTGCCACCAAGATGGATGGCATGGTAGCTCCTTCTTTATTTTTTTAGTGCTAATTACATGGTGTTCTATCTAAAAATGAAGGGCTTTTTTTGTCTATAGAGAATTAGTCCAGTCAATAAAATTATTTGGTTTATGATTTTCTTTTTAGTTTTTTTCTGATTGTAAATCCACGGGCAGCTTGTTCATTTCAAGGCAGGAGCTGTGAGATGCTTGCTTTGTTTGATCTGGTTACATGGAAATAAGGATTCACAAATAAAACAACATTTTTTATTCTTGATTCTAAATAGCTTCCTTAGTTGCTCAAGGAATACATTATTATCCAACTGTGTTGTCTCTTGCATGAAACTTAATACAATTATGAAATTTTAGTCTGAAAGTGAAAACTATATTCTATTTAGAATACATTAGTTGGCACAATAATTAATTTTTCTTTTCTCTTCTTCCATGGTAGTACTATTTTAGAAAGGAATAGACAAAACCGACGAGAACTACTCCCTCCATCCCATATTACCTGTTGCTGAAACGAGTGATTAATAATTACAGTGGGGGTGATTGAGGAGTGGTTTTGCTCTTCCCGAGTATTAATTTCATTGATAAATGATATTTACATTTTCCTGGACATGCAATTGCTAACCTGATGTAACATGCCTTTTAGATAAAACCATTAACTTTGTTTCCTCTAAATGTTTCCATTATGTGAAAATAATTCTGGACTGCACACAATGAAGAGTTCAATATGAACTGGCAGATTAAAAGAGTCCAAATGAGGTACTTATTCCTTTTATGATTTTTGTGGTAAACATGAATTCCATCTTATGATTTGTACTAAAGACAAGTAGACGGATTCATATTTTATCCATCAGTATTCTATGTAACTAATAAAGGTATGATATCGTTTAACAGAATCTTCACATATTGCATTTTGTAACAAACTAACAACATAGAGAGGAGCTGCGCCTCCCCAAGCTACGGCAGCCTGTAACAGAAAGATGAGTCCCTTCTGTTTGCAGTTTCTCCTTCAGATCTTGCAAAAACAAGGTGACTGTACCCTACTATAAGACTGATATGGTGTGCTTACACAGTCTTCAGATTTTGGTCAGTTTTTGCTGTTCTGTTGATGTTCTATCTCCGACATGCTTATTATCTGTGGGGTTCCAGTCTATCTCCAGGATTGCAGGGGAGTTTACTCTTTAGGTATTTTTTTCTTTGTTATGGGCACTACAAAGTTATTTATTTCATCATTTTGTGTGGTAAAGTAACCATTTGGAAAATCAATATTGCAGACCCCTGTCATTGCAAAAAGAAAAAATCTTAAGACCTCGCATGAATTGTTGTCAGGCAATGCGAGCAGTGGGTTCAAGTTTAAATAGTGTGATGGGTTTTCCTTACATAACAACTTCAGTATCATCCATCCCCGGTCGCGGCGCACTGTGCACTAGGGCTGCAAGCGGGGCTAGATGCGGGACAACGCCTTGCACTAGACCTGCTTTAAATTTGCTTTAATCTCAAAATCTATTTGCTCTAATTTTTGTTTTGCGGCACTGTTTGCGGGCGCCGCTTGCCACCCTACTGTGCACCCATGGGCATGTCCTCATCATCAAGTTCAACGGCACTGTCTCATTGCTCGCATTCACCTGCACCGCCGACTTCGCCTTCGAGATCCATTCAAGAGGTATACTCCCAACTACCAAGCTGACTAGCTAACTATGGAGCTAATTAATCCAGTGCTGAGCCCACAAGATAAGTTTAACCGGAAGTTTGCAGTCTGCTCCGGCTTTTAAGAAAGATGATGCTATGTAATCTACATCAATACAGCTAGCTATGTACTGATCTCTCAAAGAATTAAGTTTTTTTTATCTGATTTAATTTTCCTTCGAGCAGTTTCTTGTTAAAGGGCCAAAATGGCAACTGGCAATAGACACATATGTGCCAATACGATATGCTATAAAGCTGTGTCACTGCCATGCATGATGCATGAGAGGAGCCAGCGGGTGAGCTGGGTGAAAATTTTGCTATGGCTCAAACTAGAGTAGATATGGAGGTTACAACTTAGATGCCTGAGTGATTATACCAGGACCACCTACCGCCTGTGGTGGAGGCAATCATCTTCTTACGCAATTTCAGTTTTGCTCAGTTCATAGCTTTCTATGATTTTTATGGTAAGAAACTAATTTCATATGTGTACCATGTCTTTTATTAGGCAATTTGAATGACTGGGAGGTGCTCGATAAAAGGAATCAACCAGGCAGGTATACAATGAGTTGCTGGAGGGCGGTGTCCTTTTTTATTTTTGAGGCCACATAGTTCAAGCCATATGTTGTTGCATATTCTGGCTGTTTTGGCTGGGCAACTTTTTTTTGCAGTACATGCATTCTGCACTGTCCAGCATCGCGCCAACACACGGCTAATCTATGGCTTAAGGATTACTTACTAATAATTCATTTATTCCTGCTAGATGTATGCAACAGTCTATTTTTGTACGTTACTATTGTCACTGCCATTTCCTGAAATACAAAGCAGACAACATGGAAGCCTGTAATTCCAAATGATTTTTTCCGGTGTTTAAACGACTAAGCAAACTGCTAAAACTACTAACCTACCAGGTATGTACTTCCCACTGTATCACTGCTAATATACGGTTGTATTATTTTCTACCTGTAATAGTGTCACCTGGCGTTTTATCAGTTAATGTATATCCTCTGTGGTAATGTAGGTGATGCTCAAGCTGTCGACCTATGGAACATGGTGTTATTTTGGAACGTTCATTCTATCAGCAAGTATATTTTTGCATATCGTTTCATTTGTTGTAGATATAGTTATATCCGAAGATCCAGAGCAGTATTAGTCTATCTATGGAAAAAACTGTGCACTATATGTGTATGGAATTTGATAATTCCGTCAGTCCATTTTAATGTGTCATCCTATATTATTGTAGATGTGTATGTATTGAAAAAATAAGTCTCATTGCATCAGGGAAAATTATTTACTTTGGACTATGATATTTTCTTAATCACAATGATACTGCTTTATATTCCGTAGAGAATTGAACTTATCACAATTTTATGAATCAATTCGAGAATTCGCTTGCCATGGACCTTATTATTGTCTTAAAAGTTAATCATTATTTACAGACAAACGTATTAGGTAACATATCTTCAGATCAACTCCAGTGAATAATATTGTTCGTATTTTGTTTCATATGTAATAAAATGACTTTATGCTGATTTATTGGAATCCTTGCCATGGCTCCTCCCACCATGTTTTGATGAGTTTGTCTATGTTCCTTCTGTTGGGGCATCTGGGGGACTAATTGTCATATGGAAAAGTGCTATATTTTCTGGGATTGTTATGCATTGTGAACCTTATGCACTTTCAGTGTATTTTACTTCCACACAGTCCTCCAGGTCTTGGACCTTAATTAATATTTATGGACCTTGTCATGGGGAACACAGAGACAATTTTGTTCAATGGCTTTATGATCTCAATATTCCTAGTGATGAAGATTGGCTCATTGTTGGAGATTTTAATTTTATTAGATCTCCAAGTAACAGAAATAAACCTGGAGGAAATGTCAATGATATGCTCACTTTTAATGATATCATTCGTGCCCAAAATCTCACTGAGCTCCCACTCAAAGGGAGGAAATATACTTGGAGTAACATGCAAGATGATCCTCTCCTTGGACTGGTTTTTTACCTCCCCACATTGGACTTCCCAATATCCTGCTACCACTGTTATGATCCAGGGTAAACCAACATCTGATCACACTCCATGGACAATCTCTATTGAGACCAAAATTCCTGGTAGCAAAATCTTCAGATTTGAAATTTTTTGGGCAGCTCACCCTGGTTTCCAACAAATAGTTGTTGATATCTGGAATAAACCTGTATATAAAAAGAATAGTGCAGCTACTCTTAATGCCAAATTCAAAAGGCTCAGATATGATCTAAAGCATTGGAGCAAATCTATATCCAAACTTTCTATCTGTATAGAAAATTGCAATCAAGCCATAGCAGAAATAGATAAAATGGAGGAAGTTAGAACTCTGTCTGTACCAGAAATGAACTTCAGGAAGATTCTAAAAATACACCTGGCTAGATTGCTATCCTATCAGCATGACTACTGGAAGAAAAGATGCACTATTAGGTGGACTAAGTTTGGAGATGAAAACTCTAAATTTTTCCAGGCAATTGCTACTGAGAGACACAGGAGGAATTATGTGGCTTCATTTGTACTGCCTAATGGAAATATTGTCACTGAACATAAGGACAAAGAGGAAGTCCTTTTTCAAACATATAAAGAAAGACTTGGCTCCTGCTCCTCACCTCAAATGGATTTTGATCTGCCATCCTTGATTACACCTATTCCTGGTCTAGAAGATTTATCTAATCCTTTCTCTACACAAGAAATAGATGATGTCATAAAATTCATGCCAGTGGATAAAGCACCAGGACCTGATGGATTTAATGGACTCTTCCTGAAGAAGTGTTAGCCTATCATCAAAGAAGACATATATGCTTTATGCTTCAGTTTCTATGAAGGGAAGTTGGACCTTGAGAGTATTAACATGGGTTATATTACACTCATTCCAAAAGTATCTAATCCAGAGGGAGTTAAGGACTATAGGCCAATCACTCTGCTGAATTGTGTGCTTAAAATTATAACCAAATTGCTGGCAAATAGGTTGCAGAGAATTGTCCTTAGAATTATCCACAAAAATCAATATGGATTTCTGAAGGGAAGAACTATCCAGGATTGCCTAGCCTGGGCATTTGAGTTTCTATATCAGTGTGAAAAATCTAATCAAGAAATCCTTCTTATTAAACTAGATTTCGCAAAGGCTTTTGAAACTATTGATCACAGTGCCATGATAAAGATCATGAAGCAAATGGGTTTTGATGAGAAATGGATAACCTGGATACAAGCTATATTTGGTACTGGTAAATCTGCTGTACTACTTAATGGAGTACCTGTGAGACAATTCTTTTGCAAATGTGGTGTCAGACAAGGAGATCCTCTGCCTCCTCTCCTCTTTGTGCTTGCAGCAGATCTTCTACAATCTGCTATTAATAAATCTTTCAGAGATGGTGTACTTCAGGCTCCCTTCTCCACTGCATACCAAATGGATTTTCCTGTGGTCCAATATGCTGATGATACACTTATAATCATGAAAGCATGCACCACTCAGGTTATGATTATGAAAGATATTCTGCAAAAATATGCAGACTCCACTGGACTACACATTAATTTCCATAAGTCTTCTCTTATACCGATTAATCTTTCCACACAACAGGCAATTTTTTTTGCTGGCCTTCTAGGATGCACTATAGCCTCAATGCCTTTCACATATCTAGGACTACCCTTAGGCACAACTAAACCATCTGTCCAAGATCTGATGCCCCTGGTGGATAGAATTGAGAGAAGAGTTTCTGCAACATTTTTAATGATGAGTTATAGTGGAAGAGTCACAGTGGTTAATTCCCTATTGACCTCTATTGCAAACTTTACCATGTGTTCCATTCAACTCAACCCAAAAATACTAGAACATGTGGAGAAAATAAGAAGACATTGCCTTTGGAATAAGAAAACAGATGATGGTGAGAAGTGTAACTCACTAGCTGCCTAGGACATGGTCTGCAAACCAAAGGATCAAGGAGGACTTGGTATTCTAAATCTCAAAATACAGAATGAAGGGCTCCTCCTCAAATATCTCCACAAGTTCTATAACAAAATGGATACCCCCTGGGTTCACTTACTGTGGAATACTTATTATACTGGGAAAGTACCTCATAACATGGCCCCATGTGGATCAAACTGGTGGCGCACTATCTTCAATCTATCACCCATTTTTAGAGGAATATCCATGAGCAATATTAATGATGGGAGAAATACACTATTTTGGAAGGATAAATGGTTACAAGATATAAACTCAGAAGAATTCCCGAGAGCTTACTCCTTCACCAAGAATGAAGATATATCAGTCAGAGATTTCCTAACTTCTACACAGTTGTCACATAAGTTTTATCTGCCTCTGACTCCACAAGCACTTGATGAAATTCGAACCTTACAAGCCTTATCCTCTTACATTGATTTTACAAATGATACACATGATTCCTGGACTTATGAATGGGGTGCTGTAGAATATTCCTCCAGGGCTTATTATAAATTTTGCTTCAGGGAGTGTACTGCCCATATTGCTTTCTCTTGGCTATGGAAATCCAAATGTACCCCCAAGCTTAAATTTTTCTGGTGGCTTGTGTTGGTAGATAGACTGAATACCAGAAATATGCTGAGAAGAAGAAACTACACCTTGAATTCCTCATATGACTGCCTAATGTGCTCCTCCCCACCTGAAGAAACAATTGAGCACATGCTATTTCACTGTGACTTCAGTAAAGCTTGCTGGAATAAGCTGCAGATGAATTGGACACAAAATAGAGATAGACTGGAGATTATAGAGCAAGGACGTGCACATTGGCATAAACCCTTATACATGGAAATAGTGATTGTTGCCTCCTGGAGCATATGGAAGGAGAGAAACAAAAAACTTTTTGAAGGCATCAATCCAGATATTGAATCCTGGACTAGACGATTTAAGCAAGACTTTGCCTTGCTGGAGCATAGAACAAAAACGGATTTGCATCCATTTATTAGCAACCTGATAGCTACTCTCTAGTTATACACCCCTCTGTACTCCCCTGTATTCCCTTCTGAACTTCCCTGTGTAACAGATGTAACTACTGGGTCCTTTGACCCCTTTGTTAATATATTAAAACAGTAGGAGCCTTTCCTACTGTTAAAGGTTCAAAAAAAATATCATGTGAGTTGCTATGCATGTTCGTCTTGTCTGAAGTAAGGGAGATTTGCCATGAGTTGAATGGTTTGAGTATGCATGTTGTTAGAGAAGAACATTGGGCCGCCAACCAAAGCCATGTATCATGGTGAAAGTTTCAGCTTGGACATTAATCTTTAGAATCTCTTATGAGAATATTATTTGTTGTTGAATGCTTAAAGCATTAAAAAGAGGAGTCCATTATCTGTTTTCTATGTTGTCCCGGTATGGATGTCCTCAAGTTGAGATCTATCAAAATCGAGAAATCAAATGTGATTTATCTCCTTGGACCTTTGTATAGGTGGCATAGAGGTACCCCTTTGTGACACTTGGTTAAAACATATGTAATGCAATGATAATCCATGGAAATCCGAGCTAATTAATTAGGACAAGGTGCGGGCACTATTAGTATTCGATGCATGAGGCTTGCAACTTATAGGAAGTTTTATGCATAACCCATATGAATTATTACCACCGTTGACACAATTGTTTCCATGTTTTCAAAATAAAAAGCTCGAGCACATGAGTAATCCCTGCTTCCTCTGCGAAGGGCCTTTCTTTTACTTTATGTTGAGTCAGTTTACCTACTTCTTTCTATCTTAGAAGCAAACACTTGTGTCAACTGTGTGCACTGATTCTTACATGCTTACTTATTGCACTTGTTATATTACTTTATGTTGACAATTATCCATGAGAGATACATGTTACAAGTTGAAAGCAATTGCTGAAACTTAATCATCCTTTGTGTTGCTTCGAAACCTCTTACTTTGAATCTATTGGTTTATGAGTTAGCTCTTATGCAAGTCTTTTTGATACTTGTCTTGAAAGTACTATTCATGAAAAGTCTTTGCTATATGATTCAGTTGTTTAGTCATTATCTTTTTGTTAGCAAACCATTGTTTTGAGTCACTTTATTCATCTCATATGCTTTACAATAATGTTGATCAAGATTATGTTGGTAGCATGTCACTTCAGAAATTATTGTTTTTATCGTTTACCTACTCGAGGGCGAGTAGGAACTAAGCTTGGGGATGCGTGATACGTCTCCAACGTATCTATAATTTCTTATGTTCCATGCTTGTTTTATGACAATACCTACATGTTTTGTTCATACATTATAATGTTTTTATGTATTTTATGGAACTAACCTATTAACAAGATGCCGCAATGCCCGTTCCTGTTTTCTGCTGTTTTTGATTTCAGAAAAGTTAGTTTACAAATATTCTCGTAATTGGACGAAACAAAATCCCACGGTCTTATTTTCCACAGAGCCTTCCAACACCGAAGAGGAGACGGAGAAGGGCCACGAGGCGGCCACCCCATAGGGCGGCGCGGCCCTACCTCCGGCCGTGCCGCCTATGGGGTGGGCCCTCGGGCGCCCCCTACGCTGCCCTTCGCCTATTTATTCCCTCCGTCGCGAAAACCTAGTACCGAGAGCCACGATATGGAAAAAGTTCCAGAGACGCCGCCGCCGTCAACCCCATCTCGGGGTTCAGAAGATCGCCTCCGGCACCGCCGGAGAGGGGAATCATCACCGGAGGGCTCTACATCACCATGCCCGCCTCCGACGATGCGTGAGTAGTTCATCCTTGGACTACGGGTCCATAGCAGTAGCTAGATGGTTGTCTTCTCTTGTGCTATCATGTTTAGATCTTGTGAGCTGCCTATCATGATCAGGATCATCTATTTGTAATGCTACATGTTGTGTTTGTTGGGATCCAATGAATATTGAATACTATGTCAAGTTGATTATTTATCTATCATATATGTGTTATTTATGTTCTTGCATGCTCTCCGTTACTAGTAGAGGCTCTGGCCAAGTTGATACTTGTGACTCCAAGAGGGAGTATTTATGCTAGATAGTGGGTTCATGTCTCCATTGAATCTGGGGGAGTGACAGCAACCCCTAAGGTTGTGGATGTGCTATTTTTTTTTGAACTTAACTACTGCAGGGGAGCCCCCCATAGCCTTTTATTGCTCATAATCAAAAGAACATATGTACAAAAGTCTAAGAAAAGAAAATATGTACAACAACTACCTACCTACCGATTACAACAAATTGTCAATCCATGATGACAAAAAACCTACAGAACTATCCTTTACCCTATATTTAAGAAGGGTAACATCTGTAATGAAACCAGTTTTCCAACTCCTGAACGTTGGCTGCATGCCTCTAAAGATCTTATTGTTCCTTTGTTTCCAAATATTCCAGCATGCAAGAATTATAATTTCTGTAAAACAGGGGCCTTTGAATCTTCTCTTAGTCTCTTTTAACATCTCTGGCCCAGAACCATGTACCCAATTAACTTGCAGATATATCCAAATTCTCACGCTGAACATACACTCAAAAAATAAGTGTGACCAATCCTCCAGTGCATGGGTACTACATAACACACAGCTGTGGTCTGATGTGACATTCCAGTGTCTTCTTCTAAGCATATCCTTTGTATTGATACGATCATGCACAATGAGCCAAGCAAAAAAATTATGCTTTGATGTACACTTACTCTTCCAGATCCATTGCGATGGAAAATGAGAGGGAATATGTTGGAAGGTTAATCTGTAGACTTGACTAGGAACAAAATCTCCATTTTTGTTACATGAAATAAGCCATTGATCTTGATTCTCCAATGTGACAACACCTCTCAAAATACTCTATAACATTCTGAGCTCATCTGAAGCTTCATTTGATAGAGGTAGATGAAAAGCTTGTGCAGGATCAGAAATCTGTAATGCCTCATGTACAGAGATAAGTTTATCCTTGAAAAATGAAAAAAGTCTTGGGAACCTTTCATCAAAGAGCATATTTTTTCAATTGTCTGTCCAGAATAGAATTGTCTCTCCATTCCCCAAATTGCAGTGTGTCATTTTCCTATAAATATCAAATAGCTTCATAATATTCCTCCACCAGAAGGAACCACAGATAGTAACTGCATGTGGGACTTCCTTATAATAATAGGAATTACGAATTAACTTGACCCAGGGGAGGTCCACATTATTGTAAAATTTATGCAATTGCTTCAACATAAGACATTTATTCTGGATTTTCAGATTAATGATACCCAAGCCACCTTTATTTTTTGGTTTACAGATCATCTTCCAAGAGGCCAAAGAGTGTGCCTTATCATCATCTTTTTTCTTTCTCCACAAACAATTCCTTCTAGCTCTATCAATTACTTCAATTGCTCCATCTGGTATATCTAGTGTACTAAGATAATGTATGGGCATGGATGACAATACAGAATTCACCAGAATTAACCTGTCACCATATGATAAGAAGGAAGCTGAAGCAGTAAGCCTTCTTTCAATTCTATCAGTTAGGGGAGATAAATCCCTTATTGTTGGCTTAGTAGTGCCCATAGGAATGCCAAGATATGGGAAGGGCATTGAAGCAATAGAACATTGTATTTGTGTTGACAGAACCTCAGCTTCAGCTTGAGAGATGTTGATAGGGATGAGTGAAGATTTGTGGTAATTGACTTTAAGCCCAGTAAAAGCAGAATATTCCTCCAATAGATCTTTCAATACTTGTAACTGATCTGCCTCAGATGGCAACATTATAATGGTATCATTTGCATATTGTACAATAGGGTAATCATTACTACCTCTGTTGGGAATTGGAGCCTTTAATCTTCCATCTCTGAAAGCATAATTCACATAACTTTGCAACAGGTCACCACCAAGAACATACAACAAAGGAGAGAGAGGATCACCCTGCCTGACCCCTCTTCTGCACAAGAAAGGTTTGCCAGGAACACCATTTAACAGGATAGCAGAAGAACCAGAAGTCAAAATTTCTTTAACCCACTGAATGAAATTTGCATCAAACCCTTTAAGTTCCATTATCTTGATGATAGCCTTATGCTCAATTGTATCAAAAGCCTTTTCAAAGTCTAATTTAAGTATAATCACTTTTCTCTTGGATTTATGACATTGATGCAAATATTCAAAAGTCCAAGCCAGACAGTCTTGAATGGTTCTTCCTCTTATAAATCCATATTGATTTTCATGAATGCAACTTTTGATTTGCAACTGTAACCTGTCGGCAGCCAACTTTGTCAAAAATTTGAGGCATGTATTTGTTAAAGAAATTGGCCTAAAGTCATTCACTGTTTCTGGGGACAAATTCTTTGGAATCAGGGTTATGTATGAACTATTAATACTTTCCAGGGGGGCTTGTCCTTTCTGAAAATCCCTACACAGATTAATGAAGTCATCCTTAATTATATTCCAACATTTCTTGACAAACATTCCATTAAAACCATCAGGCCCAGGAGCTCTATCAGTTTTCAAATGCTTCAAAACTCCTTCAATTTCCTCTGTGGTAAATTCCTTAGACAGAATATCCAAACCCTCCACTGGAGTAATCAGATGTGATATATTGGCTTGTGTTGCATTCTCATTGGTAACTCCCATTCTATTTCTGTAACAAGCCCACAAAGCATTAGCTTTCTGGTTGTGTTCCACCAAAGGGTTTCCTTGCTCATCCTTTATTACTGATATAACATTATGCCTATATCTTTCAGTGGCCTTTGCATGAAAAAATTTGGTGTTTTCCCCACGTAATTTAATCCATCTAATTGTACATCTATTCTTCCAATAATTTGATTGTATACTCAAGAGTTTCTTCAGATGTGTCTTGACAATATTCCTAAAATTGAATTCAGCTCTATTCAAATCTCTGGAGTCTTCCAAATTGTCAAAAAATAGGATAACTTTGTTACATTGTTCAATAAGTATCTTCAAATGTGATAGACCTTTCCCCCATTTCTTCAAAGCATATCTAAGATTTTTGAATTTTGCAGTTAGCACCGAAGCCACATTATTCTTATTTACTGGCAAATTCCAAGCATTTGTAACCACCTCCATGAATCCTGGCTGCTCTAACCAGATATTCTCAAATCGAAAGATCTTTGCCTTTGGTATAGAGGTAGAGATAGATACCACACAGGGAGTATGATCAGAGGTGGATTTTGCAAGTGGAAAAACCATTGTATTAGGAAATCTCAATGTCCACTCACAAGTTGTAAAAAACCAGTCTATTTGCTCCAAGAGTGGAGTAGCTTGCATATTGGACCAAGTGAATCTTCTCCCCTTTAGAGGTAATTCCAATAAACCCAAATGACTTATAATGTTATTAAAGAGAAAGATGTCTGCCATATCAGCCCCAAGTTTATTCCTATTATCCACTGATCTCATGAAATTAAAGTCTCCAAGTAGTAACCAATTATCATGCACAGGGATATCCAGATCAAATAACCATTGGACAAATTCATCCCTCATAATTCCTCTACAAGGTCCATAAACAGTGACCATAGTCCAGATTTCAGCAGCGTGAGCAGAAGCAAATTGCATTCTAATAGCTGAATGAGTTGTTTCTATTAAAGTGCCCATAAAAACCTTACTGTTCCAAAGAACAATAATACCTCCAGAAGCACCAATGGAAGGCACAAACACAAATCTATCAAAACGTTTAGGGCAAAAAGTCCTGATGAATGAATGCTCAAAAGTTTCACATTTGGTTTCTTGCAAGCATATAATAGCACAATTACTCTCATCAATCTTGTTGTATACAGCTAATCTCTTGTCTTTATCATTCAAGCCTCTAACATTCCAACACAGCACATTCCAGTCAACCTTCAAATTTGAGTAACTATTCATTGAAAACCAAACTGGTAATATCCAAAGTGATCCATACATAGCAGGTCACATAAGGAGATTTCATTACCCCATGAGTACTTAATAGTATCATTACAGATAGTGATTAAAATAACAAGTTGTGCATTCTCAAAAGCCTCCTCATGAACTGACACAAAAGCTACACTGATTGCATTACAGGTTCCTTCAATCATCATTACTGGTTGATGTGGTGCCCTTGAAGTCATCAGAAGTAGCCATAAGCCTCTCCTCTGTCAATTCTTCTTCTGATATCTGCAGCTGTCTACCAATGTGTTGCAGAGTTGGTACTGGTATGAAAGGAACCACCTCTTCCTCTGCTTCATCAGGCTTGGATGCTTGTGCCTTCTTCCTTGCTGTGCTTTTGTCCTTCATAGATTCAAACTTGTACCCACCAGTCTTAGCCATGTGCCTTGTACACCTCCTAACTGAACTCTCAGTCCAGTCTGAGCTGTCCACTGAATCAGTGAACAAAGAGACACCAGCAGAAGATCTCTTATCTTTATTCCTCCAAGTATGTTTCTGAATGCTCACCTGAGCTTTAAGAGCACTCCTTGTGACCCTAGAGCTTGGTGGGATGACTTTCTTGCCTTTCCTGGTTGCTCCTTTCCTAGCAACAGGTGTCATATCAGCAGGAACCATAAAGCAATTATTCTGCAGTCTGAAATTGTCATTAGAGCACTGCAAAGAGTACTTAAGCCAAGCAAGCTTATTGACTGGTACTGCAGCAGGAATTGTGTGCATAAACAAGCTAGGAATTAGGTCCTTAGAGATTTTATCAAACAATATATCCTTTGGCAAGATAGGGCCAATAATCAGACCATCCATGCAGTTTTTATAGCTTGGATATTGTCTGACCAAGAAAGAGATAAGATCTTTGTCCAGAACAGAAAATTGGAGCTCAATTGTGTTGACAATCATCTGCTGAGGCCCCTGCATCATATTAACTGAACCCTCTGAGCTTGATGAGTCAATAACAGCTGACTCATTGAAAAGCTGAATTTCATGCTCCACTTGCTGCTGTAGAACATTGTCAAGCTGTTGCAATTCCCCCTGCACATCCATCACCTGATCTTGATCATTGTCTTGGTCCTGGTCCAAAAAAATATGTGGATGCTGAAAACCCTGCTCTAGAGGTTGCACTTGCTCAGGAATATTCATTTGCATAGGGTCATTGCAACCAATTTCAGGAAATTGTGGAAGCACAAAGTTGTTCAAGTTTGGCAAGAGCTGTCCAGGCAATGGATGTGGGTTACCATTGACAGGCATCTGATCTTCATCATTGGGCAGAGCATCAGCAAATTCAGCAGTTAGAATATAACAAACAGCAGTCCATGATTCCTTGATCCCACCAACAGAAGCAAATTTGGTGAACACTACATCCCTAGGAACCGTTGCTTCAGAAGAAAAAGCCACATAGCAGATCGTCCTCTCAAGCAGAGCATCATCTTGATGCCAATGCAGTAGCTTCCCAAAAGAACTAATGGCATTAGCTAAGTCATAATCCGTCCTAAAATCCAAAGGGATGCTGAGGAACATAAGCCAACCATTACGAAATCCTTGAACAGCTCTATGATTATCCCTATCATCATGGTTCAAGAAACGAACAAAAAAACCCTGCTGTATCTGATAAGGTACATGATTCACAAGAGCAGCTGTAGCGGCAGGGCTTCGCAGACGATAAAAAGCTAGTCCCAATAAACAAGGTTGGACCTCCTCCACAATGCACTGCAGGTGATCTTCGATGAAATTTCGTACCTGCTGCCTCCAATGCAGAATCAAAGGAGCTGGCGGTGGAGGTAAAAGCTCAGCGACGCAGATGTTGTCATGGCGCCGAGGTGGATCAACCGAAGGACTATAGAAAGTCCTGGGCAGACGGGTGGGGCCGCCATCAATGATTTGATGCCCATGCGGCAGCCACAGCATAGGGTCAACCTCGTAGTTGGCCATGGCCGGTGCACTCGACGGCGGTGGTAGCAGAGACGACGAGGGCGGACAAACAGGGGAAGAGGACTCTGCAGGAGGTACTTGTGTACGTTTAGCAATATGAATAGAATCCGAACCGGCCGTCCTCCCTTGGGTAACCGACTCCAGGTGGGAATCATTGTCTGAACCGACCAGGGGTTCATTAATTACAGTGTTACCTTTCCGAGGAACCCATTTAAAAGATTTACTTTGCTTCCACTCAAGACAATTTTTCCGAAAATGACCATATCTGAAACAAAAACGACATCTGACTTTCCTTGTGCACTCCTTGGCATTATGTCCCATAGATAAACACCTCGAGCACTCCCAAACTTCATACGCCATATCATCAACCAATTTTTCCAGGGCAATATATCCATGTGGGTCCTCTACATGCTTATCAGATTCAGGGTTTTCCATTAAACAATCCTTCACACCAGAAGTACTTGCAATATCTGTATTAGTGACAGAATCAACCATAGGATTCTTAAGATTATCTCCAATTTTCTCTTGCACAAAATCAAATGGTGTTGCTGAACCAAATTGTAAAGGTGGTGATGTGGTCGTCACATGTGTAGGTGGCAAAATCACACCAGGAGCAAAAGAAGGGTTTTGATATCCTTTACAAGCAGTGTATTCAATGGAATCTGAAAAGGACAACTTCTTAGGGGGAGCACCTTTTGTCTTCAAGATTGATTTTGGCCTTCCTTGTTTCAATGCATTCATGCCAAGTTGAACCCTTTTCTTACCCGGACTCACAAGTGTCCAAGATTGCTGATATTCATCTTGCCATTGTTGAAATTCTCTCCGCCAATTTGGGCCACCTCTTCCCCAAAGATGGAAAAAACACTTAAACTGCTTGCATGCAAAACTCCTCAGATTGAAAAGATGAAAGCCAACAGTCTTGGTGGACACACAAAAAGAGAAAACTCGATCACAAAGCAGTGAGACCTTAAGATCTCCACTGAAGCCACCAGTTGCTGCTTCTAGAGCAATGCTCACTGAACTTTCATCTAGCTTAAAAGAAGCCCTTCCAAAAGAAACCACCATGATAAAATGTCCAGAGCTGGCCGAGGGATGCACTGATCTGGCAAATTTAGTGTAACAATATTTTGCAACCTTGAGACCCGGACTATAGTCCAACTCCTTGGACAAACTGTAATTTACTTGAGAAGAATCATGATGATTATTCAGATCAGCAGTAGCATTGGGAGCTGTACCTAGATCTGCATGGGCCATGCACTTTTCTGTGGTACTAGAAGAGCTTATGAGCTGACCCATACGGGCCACATGAATATGAAAATGTATTTTTGCTCCCACAGAAAAGTTATCCGATGTCTCCTTATATCTACAACCAACAATTTTACCTTTTGCATCCAGAAGAGAGATCCATCCATCCTTCACAGAAAGAGACAAAGTTCCATCATAGGCCTTCATCCTTCCACGATCAAGATCTTTGTGTGTAGAATAAGTGATCTTCCAGGTCTTAGAGGGTGGAGTGAGCTCTGATATAGAGGGTTTATCCGTAGGATGAATGGCCGGAGCATTAACAACAAGGTTGGCTCTAGATTTGGCTTCAAAACTTACAGGATCTACAACCCCAACATACTTCTCAGAAGTAGTAAAACCATTTGAGACATCACATACCTTTGCCTTCACAGGGGGAGTTTTATCCTGGATCTTGATCACATGATGAGGGAAAGTTATATAGGAACCTTTTTGAATCACTTCCCCCTCATACAGATATCTAGATGTAACAGAAACGCCAAAGGAATCCACAAGAGCCAGCAGAAAGCGAGAATGACAATCCGAAACAAGAAGTTCACCGTCCTTAGGACGGAAGTTCACCAGATCCAGATCTTGAACGCTGCGGAAAGAGACCTTCCAGGAATCCATCAGGGTAGATCCCATCAGATCCAGCCCTAGAAAACCAGAACGAAGAAACCAAACGGCAGAGAAGAGAGACGCAAGAGAAATGTGTGGAGGAATGGGACCAGAGATCGGAGAGATCACTGGCAAAGGTGGCTAGGGTTTAGTCGCCGGAGGTGAAGGTGGAGACGTCGCCATCCCTCCTGTCAAGCATGGGCGTGCTCTGTTATCAGCAATTGAGTTGTTGTGATCCAACCATTTCTGCGGATGTGCTATTGCCACTAGGGATAAAACATCAATGCTTTGTCTAAGGATATTTGTGTTGATTACATTACGCACAGTACTTAATGCAATTGTCTGTTGTTTGCAACTTAATGGAAGGGTTGCGGATGCTAACCCGAAGGTGGACTTTTTAGGCATAGATGCATGCTGGATGGCGGTCTATGTTCTTTGTCGTAATGCCCTAAGTAAATCTCATAGTAGTCATCATGATATGTATATGCATCTCTATTTGTCAATTGCCCAACTATAATTTGTTCACCCAACATGCTATTTATCTTATTGGAGAGGCACCACTAGTGAACTGTGGACCCCGGTCCTTTTCTTTTACATCTGAAATACAATCTACTGCAATCATTGTTCTCTGTTGTTTTCTGCAAGCAAACATAATTCTCCACACCATACGTTTAATCCTTTGTTTTCAGCAAGCCGGTGAGATTGACAACCTCACTGTTAAGTTGGGGCAAAGTAGTTTGATTGTGTTGTGCAGGTTCCACGTTGGCGCCGGAATCACTGGTGCGCACTACACTCCTCCACCAACAACCTTCACGTGGCCTTCATCTCCTACTGGTTCGATAAACCTTGGTTTCTTACTGAGGGAAAACTAGCTGTTGTACTCATCATACCTTCCTCTTGGGGTTCCCAACGGACGTGTGCTTTACCGTCACAAGGAAGCTGCCTCCACACGTAGCACCTCTAAACCTGGGATATTACAAGGCTGCTCTGCCTGCCACCCTGCTCCTCGCATGCTGCCGCTGCTGCCTTGCGCTCTGCTGACCCGACCCTGCTCCTCTCTCTTCTATTTTTTTTTCTCTGATTTTGGACACAACCGGTAGTACCGGTTCCAATTCCGGTAGTACTGGTTTGGGCCGCATTTTTGCCTGTTTTTCTGCACAGTTTTGACGCAAACGGTAGTACCACTTCAATAAGCGGTAGTACCGGTTTTGCGTGTTTCTAGCCGTTTTTCCAGCCCCCAACAGCTATATTTCTGGGGCCCTATTTATACCTCTCTTCCACCTCCGTCCAAGTGAGTTCTTTCCATCTATTCTCTCTCCTCCATTGTTGACCTTGAAGAGCTTAATCCCCCTCTTGACCCCCCCACTATTTGTTGCATCTTTTTGGGGGAAAGGAAAGAGGAGATCTAGATCTAGTGCTTCACCAAGTGAATCCCTCTCCAAGTGAGGGGATCTTCCTAGATCTAGATATTGGAATAATTTGGTATTCCTCCTCATATTTGTTCTTCCTCCCTTATTCCCCCAATAGCTTTTGCAGCTTTGTTGGAATTTGGGAGAGAAGAACTTGGGCATCTTAGTGGTTTTTTAGCCATTGCATTAGGTGCATCGGTTTGGATTCTCTCTGGGGTTTCGGTCTCGTGTGAGTTCGTGTGTGTTCCCTCTAGGGTTCTTGGAGCCCTAGAGGGCTTGTTTGCCTTAGTGGTGTTGTTGCCTTCGTGGCCTTGTCGCCTTTGTGGCGTGGTAGCCTTCGTGGCGTTGTTGCCTTTGTGGCGCGTTGTAGCCTTTGTGGCTTTGGAGCCGGTTGTGGCGCGTTGGAGCCTTCGTGGCCTTGTTGCCATGTGTGGTGTGATGTAGCCTTTGTGGCCTTGTACTTGAGAGCCTCCGGTGTTGTGGAGTTTGCCTCAAGCTTGATACTTGGGTGTTTTCCCCAAGCTTGTACGGGTTCGGTGACCACCCTCAAAGGTCCCTTAGTGGATGCCCAAGGCATCCCCTTCTTCATCAACTTATCAGGTTCCTCCCCTGAAACTATATTTTTATTCGGTCACATCATATGTGCTTTACTTGGAGCGTCTGTGTGCTTTTATTTTTGTTTTGTTTGAATAAATTCGGATCCTAGCAATCCTTGTGTGGGAGAGATACACGCTCCGCTTTTTCATATGAACACTCGTGTTCTTCGTTTTACTTTTAATGTTCAATGATAAAAGTTGGAAGCTATTGCACTTATTTATATTTGGTTGAAAACAGAAAATGCCTCATCATGTCTTGGATAATCTGACACTTGGCAATTGTTTTGAGCTCTCAAGTAGATCATGATTAAGTTTTTTTTCATGTAGTCTAAGCCTATTAGTGGAGAGCTACTGTAGAGCTTGTTAAAATTGGTTTGCATGATTGGTCTCTCTTAAGGTCTAGATATTTTCTGGTAAAAGTGTTTGAGCAACAAGGAAGACAGTGTAGAGTATTATAATGCTTGCAATATGTTCTTATGTAAGTTTTGCTGTACCGGTTCATGCTTGTATTCGCTTCAAATAACCTTGCTAGCCTAAGCCTTGTATCGAGAGGGAATACTTCTCATGCATTCAAAATCCTTGAGCCAACCACTATGCCATTTGTGTCCACCATACCTACCTACTACATGGTATTTCTGCCATTCCAAAGTAAATTGCTTGAGTGCTACCTTTAAACAATTCAAAATTTATTACCTCTGATTTGTGTCAATGTTTTATAGCTCATGAGGAAGTATGTGGTGTTTATCTTTCAATCTTGTTGGGCAACTTTCACCAATGGACTAGTGGCTTATCCAATAATTTTGCAAAAAGAGCTGGCAATGGGATTCCCAGTCCCAAATTAATTAACAAAAATAGACACTCCTCCATGGTATGTGATTGTTGGACGGCACCCGAGGATTCGGTTAGCCATGGCTTGTGTAAGCAAAGGTGGGGAGGAGTGTCATCATAATAAAACTAAAATAAAAGGGCACTCCTTCATGGTATGAGATTGTTGGCAGGCACCCGAGGATTCGGTTAGCCATGGTTTGTGAAAGAAAGGTTGGAAGGAGTGCCACCCAAAAATAAAAATAATTCATGGGAGCCGCTCTTGAAGGTTTGTCTAGCAAGGGTGTTAGAGTGCCCACTACCATTCGTTGACAACAACAAACACCTCTCAAAACTTTACTTTTATGCTCTCTTTATGTTTTCAAAACCAAAGCTCTAGCACAAATATAGCAATCGATGCTTTCCTCTTTGAAGGGCCATTCTTTTACTTTATGTTGAGTCAGTTTACCTACTTCCTTCCATCTTAGAAGCAAACACTTGTGTCAACTGTGCATTGATTCTTACATACTTGCTTATTTGCATTCATCATATTACTTTGTGTTGACAATTATCCATGAGATATGTATGTTGAAAGTTGAAAGCAACCGCTGAAACTTATATCTTCCTTTGTGTTGCTTCGATGCTTTTACTTTGAATCTATTGCTTTATGAGTTAACTCTTGTGCAAGGCTTTTGATGCTTGTCTTGAAAGTACTCTTCATGAAAAGTTTTGCTATATGTTACCTATTTGTTAGCAACTATAGATCATTGCCTTGATTCACTTCATTAATTTCATATGCTTTGTAATAGTATGATCAAGGTTATGTAAGTAGCATGTCACTACAGAAATTACTCTTTTTATCGTTTACCTACTCGAGGACGAGCAGGAACTAAGCTTGGGGATGCTGATACGTCCCCGACGTATCCATAATTTCTGTCGTTCCATGCTTGTTTTATGACAATACTTACATGTTTTGCTTGCACTTTATGATGTTTTTATGCGTTTTCCGGAACTAACCTATTAACAAGATGCCACGTGCCAGTTCCTGCTGTTTTTGGTTCCAGAAAGGCTGTTCGGGCAATATTCTCGGAATTCGACGAAACGAAGACCAAACCTCCTATTTTTCCGGAAGGCTCCACACCGAAGAGAGTCGGAGAGGGCCGAGAGGGCCACCACACCATAGGGCGGCGCGGCCTGGGGCCCGCGCCGGCGTGGTGGGAGCCCCAGGTGCCCCCTGCGCCGCCTCTTCGCCTATAAAATCCCTTTCGACCTAAAAACACCGTACGACTTGACGAAACTCCAAAGACTCCGGGCGCCGCCGCCATCGCGAAACTCTAATTCGGGGACAGAAGTCTCTGTCCCGGCACCTGCGGGACGGGAAGTGCCCCGGAAGCCATCTCCATCAACGCCATCGCCTCCATCATGCTCCGTGAGTAGTTCCCCCATGGACTACGGGTTCTAGCTGTAGCTAGTTGGTATTCTCTCCCCCATGTACTTCAATACAATGATCTCATGAGCTGCCTTACATGATTGAGATTCATCTGATGTAATCGTGTTGTGTTTGTTGGGATCCGATGGATTGTTACGTTATGATTTTCTATCTACAAAGTTTGTGAAGTTATTGTTGCTGCAATCTTGTTGTGTTTAATGCTTGTCACTAGGGCCCGAGTGGCATGATCTTAGATTTGAGCTCTATAATTATTGCTTAGATTGTATCTACAAGTTGTATGCACATGTCTATGTCCGGAACCAAAGGCCCCAAAGTGACAGAAATTGGGACAACTGGAGGGAAAGGCTTAGATATGAGGATCACATGTTTTCACGGAGTGTTAATGCTTTGCTCCGGTACTCTATTAAAAGGAGTACCTTAATTTCCAGTAGTTTCCCTAGAGGCCCGGCTGCCACCGGCTGGTAGGACAAAAGATGTTGTGCAAGTTTCTCATTGCGAGCACGTACGACTATTATTGGAAAACATGCCTACATGATTAATGATCTTGATATTCTGTTTTAATGCTATTTCAATCCTATCAATTGCCCGACTGTAATTTGTTCACCCAACACTTGTCACTTGTTATTGGAGAGTTACCACTAGTGTAGATAGCTGGGAACCCGGTCCATCTTTCATCATCATATACTCGTTCTACATGTCAACTATTTTCTGGTACCATTGCTCTCATATTATTACTACTGCTGCTGTGTTACTGTTACTATTGCTCTCATATCACTGCTACTTTCACATCACCCCTGTTGCTAGTGCTTTTCCAGGTGCCTGAATTGACAACTCAGTTGTTAAGGCTTATAAGTATTCTTTACCTCCCCTTGTGTCAAATCAATAAATTTGGGTTTTACTTCCCTCGAAGACTGTTGCGATCCCCTATACTTGTGGGTCATCAACCGCCTTGAGAGTAAGGATGTCGGCTAGAGGATTAGTGCACACTAACACTTTTACATTTGATGGCACTAATTATGATGCTTGGAAATTCTACATGCTTGATTATTTTCAGGGCATGCACCCACATGTGGAACCAATTCTTGATATGGGTTTTTCTCCTCCTAAGGATCCACAAAATCCATCTCTTGAGGAGAAGAAAAACTCTTATCTAGATGCTCAAGCTACTAAAGTGCTCTGCTATGTTGTGAGTCATGTAGTTATCTCCTCCTTCGCGCCTTTCTGGAGTGCTCATGAGTTTTGGACAAAGCTTCAAGATACATATGGTGCGTCCAAGACCATTGAGGATGATTGCAATCCTTCCACTTCACCAATGGGTGGTAAGACACAAGGTAATGGTATGGTGAGTGGTGATGAGCATTGAATTGTTGATAATGAGTGCTCTCTTGATGATTCTTCATCCCTATCCCATTGCAATGATTCATCTTTGGACTTGAATACTTATAGCACTAGAAATGCCTTACATGCTAGTGTTAATAGTCCTTGCATATCTACACCTCATGATGATATGCTTGCCTTGTCTTGTTGCCATGATAAACATACTTTGTTTTCCTCTAGTATTTGTGTGACTAACAATGTAGAGGAAACTAAGGATACTATGGTCCAAGACAATTGTTGCTGCTATGTAAAGCAACATGGGTTCCCTTTCCAAAGGTGAAGCCAATACCGGAGCCGTGGCTAACATTTTCTTCAACTCCTTGAATGCCGCGTCTGCCTGTGCGGTCCAGACGAAAGTATCCAATTATTTCATTAGGGCATACAACGGCAAAGCTTTCTCTCCCAACCGGCTTATAAACCGGCTTAAAGATGCCAAGCACCCGGTGAATTTTTTCACATTTTTGAGGCATTGGGGTAACACCATCCTTTCAATGGCCCGAATCTTTACCGGATTAACCTCTATGTCGTGGCTCGAGACCAGGAGGCCTAGCAGCTTTCCGGCAGGTACGCCGAAGGTGCATTATGCCAGATTAAGTTTCATCTAGAACCTTCGCAAGTTATTGAATGTTTTTCTCAGATCATCGATCAGAGTATCTTTTACTTTAGTTTTATCACAACATCGTCGACATAGACTTGCACATTTTTACCGATTTGATTGTGAAGGCATTTTTGCATAGAGCGCTGGTATGTTGCGCCGGCATTTCTCAAACCAAAAGGCATAGTGATATAGCAATAAGCCCCGTGGGGGGTAATGAAAGCAGTCTTTATTTGATCTTAATTTTTCAGAGGGATTTGGTGGAAACCGGAATAAGCATCCAGAAAAAACAACAATTCACATCCAGCGTTGGAATCGATCACCTGATCAATCCGGGGTAGCGGGAACGGATCCTTAGGACAGGCCTTGTTCAAGTGCGTGTAGTCAATGCACATGCGCCAAGCCTTAGGTGCCTTCGGGTCTTCTTCCTTCTTCTTCTCGACCAGCATTGGGTTTGCCAGCCATTCGGTATGCAGAACTTCCACGATGAAACCGGAAACCAACAGTTTTGTTACCTCCTCTCCGATGACTTTCCTCCTATCTTTAGCAAACCGGCGCAAGGGATTGTTTCACCAGCTTCACGTCCTTTCGGACGTTCAGAGAGTGCGCAGCCAACTCCCTCGGCACACCCACCAAGTCATCAGTAGACCAGGCGAATATGTTCTGATTCTCACGGAGGAAGTTGACGAGCGCGCTTTCCTATGCTTCACTCAAGTCGGCACCGATACGAACGGTGCACTCTGGGTAAGCCGGATCCAGCACGATTTCCTTTGTCTCCTTTGGTGGCTTGAAAGCAGGTGCGCCAAGGTTGCTGCTCATTGCCGCTAAGTTCAGCTGGGAAGATTGAGCCAGCATAACCGCGGTTTGAATTCTCCTTTTTTCTTCCGCTATGCCCAGCGATTCGACCAGATTTGATCCGGCAGAAGCGGTTTCCAGCGAGACCTTGTAATTTCCCACCACAGTTAAGGGACCGTTTGGTGCCGGCATCTTCATCTTGAGATAAGCCGTATGAGTTGAGGCCATAAACTTAGCCAGTGCCGTTCTCCCAAGCAGCGCATGGTAAGGGCTGTCAAGATCGACAACCTCAAACAGAATGTTCTCGACACGGCAGTTATCCCGGCCACCAAACAACACATCAACCCGGACTTTTCCCATGGGCGAGCAGGACAATCCCGGAACTATGTCGTGGAACGTCGTGCGGCTTGGCTCCAGCATGTTTTCAGTTATGCCAAGCGTTTGCATGGTGTGCCGGTACATGATGTTTATGCTGCTACCATTGTCCACCAGCACCTTGCTGAACCGGACTCGCGATTGTGCACCGTGCATGATCGGATCCACCACCAGGGCATATCCGCCCGGATTAGGCATCACTTTTGGATGGTCCTTGAACGACCAAGTGATCTCTTGTTATGACCACAGCATGTAATTTGGTACTACCGGTATGACGGAATTCACTTCCATAGAGCGACGATGCATACTTTGCCGGTCTCTTGGTTCGGTCACGAAGATGACACATCACACATCCTGATCATGGTAAACATTCCAGCCTAGCGGCTTGGGGGGCGGGGCATGATTGTTGTTGCCTTGCACCACCTAATGAACCCCTTCCTGCTGCTGCAGCCTGTTTTGCTGCGCGAAAATAGGCTGCGCATTTGCCCCGGTTAAGGGTAGCGGTGGTGGCAATGCATCAAAGCCTTGGTCTCTAGCATCTTTTGCTGCGGCCCTTAACATCAAGTGTTTGGTCCAAGAGCAATCTTTTGTCAAGTGATTTGCCGGCTTTGCAGGGTTAGGAGTGTGCCACCGGCATGGTTGCTCCATTGCGGATTCCATTGTATACTTTGGCTGATCATGCCAAGATTTTTTCTCCACCCACTGTTTTTTTTGGCCAGCCCACGGCTGATTTCCGGTTTTCTGCCTTTGGCTCCCGCCGGCTCCGGAATTATCTTGTACCGCGGCCACATGTTGCATTCATCTTCTATCCGGGAAATCTTCCCTTCTTTTGTTATGGTGATTGTTCCGGTACTGATCTTGGCGCATCGGGATTCTTGGCAAAGGATCACCCGCGATTGCTGGTTGCATTGGATCTCCCAACACATAGCTATCAGCCACCCGGATCATTTCTGCCAAAGTAGTTGCATGTTTCTCTGTAGCTTTTGCCACAGCAGTGAGCCTCTCCGGCATCCATTACAAAACCAAGCAATAGCATGTGCCTCTATCACGCCCTCGCAGGAGTTTCTTGTTGAGCTCCACCGAGTTAGATATTCCCGGTCTGTTTCATTCTCGCGCTGCTGGCACATGGCGAGCTGCTGTGGCCAGTTTGGTCTCTGATACGTCTCCAACGTATCGATAATTTCTTATGTTCCATGCTACTTTATTGATGATACCTACATGTTTTATGCACATTATATGTCATATTTATGCATTTTGGAACTAACCTATTAACAAGATGCCGAAGAGCCAGTTGCTTTTTTCTGGGGTTTCAGAAATCCTAGTAAGGAAATATTCTCGGAATTGGACGAAATCTTCGCCCAGGGCCCTATTTTTGCACGGAGCTTCCAGAATACCGAAGAGGGAAGGAAGTGGGGCCACGAGGTGGCCACACCATAGGGCGGCGCGGCCAGGCCCTGGCCGCGCCGGCCGTGGTGTGGGCCCCTCGCGCCGCCTCTTGACCTGCCCTTTCGCCTACTTAAAGACCCCGTCGCGAAACCCCGAGAGCCACGATACGGAAAACCTTCCGAGACGCCGCCGCCGCGTCCCATCTCGGGGGATTCAGGAGATCGCCTCCGGCACCCTGCCGGAGAGGGGATTCATCTCCCGGAGGACTCTTCATCGCCATGATCGCCTCCGGAGTGATGAGTGAGTAGTTCACCCCTGGACCATGGGTCCATAGCAGTAGCTAGATGGTCATCTTCTCCTCGTTGTGCGTCATTGTTGGATCTTGTGAGCTGCCTAACATGATCAAGATCATCTATCTGTAATACTATATGTTGTGTTTGTCGGGATCCGATGGATAGAGAATACTATGTTATGGTGATTATCAATCTATTGTTTATGTGTTGTTTATGATCTTGCATGCTCTCCGTTATTAGTAGAGGCTCTGGCCAAGTTTTTGCTCTTAACTCCAAGAGGGAGTATTTATGCTCGATAGTGGGTTCATGCCTTCATTGACACCTGGGACAGTGACAGAAAGTTCTAAGGTTGTGATGTGCTGTTGCCACTAGGGATAAAACATTGATTCTATGTCTAAGGATGTAGTTGTCGATTACATTACGCACCATACTTAATGCAATTGTCTGTTGCTTAGCAACTTAATACTGAATGGGGTTCGGATGATAACCTAAAGGTGGACTTTTTAGGCATAGATGCAGTTGGATGGCGGTCTATGTACTTTGTCGTAATGCCCAATTAAATCTCACTATATTTATCATATCATGTACATGCATTGTTATGCCCTTCTCTATTTGTCAATTGCCCGACTGTAATTTGTTCACCCAACATGCTTTTATCTTATGGGAGAGACACCTCTAGTGAACTGTGGACACCGGTCCTATTCTTTACATAGCATACAATCTAATTGTGTTTCTGTTTTCTTTGCAAACATCTTCCACTCGATACGTTTAATCATTTGTTACAGCAAGCCGGTGAGATTGACAACCTCACTGTTTCGTTGGGACAAAGTACTTGGGTTGTGTTGTGCAGGTTCCACGTTGGCGCCGGAATCCCTGTTGTTGCGCCGCATCACATTTCGCGACCATCAACCTTCAAACGTGCTTCTTGGCTCCTACTGGTTCGATTAAACCTTGGTTTCATACTGAGGGAAACTTGCTTCTATACGCATCATACCTTCCACTTGGGGTTCCCAACGGACGTGTGCATCTACGCGTATCAAGCTAAATTTCTGGCGCCGTTGCCGAGATCAAGACACGCTGCAAGGGGAGTCTCCACTTCTCAATCTCTTTACTTTGTTTTTGTCTTGCTTTATTTTATTTACTACTTTGTTTGCTGCACCTAAACAAAATACATAAAAAATTAGTTGCTAGTTTTACTTTATTTACTGTCTTGCTCTCTATATCAAAAACACAAAAAAAATTAGTTACTTGTCTTTACTTTGTTTGCCTAGTTTACTTTTTGCTTATTGCATCATGTTTCCTTTTAATTTTACCACAAAAGACATACCGGTAGGACGTGGGTCTATAGTTGGGAGAAATAATATAGAAGAATTCTTCAATCATGTTAGTATTACTGAAGATTTTGAAGATAGACACTTGGTAGAACTTGCACCTACCTATGAAATTGCTGCTGCTGCTTTAGTTCGTATGTTGGAAACTAAATTTGTTAATCTCAATCCTATAATCCAACACATGTTTCTTACACTTGGTGATATGGAAGAAGGGGAAAAGAAAGATTTTGTTTTAGAAACCCTTCTTAGAGAATTTGGTGGTCTAGCAAGAGAGGCTAGAAAGGTTTTTGCTAAATTTAATATGCTAGGTTCTCATACCAATTTTATTGGTCTCCTTGAAAAAATGGACATGGATAGAATAAGGTACACTAATAATATTAATGATGGTGGGGAGATCAAAGCACCAATACCATGTAAACTCCTAGCTATGAATGATGCACTAGAAAATAACTATGCTTGGCTTGTTCCTGAAAATTTGTTCGATGAGAGTAGCAAGCCCAAGACTAATGAAAAGGGAGACGCTAAAACTTATATATCAAATATACTATGCTTGGTTGAGAAAACTCCCAACACCCCTGGTAATGATGTTGATGCTTCATCTCTTGAAAATACTTGATTTGCACTTTCTGCGCCTAGCTGAAAGGCGTTAAAGAAAAGCGCTTTTGGGAGACAACCCATGTTTTTACTACAGCAATTTTTTGTTTTGTTGAGTCTTGGAAGTTGTTTACTACTGTAGCAACCTCTCCTTATCATGTTTTTGTGCCAAGTAAAGTTTCTATGTCAAAGTTGATGTTATATTTGGGATCGCTGCGAAACAGCATTGCTGTCTGTCACGAATCTGGGCACAGTTCTCTGTAAAATTCGAAAAAATCTGCCAATTTACGAGCGATCCTCAGATATGTACGCAACTTTCATTAGTTTTGAGTTTTTCCATTTGAGCAAGTCTGGTGCCAGCTTTAAATTCGTCTTTACGGACTATTCTGTTTTTGACAGATTCTGCCTTTTATTTCGCATTGCCTCTTTTGCTATGTTGGATTCATTTCTTTGATCCATTAATGTCCAGTAGCTTTATGCAATGTCCAGAAGTGTAAAGAATGTTTGTGTCACCTCTGAATGTGTGAATTATTAATGTTCACTAACCCTCTAATGAGTTTGCTTGAAGTTTGGTGTGAAGGAAGTTTTCAAGGGTCAAGAGAGGAGAATGATATACTATGATCAAGAGGAATGAAAGCTCTAAGCTTGGGGATGCCCCCGTGGTTCACCCTTGCATATTCTAAGAAGACTCAAGCGTCTAAGCTTGGGGATGCCCAAGGCATCCCCTTCTTCATCGACAACATCATCAGGTTCCTCCCTGAAACTATATTTTTATTCAGTCACATCTTGTGTTCTTTACTTGGAGCGTCGGTTTGTTTTTGTTTTTGTTTTTGTTTGAATAAGATGGATCCTAGCATTCACTTTGTGGGAGAGAGACACGCTCCGCTGTTGCATATGGACAAATATGTCCTTAGGCTTTACTCATAATGTTCAAGGCGAAGTTTCTTCTTCGTTAAATTGTTATATGGTTGGAATTGGAAAATGCTACATGTAGTAATTCTAAAATGTCTTGGATAATGTGATACATGGCAATTTTTGTGCTCATGTTTAAGCTCTTGCATCATATGCTTTGCACCCATTAATGAAGAAATACATAGAGCTTGCTAAAATTTGATTTGCATATTTGGTCTCTCTAAGGTCTAGATAATATCTAGTATTGAGTTTTAAACAACAAGGAAGACGGTGTAGAGTCTTATAATGTTTACAATATGTCTTTTATGTGAGTTTTGCTGCACCGGTTCATCCTTGAGTTTGCTTCAAATAACCTTGCTAGCCTAAACCTTGTATCGAGAGGGAATACTTCTCATGCATCCAAAATCCTTGAGCCAACTACTATGCCATTTGTGTCCACCATACCTACCTACTACATGGTATTTCTCCGCCATTCCAAAGTAAATTGCTTGAGTGCTACCTTTAAAATTCCATCATTCACCTTTGCAATATATAGCTCATGGGACAAAATAGCCTTAAACACTATCGTAGTATTGAATATGTACTTATGCACTTTATCTTTTATTAAGTTGCTTGTTGTGCGATAACCATGCTTCTGGGGAACGCCATCAACTATTGTTGAATATCATGTGAGTTGCTATGCATGTCCGTCTTGTCTGAAGGATCTATCATTTTAGTGGTTGGAGCATGCAAAATTGTTAGAGAAGAACATTGGGCCGCTAACTAAAGCCATGAATCATGGTTGAAGTTTCAGTTTTGGACATATATCCTCAATCTCATATGAGAATAATAATCATTGCTACATGCTTATGCATTTAAGAGGAGTCCATTATCTGTTGTCCATGTTGTCCCGGTATGGATGTCTAAGTTGAGAATAATCAAAAGCGAGAAATCCAAAATGCGAGCATTCTCCTTAGACCTTTGTACAGGCGGCATGGAGGTACCCCTTTGTGACACTTGGTTGAAACATGGCATGCGAAGATCCGGTAGTCCAAGCTAAGTAGGACGAGGTGCGGACACTATTAGTATACTATGCATGAGACTTGCAACTTGTAAGATATAATTTACATAACTCATATGCTTTATTACTACCGTTGACAAAATTATTTCATGTTTTCAAAATAAAAGCTCTAGCACAAATACAGCAATCGATGCTTTCCTCTTTGAAGGACCTTTCTTTTACTTTTATTGTTGAGTCAGTTTACCTATCTCCTTCCACCTTAAGAAGCAAACACTTGTGTGAACTGTGCATTGATTCCTACATACTTGCATATTGCACTTGTTATATTACTTTATGTTGACAATATCCATGAGATATACATGTTATAAGTTGAAAGCAACCGCTGAAACTTAATCTTCCTTTGTGTTGCTTCAACACCTTTACTTTGATTTATTGCTTTATGAGTTAACTCTTATGCAAGACTTGTTGATGCTTGTCTTGAAGTACTATTCATGAAAAGTCTTTGCTATATGATTCACTTGTTTACTCATGTCATTACTTTTGTTTTGATCGCTGCATTCATTACATATGTTTACAAATAGTATGATCAAGATTATGATGGCATGTCACTTCAGAAATTATCTTTGTTATCGTTTTACCTGCTCGGGACGAGCAAACTAAATGCTGATACGTCTCCAACGTATCGATAATTTCTTATGTTCCATGCTACTTTATTGATGATACCTACATGTTTTATGCACATTATATGTCATATTTATGCATTTTCTGAACTAACCTATTAACAAGATGCCGAATTGCTGTTTTCTGCTGTTTTTGGTTTCAGAAATCCTAGTAAGGAAATATTCTCGGAATTGGACGAAATCTTCGCCCAGGGCCCTATTTTTGCACGGAGCTTCCAGAATACCGAAGAGGGAAGGAAGTGGGGCCACGAGGTGGCCACACCATAGGCGGCGCGGCCCAGGCCCTGGCCGCGCCGGCGTGGTGTGGGCCCTCGCGCCGCCTCTTGACCCCTTTCGCCTACTTAAAGACCCCGTCGCGAAACCCCCGTCCGAGAGCCACGATACGGAAAACCTTCCGAGACGCCGCCGCCGCGAATCCCATCTCGGGATTCAGGAGATCGCCTCGGCACCCTGCCGGAGAGGGGATTCATCTCCGGAGGACTCTTCATCGCCATGATCGCCTCCGGAGTGATGAGTGAGTAGTTCACCCCTGGACCATGGGTCCATAGCAGTAGCTAGATGGTCGTCTTCTCCTCGTTGTGCGTCATTGTTGGATCTTGTGAGCTGCCTAACATGATCAAGATCATCTATCTGTAATACTATATGTTGTGTTTGTCGGGATCCGATGGATAGAGAATACTATGTTATGGTGATTATCAATCTATTGTTTATGTGTTGTTTATGATCTTGCATGCTCTCCGTTATTAGTAGAGGCTCTGGCCAAGTTTTTGCTCTTAACTCCAAGAGGGAGTATTTATGCTCGATAGTGGGTTCATGCCTTCATTGACACCTGGGGTGAGAAAGTTCTAAGGTTGTGATGTGCTTGTTGCCACTAGGGATAAAACATTGATTCTATGTCTAAGGATGTAGTTGTCGATTACATTACGCACCATACTTAATGCAATTGTCGTTGCTTAGCAACTTAATACTGAATGGGGTTCGGATGATAACCTGAAGGTGGACTTTTTAGGCATAGATGCAGTTGGATGGCGGTCTATGTACTTTGTCGTAATGCCCAATTAAATCTCACTATATTTATCATATCATGTACATGCATTGTTATGCCCTTCTCTATTTGTCAATTGCCCGACTGTAATTTGTTCACCCAACATGCTTTTATCTTATGGGAGAGACACCTCTAGTGAACTGTGGACCCCGGTCCTATTCTTTACATAGCATACAATCTACTGCAATTGTGTTTTACTGTTTTCTTTGCAAACATCTTCCACTAGATACGTTTAATCCTTTGTTACAGCAAGCCGGTGAGATTGACAACCTCACTTTCGTTGGGACAAAGTACTTGGGTGTGTTGTGCAGGTTCCACGTTGGCGCCGGAATCCTGTTGTTGCGCCGCATCACATTTCGCGACCATCAACCTTCAAACGTGCTTCTTGGCTCCTACTGGTTCGATTAAACCTTGGTTTCATACTGAGGGAAACTTGCTTCTATACGCATCATACCTTCCACTTGGGGTTCCCAACGGACGTGTGCATCTACGCGTATCAAGCTAAATTTCTGGCGCCGTTGCCGGGGAGATCAAGACACGCTGGGGAGTCTCCACTTCTCAATCTCTTTACTTTGTTTTTGTCTTGCTTTATTTTATTTACTACTTTGTTTGCTGCACCTAAACAAAATACATAAAAAATTAGTTGCTAGTTTTACTTTATTTACTGTCTTGCTCTCTATATCAAAAACACAAAAAAATTAGTTACTTGTCTTTACTTTGTTTGCCTAGTTTACTTTTTGCTTATTGCATCATGTTTCCTTTTAATTTTACCACAAAAGACATACCGGTAGGAAGTGGGTCTATAGTTGGGAGAAATAATATAGAAGAATTCTTCAATCATGTTAGTATTACTGAAGATTTTGAAGATAGACACTTGGTAGAACTTGCACCTACCTATGAAATTGCTGCTGCTGCTTTAGTTCGTATGTTGGAAACTAAATTTGTTAATCTCAATCCTATAATCCAACACATGTTTCTTACACTTGGTGATATGGAAGAAGGGAAAAGAAAGATTTTGTTTTAGAAACCCTTCTTAGAGAATTTGGTGGTCTAGCAAGAGAGGCTAGAAAGGTTTTTGCTAAATTTAATATGCTAGGTTCTCATACCAATTTTATTGGTCTCCTTGAAAAATGGACATGGATAGAATAAGGTACACTAATAATATTAATGATGGTGGGGAGATCAAAGCACCAATACCATGTAAACTCCTAGCTATGAATGATGCACTAGAAAATAACTATGCTTGGCTTGTTCCTGAAAATTTGTTCGATGAGAGTAGCAAGCCCAAGACTAATGAAAAGGGAGACGCTAAAACTTATATATCAAATATACTATGCTTGGTTGAGAAAACTCCCAACACCCCTGGTAATGATGTTGATGCTTCATCTCTTGAAAATACTTGATTTGCACTTTCTGCGCCTAGCTGAAAGGCGTTAAAGAAAAGCGCTTATGGGAGACAACCCATGTTTTTACTACAGCAATTTTTTGTTTTGTTGAGTCTTGGAAGTTGTTTACTACTGTAGCAACCTCTCCTTATCATGTTTTTGTGCCAAGTAAAGTTTCTATGTCAAAGTTGATGTTATATTTGGGATCGCTGCGCAGAAAGAGCATTGCTGTCTGTCACGAATCTGGGCACAGTTCTCTGTAGAAAATTCGAAAAAATCTGCCAATTTACGAGCGCGATCCTCAGATATGTACGCAACTTTCATTAGTTTTGAGTTTTTCCATTTGAGCAAGTCTGGTGCCAGCTTTAAATTCGTCTTTACGGACTATTCTGTTTTTGACAGATTCTGCCTTTTATTTCGCATTGCCTCTTTTGCTATGTTGGATTCATTTCTTTGATCCATTAATGTCCAGTAGCTTTATGCAATGTCCAGAAGTGTAAAGAATGTTTGTGTCACCTCTGAATGTGTGAATTATTAATGTTCACTAACCCTCTAATGAGTTTGCTTGAAGTTTGGTGTGAAGGAAGTTTTCAAGGGTCAAGAGAGGAGAATGATATACTATGATCAAGAGGAATGAAAGCTCTAAGCTTGGGGATGCCCCCGTGGTTCACCCTTGCATATTCTAAGAAGACTCAAGCGTCTAAGCTTGGGGATGCCCAAGGCATCCCCTTCTTCATCGACAACATCATCAGGTTCCTCCCCACTATATTTTTATTCAGTCACATCTTGTGTTCTTTACTTGGAGCGTCGGTTTGTTTTTGTTTTTGTTTTTGTTTGAATAAGATGGATCCTAGCATTCACTTTGTGGGAGAGAGACACGCTCCGCTGTTGCATATGGACAAATATGTCCTTAGGCTTTACTCATAATGTTCAAGGCGAAGTTTCTTCTTCGTTAAATTGTTATATGGTTGGAATTGGAAAATGCTACATGTAGTAATTCTAAAATGTCTTGGATAATGTGATACATGGCAATTTTTGTGCTCATGTTTAAGCTCTTGCATCATATGCTTTGCACCCATTAATGAAGAAATACATAGAGCTTGCTAAAATTTGATTTGCATATTTGGTCTCTCTAAGGTCTAGATAATATCTAGTATTGAGTTTTAAACAACAAGGAAGACGGTGTAGAGTCTTATAATGTTTACAATATGTCTTTTATGTGAGTTTTGCTGCACCGGTTCATCCTTGAGTTTGCTTCAAATAACCTTGCTAGCCTAAACCTTGTATCGAGAGGGAATACTTCTCATGCATCCAAAATCCTTGAGCCAACTACTATGCCATTTGTGTCCACCATACCTACCTACTACATGGTATTTCTCCGCCATTCCAAAGTAAATTGCTTGAGTGCTACCTTTAAAATTCCATCATTCACCTTTGCAATATATAGCTCATGGGACAAAATAGCCTTAAACACTATCGTAGTATTGAATATGTACTTATGCACTTTATCTTTTATTAAGTTGCTTGTTGTGCGATAACCATGCTTCTGGGAACGCCATCAACTATTGTTGAATATCATGTGAGTTGCTATGCATGTCCGTCTTGTCTGAAGGATCTATCATTTTAGTGGTTGGAGCATGCAAAATTGTTAGAGAAGAACATTGGGCCGCTAACTAAAGCCATGAATCATGGTTGAAGTTTCAGTTTTGGACATATATCCTCAATCTCATATGAGAATAATAATCATTGCTACATGCTTATGCATTTAAGAGGAGTCCATTATCTGTTGTCCATGTTGTCCCGGTATGGATGTCTAAGTTGAGAATAATCAAAAGCGAGAAATCCAAAATGCGAGCATTCTCCTTAGACCTTTGTACAGGCGGCATGGAGGTACCCCTTTGTGACACTTGGTTGAAACATGGCATGCGAAGATCCGGTAGTCCAAGCTAAGTAGGACGAGGTGCGGACACTATTAGTATACTATGCATGAGACTTGCAACTTGTAAGATATAATTTACATAACTCATATGCTTTATTACTACCGTTGACAAAATTATTTCATGTTTTCAAAATAAAAGCTCTAGCACAAATACGCAATCGATGCTTTCCTCTTTGAAGGACCTTTCTTTTACTTTTATTGTTGAGTCAGTTTACCTATCTCCTTCCACCTTAAGAAGCAAACACTTGTGTGAACTGTGCATTGATTCCTACATACTTGCATATTGCACTTGTTATATTACTTTATGTTGACAATATCCATGAGATATACATGTTATAAGTTGAAAGCAACCGCTGAAACTTAATCTTCCTTTGTGTTGCTTCAACACCTTTACTTTGATTTATTGCTTTATGAGTTAACTCTTATGCAAGACTTGTTGATGCTTGTCTTGAAGTACTATTCATGAAAAGTCTTTGCTATATGATTCACTTGTTTACTCATGTCATTACTTTTGTTTTGATCGCTGCATTCATTACATATGTTTACAAATAGTATGATCAAGATTATGATGGCATGTCACTTCAGAAATTATCTTTGTTATCGTTTTACCTGCTCGGGACGAGCAGAACTAAGCTTGGGGATGCTGATACGTCTCAACGTATCGATAATTTCTTATGTTCCATGCTACTTTATTGATGATACCTACATGTTTTATGCACATTATATGTCATATTTATGCATTTTCTGAACTAACCTATTAACAAGATGCCGAAGAGCCAGTTGTTTTCTGCTGTTTTTGGTTTCAGAAATCCTAGTAAGGAAATATTCTCGGAATTGGACGAAATCTTCGCCCAGGGTCCTATTTTTGCACGGAGCTTCCAGAAGACCGAAGAGGGAAGGAAGTGGGGCCACGAGTGTACACACCATAGGCGGCGCGGCCCAGCCCTTGCCGCGCCGGCATGTGGTGTGGGCCCTCGCGCCTCTTGACCTGCCCTTTCGCCTACTTAAAGCCCCCGTCGCGAAACCCCGTGCCGAGAGCCACGATACGGAAAACCTTCCAGAGACACCGCCGCCGCGAATCCCATCTCGGGGGATTCAGGAGATCGCCTCGGCACCCTGCCGGAGAGGGGATTCATCTCCCGGAGGACTCTTCATCGCCATGATCGCCTCCGGAGTGATGAGTGAGTAGTTCACCCCTGGACCATGGGTCCATAGCAGTAGCTAGATGGTCGTCTTCTCCTCGTTGTGCTTCATTGTTGGATCTTGTGAGCTGCCTAACATGATCAAGATCATCTATCTGTAATACTATATGTTGTGTTTGTCGGGATCTGATGGATAGAGAATACTATGTTATGGTGATTATCAATCTATTGTTTATGTGTTGTTTATGATCTTGCATGCTCTCCGTTATTAGTAGAGGCTCTGGCCAAGTTTTTGCTCTTAACTCCAAGAGGGAGTATTTATGCTCGATAGTGGGTTCATGCCTTCATTGACACCAGGGACAGTGACAGAAAGTTCTAAGGTTGTGATGTGTTGTTGCCACTAGGGATAAAACATAGATTCTATGTCTAAGGATGTAGTTGTCGATTACATTACGCACCATACTTAATGCAATTGTCTGTTGCTTAGCAACTTAATACTGAATGGGGTTCGGATGATAACTGAAGGTGGACTTTTTAGGCATAGATGCATTGGATGGCGGTCTATGTACTTTGTCGTAATGCCCAATTAAATCTCACTATATTTATCATATCATGTACATGCATTGTTATGCCCTTCTCTATTTGTCAATTGCCCGACTGTAATTTGTTCACCCAACATGCTTTTATCTTATGGAGAGACACCTCTAGTGAACTGTGGACCCCGGTCCTATTCTTTACATAGCATACAATCTACTGCAATTGTGTTTTACTGTTTTCTTTGCAAACATCTTCCACTAGATACGTTTAATCCTTTGTTACAGCAAGCCGGTGAGATTGACAACCTCACTGTTTCGTTGGGACAAAGTACTTGGGTTGTGTTGTGCAGGTTCCACGTTGGCGCCGGAATCCCTGTTGTTGCGCCGCATCACATTTCGCGACCATCAACCTTCAAACGTGCTTCTTGGCTCCTACTGGTTCGATTAAACCTTGGTTTCATACTGAGGGAAACTTGCTTCTATACGCATCATACCTTCCACTTGGGGTTCCCAACGGACGTGTGCATCTACGCGTATCAGTCTCCGGTATGTGCTGTTGAAATAGATCACGAATGCTTCTTCAAAATTGAGCCACCCATTTATGTTTCCGGCTGGCAAATTGTTGAGCCAAATACGCGTCGGTCCAACCAGGACTGACGGTATAAATCTTACCGCCCAGCGCCGGTTTCCTCCGCCAGCTACGGTTCCTCCACCACCAGCGACATATACCGCTGTAACATAATCTGCGAGCCAATCTTCCGGCTTGGTGCTGCCATCGTATGTTCTCGTGTCCCGGGGCAACTGAAAGTTACGCACCGGCGGTTCTTCCCTCATGATCCGGGGGCCAAAACACTTTGGGCCTGGCGGACCCTCAGATTCAATCATCTCTGACAAGTAAACCCTGTCCAATCTGTGTCACGCATCTTGCTCCGGCAAGCATCTTTCCCCAACACGTTCTCCCAAAGGATTTTTTTTGAAAGGAGTTCTCCCAAAGGATTACGGTGCTATCCGGTTCTTTCCAACCCGGAATCGGCTTCATCAAACCAGTCTGGTGCGGCTGCCTTTCCTCTTTGGTATCTTGGTGGCGGCATTTCTTCGCCGGCATACGCCGCTCTGGGCGCGCGATAATTTTGCCCGGTTTCACCTTTACCGGCATAAGCATTCCCGGCATAGCCATTTCCGGCATAGCCGCGGCCTGTCCCTTGGCTTTTTCTGCCGGTATCATGTTGCCCGGCTTTTTGTTTTCCGGCCAAAACCGGATCGTACACAGTCATTTGTTGTGCGTTTGAATCTTTTTCTCTTCTTCTGTCGGGATGGGGGGACGAGGCCTGCCCATGCAACTTACTTCCGGCATTTTTTGCCGAGCGAACTGTTTGCGAGGCTGCGGCCGCTTTGTTGTTCCGGGCCAGCTCAGCATTTTGTGCCTAAATCATATCAAGTAACTCTCTCACTCGAGTTTGTTGTTTCGCTAAGGCATCTCCTGATAGTGACTCACATGCTTCTACTGCAGCCCTAGCAGCTTTTATAGTTTTATCCCGACTGTTGTACTTAGGTTTTTCTACCGGTCCCAAAGATACCGACGCGCTCTTACCGGAAAGAACTTCCCGGCGCAGATCCTGGTCTAAGTTGCGCGCTTTAAGCCGGCTTCCTGTTACTCTAGCATGATTCGCGCTAACAGAAGGAAAGCCATGCGCTGCATTATACTCACGGAGGGTTAGGTTGAGCTCCTGTTGGGCTCGGATGACGTCCGCTGCACCGGTAAGCAGCGTCTTCCGTTGTGCTTCTAGCTCAACTTACGTGGCCGCAACATCGGCGTTGTGTGCGATGGGCGTGGCCAACACGCTCATGGCTGCTTGGAGCGGAGTTGTTGCCGGTGGCGCTTTGGAGGTGCCGGCGACGTTCTCGTCGCGCTCGGTCGGTGGTTTCGCCGTGCGCCCGGACTTGGTTTGTGCAGCGCCTTCCTCAGCAGCTCCTTTGTGAGCGCCTCCTGCGCCAGCCATCATCACCTCGACGCTGCCGGCGGCGCGGTCGGCGCGCATTCCGTGGGCAGCTGCAGGCCTTGGCGGATCCGGCGCCACCAGCACCAGCGATGGGTACTGGCGCTCCGGCACGGTGCCGAAGTAGATGCGGTGCGAGCCGAACTGGAAGATGCGACCGTTCTTGGGGAAGCGTCCGCCGTTGGCGAAGCACTCTGCGTTGTCATTGACGAAATCCAGCGAGCCGAGACGCTGAACGAGTCCAGACACCACACGCTCTCCGGAAACGGTGAGGAGGCCCGCCCGAATTTGAACTCCAGCAAGCGCAGCTGCAAGCTCCACGGTGGGCGCCAACTGTCGTCGTGGTGAAACAACAGATGACATAGGATGCCTTAAGTTGAGGCCGAATGTACGCTTGATTTAATATTTTATGATTTAATATATGAGACTGGAACTTAATATGTGTAAGATGTATTGATAGAGGCATATCATGTTCCCCGTTCTTAAGTACTAGTTCGGATCCAACTTCTATGCAAGAACATGCGTGTGGAGAAGTGTGTATTAGATGGAGCAGCATGGTGGCAGTGATTGAATAGTAATAACAAATTCAAGCTCTACTATGGTATTTACCTTTCTTTTGCTGCCTCACTAGAGATAAATTGAATTCATGTGTTCTAATTATTTTTTACATCTTCATAATTTCGTTTGGTCAATGTAGCATATTTATGATTTAAACAGTATGTCAAATTACTTAAGGCTATACTCTGTTGATTCTTAATTCAAGATTGCTTGGAGTTTCCCCTTTCTTAAGGAGTATAAGAGAGATGTGTTGCATCATCTCTATGTTAAGACGTGATTCTCATATGAATGCTTATCAAACACATCTTGAAGTTCCACTAATATTATGTCTTTGATGAATTGTTTCTGTCCACTACGATCCAAAAAGAGAGTAGACAAGTGAACCCATGAACTCTGGTCCATTTTGAACCATAAGAAACACCTTTCCGACACAAGTACACAACTATCACACTTGACATTTTCTACCATTTATTCGAAAATAAGAAAATACTTTTTCCACTTGCAAACACACAAAACCCAAAAAACAACCATCTTTTCGTTGACATTATCTTGCTTCTCTAGTTTACTTGATTAACTTTAATTTATTTATATTTATATTTTATATTACTGATATGGAACCTTGTGCTTGACAACCACACGATGGAGTTGAGGTCACAAGACAAAAAAAAGTTTGCTTTGCAGGTTGCCATAAGAGGAGAAGGGGAATCAAGTCTTTACCGATTTCCCAAGAATTCGATATAAACCCTAGAGTCACCTTTGTGGGGAAAATAAGCTTTCTACAACACGCTGCACTTGGAGTCCGAATGAGTTCATACACATGGAGTTGTTTCCATCAGATATGCAGCATAGAACCCGTTTCGTTGATTTAGACTCATTAACAATGAAAAACACTGATTAGCCGATAAAATTTTAACGTGGTAGATAACCAAATTTTTTTGTATTGTGGCTACTTAGATAATATTTCAAATATAGTTTAGGTTTTGATGTCATACCTGAAATAAATCAAACCAATTTCTACAAAATCACACAAGTAGAATTTCCTAATTATAGAACACAAAAAAACATTTTAATATCCAAACAATAATGAAGAAATCATGTTATCTTCTCTTTTTTTAAACAAGTGGTGGAAAACCTTTAGAATGACCCAGAACTTCAAACAAACACTTTAATAGTCAAATGGGGCATATAATTCCGCCTTAATTTGGGAAAGTCATTTTATTCCCTCTCTTTAATATTTCATGTATGGTAGAATAATTATTCTTAAATGTCAATAAGAATCAAAATAGTTGAAATGAAATGCATGTAGGGGGGGGGGGGGGGGGCTTGTTTTTTAGGTTCAAACTACAGAAAATATGCTTTAAATATTGTAACAAAAATAAGCTTATACAAGATTACCGATCAGCAGGATGATATCGATGATGTCTATACTTTGCATATGGAGCTTGCCATCATATAATGAAACATAAAATCAATTTTTATAGATTCTGTTTTGAGATGAAATCGTTATAGAGATGTTACAGATTTATTATTCTGAAGCAAGTACATGGGCCAACCAGGGGTGTATCGCACAATTCCAGATCCATCGCTGGCTCCTGCAGCGAGCTAGACCTAGTCTCCCTCCAAAAAGAGAAAAAACGTAACCCAACAGAAACTGCGGAAGACTGGTATGGAAATACGAGACCCGGTCGTATCCGGCAATTGTTCGAATATTTTTGACTACCGAATAGCGTCCCAAATCCTTGGGTTTGGTCCGCAAGTCATACACTTGAATTACACGCCGACTCGAATCCTTCCCTAAAACACGCTGGCAGAAGTATTGCGCACGAGTAAAGCAGTCGATCTTACTATATAGAGACCACCCTCCGTACGTTCCCTTGATCCCTTCCCATTGCTCTTTCACATAGTAGTATTTTTCGCTTTCTTCGAGCTCCAAATTAACCGTCGATCATTCCGGCGGATAGAATCGATATAATAATTAAGCTGGAGCAATGGAATCGTGCCCAGCAGCAGCTGATACAAAACTTGAAGACCTTCCAGAGGTATGAAATGCAGATTTGATGTTCAGTCGCGTCGACTTTTTTTTTCCAAACGATCCCCATCGGATCAGATTTCATTACCAGAAGATAACGAAACAGAGGTTTTTCTGACATGCAACAGCATGTTTCAGCACAGTACCCACACGACATTGCAACAAGGAACTAAAAAACACAGGAAAAAACGCCGCCTAATGCTAGCGAACGACCACTAAAGAGGAGTTTCATCTTAACAAGGGGTCAGTCGCGTCGACTGAACCATCTTTCTGTCATTGTTCGATTTTCTGTCGTACCATTAGACGGTCACGCGAAGGCCTCGCTGTTTTCACGGGCTGGATATCTTGTCCCGATGGTGGGAGTCAGGTTAGTGTTTGGGGAGCAGACCTGTGACTGAGGGCCGCGTGGTGATTGGTGAACAACGCGTTATGGCAGTGATGTCGTCTTCGTTTTGGCGGCGCTCAATGCCCTATATATGTTTTGAGGTAGAGAGTCAATGTCAAGGGAAAACCCTTGCCTGCTGTTTTTCTCGACCAACGGCAGTGATCTTGTTGCAGCCTGGTACGATTGTTTCATTTTCGACAGCGGCTCTGTTTCTGCGGACGGTGCCGCGTCTTCTTTGCGCATTCTTTGTCCAAACTTACATTTTGTTCGGCATCACTAGGTTTCTTTTCGTAGCATTAATTGGAGCTTTGCTCCATCTATTGTCCTCATTTTATTTATTGTTGTAACCAAGGTTTTAAATAGCGCGCAATTTCTCCGGTTTTAGCGCGCAATAGCGGATTCAGACCCTCCACGCTATATTTGACAGGAAATGGTCGCTACAGTGCTAAATACGAAATATCACGCTAAATCGTGCTAAATCACGCTAAAACGCATAACACGTAGCGGCGCTAAAACGTTTGGCTTCAAAAACCAAAGGTCCAGGCCAACCCATCGGCCCAAAAGTCCAATTTCTCCACCGAAGCTAAATACCTAAAGCACATATACGTACGGCAAAACCTAGCCTAAATCCCAGTTTAGCAGTTCCCTACAGAAGCGACGGCGGCTACTTCCTCCGGCTCGGATGTCGGAGACACCGCAGGAAAATCACCCACCAGGTTAGAGCTGAGTAGAACCTCATCATCCTGATTTGTAGATGGTGTAGATCTATTAAACTATTGATCTGTAGATAACTAGATTGGTAGTGTACAAGCTATCCTCCGATTTGTAGATGAAGCCATGCATTCTTCTTCCGATTCTAAATGAGTGCTTTTACCTCTGTTGTTGCCTCCTTGGCTCTTAAATCATAATGTTAGTATGTCTTAAAAAATGTTAGTATGCTGGACAAGATTTTAGTTGCCGAAATCCTTAACATTTGCATGTCTTTTTGCAAAATGGTATTTTATATATAGCGCGTTATAGCGCGCTATAACGTGCATAGTGTTTGGGGAAGGTCCTCACTAAATGAAATAGCACGCTATTTAAAACCTTGGTTGTAACTAAACAATACTGTAAACATGGATGCGTGTAGGACGTTGTTTGCAGGATAATTTCGTGCTTGGGCATGGGGGACGCAGCTCGTGCGTCCGCGTCGTGCTCCGCCTTCCTGCGGGCATGGGGGAGACATCCTCATCTAACGTTCGACGAGGACACGCTCCGTCTCCGACGAGAACCAGCCGCTCCTCCACCAGACGCCGTGCTCCTCCTGCGGCAGCAAGACGACCTCGCGAGGTGCTTTGTCCGGCGCGTGGACGCCGTCATGGCGCGACACCAAAGCAGCGGCGCCGCCGCGCTAGACTCGCTGATCATCAAGTTCACCTACCTGCTGGAGCAGGATGCTCCTTGTGTGAACCGCTGGGTGAGCTTCGCCCTCGCGTCTACAACCACCAGACGCCTCAGGCTCGACTTTCAACCTCACGGCTGCTACAGTCCCGACAGGCTCAAGTACGACTTTGATTTTGCCTGCTCGCTCCTGTCAGCCGGGACGCCGGCGGCCGCCGCGCTGGAGCACCTCTACCTCCGGCTCGGAAGCTTACGGGCCCCTAACCCAAAGCCGGAGCTGACCAACCTTGTGACCCTGGTTCTCTCCTGGGTGCGCGTCACCGGCGAGGCCCTTGCCCAGTTGCTCTCCTCCTGCCACAAGCTGCAGAGCCTGAAGCTCAAGCACTGTGAGGACCTGGACTACGTCACTGTATCGTCACTTGCTTGCCTCAGGTCTCTTGTCGTGTCTAGTTGCTGGTCGATGAGGAAGATGGACATATCGGGATCCGCCGTGGAGTCCCTGCGGCTTGACGGCCGACACATGCCGGCGAGCCTGCTCTCCGGGTCAGCACTGGTTCGGCCGGCCCTCAAGGTGACAAATGCCATGTTTGATCTTGAGTATTTGATTGGCCCCTCCAAGGCTGAGGCCACCGCTGACACCACATCGCACCTTCAACTGTTAAGCCTAGCACACCTCATGCCAGGCCTGGAGACCTTATCCATCACCTTAGTACGGCATACCAAGGTTAGTTCACCATTTTGTTAATTTCTCCGTAGCTAGCGTTTTATTTTATTTCATGCAAATTAGATATCAGTATGTCGTTCCTAAATATTAATATGTTTTTGAAGTTCAAACTTCAAATGAAGAATTATATTTAAGATTGGAGGAAGCTTATATATAATTTAACATTAATGCTACACCTACGGACAACCTTCTACGGAATTTTTTTCTACGAACTGATGTGTCCGCGCATAATTGGTGCCGCAGATTTTTTTTTTTTTTTTTTTTTTTTGAAAGAAAGGCAAAAGATTTGCCTTAATTCATTAAATAAGGAGAAGTCATAGAACAAAGTTTTAGGATTACAACTCCAACGAGACCAAAGCCTACTCTCCCGAAATCAAAAGACCCAAATGTTTCGCACCGGCAACTACCCAAGTTCTAGCTTCCAACTTAATTCTATCGAAGATGATGGTTGGCATAGTGCTCTTGTTGTTGAAGGTTCTCGCGTTCCTCTCATTCATATCTCCCAAGCGACGAGCATAAGGAGAGAGGCCATAGCCTTCCTTCTTCCGCCATGAGTAAGAACCATGGAAGTCCACCAATGTTCCACACTATCGAAGGCATGCCAAGAGGCGGGGTCGAAGTCTTGGATGTGAAGCCAATCCCTAATCATGGTCCAAATACGGATGGATAGGCGGCATTTGAAGATAAGGTGGGCCGCCGATTCGTCATGGCAACGACAAAGGGGACAAATCCTCCCATTAGGCCACCCGCGTCTCTCTAGGCGGTCCGCCGTCCAAATCCGGTTTTGTATGATTAGCCAAGAGAAAAGCTTGCATTTTGGTGGTGCCCAAGCCTTCCAAACAACCAACTCCATGGAAGAGCGGATGGTACCGGCGAATTGAGCCTTGTAGGCGGACGAGCAAGAGTAAGTCCCATTCGCGGTGAGCTTCCAAACAATAGAATCCGGCACACCTTCTTGGAGAGCAATATGCGAGGTATGTTGCCAAAGCAAGGTAAACTCATGGAGGTTTTGGACCGAAAGGCCCGCGGAAATGTCAAGATTGAGGATCCAAGCATCGTTGTTGATAGACTTCCGCACGTTCCAAGATTTTGTCTTAGAGATAGCATAAATGGAAGGCGCAAAGCACTTGGGGCATAAGCCATCGGCCCACGGATCATTCCAAAAGCTAGCCATATTTCCATCACCAATGGTAACTTTGGTCAAGGAGCTGAAAAGCTCCAAGTCCTCCTTGTTGCAGGGATTCTCCATACCAACCCAAGGCTTGTCCGGGGAAGTCCAAGCAAGCCATGGCCAACGGAGGCGAAGGGCCCTCGCAAATTTTTCCATATTAAGGATACCCAAGCCCCCAAGGTAGGTAGGGCGGCAAACCGCGGTCCAATTGACTTTACACTTGCCACCGGTGGCGTTTTCATTGCCCGCCCAAAAGAAGCTCCGTATAATCTTAATGATGGCTTGGAGGGGCTCCACCGGAACCTCAATGGCCGTGAGAGGGTAGATGGCTTGCGAGGAGAGGACCGATTTGACTAGCGCCATCCTCCCGGCGATGTTGAAATATCTTCCGTGAAGAGGTGCGAGGCGTGCCGCCGCTTTGTCCTCGATGTATTGGAAGTGCGATCTTTTGAGGCGCTTGACCGCGAGAGGGAGACCAAGGTATTTCATAGGGAAAGTTGTGATGGTGGCAGGGAGGAACCACCCCGCATGTTTCATCCAAAGGCTAGGTTCCACGTCTATCGACCCTCTCTGATCCTTGACAGCATATGCTCTGCTTGTGCAGGTAGTTATGACATGCCCACATAACGTCGGTAGCAGATTTCACCACCTGAAGCGTGTGTTCCTTGAATTCTACATCCTGGAGCTACGTGATGCAAGAGATGAATTTCTCTTTATGTACCCGTTTCTTGACGCAGCGCCTGCATTGGAAGCGCTTTCCTTGAATGTAAGTACTGCCCAATCTTACTACTGTTTATTTATTATTACTACAACCGATGTTTATATCCTACTTATTCCTACATACATAATAACTTACTAATGGAGTATGTACGAAAACCCATGCAGCTGATGCGTCATGCGCAAGCTTTCTACCCAAGCAGAATACAACAACCTCCAGGTGGCTATTTTAGGAAGCACCAAGGGCTCCTGCATCATAGCCTCAAGGACGTCGACATTACCGGCTTTAGAGCAGATATTGCTTCCCTAGAACTCGTGCTCTACATCATAGATAAGGCGTGCACGCTTCGCCGTTTGACGCTGGATACCAGACGGAGCAGTGATGAGGATGATGACGATGGTGATGCTCTTAGTCGGAAGGCTATTGCCAGGTATATAGTCCCGTCTATGCCATCTGGTTGTGGCGTGTTGTGCTACAAGTAGTGGCCAAGCGTGACCGCCTAGCTCGATAGGGCTAAATCATCGATACATACCAGTTGATATTATATGCTATTTTTTAGCACACGCATGTAAACACGATTATCTCTCACCTTAGTAGATCCGACTGTTTTAAGATTCATCTCCTCAACCGTTTATCCAATTCACAACGTATTTATTGTGTGTTTATGTCAACAAGACCTTCAAAACTAGATCACAAGTTTCTATGCTTCGATGATTTTTATTTATCGCAGCCCTTGCAACATTCATAAACTTTGACTGTCAAATTAACAATGAACAATTACCACAATAATAGTTCATTGTTATATATAAACTCTTTTTACATGTTTTCGAGGCGCTGCTATCGTTGTGTGAATAACGAGTACGGTGGTACCTCACGGCATGGAGAGAGGGAGAGAGAGAGAGAGAGAGAGAGAGAGAGAGAGAGAGAGAGAGAGATGTGGACGAAAGACGAGGAGCTATCGGGATGGTGAGACACAAATACCCAGCTTCGGATCTCGCAACGATGGCGAAACCCTATATATGTGCTGCTATAATTTACTATAAGGAAAACAAGTGCGAGATTACAATGAGAAGATTGGTTCCACCTCAAGGGATCCTAAGATCCAGCTTATAATGGCACCAAGACCTGGGATTTACAAGGAGTAGAATTGTCCTAACTAGGTACAACTTGTCGTACACGCAAGCATCTAGCTAATCTACGTCGGTACAGATTTGGCCAACTGTGTCGTTGCAGATCCGTCTAGAGCTTCTGATCCTGAAGTCCCCATCTTGATCAATCAACAACTGAACCGCCTAGTATGCCACTCAGTGCCCCACTAAAATACATCCATAGGGTGCGCTACTAATGTAGTGATGTGTGCGCCATTGCTAACTCTTAAATTAAAAAGAAAGGCTAGTGGGCCTGGATGGCTGGCGGTGCCATGGACGATACTGCAGTTTTATTTTGAGCATTGACTGGTCCAAATTAAGACTGCACTTTTATTCCGAATGTTGACTAGTCAAAATTAGCCTAAATGAAAAAATACAATCAAAGTTCCTAAACTTTGCAACTAGGACCTTAAAAATAGAAAAAAACGCCAAATGGTCCTCGATCTGCATCTGGTGCTCGTACTGGTCGATGGCGGTGGCCGATGCGGTGCAGGCCGGCGGTGGCGCAGTCGTGGACGCTTGGAAGACCGCCAGTGACGCAGCTCTCCATCACACTGCCACCGGTGGTGTTGACTTGGGGCACTGCCAGTGATGCAGCAGATCTGCAGAAGATGGGGAAAGATGCGTGATACGTCTCAAACGTATCTATAATTTCTTATGTTCATGCTACTTTTATGACAATACTTGAATTTTTTATACATACTTTACATCATTATTATACATTTTCCGGCACTAACCTATTAACAAGATGCCGAAGTGTCGCTTGTTTTCTGCTGTTTTTGGTTTCAGAAATCCTACAAAGGAAATATTCTCGGAATTGGACGAAATCAACGCCCAGGGTCCTATTTTTCCACGAAGCTTCTAGAAGACCGAGGGGGAAAGGAAGTGGGGCCACGGGCGCCGCCACTAGGGCGGCGCGGCTAGGGGCCCACGCGGCCCTAGCGTGTGGGGCCCTGACCCTCCGACTCCGCCCTTCCGCCTTAAAGCCTTCGTCGCAAACCCTCGTAGAGAGCCACGATACGGAAAACCTTCCAGACGCCGCCGCCCATCTCTCGGGATTCAGGAGATCGCCTCCGGCACCCTGCCGGAGAGGGAATCATCACCGGAGGGCTCTACATCATCATGCCCGCCTCCGGATTGATGCGTGAGTAGTTCATCCTTGGACTATGGGTCCATAGCAGTAGCTAGATGGTTGTCTTCTCCGCTTGTGCTATCATTGTTTAGATCTTGTGAGCTGCCTAACATGATCAAGATCATCTATTTGTAATGCTACATGTTGTGTTTGGTGGTCCTATTTTTCCACGAAGCTTCCAGAAGACCGAGGGGGAAAGGAAGTGGGGCCACGGGGCGCCGCCACACTAGGGCGGCGCGGGCTGTTATCACCAGAATGTGACCAGGCCAGAGGACCAAGCCAGAGGTGGGCCGCGATCAAGATGGATGTGAAGATTATACATAGAAGAAATATGTGAATCGGCCTTTTATACCAAATTGGGCTAAAATGCCCATGTATCTTAATACATTAGATCGCATGTTAGTTTAGAAGTTAGAATCTATCTCGTGCACGGTTTGGACCCCCACGTTAGAAAGTCCGCTGGACTATAAATATGTATCTAGGGTTTATGGAATAAACAACAACCAACGTTCAACACAAACCAATCTCGGCGCATCGCCAACTCCTTCGTCTCGAGGGTTCTTCCGTAGCACCATGCCTAGATCGCATCTCGCGATCTAGGCAGCAGCCTGCCTAGTTGTTCATGCGTTGCTCGTTGAAGCCTTTTTGATGGCGAGCAACGTAGTTATCATATATGTGTTAGGGTTAGCATTGTTCCTAGTATCATATGCTGTCGTAGTGCAACCCTTGCGCATCTAGCCGTCCCTGTACCTCATCATGGGTGCAGGGGCGGCACCCCGCTTGATCGTTATTTAGTAGATCTGATCCGTTACGGTCGCTCCTTGATTCATCAAGGATTAGTTTAATATCTGCAATAGTTAGGCCTTACAAAGGGTTGGAGGATCCAGCGGCATGCAGGGTGTAGTGTGCTGCCCCTAGACAGGACGTTCCGAGGATCAACCTAGTGTTGGTTTTTAGGCCTTGTCTAGGGCTGGCTTACGTTTCCGTGCGTGAGCGCGAGGCCCAATCGTGAGTAGGATGATCCGATTATGCGGTGAAAACCCCAGATCGTCGTAGATCTCATATGCTTTATCATGATCAAGCAGGACCACCATATATTCGGCCACCTCGGACGAATCATGGGTGAATCGGCTCCATGAGCCGATTCACAGACAACCCGAGAGCCGATCGAGGCTCGTATTTAACGTGTACGTGTGTGCCCTGCAGGAAACTAAGCGAGGCATCATCCACACCTTCCCGACCGGTATAGGTCAGGTGGCACGCCCTTGCAACCCGCATCGGCGCGCGACCAGGAGGCTTTGCGGGCCGTCGCTCGAGGGACGGGCCAGCCGCAGCCCTAGTCGTTCCCGGCTCTACGGTGTTGACCGTCGCTGCCCGCCGGTGGGTTTCGACGTCAACACATTCTCGCACGCCCGGTGGGACGATCTTCAACGACAACCACCTCGCCATCCACATCAGAGATGGCGGAAGAAACTCCGGTCACTTACGGGGAGCTCACTGGCGAGCTCAAGAAGAAGTATGACGAGGTCAAAGTCCTCCTCGAAGCCGACCTCATCGACTCTTCCCTCGACACCCGCTCCCATGGCGTCAGCACCAACGTGGTGGAGCTGGGATACCACCCTGGTGAGGGTAGTGATGAGGGCGGCTGCTCTCACAGCAAGGGGGAAGAAGAAGCCGATCCCAGCGATCGGATCATATTACACGCACCACCAGCTCTCCCAGGCGTCGACCTCACAGGTGACGGAAAGCTGGGATTCGGGTTCACCTCAGCTGACGAGCTAGAGGAAGTCGACATCGGCCCCGGGGATAAGCCGCGGCCAACTTTTATCAGCAGGAAGTTGGACCCGCAGCTCAGAGTCGGATGATTGCTCTATTGAAAGAGTACCCAGATTGCTTCGCATGGGACTACACGGAGATGCCTGGGCTGGACAGGAGCATCATCGAGCATCGACTCCCCCTGAAGAAAGGGTTTCGGCCCTTCCAGCAACGAGCACGACAAATGAAGGCCGAAATCCTAGAAGAGGTCAAGAAAGAGATCGAGAAGATGTTGGCTGCCGGATTCATCAGGCCATGCGGGTATGCGGAATGGATATCCAGTATCGTTCCAGAAAAGAAGGACGGCCGGTGGCGGGTGGCTATCGATTTCCGAGACCTTAACAGAGCTACTCCAAAAGATGAATACCCGATGCCTGTGGCAGAGACTTTGATCAATGCAGCTGCTGGCCACAAGGTTTTAAGCTTCATGGATGGCAACGCCGGCTACAACCAGATCTTCATGGCCCCAGAAGACATACACAAGACCGCATTCAGAGTACCAGGGGCAGTAGGCTTGTTTGAATATGTGGTCATGACCTTCGGGTTGAAGAATGCCGGCGCGACGTATCGAAGAGCCATGAATTATATATTCCACGATCTGATCGGCAAGCTGGTGGAGATCTACATTGATGATGTGGTGGTCAAATCTGTCTCCATGAAGGGACACTTGGAAGATTTACGACATGTACTAGACCGAACTCGAAAGTTCGGACTGAGAATGAACCCAAAGAAGTGTGCCTTTGGAGTGACGGCCGGCCAGTTCCTAGGATTTTTGGTCCATGAGCGAGGAATCGAGATCGGCCTGAAGAGTCAGAGCGTGCGCACCATGCAGCCGCCCACTACGAAGAAGGAACTACAACGCCTTATCGGCAAGATCAACTTCGTTCGCCGATTCATCTCTAACCTGTCAGGACGGATCGAGCCGTTCATGGGTTTAGTGAAGACTAAGTCCGATGACGAATTTCACTGGGGGAAACAGCAGCAGGCGTTCGATGACATCAAACGGTATCTGACGACGCCGCCCGTGCTAGTGCCGCCCCAACAAGACAGGCCGTTCTACATTTACTTGTCAGTAGCGGACACATCCATCGCCTCGGTGGTGGTGCAACTCTACGACGGCGTTGAGAGGGTCGTTTTCTACCTCAGCAGAAGGATGTTGGACGCGGAGACAAGGTATCCTGAGGTCGAGAAATTGTGCCTCTGTCTGTTCTTCACCTGTACCAAGCTGCACCATATCCTTTTGACGGCAGAGATCTTCGTCATATGCAAGTCCGACGTTGTCAAGCACATGTTGTCGGCCCCCGTGTTGAAAGGACGATTGGGTAAATGGATGTTGGCGTTGTCAGAATTCGACCTGCGGTATCAGCCTGCGAAAGCAGTCAAAGGACAAGCATTAGCCGATCTCATAGCTGAGCGAATCAATACCAATATAGCAGCACTATCCATACGTGCATGGGCTATGTTCTTCGACGGATCGGCTTGCGACGGTGGTTGCGGCATCGGTCTGCTCGTATCGCCTAGAGGGACGGAATACTCCTTCTCCATCAGGTTGTCGACCCCCTGCACCAACAACGTGGCGGAGTATGAAGCGATACGAAAGGGGATGGAGTTGCTACTAGAAGCTGGAGCGGAAGCAGTAGAACTGTTTGGAGATTCCAAGTTGGTGATCAACCAGCTCACGGATGAATATAAGTGCGAGAGTGAATCGCTTTTCCCATATTGGATGGAATGCCGTGAGCTAATGGCACAGTTTCGATACATCAACTTCAATTGGGTTCCAAGATCCCAGAATACCGAGGCCAACAACCTCGCGCAAATGGCGTCAGGCTACATAGATACACCTGAGGGGTCAGAAGTTCAGGTCCAATTCCTGGAACAAATCTTCAAATACTTAAAAGATTCGGCTCGGGGGGCACCTAAGCGGGTAAGATACAAAGCCATGAAGTATGTCCTCATAGGAGACGACATGTTCTACAGGACGTTGGAAGGGTTACTACTCAAGTGCCTAGGACCAACTGAGTCTAATCGGCTCTTACATGAGGTGCATGAAGGCGCTTGTGGAACTCATCAGTCGGCTCACAAGATGAAGTGGCTGATCAGACGCTCAGGGTTCTATTGGCCCACCATGCTTGAGGATTGTTTCAATTACTACAAGGGGTGCCAGGCATGCCAGATGTTCGGGAAGATTCAGATGGTACCAGCATCAGCAATGAACCCGATCATCAAACCTTGGCCATTCCGAGGGTGGGGCATGGACATGATTGGAAAAATCCATCCGGCTTCGAGCAAGAAACACGAATTTATCTTGGCCATCACAGATTACTTCACCAAGTGGGTGGAGGCCGTCCCTATGAAAAAGGTAAAATCAGAAGATGTGATCAAGTTCGTGAAAGAACACGTGATTCATAGGTTCGGGATTCCCCAAACCATCACGACCGATGGAGGCTCGGTCTTTGTGTCTAAAGAGTTCAGGGGATTCTGCGATGACATGGGGATCAAGCTGATCCGATCATCTCCGTACTATGCTCAGGCGAACGGGCAGGCTGAGGCGTCCAATCAGAGTTTAATCAAGCTGATCAAGAGAAAGATTGAAGAAAACCCAAGGGATTGGCATGAGAAGTTATCAGAGGCATTATGGGCCTACCGCATGTCATGCCATGGAGCTATAAAAACTTCGCCGTACCAGCTCGTTTATGGGCAAGAAGCCGTATTACCTTGGGAGATTACGGCTGGGTCAAGACGTGTCACGTTTCAGGACGACCTGACGGGCAGACGAATATGCGACTTTGATGAGTGACACCATTGAGGACGCAACAGAGCTGAGGCTTTGGTCGTTGGAAAAGATCAAGGAAAACAAGGCAGGGTAGCTCGGGCCTACAATAAGAAGGTTAGGCCAAAGGAGTTTCAGGTTGGTGACCTGGTATGGGAGGCTGTGTTGCCGTTAGGAACCAGGGACAAGGCATACGGCAAGTGGTCTCCTAATTGGCACGGTCCGTATAAAGTCGTCCAGGCCTTGAAAGGTAATGCATACATGTTGGAAGAGTTGGACGGGCAGAAGTTCCCAGTGGCCGTAAATGGTCAACACCTCAAGAAATATTTCCCAAGCATGTGGGATGATGGGCACTAAGGTAGGTAGGCCGATTAGAATCGGCCAGCGAAAGGGGACGATCCAAAGTGTGGGGCCGATGCAATCGGCAAAAAAAGCAAAAGCCGATGTCGCCGCCATCGACTCTAGAACAATTATGGTGTTCGGTTTGGCCTCACGAGTGTCCTGGAGCACGTCCTTGCTGGTGTCCTCGCCTTTACTGAGGCTCGGGGGGCAGCTGATCTAGTGGATGCTCTATCAAGAGCCGATTGGGGTTGCTCAGATTAGCCGATGAACGATCATCGGCTGTGGGATTGCAAAAAGACCATGGTCAGAAGGAAAATGATAATCCGGTTCGTTTGCTATCGGTCCTGGTGTGGCGAGCAGGAAGATGGAGATTGAATTAATGAAAGAAAGATTGAACGAACAATTCTTATTAATTCAAAGGGACGGCTTTACAAGAAGAGCCGAGGGCTCCCAAAGAGGGGGATCTGGTGCCTAGTGCACTACTAACTGCTATTCCTACTCCACTAGTCGTCGCCGTCTTCATCATCGCCGTCGTCGTCGGCGCCGCTCCCCGGAAGCTCCTCGCCATCGCTGTCCTGGGGTGGAGCTTCCTCCTCCTCCTCGTCATCATCATCATCCTCGATCCGCCCAGGTGCGGAGGCGCTTCGTTGGAGAATATCCCGCGGAGGAGGAATCATCTTCCTCCTCCTTCCTCTTCCTCGTCATCCTCGTCGTCCTCGCTGTCCGCCCACATGCGGGAGCGTTTCTTCGGGGGCTTGGAGGGGGAAGCCTCAGTCCCTTCCGCTCTTTTTTCTTTCTTCTCCTTGTCGGACGGAATGATTCGCCCCGGAACGAGGATTGTCCTCTTCCTTGCTCTTCGGGCCGATTGGATGGAGAGGCTGGAGCGGAGGAGGAAGAGGAAGACATTGCTACGAGAAGAAGAGGGTTTTTGGTGTCAACCGCTAGAACAGAGGAAGGGGATGAAGAGGACTGGTCAGTTGGCATGGTTAAATAATGGGGAGCCTAGTGGAGTTTCAATGCCACGCAGTTTCCGAGGAAGTGGTGCTGGCTGTCAAATCTCACGAGAGGAGTGGGGAAGACAAGGCGTCATGATGACGGTTCTGCAGCAGTTACGCACGACATGACCCGACGAAAAGAAGCATAATGATTTTGGAAATGTCATTTCCAAAACCAGGGGGCATGTGTTATCACCAGAATGTGACCAGGCCGAGGACCAAGCCAGAGGTGGGCCGCGATCAAGATGGATGTGAAGATTATACATAGAAGAAATATGTGAATCGGCCTTTTATACCAAATTGGGCTAAAATGCCCATGTATCTGTAATACATTAGATCGCATGTTAGTTTAGAAGTTAGAATCTATCTCGTGCACGGTTTGGTGCACGCCCACGTTAGAAAGTCCGCTGGACTATAAATATGTATCTAGGGTTTATGGAATAAACAACAACCAACGTTCAACACAAACCAATCTCGGCGCATCGCCAACTCCTTCGTCTCGAGGGTTCTTCCGGTAAGCACCATGCTGCCTAGATCGCATCTCGCGATCTAGGCAGCACGAGCCTGCCTAGTTGTTCATGCGTTGCTCGTACTGAAGCCTTTTTGATGGCGAGCAACGTAGTTATCATAGATGTGTTAGGGTTAGCATTGTTCCTAGTATCATATGCTGTCGTAGTGCAACCCTTGCGCATCTAGCCGTCCCTGTACCTCATCATGGGTGCAGGGGGGGCACCCCGCTTGATCGTTATTAGATCTGATCCGTTACGGTGCTCCTTGATTCATCAAGGATTAGTTTAATATCTGCAATAGTTAGGCCTTACAAAGGGTTGGAGGATCCAGCGGCATGCAGGTGTAGTTTGCTGCCCCTAGACAGGACGTTCCGAGGATCAACCTAGTGTTGGTTTTTAGGCCTTGTCTAGGGCTGGCTTACGTTTACCGTGCGTGAGCGCGAGGCCCAATCGTGAGTAGGATGATCCGATTATGCGGTGAAAACCCAGATCGTCGTAGATCTCATATGCTTTATCATGATCAAGCAGGACCACCATATATTCGGCCACCTCGGACGAATCATGGGTGAATCGGCTCCATGAGCCGATTCACAGGACAACTGAGAGCCGATCGAGGCTCGTATTTAACGTGTACGTGTGTGCCCTGGCTAAGCGAGGCATCATCCACACCTTCCTGACCAGGTATAGGTCAGGTGGCCCGCCTGCCCCGCATCGGCGTGCGACCAGGAGGCTTTGCGGGCCGTCGCTCGAGGAGTGGGCCAGCCGCAGCCCTGTCGTTCCCGGCTCTCTACGGTGTTGACCGATCGCTGCCCGCCGGGTGGGTTCCGACGTCAACGGCGGCCTAAGGGGGCCCGCGCGGCCTAGCGTGTGGGGCCCCGTGACCCCTCCGACTCCGCCCTTCCGCCTACTTAAAGCCTTCGTCGCGCAACCCTCTGTACCAGAGCCACGACACGGAAAACCTTCCGGAGATGCCGCCAATCCCATCTCGGGGGATTCGGAGATCGCCTCCGGCACCCTGGGAGGGGATCATCACCGGAGGGCTCTACATCATCATGCCCGCCTCCGGATTGATGCGTGAGTAGTTCATCCTTGGACTTTGGGTCCATAGCAGTAGCTAGATGGTTGTCTTCTCCGCTTGTGCTATCATGTTTAGATCTTGTGAGCTGCCTAACATGATCAAAATCATCTATTTGTAATGCTACATGTTGTGTTTGGCGGGATCCGATGAATATAGAATATTATGTCAAGTTGATTATCAATCTATCATATATGTGTTGTTTATGTTCTTGCATGCTCTCCGTTGCTAGTAGAGGCTGTGGCCAAGTTGATACTTGTAACTCCAAGAGGGAGTATTTATGCTCGATAGTGGGTTCATGCCTCCATTGAATCTGGGACAGTGTGAGAAAGTTCTAAGGTTGTGGATGTGCTGTTGCTACTAGGGATAAAACATCAATGCTTTGTCTAAGGATATTTGTGTTGATTACATTACGCACCATACTTATGCAATTATCTGTTGTTTACAACTTAATACTGGAGGGGGTGCGGATGCTAACCCGAAGGTGGGTTATTTAGGCATAGATGCATGCTGGATAGCGGTCTATGTACTTTGTCGTAATGCCCTGATTAAATCTCATAGTAATCATCATTGATATGTATTGAATCTTTATTTGTCAATTGCCCACCTATAATTTGTTCACCCAGCATATTAGTTATCTTATTGGAGAGACACCACTAGTGAACTGTGGACCCCGGTCCATTCTTTTACATCTGAATACAATCTAATCATTGTTCTTCTGTTCTTTGCAAACAAACACCATCTTCCACTCGATACGTTTAATCCTTTGTTTTCAGCAAGCGGTGAGATTGACAACCTCACTGTTACGTTGGGGCAAAGTATCTTGATTGTGTTGTGCAGGTTCCACGTTGGCGTCGGTTTCAGGTGTTGCGCCGCACTACACTCCTCCACCAACAACCTTCATGTGCTTCTTGGCTCCTACTGGTTCGATAACCTTGGTTTCATACTGAGGAAACTTGCTTCTATACGCATCATACCTTCCACTTGGGGTTCCCAACGGACGTGTGCTTCGCGTATCAAGCAAATTTCGGCGCCGTTGCCGAGATCAAGACACGCTGCAAGGGGAGTCTCCACATCCAATCTCTTTACTTTGTTTTTGTCTTGCTTTATTTTATTTACTGTCTTGTTTGCTTCATATTAAAAACACAAAAAAATTAGTTGCTTTACTTTCTGTCTTATTTACTAGCTCTATATCAAAACACAAAAAAATTAGTTACTTGTCTTTACTTTATTTGCTTAGTTTACTTTTACAATGGGTACTCCTGAAAATACTAAGTTGTGTGATTTCACTATCACCAATAATAATGATTTTATAAGTACTCCTATTGCTCCACTACTACAGCAGAATTCTATGAAATTAAACCTGCTTTACTGAATCTTGTTATGAGAGAGCAATTTTCTGGTGTTAGTACTGATGATGTTGCTGCCCATCTTAATAATTTTGTTGAACTTTGTGAAATGCAAAAGTATAAGGATATAGATGGTGATATTATAGAACTAAAATTGTTTACTTTCTCCTTGAGAGGAAGAGCTAAAGATTGGTTGCTTTCTTTGCCTAAGAATAGTATTGATTCATGAACTAACTGTAAAGATGCTTTTATTGGTAAATATTATCCTCCTGCTAAGATTATATCTTTGAGAAGTAGCATTATGAATTTTAAGCAATTTGATAATGAACATGTTGCTCAAGCATGGGAGAGAATGAAATCTTTGGTAAAGAATTGCCCAACCCATGGACTGACTACTTGGATGATTATCCAAACCTTTTATGCAGGATTGAATTTTTCCTCGAGGAACCTATTGGATTCAGCTGCTGGAGGTACTTTTATGTCCATCACTTTAGGCGCCACGATGAAGCTTCTTGATGATATGATGATCAATTACTCTGAATGGCACACTGAAAGAACTCCTCAAGGTAAGAAGGTAAATTCTGTTGAAGAAACCTCTTCTTTGGGTGATAAGATTGATGCTATTATGACTATGCTTGCAAATGTTAGATCTCATATTGATCCTAATAATGTTCCTTTAGCTTCATTGGTTGCTCAAGAAGAAAATGTTGATGTGAATTTCATTAAGAATAATAATTTCAACAACAATGCTTATAGGAATAATTATGGTAACAACAACTATAGGCCATATCCTTCTAATAATGGTAGTGGTTATGGTAATTCTTACAACAATAATAAGAGTGTACCCTCTGGTCTTGAAGTCATGCTTAAAGAATTTATTAGTACACAAACTGCTTTTAATAAATCTGTTGAAGAAAAGCTTGGTAAAATTGATGTTCTTGCTTCTAAGGTTGATAGTCTTGCTCTTGATGTTGATCTTTTAAAACTTAAAGTTATGCCTGAGGAAGTTATAGATGCTAGGTTTGCTCAAACAAATGCCATCCAAGTTCAAATTAATGATAATATTAGAATGTTGGCTGAATTGCATGCTAGGTGGGATAGAGAAGAAAAAGAAAAACTTGCTAAAGAGAATAATGTAGCTAAAGTTTGGACTATTACCACCACTAGTAATGTTGATTCTACATGTTGCTACACCTCCTACTATCAATGGTAAAATAATTGGTGTTGGCAATGTTTCTACTCCTAGTGCAAAGCGTGCAAACTGCCGAAACTGCTTGTGATAAAACTGCTGAAATTTTTCAAAATATTGGTGACAATGATTCCATTGCTGTAGAACATAATGGTTTAGATTTTGATGATTGTCATATTACTGAAGTTATAAAGTTCTTACAAAAACTTGCTAGAAGTCCTAATGCTAGTGCTATAAATTTAGCCTTTACAAAACATATTACAAATGCTTTCATTAAAGATAGGGAAGAGAAATTAAAACTTGAAGCTTCTATTCCTAGGAAGTTGGAAGATGGTTGGGAGCCCATCATTAAGATGAAATTCGATGATTTTGAATGTAATGCTTTATGTTATCTTGGTGCAAGTATTTCTGTTATGCCTAAGAAAATTTATGATATGCTTGACTTGCCACCATTGAAAAATTGTTATTTGGATGTTAATCTTGCTGATAATGTTAAAAAGAAACCTTTGGGGAGGATTGATAATGTTCGCATTACGGTTAACAATAACCTTGTCGCCGTTGATTTTGTTGTCTTGGATATTGAATGCAATGCATCTTGTCCTATTGTGTTGGGAAGACCCTTTCTTCGAACTGTTGGTGCTGTTATTGATATGAAAGAAGGAAATATTAAGTATCAACTTCCTCTCAAGAAAGGTATGGAACACTTCCCTAGAAAGAGAATGAAGTTGCCTTTTGATTCTATTATTAGAACAAATTATGATGTTGATGCTTCATCTCTTGATATTACTTGATTTGCACTTTCTGCGCCTAGAAAGAAAAGCGCTTCTTGGGAGATAACCCATGTTTTATTTTGCTACTGTATTGTTGAGTCTTGGAAGTTGTTTACTACTGTAGCAACCTCACCTTATCATGTTTTTGTGCCAAGTAAAGTCTCTATGGTAAAGTTGATGCTAGATTTGGATTGCTGCGCAGAAACAGAATTGCTGTCTGTCACGAATTCGCGCAGAACTATCTGTAAAAAAATCAAAAAATTCTGCCAATTTACGTGCGTGATCCTCATATATGTACGTATCTTTCATTAGTTTTGAGTTTTTCCGTTTGACCAAGTTAAGTGCCCCTGCAAAATTCGTCTTTACGGACTGTTCTTTTGACAGATTCTGCCTTTTATTCGCATTGCCGCTTTTGCTATGTTGAATGAGTTTCTTTGTTCCATTAACTTTCAGAAGATTTTTGCAATGTCCAGAAGTGTTAAGAATGATTATGTCACCTCTGAATGTATGAATTTTTGATTATGCACTAACCCTCTAATGAGTTTGCTTGAAGTTTGGTGTGGAGGAAGTTTTCAAGAGAAGAGGATGATACATTATGATCAAGAAGAGTGAAAGGTCTAAGCTTGGGGATGCTCGGTGGTTCATCCCTGCATATTTTAAGAAGACTCAAGCATCTAAGCTTGGGGATGCCCAAGACATCCCCGTCTTCATCGACAACTTATCAGGTTACTTCTAGTGAAACTATATTTTTATTCCGTCACATCTTATGTTCTTTACTTGGAGCGTCTGTTTGCTTTTATTTTTATTTTGGTTTGAATAAAGTTGGATCCCCCACCATCCTTATATTGGAGATATTACGCTCCGCTTTTTCATATGGAACACTTGTGTTCTTAATTGTGCTTTAATGTTCATGCCGAAGGCTGAAATTGCTTGATTGCTATTTGGTTGGAATCAGAAAATGCTTCATATGGTTTGGAATAACTTGAAATTTGGCAATTGTTTGAGCTCTCATAGATCATGTTTAAGCTCTTGCATCATGTAGTTTAATCTATTAATGGAGAACTACCGTAGAGCTTGTTAAATTTGGTTTGCATGATTGGTCTCTCTAAGTCTAGATATTTTTTCAAGTGTTTGAACAACAAGGAAGACAGTAGAGCCTTATAATGCTTGCAATATGTTCTTGTGTAAGTTTTCTTGTACCTGTTCATACTTGTGTTTGCTTCAAACAACCTTGCTAGCCCAAACCTTGTATTGAGAGGAAATGCTTCTCGTGCATCCAAACACCTTGAGCCAAAACCCATGCCATTTGTGTCCACCATATCTACCTACTATGTGGTATTTTTCTGCCATTCCAAAGTAAATTACTTGAGTGCTACCTTTAAAATTTCATTCCTTTATCTTTGCAATATATAGCTCATGGGACAAATAGCTTAAAAACTATTGTGGTGATGAATATGTAGTTATGTGTCTTAGTTCTTATAAGTTGCTTGTTGAGCGGTAACCATGTTTCTGGGGACGCCATCAACTTTTTACCTTTGTTGGATATCATGTGAGATTCTATGCATGTTCGTCTGAAGTAAGTGCGATTTCATGATCAAATGGTTTGAGTATGCATGTGTTAGAGAAGAACATTGGGCCGCTAACTAAAGTCATGTATCATGGTGGAAGTTTCAGTTTGGACATACAACTTCAATCTCTTACGAGAATATTATCTGTTGTTGAATGCTTAAGCATTAAAAGAGGAGTCCATTATTTGTTGTCTATGTTGTCCGGTATGGATGTATAAGTTGAGAATAATCAAAAGCGAGAAATCTAATGCGTGCTTTCTCCTTAGACCTTTGTAGCGGCATAGGAGGTACCCTTTGTGACACTTGGTTGAAACATATATATGCAATGATAATCCGTGTTATCCGAGATAATTAGGAAAAGGTGCGAGCACTATTAGTACTCTATGCATGAGACTTGCAACTTGTAGGAAGTATTATGCATAGCACATTTATTACTAGTTGACAAAATTGTTTCTATGTTTTGAAACAAAGCTCTAGCACAAAAATAGTAATCCATGCTTCCCTGCGAAGGGCCATTCTTTACTTTATGTTGAGTTTACCCACTTCTTTCTATCTTAGAAGCAAACACATGTGTTATTGTGTGCATTGATTCTTGCATGTTTAATGCACCTGTTATACTACTCTATGTTGACAAATATCCATGAGATATTCATGTTACAAGTTGAAAGCAATTGCTGAAACTTAATCATCCTTTGTGTTGCTTCAATGCATTAAATTTATTTGCTTATGAGTTAGCTCTTATGCAAGTCTTATTCTTGTCTTGAAAGTACTATTCATGAAAAGTTTTGCTATATGATTCATTTGTTTAGTCATCATCTTTTGTTAGCAATCTTTTGAGATCACTCCATCCATCTCATATGCTTTACAATAATGTTGATCAAGGTTATGTTGGTAGCATGTCACCAGAAATTATTTGTGTTATCGTTGACAAGGGATGCTTGATACGTCTCAAAGTATCTATAATTTCTTATGTTCCATGCTACTTTTGACAATACTTGAATGTTTTATATACACTTTACATCATTATTATACATTTTCCACCACTAACCTATTAACAAGATTTCTATGTTTTGGTTTCAGAAATCCTACAAAGTATTCAAATTGGACGAAATCTCCTATTTTTCCACGAATCAGAAGAAAGGGAAAGGAAGTACGTAACTCCGCCCTTCCGCCTCTTAAAGCCTTCGTCGTGAAACCCTCCGAAGGCCACGCCCTTCCGAGACGCCGCCGCCAATCCCATCTCGGGGGATTTACTTGGGAGAGGGATCATGTGGGAGGGGCTCTACATCATCAAGCCCGTCCGGATTGATGCGTGAGTAGTTCATCCTTGGACTATGGGTCCATATAGCTAGATGGTTGTCTTCTCCGCTTGTGCTATCATTGTTTAGATCTTGTGAGCAACATGATCAAGATCATCTATTTGTAATGCTACATGTTGTTTGGTGGGATCCGATGAATCTAGAATATTATCAAGTTGATTATCAATTGTGTTGTTTATGTTCTTGCATGCTCTGCTAGTAGAGGCTTAAGTTGCTTGTAACTCTGGTCGATAGTATGCCTCCATTTAATGTGTGAGTTCTAAGGTATGTTGATGTCCATGAGATATTCATGTTACAAGTTGAAAGCAATTGCTGAAACTTAATCATCCTTTGTGTTGCTTCAATGCATTCTACTTTGAATTTATTGTTTATGAGTTAGCTCTTGCAAATTGATACTTCTCTTGAAAGTACTATTCATGAAAAGTTTTGCTATATGATTCATTTGTTTAGTCATCATCTTTTGTTAGCAATCTTTTGCTTCAGATCACTCCATCCATCTCATATGCTTTACAATAATGTTGATCAAGGTTATGTTGGTATATGTCACTTCAGAAATTATTTGTTTATCGTTTACCTACTCGAGGGCCAGTAGGAACTAAGCTTGGGGATGCTTGATAAGTCTCCAAAACGTAACTATATTTATGTTCCATGCTACTTTTATGACAATACTTGAAACATGTTTTATATACACTTTACATCATTATTATACATTTTCCGGCAAACCTATTAACAAGATGCCAAGCACCACTTGTTTTCCTGTTTTTGGTTTCAGAAATCCTACAAAGGAAATATTCTGGAATGACGAAATCAACGCCAGGGTCCTATTTTTCCACGAAGCATCCAAGACCGAGGGGAAAGGAAGTGGGGCCACGGGGCGCCGCCACACTAGGGCGGCACGCTAAGGGGGGCCCGCGCGGCCCTCTGTGGGGACCCCGTGACTCCTCCACTCCGCCCTTCCGCCTACTTAACCTGTCGTGAATACCCAGTATCAGAGAGCCACGATACGGAAAACCTCCCCAGACGCCGCCGCCAATCCCATCTCTGGGGATTCGGAGATCGCTTTCGCACTTTGCCGGAGAGGGGATCATCACCGGAGGGGCTCTACATCATCATCCCGCCTCCATTGCTGCGTGAGTAGTTCATCCTTGGACTTGGGTCCATAGCAATAGCTAGATGGTTGTCTTCTCCGCTTGTGCTATCATTGTTTAGATCTTGTGAGCTGCCCAACATGATCAAGATCATCTATTTGTAATGCTACATGTTCTGTTTGGTGGGATCCGATGAATCTAGAATATTATGTCAAGTTGATTATCAATCTATCATATATGTTTGTTTATGTTCTTGCATGCTCTCCGTGTTAGTAGAGGCTAATTGATACTTGTAACTCCAAGGGGGAGTATTTATGCTGATAGTGGGTTTATGCCTCCATTTAATCTGGGACAATGACATAAAGTTCTAAGGTTGTGGATGTGTTGTTACTAGGGATAAAACATCAATGCTTTGTTCAAGGATATTTGTGTTGATTACATTACCACCATACTTAATGCAATTATCTCGTTGTTTACAACTTAATTTTGAGGGGTGCGGATGATAACCTGAAGGTGTTGCATGATGCATGCTGGATAGCGGTTTATGTATTTTGTCGTAATGCCCTAATTAAATCTCATAGTAATCATCATTGATATGTATTGAATCTTTATTTTTCAATTGCCCACCCGTAATTTGTTCACCCAGCATGTTAGTTATCTTATTGGTGAGACACCACTAGTGAACTGGGGACCCCGGTCCATTCTTTTTCATCTGAATACATTCTACTGCACACTATTGTTCTTACCGGTCTTTGCAAGAAACACCATCTTCCACTCGATACGTTTAATCCTTTGTTTTCACAAGCCGGTGAGATTGACAACCTCACTGTTACGTTGGGGCAAAGTACTTTGATTGTGTTGTGCAGGTTCCACGTTGGCGCCGGTTTCGCGCCGCACTACACTCCTCCACCAACAACCTTCACGGCTTCTTGGCTAACTGGTTCTATAGGCCTTGGTTTCATACCGAGGGAAACTTGCTTCTACACGCATCATACCTTCCACTTGGGGTTCCCAACCACGTGTGCTCGCGCGTATCAAGTACACAACGCGTTTAGATCAAGACTGTTGCAAGGGGAGTCTCCACATCCAATCTCTTTACTTCTAAGTTTTTGTCTTGCTTTATTTTATTTAAAACTTGTTTGCTTCATATTAAAAACAAAAATTAGTTGCTTTACTTTCTTATTTACTAGCTCTATATCAAAACACAAAAATTAGTTACTTGTCTTTACTTGCATTTGCTTAGTTTACTTTTACAAGAAAAACTTGCTGAAAATACTAAGTTGTGTGATTTCACTATCACAAATAATAATGATTTTATTCTACTCCTATTGCTCCACCTGCTACTACAGCAGAATTCTATGAAATTGGTGTTTCTGAATCTGTTATGAGAGAGCAATTTTCTGGTGTTAGTACTGATGATGCTGCCGCCCATCTTAATAATTTTGTTGAACTTTGTGAATTGTTTCCTTTCCTTAGAACAGAGCTAAAGATTGGATGCTTTTCCTAAGAATAGTATTGATTCATACTAAATTGCTAAAGATGCTTTTATTATAAATATTATCCTTTACTAAGATTATATCTTTGAGAAGTAGCATTATGAATTTTAAGCAATTTGATAATGAACATGTTGCTCAAGCATGGGAGAGTTGGAAGAAGAATTGCCCAACCCATGGACTTACTTGGATGAAATCCAAACCTTTTATGCAATGATTGAATTTTTTCTCGAGGAACCTATTGGATTCAGCTGCCTAAGGTACTTTTATGTCCATGCTTGGCGCCACGATTGAAGCTTCTTATGATATGGATGATCAATTACTCTGAATGGCATACTGAAAGAACTCCTCAAGGTAAGAAGGTAAATTCGCATTGAAGAAACCTCTTCTTTGGGTGATAAGATTGATGCTATTATGTCTATGCTTGAAAATGGTAGATCTCATATTGATCCTAATAATGTTCCTTTAGCTTCATTGGTTGCTCAAGAAGAAATGTTGATGTGAATTTCATTAAGAATAATAATTTCAACAACAATGCTTATGGAATAATTATGTAACAAACAACTATAGGCCTATCCTTCTAATAAGGTAGTGGTTATGGTAATTCTTACAACAATAATAAGAGTGTACCCTCTGGTCTTGAAGTCATGCTTAAAGAATTTATTAGCACACAAACTGCTTTTAATAAAACTGTTGAAGAAAAAATTGGATGTTCTTGCTTCTAAGGTTGATAGTCTTGCTCTTGATGTTGATCTTTTAAAACTTAAAGTTATGCCTGAGGAAGTTAAAGATGCTAGGTTTGCTAAAACAAATGCCATCCAAGTTCAAATTAATGATAATATTAGAATGTTGGCTGAATTGCATAGGTGGGATAGAGAAGAAAAAGAAAAACTTGCTAAAGAGAATAATAATGTAGCTAATTAGTTTTGAGTTTTTCCGTTTGACCAATAATATCACTGCAAAATTGCAAACTTTACGGACTGTTCTGTTTTGAGATTCTGCTTTATTTCGATTGCTTTTTGCTATGTTAATGAGCTTTGTTCCTTAACTTTCAGAGATTTGTGCAATGTCCATGTTAAGAATGATTATGTCACTTGAATGTATGAATTTTTGATTATGCACTAACCCTCTAATGAGTTTGCATTGAAGTTTGGTGTGAAAGTTTTCAAGGGTCAAGAAGAAGAGGATGAACACACTCAAGAAGAGTGAAATCTAAGCTTGGGGATGCTTGTTCATCCTGCATATTTTAAGAAGACTCACATTCATGTTTTTGTGGATGCCTAAAGACATCCCCGCCTTCATCGACAACTTATAAGTTACTTCTAGTGAATATATTTTTATTCCGTCACATCTTATGTTCTTTACTTGGAGCGTCCGTTTTTATTTTGTTTTGGTTAATAAAGTTGATCCCAACATCCTTATATTGGAGATATTACGCTCCGCTTTTTCATATGGAACACTTGTGTTCTTAATTGTGCTTAATGTTCATGGTCGAAGGCTGAAATTGTTTCGCTGATTGCTATTTGGTTGGAATCAGAAAATGCTTCATATGGTTTGAATAACTTGAAATTTGGCAATTGTTTGAGCTCTCATAGATCATGTTTAAGCTCTTGCATCATGTAGTTTAATCTATTAATGAGAACTACCGTAGAGCTTGTTTAATTTGGTTTGCATGATTGGTCTCTCTAAGTCTAGATATTTTCAAAGTGTTTGAACAACAAGGAAGACAATGTAGAGCCTTATAATGCTTGCAATATGTTCTTGTGTAAGTTTTGCTGTACCTGTTCATACTTGTGTTTGCTTCAAACAACCTTGCTAGCCCAAACCTTGTACCGAGAGGAAATGCTTCTCGTGCATCCAAACACCTTGAGCCAAAACCCATGCCATTTGTGTCCACCATATCTACCTACTATGTGGTATTTTTCTGCCATTCCAAAGTAAATTACTTGAGTGCTACCTTTAAAATTTCATTCCTTCATCTTTGCAATATATAGCTCATGGGACAAATAGCTTAAAACTATTGTGGTGATGAATATGTAGTTATGTGTCTTAGTTCTTATAAGTTGCTTGTTGAGCGGTAACCATGTTTCTGGGGACGCCATCAACTTTTTACCTTTGTTGGATATCATGTGAGATTCTATGCATGTTCGTCTTGTCTGAAGTAAGTGCGATTTCATGATCAAATGGTTTGAGTATGCATGTGTTAGAGAAGAACATTGGGCCGCTAACTAAAGTCATGTATCATGGTGGAAGTTTCAGTTTGGACATACAACTTCAATCTCTTATGAGAATATTAACTGTTGAATGCTTAAGCATTAAAAGAGGAGTCCATTATTTGTTGTCTATGTTGTCCCGGTATGGATGTATAAGTTGAGAATAATCAAAAGCGAGAAATCTAATGCGTGCTTTCTCCTTAGACCTTTGTAAAAGCGGCATAGAGGTACCCCTTTGTGACACTTGGTTGAAACATATGTCATGCAATGATAATCCGTGTTATCCGAGATGATTAGGACAAGGTGCGAGCACTATTAGTACTCTATGCATGAGACTTGCAACTTGTAGGAAGTATTATGCATAGCACATATGAATTATTACTACCGCTGACAAAATTGTTTCTATGTTTTCGAAACAAAAGCTCTAGCACAAAAATAGTAATCCATCCCTCTTCGAAGGGCCATTCTTTTACTTTATGTTGAGTCAGTTTACCCACTTCTTTCTATCTTAGAAGCAAACACCTGTGTTAACTGTGTGCATTGATTCTTACATGTTTACTTATTGCACTCAGTTATACTACTCTATGTTGACAAATATCCATGAGATATTCATGTTACAAGTTGAAAGCAATTGCTGAAACTTAATCATCCTTGTGTTGCTTCAATGCATTCTACTTTGAATTTATTGCTTATGAGTTAGCTCTTATGCAAGTCTTGTTGATGCTTCTCTTGAAAGTACTATTCATGAAAAGTTTTGCTATATGATTCATTTGTTTAGTCATCATCTTTTGTTAGCAATCTTTGCTTCAGATCACTCCATCCATCTCATATGCTTTACAATAATGTTGATCAAGGTTAGTTGGTAGCATGTCACTTAAATTATTTGTGTTATCGTTACCTACCGAGGGCTAGTAGGAACTAAGCTTAGGGATGCTTGATACGTCTCAAACGTATCTATAATTTCTTATGTTCCATGCTACTTTTATGACAATACTTGAATGTTTTATATACACTTTACATCATTATTATACATTTTCCGGCACTAACCTATTAACAAGATGCCGAAGCACCAGTTGCTGTTTTCTGCTGTTTTTGGTTTCAGAAATCCTACAAAGGAAATATTCTCGGAATTGGACGAAATCAACGCCTGTGGTCCTATTTTTCCACGGGCTTCCAGAAGACCGAGGGGAAAGGAAGGGGCCACGGGGCGCCGCCACACCAGGGCGGACGGCCTAAGGGGCCCGCGCGGCCCTAGTGTGGGACCCCCGACCTCTCCGACTCCGCCCTTCCGCCACTTAAAGCCTTCTCGCGAAAACCCTCGTACCGAGAGCCACGATACGGAAAACTTTCAGACGCCGCCGCCAATCCCATCTCTGGGATTCAGAGATCGCCCGCACCCTGCCGGGAGAGGGGATCATCACCGGAGGGGGCTCTACATCATCAAGCCCGCCTCCGGATTGATGCGTGAGTAGTTCATCCTTGGACTATGGGTCCATAGCGTAGCTAGATGGTTGTCTTCTCGCTTGTGCTATCATTGTTTAGATCTTGTGAGCTGCCTAACATGATCAAGATCATCTATTTGTAATGCTACATGTTGTGTTTGGTGGGATCCGATGAATCTAGAATATTATGTCAAGTTGATTATCAATCTATCATATATGTGTTGTTTATGTTCTTGCATGCTCTCCGTTGCTAGTAGAGGCTCTGGCCAAGTTGATACTTGTAACTCCAAGGGGGAGTATTTATGCTCGATAGTGGGTTTATGCCTCCATTTAATCTGGAACAGACAGAAAGTTCTAAGGTTGTGGATGTGCTGTTGCCTATAAAACATCAATGCTTTGTCTAAGGATATTTGTGTTGATTACATTACGCACCATACTTAATGCAATTATTTGTTGTTTACAACTTAATACTGGAGGGGGTGCGGATGCTAACCCGAAGGTGGATTATTTAGGCATAGATGCATGCTGGATAGCGGTCTATGTATTTTGTCGTAATGCCCTGATTAAATCTCATAGTAATCATCATTGATATGTATTGAATCTTTATTTTTCAATTGCCCACCTGTAATTTGTTCACCCAGCATGTTAGTTATCTTATTGGAGAGACACCACTAGTGAACCGTGGACCCCGGTCCATTCTTTTACATCTGAATACAATCTACTGCAATCATTGTTCTTTACTGTTCTTTGCAAACAAACACCATCTTCCACTCGATACGTTTAATCCTTTGTTTTCAGCAAGCCGGTGAGATTGACAACCTCACTGTTATGTTGGGGCAAAGTATCTTGATTGTGTTGTGCAGGTTCCACGTTGGCGCCGGTTTCACGGGTGTTGCGCCGCACTACACTCCTCCACCAACAACCTTCACGTGCTTCTTGGCTCCTACCGGTTCGATAACCTTGGTTTCATACTGAGGGAAACTTGCTTCTATACGCATCATACCTTCCACTTGGGGTTCCCAACGGACATGTGCTTCGCGCGTATCAGCCATCAGGGACAACAAAGCCCACAGACATGCACTCTGACCTGTACAATGCGGTCATGGACATGCTTGGCTTCACCGAGGATGATCTAATGGTGGCACCGAGCCACCTCATCGACCACAAGGCCCAAGGTTGCAGCTTTGTGGGCATGATCGAGCCACACCGCGTCCTCTGGCTAAGGAACTACCTTGGCAAGTACCACGGCAAGGTGTAGTGGTGCCCTTGAGGGGGTGGTTCAGGGATGCATGCATGGAGTGGTGATTGATGATGATGTAGATGATGTACATTTTGGCAGTAGCTAGGGTTGAAAGACATTTGATGGCCCCCTTTTGTAACTATGATGAGGTGGTATATACTAACCCCTCAGGTGATGGTGAACTTGCGGTGTTAGGATGACACCCACTTTTGTTGTGGTGGTAGGATGACACCATAGTAGTGTAGGATGAACTTGTGATCCACTTTTGGAATGATCATGCATGCCCCTGTTAGTTTATCATTTGTTGTCAACACTTGTGTAGTTCTATTGCTCTGTTATGAATTGGTTCATGGTTATGATCGATTACCTATTCTTCTTATGCTATGCTAGTGGTATGTTGTGTTCCGCGAACGGGTTCGAGGAATCTACAGCTTATGGAGAGTCTGTCAAGATCAGGTCAATGGCTACTCCAACAACAGCTACCGAGGATATGAAACATTGGAGGAGGCACAACAAGAGTACCTCACCTTCCTGGAAGAGGAGTTCCTGGAAGATCAGGCCATCGATGAGGCAGTGCCATTAGCACAGCAGCCGCCGGAGGAAGTACATGCTCTACAAGGAGCACCATCGGAGGTACGTCCCAGCCGGGTCAAAGATTACATCGTCGTCTTCCTCATCGTGGTGATCGTGATGATCTTGTTCTTCTGAATGGTGTGTGATCGTATGTAACATGCTACTATGGCATGATATTCTCACCATATTTGAATTGTGATAAGAATATGGAACTGTGATTTGTGCAACCAAACAGCTGATTGTGTTTTCGTGCGTGCAAGTTGAGCTAGAAGTAGGCAACCAAACAATGGGGCCTCGCTTCCCTACCCGGTGCAAAAACAAAGTCAGACCAGGCGACCAAACAACAACCTAAAGCTACACCTTGCCCCGTCTGAAATGAGATGAAAATTTGTTCCCACTGCATCAGTGATGCAAAAATCTAGCCTAGGTAACTAAACGCTGCTCTTGAAGAAATCAGCACAAAAATACATATTAGAATGAGAGATGCAGTACATCGACCGGTGATACGTCTCAAACGTATCTATAATTTCTTATGTTCCATGCTACTTTTATGATGATACTTACATGTTTTGTTCACACTTTATATCGTTTTGATGCGTTTTCCGGAACTAACCTACTGACGAGATACCGAAGTGCCTGTTTTCTGCTGTTTTTGGTTTCAGAAATCCTAGTAAGGAAATATTCTCGGAATCGGACGAAATCAACACCTAGTACCTTATTTTCACCGGAAGCTTCCAGAGCACTGAAGAAGTACCGGAGAGGAGCCAGGGGGGCCCAACACGCCAGGCGGCGCGGCCAAGGGGTGGGGCGCCCCCTTAGTGTGTGGGCCCACCAGGCCCCCTCCGAGGCTCCCCTTCCGCCTACTTAAGGTCTCCGTCGCGAAAACCCTATCACGATTGACGAAACCCGAGAAAACCTTCCAGAGCCGCCGTCATCGCGAAATCAAGATTCGGGGACAGAAGTCTGTTCCGGCACGCCGCCGGACGGGAATTGCCCCGGAAGCCATCTCCACCGCCATCTTCACCGCCATCGCTGTTCCCATGATGAGGAGGGAGTAATTCTCCCCTGGGGCTGAGGGCTCTACCGTAGTTATGTGGTTAATCTCTCTCTGTACTCCAATACAATGATCTCATGAGCTGCTTTACATGATTGAGATCCATATGATGAGCTTTGTATCGCTACTAGTTATGTGCTACTCATGTGATGTTATTAAAGTAGTCTATTCCTCCTGCATGGTGTAATGGTGACAGTGTGTGCATCATGTGGTTCTTGTCGTAGATTATGATCATAATCTCTTGTAGGTTATGGAGTTGATTATCGCTATGATAGTATTGATGTGATCTATTCCCCCTTTCATAGTGTAATGGTGACAGTGTGTATGCTATGTTAGTACTCGGTTTATTTTGCAAAGATCTATTATGCTCTAAGGTTACTTAAATATGAATACCGAATGTTGTGGCGCTTGTTAACTCCGGCTTGAGGGAGCTCTTGTAGCCCTACACAACGAATGGTGTTTGTCATCCAACAAAGAGTGTATGTAGCACAAATGAGAGAAGTTATTATTTATTATGCGATCAATGTTGAGAGTGTCCACTAGTGAAAGTATGATCCCTAGGCCTTGTTTCCAATACTGAAAACACCGTTTACTGTTCTGTTGCATGTTTACTCGCTGCCATATTTTATTCAGATTGCTATTACCACTCATATACATCAATACTACTTGTATTTCACTATCTCTTCGCCGAACTAGTGCACCTATACATCTGACAAGTGTATTAGGTGTGTTGGGGACACAAGAGACTTCTTGTATCGTGATTGCAGGGTTGCTTGAGAGGGATATCTTTGACCTCTTCCTCCCGAGTTCGATAAACCTTGGGTGATCCACTTAAGGGAAAACTTGCTGCTGTTCTACAAACCTCTGCTGTTGGAGGCCCAACACTGTCTACAAGAATAGAAGCACCCGTAGACATCAAGCTATTTTCTGGCGCTGTTGCCGGGAGGAAAGGTAAAAGGTACTCACACTCCGGATCACGGCTACTAAGCTATTTTCCGGCGCCGTTGTAAGTACTCGAAGCTATTTCCTTTAGATCCTGCAATTGCATCTTTTTGTTTCTTGTTTTTTTCACTAGTTAGGCATAATGGAAAACAACAAAAAAATTAGTGAGCTTTTTTATCTTTTTCCTGATTTAGAATTGTTTGATGCGAAAATTAAAAAACCTATGGAACCTTATTTGCATGCTAGTAGCAATGTTATTAGTATGAATGCAATTACTGCTAATGCTATGGAGAAGTCTAAGCTTGGGGAAGCTAGTTTATGTGATCTTTTTAGCCTCCCATCTTTAGGGGAGAAAATTTGCTCTGATAATACTTTATCTCCCATATGCGATAACTCTAATGATGCTTGTGACATTTTAAATCCACCTACTGAAAGTATTCCTTACAAGATACCTATGAAAATTATTGAACGTGTTATGGATAACCGCTATGAAGGGGATGGAACTGTTCATCCTGAAGATCATTGTTTTTGCATGAATTATGCGGGTTATTCAAGTGTGCAGGTATTTCAATGGATGAAGTTAGGAAGAAATTATTTGTTATGTCACTATCTGGTAAAGCGGCGCATTGGTATAAACTGCTGAAGGACGGGCGCTCTCTTGATTGGAAGGATATTGTGCCTCTATTTTATTCCAAGTTCTATCCTCCAAGTGAAATTCACAAAGATCGAAACCGTATATATAATTTCTGGCCTCATGATGGAGAGAGTATTGCCCAAGCATGGGAGAGATTGAAGTCCTTAATGCTCAAATGCCCCAATCATGAGCTTCCTGGTAATATTATCATTGATAATTTCTATGCAAGACTTTCTTTTCAGGATAAAACCTTGCTGGATACTACTTGTTCTGGATCATTCACGCACAATAAAGAAGAGTTTAAATGGGACCTTCTTAATCGGATTCAGGAGAACGCTGAAGATTGGGAGAATGACAAAGGTAGAGAGTCGGGTATAAATTATGATTATGAATGCATTGAAACTTTTATGGATACTGATAAATTTCGAAATATGAGTGCTACTTATGGTCTTGACTCTCAAGTTGTTGCATAAAGCTTTTGCTTCTCACATTGAATTGCCTAGGAAGAATTTTGATAAGTATCATGAACCTTTTAAAGACGCTTGCATGAAGGATGAAATTATTATTAATGATTGCAATGAACATGTTCAAACTTCTGAAAATGCTATTTCCTATAAGCATGTTAATTTTTGTGGAATACATAGACCTTGTGGAATTAATCAAATCGAAGAAGAATATTGTATCCATCATAGGAATGAAAAAACTAGAAAGTGGTCTAGGGCTCTAGATGATCTTGGAGAAAAAGTGTGTGCCCTCTATCCTTTTATTTGTGAACTTTGCCATAGAGTTGGTCATTTTAATTTTCAATGCTCCTCCAATGATAATTCGAACCCCATGAGTGCTGCAAATTTGTATTGTGATGATGAAATTATTCCTAATCAGCATGATGAACTTACCTTATTTTTGAAGTGTGAAGAGTTATCAAGAAAAATTTCTTTGTTAAATATTAACGATCTTGATATTGATGATGTCCTGCATGGGTGTCTTTCTTATTGCATTAATAATTGCCATACAAATACTTACATACAGAATATTTTAGAAGATGACACTTTGCCAAAATATGATAGGACCGCTGTGTGTTTCAAACTTATTAATGAAAAGGGGGAATCCTCCCAAGTTTCTTCTATTGTTTCTGGAAATAAATCAGGTTCTGTGGAGAAGCCTCCCTTCGAGCCTCTTCCTCCTAAAGAAGGAAACGAGGAGAAGAAAAAGAAGAAGAAGGGAAAGAAGAAGAAGAAGAAGAAGAAGAAGAAGAAGAAGAAGAAGAAGAATAAGAAGAAGAAGAAGAAGAAGAGGGGGAATAAGAAGAAAGAGGTAACGGCATATCCACGCGTGTATGAGGTAACAATAGGTAACCGTAAGCATGTTGCTCCCAATGATTATTATGATAATGAATCTGAGTACGATGATCTTCCTATGCCCTTCACCCATATTAGTGATCATGATTTGGATGAGCACACTACCTTTGATATTGGAAATCTCTTTGGTACTGGTTATGAAAGTAATGATGATAGCATTATTCATGTCCCCTCAAACGATGATATTGAAAGCTCTAAGCTTGGGGATGTTGTGCTTGAAAATCCTATATTTGAGACCTCTACTTTTAGTGAAAATGATGATATTACATATTCTGGTTTAGATAATCGCTATAGAGATGGATATGACATATGTTACAATTATCCTTATGAAATTTGTCATAGTTATGATGGGCTTGCCAAAAACCATTCCCCTAGTATGCAACTTGTTTACCATGTTCAAATTCTTAATAATGATCCTGCTCCAATTACTATTAATGAGAAGAGTTTCTCTTATATCAAAAATAATGATACCTTTATGCATATGAACCATGATAAGAATGTTTTAAGTGATGGTTATATTGTAGATTTCATCAATGATGCTACTGAAAGTTATTATGAGAGAGGGAAACACGGTTGTATGCATCTTAATAATATTCAGTTTCCCCTCTTTATGTTGAGAATCTTGAAGTTACTCGTGTCTTATCTTCTTATGCTTGTCACTTTGTTCTTCATGAATTTATTTGTGTACAAGATTCCTTTTCATAGGAAGTGGGGTAGGTTTAAATGTGTTTTGAATTTGCTTCTTGATGCTCTCTTTTGCTTCAACTCTTATTTCTTGCGAGCATCATTAAAATTACTGAGCCCATCTTAATGGCTATAAAGAAAGAACTTCTTGGGAGATAACTCATGTCTTTATTTTACTACAGCACTTTTGTTTTATATTTGAGTCTTGGAAGTTGTTTACTACTGTAGCAACCTCTCTGATCATGTTTTTGTGCCAAGTAAAGTCTCTATGTTAAAGTTGATGCTAGATTTGGATTATGCGCAAAACAGATTTGCTGTCTGTCACGAATGCGCAGAAGTTTCTGTAGGTAACTCAGAAAAATCTGCAAATTTACGAGCGTGATCCTCATATATGTACGCAACTTTCATTAGTTTTGAGTTTTTCCATTTGAGAAAGTTAAGTGCCCCTGCCAAATTCGTCTTTACGGACTGTTCTGTTTTTGACAGATTCTGCCTTTTATTTCGCATTGCCGCTTTTGCTATGTTGAATGGGTTTCTTTGTTCCATTAACTTTCAGAAGTTTTTTGCAATGTCCAGAAGTGTTAAGAATGATTGTGTCACCTCTGAACACGTGAATTTTGATTATGCACTAACCCTCTAATGAGTTTGCTCTAAGTTTGGTGTGAAGGAAGTTTTCAAGGGTCAAGAGAGGAGGATGATATATGATCAAGAAGAGTGAAAAGCCTAAGCTTGGGATGCCCCGTGGTTCATCCCTGCATATTTCAAGAAGACTCAAGCGTCTAAGCTTGGGGATGCCCAAGGCATCCCCTTCTTCATCAACTTATCAGGTTTCTTCTATTGAAACTATATTTTTATTCGGTCACATCTTATGTACTTTACTTGGAGCGTCTGTGTGCTTTTATTTTCGTTTTGTTATTTGCATTCTTTGAATAAATTCATGCTTGTGTGGGAGAGAGACACGCTCCGCTGTTGCATATGAACACATGTGTTCTTAGCTTTACTTTTAATGTTCATGGCGAAGGTTGAAAACTGCTTCGTTCATTGTTATATGGTTGGAAACAGGAAATGCTTCATGTGGTAAATGGTATAATGTCTTGATACTTGGCAATTGTTGTGCTCATATAGATCATGTTTAAGCTCTTGCATCATATACTTTGCACTTATTAATGAAGAACTACATAGAGCTTGTTAAAATTTGGTTTGCATGATTGGTCTCTCTAAGTCTAGATATTTTCTGGTTAAGGTGTTTGAACAACAAGGAGAGACGATGTAAAGTCTTATAATGCTTACAATATGTTCATATGTGAGTCTTGCTGCACCATTTTATACTTGAGTTTGCTTCAAACAACCTTGCTAGCCTAGCCTTGTATTGAGAGGGATTCTTCTCGTGCATCCAAATCCTTGAGCCAAAAACTATGCCAGTTGTGTCCACCATACCTACCTACCACATGGTATTTCTCCGCCATTCCAAAGTAAATTGCTTGAGTGCTATCTTTAAACGATTCAAAAGTTATTACCACTTATTTGTGTCAACGTTTTATAGCTCATGAGGAAGTATGTGGAGTTTATCTTTCAATCTTGTTGCGCAACTTTCACCAATGGACTAGTGGCTTCATCCGCTTATCCAATAATTTTGCAAAAAGAGCTGGCAATGGGGTTCCCAGCCCCGAATTAATTAACTTTCATAAATTTACAAATAGACACTCCTCCATGGTATGTGATTGATTGGTCGGCACCTGAGGATTCGGTTAGCCATGGCTTGAGAAAGCAAAGGTGGGGAGGAGTGTCATCTAAATAAAACTAAAATAAAAAGGCACTCCTTCATGGTATGAGATTGTTGGCAGGCACCCGAGGATTCGGTTAGCCATGGTTTGTGAAAGCAAGGTTGGAAGGAGTGCCACCCAAAAATAAAATTTCATGGGAGCCGCTCTTTGAAAGTCTGTCTGGCAAAGGGGTTAGAATACCCACTATCATTCGTTGACAACAATAAACACTGTTGTGGGTATACTTCATGGGTGTACCATCGACAGTGCCTAGATCCGGCAAGCCCGGGTGGCCCATAGACAGTGATGGTGGCGTGTGGCCCATCGGGCGGCCCAGTTGTTGTTGATCATGAAGGATGAAGTCCGGCCCAGGATCAGTTAGCCGGATCCGCACCGACCTTTGGAGGAACCCGGATCCGTGGAGGCCCATGAGGAACCCGGATCCAGTACGACGTATAAGGAAGGCGGATCCTTGACGTGCACGGCAAGATATTGTACCGTAGTTTAGGCAATCTGTAATCCGGCAAGGACTCTCCATGTAAACCCTAGATCCGTGCGTCTATATAAGCCGGATCCCGGGAGCCCTAGAGGCACAACCACAACCATTGTAACAACGCGCAAGCGCCCGATAATTCCAGACAAGCAGCGTAGGCCCTGTCATCGTGCGTGTTCCGAAGCTGGGTAACTCGCGCACCACCGTCCCGTGTGCACTCCGCCCTATGGCCCCTACTTCTTTCCCCTCGTGAGGATCCTCCTCCGGGGTACCGATTAGGCAACGACAGTTGGCGCCCACCGTGGGGCCTGAGGCGTCTGGAGGCCGGAACCGGGAGGGCTCCGCCATGGGAAGCTACGACGACTCGATCGCTGTGGGGCGAGTACTCTATGCCGGAATTTTCCGATCGTCCCTCCGGACGAATTCTGGATTCCGGCTAGGTCAAACCCCGTCAAGCTCTCCATCGTCCCAATCGGCGGCATCCACATCTTCATCGGCGAGACCGTCGATTCTGATGGAAACGCACTGGTAAGTAACGCTGACGCGTCCGCCGCTGAGCTGGACGCCGTCGCGAAGATCCGATCTGAGTTGCAGGAGCTCCCTAAGGAGGATTCCGCCTTAGATCTGAAAAAATCAAAGCCCACCCAATCCGCCCCTGAGCAGGAGAAAACGGTGGAAGACCAATGCAGATCCGCCTGGGTCTCCCAGGTGTTAGAGAAGCAAAGGTGTCACTTCGTGCACTTCTTGGCCCATACCGCAGGAGATGCCCTCCACCAGGACGAGGCCGATCCTTTGCAGGTTGGGGCACCCGAAACAACGTCGCTCCGGATCTGCAAGAAGCAGTCGGAGACAGCGACACTCCGGGACAAGAGGAAGCCGGAAACCCTGAGGAATCAATCCTCGGTAACTTGAGCCCAAATTCCGACGATGCCTCCTCAATAGGCACAGAAGAATACAATCGCTTGACGAAAGAGCTCGAGATCGGGGAAGAAGCTGACGGTGCCTCATCCATGAATACAGAAGAATTCAACCGCAAGCTCGAGGAACTCGGAGGCGGTGAGCAAGCTGACGTAGAATCCGCCCAGCCAATGCAGGTTCTAGCAACCGTAGCACCGCTGGATCAGCAGGAAACGGAAGACGAAGACTCCACCTCCGACCCAGGACCATCCAACGTAAGGTCTCCCTTAGATCGGGCACGACCACGAAAGGATGTCCTGTCACCAGAAGAGATGGTCGAGCAAGCGCGCATGGATTTAGTCGCGCAGTCTGATATTCTCAACAAACCAATAACTCCCGAGGAGGCTGCAGATCCGGAGGCCTTAGAAGCCAAAAGGCAGGAGATGCTGGCAACAGCTCAGAAATTTGCCAGGACCGCAGCCGCAATGCTGGAAGAAAGAACCCTAGCTGCGAACTTTGTGGACCACTTCCAAAAGAAGGATCGCGAGGTCGACGAATCACTTGCGACAGTCAAGAAGCTCCGAAAGGAATGGGAGGAAAGGGTGGCCTGTGCGCAGGAGGAGGTTGATAGGATCGCTCGAGAAGCCATCCCTCCCCGCAAGATTACCTTTGCAACACCCACAGAGCAACAGCCGCTCGCAACTCCGAAGGATAACATGAAGAAGGCTGCGGAGCTCCTGAAAAAGAAGGACGAGGAGATTGACATCAACTACGTCCGAAAGCTCGTTGCCTCAGCAATGCAGCAGCAGAGCAAGGCAGACACTTCGCGCAGGTTAGAATCCAATCCGGAACATTGCATATCCACCGCGCAGAAGGACGCCATAGCAAGTCAACACCGTGATGGCGAGTCGCGCACCGGATCCACGGAGCGCAGGAGGAAAGTCAGAGAACATCCGAATCCAATCCCGGTGCCCTCGGATTCAACCCCGAGAAACCCGGCAAAGGGAAAGGACCCGATGTATACTGGCAGAGACAAGTACCGTGTTCCATCACCGCCACCCCGAGCTTCGCGTCCTCCGCTACCTCCTCGACGTCGCAGTCCTGCCGGAAACCCCAGGCCCCATGGGCCAGGAGGAATCAACATCCGCGACAACATGCCACCTCCTAGGGACAGGAGCAGGGAGCGTACGCCGGAGCCACGCAGGAGCCGGAACCAAGACCGCGAGCCTGAGCCTCGTCGGAACCAAGAACGCGAGCCCGAGCCTCGCAGAAGCCAAGGGCGCGAGCCTGAACCTAGGAGGAGCCGGAACGAAGAGCGTGCGCCTGAGCCTCGCAGGAGTCGGAACGACGGAGGCGACCACCACCAAGAGGAAGGGAGCCACCGAAGCCGGAGCCAGCCGCGGGAGCAGCGCCGAGAGTCCGAAGGCGGAAGATCATCTTACAGGCCCCCTCGCAGATCTCCCTCGCCACCACCCAGTGGAGGCGGAGGTGGAGGCGGAGGCCGGAGATCCCGTTCCCGCTCAAAGTGACCCGGCGGCGGTCCTCGCGACGCTCGGGAACGTCTCAACGAGTATAGATTTGTAACATCCCAAAAATTTCAAAACAACAAAATGAATTTCCCTAGTTCCAAATTTTGGAACCAACAAAAACTTTTATTAAATTAAGTTTGATACATAGTGATCTTGCTTAATTCTTGTGCTTTTGCCATGATTGTTTAATTAGTATTTGAAATACTCTTAAACCCTAAACCTCACACCCCTTTTTACCATCCAAGTTAAAATAAAATAAAAAGAATTTAAATAAGAAAAGGCCTATGTGCCTATGGCTATTTTTGTAAAACTTTACCCTAGGCCTTTCCACTTTATTTAGAGGATTGGAAAACCTTCATAAACCTTATCTAGTACTTCTCAAACCATTTCCAAGTTGAAACCAAAGAAAATAAAAAGAAACTAAAAATGCCATAGAGGCATATGAGAGGAAAATGCAAATTTGTGAAATTGAGGATCATGACCCTAAGACTTGTGGTGAATGGTTGGATCACTCCTATATACCATTTCAACACTCAACAACATCAATTGGGTCAAGCCTAGTCAAATTAAAAATCAAATGCAACATATGCATAGAGGCATATGTGACACATAGCCATAATACCCAATTCTTGTTCTATGCCTTTATACCTTACCCAAATGGTGTGACACCATCTCTAAACCTAATCTAACACTAAATTGACCCTCAATCTTGCCCAAGTAAAGCAAGGGGAACAAATCACAAGAATAAGGAAATTTGACATATCACCTCTTATGTGTTATGGCCATTTTTGCAAGTCTTTGAACTAGACCTTTTGGAATGGTTTCAATGGTTTGGAAATGTTCCTAAACTAATAAGAATCACTTTGAAGTCAAGAAAAATCAAATCAAAAAGAGAGAAATCAAATAGGGAGAAAATCCCATTTTCACTCACATACACTTTTAGCCATTTTTGCAAATCTTCAACCAAGGCCACTTTGGCTTGTGCCATTGGTTGTAAAACACTTATATATCAATAACAAACACAAATGCATCAAAGAAACCAGAATCAAATCAAAGAAAAATGCAAGTTCAACTCACATAAGGTAATGGTCACTTTGCCCATTTATAAAATGTTACCCACTTTGTACCCCTGGTTTTGACTTTTCCTAAACCAACCTTGACCAACTCTTGCCATGTCATCCAAGACCTCATCAAGATGAACAAGTTTGATGTTGACCATCAGGGTTGACTCTGCCTAGGTTGACCAGAATAGAGGAGACAAGATGAGACATTGAAATAAAGAGAAGATTCACCCCAATTTGAAATCTTGCAAACTTTCACCAAATTGACCACCACCACCACCTTTCTACTTCAAATAATATATGAATGCAATCCCCCAAAAATATTTCCAAAATTTGAAAACATTTTTCTTTCGGCCATTTTTACAAACACCTTGTGGACAGCATCTAATTTGAAGCCCATGCTGGATTTTTGCTTGGACCAAGTCCAACCCTGGCCACCCCTGCAGCCCTGGAGCATCACCTCACCCTCCTGCACCATTTCCATCACCTGCAAACACTGGAGCTCGCTCACCTTTGACCAAAAGCTTCCATGCCGACCATGGCATGACACCACCATGCCACCCCTCTCTCTGGTCACTTCCGCCCTGCAGCACCATGTCACCTACAGTCCCCTGGACCCTAGACACCTGCTAGACATGACCATGAGACCAGACAAGCAAGGGGATGACCACAACACTCATGCCATGCCCATGGTCACCAACCCGTGGCCACCCATGTCTCTCTTCGTGCACACTGCATCCCGTCGCGTCCCACTGCGCCACTAGCTTCCCCTCACTCCCACGCACCTCCTAGACATGACCGTTCGGCCCAGAACGCCCTGTAGCCACGCCGTCGACGACATGGCCACCATGCCGGCCATGCCGCGCCTCCCTCCCCTGGAGCCTATATAAACCCCCCCCCCGCCATAATCCGAGCTCCGAGGCGAAAGATACGGCCCCCGCAAGGTTGCAGAATCGCGAGGAAGACGACGGCCCAGCGCCGTCGGATCGTCATCGGACGATCTGCGCGTCCCGCGCGTCGGCCACGTGCATGCGCCATGCATGCACGGCCCGGGCAGCAGCTGGGCCGGCCCACTTCCTTCCCGCCCTCAGTTTTCATTCAAATTTCGTTTTATTTATTTTCTGTGTTTTGCTCTCAGATGCTTTGCCAAATCTTTAATAACTTCAAATCTACTCGGTCATTTTTGACAAATTTTATATATTTAGAAAGCTCATGAAAGGACCCATCCAACCACACTGGATTCAAATCAAAATATGTTGTAGAATTTGAATAGTAAAAATAACAAAGCAGTAACTTTTCAAACTTCAAACAATTATTAAAAATCAACCATAAATGCTTTTGATTTGATTCCAACTCTCATAATTCACTTTTCAAATACTCTAATTTATTATGTAAATATATGATATGGGTACTGTATATGATCATGGGCTAGATTCAAATAGTGGCTATATGGCCATTTCTAGCCCATTTAAATTATTTCCAAATTTAAGATTTTAAATCTATGAGGTGTAGCACCTCATTTAAATCATATTCTCAAGTTGTATGAAGTAATGTGATGACTCTTGTTGCTTGGTCTCATATTTGCTCACTTAAGAATATTAAATAATTGCCATAGTAGCATTTAAATTGTTCCAACTAATTATTAAATCATATGAGAAGTATCCCTCTCATTTAAATCTTTGTCTCAAGTAATTCTACATGAGGTAGAGACCATGGTCTATCAACTCTCATATGGAATTCTTTGATGATATTAAATAATTACTATGTTGGTATTAAATTGCATGAGGTGCATCACCTCATTTAAATCATTTTCCCAAATGATGAGTATGAAGTGTTGACCTTGGTCAACATGAGTTCATATATTATCATATGAGGAAATTAAATCTTAAACAAGATTCAATGAGATGGAAGTATTTCTCCAAAGAAATAAATAGAAACCCTAATCAATATTTGTAATGAGAGGAAATTATTTTTCTTAAAAAGGAAACAAAGTCAACCAACATGTGAATAATGTTGTGATGCTAGAATAGCTGGTGTGAGTCATTTGTGTGATTAGTCTAGCACTTAAGTATTGTTTGGTGATTGTATCCTCGTATTCGTTTATAGACGCTAGTACCGGAGACTATCAAGAGGAGGAGGTGTTCTACCAAGAGGAAGAAGAAGAGAACTTTGATCCCTACTCCAACCAAGGCAAGCTAATATTCTTGCAAAGTGCAAAGCTCTACTAGAGCAAGGCACACTCACCAATTTACTTTATGCTTCATGATCCCATCCCAAGTTTTATTCTTACAAGCTTTTACTTTGATTATTATAACTTGCTTTTATAGTTAACTTTGGTCTAGAGATAGAATACTACAAGAGTATCAAAGTTAGCCTAGAACAATCAAAGCTAGTTAGCACCCCTCATGACTAGTTGCTAGTGCTAATAAATAAAATTGACTACTTTAGATGGGAACATGTGAAATGACATGACTTTGAAAACCTTGGAATGATGAGTCATTCTATTGAAAGATTTTGAAGGTGAATATGACTTGTGAATGACATGGTGAATTTTACAAAAACTGATGGTTGGGTTCGGATGCGATACCATTCCAATTTTGCAAGTACCCCCACAATACCTGATTATGGGTAAGGGCTTAACTGGAAGTTTATGTATCCTAGTATGGGTTCCCTCTAAACAAGCGTCATCGGGGTTATGCCAAGGGCTGCCTCCAAAGAAATATGAAATGATGTGAAATGACGTGAAATGAGGTGAATGTCCGGCCCAAGCCCTGTGCAGTTCCCAGGCTGACTGTCTGTCTTCACTGGGAGGCCAAGCTCATGGGGAGAGGTGCCTATACTAGGGTATGTAAGTGAAAGGTTATGGTTGGTAGTCCGCACACGGAGTGTGATAAATCAGGGCCAGTTAACCCTGACGGATTATTGCAAATGTTGTGGCACAAGTGTACGACCTCTGCAGAGTGTAGAACTATTCGAATAGCCGTGTCCACGGTTATGGACGATTGGAAAGGCCATATTGTTCCGTCATCAGACCATTTTCAAAAATGTGACATATGACTTGTGACTTGAACTTGAAAAGTGAATGGTGACTTTGACTTGAATCACAACAGAGTTGTGGGAATGACACTAATGTTCCCACTTGAGTTAGTTAGCAAATGAAGAGTCTTTTACTAAGTGCTTATGAAATAAAACTGGCTTTATGCAAATAAACCTAGAGCTTAGCACCCCCTTACTATAGTTGATAGTGCTTACACTAGTATTAGTTTGCGAGTACTTTAAAGTACTCATGGCTTTGTCCCTGGCTATTCAAATGGCCAGACTATGAAGGAGAACAGCAGTACGAGGAAGATGGACAGCAGGACGTCTACGACAACTAGGATCACTCCTGACGTCAACAGTTGCCTGTGGAATAGATGGACCACAACCGTTACTTCGCTTCCGCTATATGTTGTGTTTGTTGATCAATAGATCAACTATTTGTGTAATTGGATTTCTAGATCCACTATGATGTAAGACTGGATCATGTGATCCCTCTATGTAAGACAATTATGTGTTGTAATGAATGATGTGTTGTGATATCAATCTATTATGTCTCGCAAAAACAATATTCCTGGGATTGCGATGAATGGCATAATAGGCATCTGGACTTAAAAATCCGGGTGTTGACAAGTTGGTATCAGAGCCATTGTTGACCTTAGGAGACCCTAGTTAGAATGGACGTCCTGAAAAAATTTAGTTTCAAAAACAAATGAAGTGAATATTTATGAAAAATTATTCTCACTCTTATCCTTGAGATCTTTTTCAAAGAGAGAAATTTATGCTCTACTTTCTTTGTAATTCTACATAAAAGTTTGCACACTTGACCACTTCTCTAACTTACTCATCCTAATTGCTCACAGATGAAGTACCAATGTGAGTCCTATCAGCTTGGCCACGGAGGAGACCTGATGTTCGAGAAGGATTTGAAGCAACTAGTGGAATATTTAGGACGCCCGTATCCCGAGTTCTTCGGAATACCCCTCAACCATCCGTCGGGAGGACCACCTCGGTGGGAAGTTACTGCAGATCTGAGAGGAAAGCTAGGAGCTCCAATATGGGAAACCATATGGTTTTCTATAACGGGAAACACCTGGAAGGATGGAATAGCCAAAGCCATGCAGGAAGCAATTGCCCGTCTGTGCGGACAAAATGAGAACAAGATCAAGAACACTCGCTTTGTCTACTACCCAAGACACGATCCCATGGGAAGACCACTAACCATGCCACCGCACCCGGAAATGAACTACTATGTCGCATGCCTAGACTTCCTGCTTCACAAGACCCGCAAGGAGTTAGACAACGCCCGCGCTGGTCGCTAAGCACACCACCCCTGAAGATGAAGAGTAGTATCACAAAAGCACTATCGTAGGTGTGAGTTGTATCCGTCCCTTTGTATCATAGAGCGATGAATGGTTCTTAAAACCAACGGTGTGTTAGCTTTGTAATGTGTGATGTTTGGTATGAATGAAAAAGTGTTGTTGGTTTTTACCCCCTCAACACTACTCAAGTTTTGAAACTTTGTGAACTTTAACTCAAACAAACCATAGAAATTTCCCTCTTATCTTATCATTTACTCCAATGATCAGATGGCCCCACCAACCCGCAGCGCCACCCAAGACGCAATGATGCAGATGATCCAGATGATGATGGAAGATCGCGAAGCCGCGAGAGCTGAACGACAAGCCAACATTGCTGCACTACAGCAGATAGCTCAGAACAACCAGGGCCATGGAAACCACGATCACCCTGGATCGAAGCTGAAGAACTTTCAGAACACCAACCCTCCGATGTTCAGCAAAACCGAGGAACCACTTGACGCAGATGACTGGCTCCAGACAATGGAGAACAATCTGGAAGTTGCGGGAGTAGAAGCCGCAGAGAAAGTACTGTTCGCCACACACTACCTGTCAGGACCTGCAAGAGCCTGGTGGACAAGTGCCCGCGCAATGAATGCCGGACAAATGATGACTTGGGCAGATTTCAAGCTCAAGTTCAGCAAATATCATGTGCCCCAAGGACTGATCAAGAAGATGAGAGACGAGTTCCGCGAACTCAAACAAGGAAGGATGTCCGTGGTGGAATACCGCGACAGGTTTCTCACTCTGTCAAGGTATGCCCCGGATGAGACCGACACAAATGAAAAGAGGAAGGAAAGATTTCTGAATGGACTGCATGACGAGATGCAAACGGTGTTAGTGAACATTCCGTTCGCTGACCTCGAAGCCCTGGTAGACTCAGCAATACAGATGGAAGGGAAGCTACATCAAGCCAACGAGAACCGCAAGCGCCGGATGATGAACCAGAATGGACCCCACCATACACAGAAGCACCGCAACAATTCCCCTGGAGGATTTGCCTCAAGATACAACAAGCCCCCAGCTCAGATTTACCGCCCAAGCAACAACAACAACAACAACACCAACAACAACCGCAACAACAGCAACAACCACAACAACACGAACAACAACAACAACAACAACAACCCCAATGGCAACAACAACCACCCCAATACTGCCCCCGTGACTGGGAGTAACGTTGTTCCCGCCAACCCCAAAGACAAGTCCACCGTCAACTGCTATGAATGTGGAGTTGTGGGTCACTACTCCAATGAGTGCCCCAAGAAGCTTGCCAGGATTGCCGCCAACACCGCTGCACCTGCTCAGCAACGCGCCGCTTCGCAGTTAAAAGGAACCAGAACAACCGCAACGGCCGCCTCTACCACATGAATGCAGCAGAAGCACAGAAGCACCTCAGGCCATGCCAAGTATGTTTTCCTGTTAATCCAATTGCCCAATCTTTCTTAGGAACCTAACTTTTCTTAAAATCTCGGGACGAGATTTGTTTAAGGGGGAAGGGTTTGTAACATCCCAAAAATTTCAAAACAACAAAATGAATTTCCCTAGTTCCAAATTTTGGAACCAACAAAAACTTTTATTAAATTAAGTTTGATACATAGTGATCTTGCTTAATTCTTGTGCTTTTGCCATGATTGTTTAATTAGTATTTGAAATACTCTTAAACCCTAAACCTCACACCCCTTTTTACCATCCAAGTTAAAATAAAATAAAAAGAATTTAAATAAGAAAAGGCCTATGTGCCTATGGCTATTTTTGTAAAAACTTTACCCTAGGCCTTTCCACTTTATTTAGAGGATTGGAAAACCTTCATAAACCTTATCTAGTACTTCTCAAACCATTTCCAAGTTGAAACCAAAGAAAATAAAAAGAAACTAAAAATGCCATAGAGGCATATGAGAGGAAAATGCAAATTTGTGAAATTGAGGATCATGACCCTAAGACTGGTGGTGAATGGTTGGATCACTCCTATATACCATTTCAACACTCAACAACATCAATTGGGTCAAGCCTAGTCAAATTAAAAATCAAATGCAACATATGCATAGAGGCATATGTGACACATAGCCATAATACCCAATTCTTGTTCTATGCCTTTATACCTTACCCAAATGGTGTGACACCATCTCTAAACCTAATCTAACACTAAATTGACCCTCAATCTTGCCCAAGTAAAGCAAGGGGAACAAATCACAAGAATAAGGAAATTTGACATATCACCTCTTATGTGTTATGGCCATTTTTGCAAGTCTTTGAACTAGACCTTTTGGAATGGTTTCAATGGTTTGGAAATGTTCCTAAACTAATAAGAATCACTTTGAAGTCAAGAAAAATCAAATCAAAAAGAGAGAAATCAAATAGGGAGAAAATCCCATTTTCACTCACATACACTTTTAGCCATTTTTGCAAATCTTCAACCAAGGCCACTTTGGCTTGTGCCATTGGTTGTAAAACACTTATATATCAATAACAAACACAAATGCATCAAAGAAACCAGAATCAAATCAAAGAAAAATGCAAGTTCAACTCACATAAGGTAATGGTCACTTTGCCCATTTATAAAATGTTACCCACTTTGTACCCCTGGTTTTGACTTTTCCTAAACCAACCTTGACCAACTCTTGCCATGTCATCCAAGACCTCATCAAGATGAACAAGTTTGATGTTGACCATCAGGGTTGACTCTGCCTAGGTTGACCAGAATAGAGGAGACAAGATGAGACATTGAAATAAAGAGAAGATTCACCCCAATTTGAAATCTTGCAAACTTTCACCAAATTGACCACCACCACCACCTTTCTACTTCAAATAATATATGAATGCAATCCCCCAAAAATATTTCCAAAATTTGAAAACATTTTTCTTTCGGCCATTTTTACAAACACCTTGTGGACAGCATCTAATTTGAAGCCCATGCTGGATTTTTGCTTGGACCAAGTCCAACCCTGGCCACCCCTGCAGCCCTGGAGCATCACCTCACCCTCCTGCACCATTTCCATCACCTGCAAACACTGGAGCTCGCTCACCTTTGACCAAAAGCTTCCATGCCGACCATGGCATGACACCACCATGCCACCCCTCTCTCTGGTCACTTCCGCCCTGCAGCACCATGTCACCTACAGTCCCCTGGACCCTAGACACCTGCTAGACATGACCATGAGACCAGACAAGCAAGGGGATGACCACAACACTCATGCCATGCCCATGGTCACCAACCCGTGGCCACCCATGTCTCTCTTCGTGCACACTGCATCCCGTCGCGTCCCACTGCGCCACTAGCTTCCCCTCACTCCCACGCACCTCCTAGACATGACCGTTCGGCCCAGAACGCCCTGTAGCCACGCCGTCGACGACATGGCCACCATGCCGGCCATGCCGCGCCTCCCTCCCCTGGAGCCTATATAAACCCCCCTCCTCGCTTGGGACAGCACCACACCATCCCACAGCATCCTCCCCTCCCTCCTAGCACCGCTCCTCTCCTCTCTTTGCCGCTCATCGGTGCAAAAACTAGCCGGCGGTCACCACCAAAAGCCGCCCAGATTTTTGTCACCATAGCCCTCGAGCCCTACACCAAAGTTGTAGCCCTTAGAAAGAGCTTTCCAACGCACCCAACCCCGCCTAATCCGAGCTCCGAGGCGAAAGATACGGCCCCCGCAAGGTTGCAGAATCGCGAGGAAGACGACGGCCCAGCGCCGTCGGATCGTCATCGGACGATCTGCGCGTCCCGCGCGTCGGCCACGTGCATGCGCCATGCATGCACGGCCCGGGCAGCAGCTGGGCCGGCCCACTTCCTTCCCGCCCTCAGTTTTCGTTCAAATTTCGTTTTAATTATTTTCTGTGTTTTGCTCTCAGATGCTTTGCCAAATCTTTAATAACTTCAAATCTACTTGGTCATTTTTGATAAATTTTATATATTTAGAAAGCTCATGAAAGGCCCCATCCAACCACACTGGATTCAAATCAAAATATGTTGTATAATTTGAATAGTAAAAATAACAAAGCAGTAACTTTTCAAACTTCAAACAATTATTAAAAATCAACCATAAATGCTTTTGAGTTGATTCCAACTCTCATAATTCACTTTTCAAATACTCTAATTTATTATGTAAAAATATGATATGGGTACTGTATATGATCATGGGCTAGATTCAAATAGTGGCTATATGGCCATTTCTAGCCCATTTAAATTATTTCCAAATTTAAGATTTTAAATCTATGAGGTGTAGCACCTCATTTAAATCATATTCTCAAGTTGTATGAAGTAATGTGATGACTCTTGTTGCTTGGTCTCATATTTGCTCACTTAAGAATATTAAATAATTGCCATAGTAGCATTTAAATTGTTCCAACTAATTATTAAATCATATGAGAAGTATCCCTCTCATTTAAATCTTTGTCTCAAGTAATTCTACATGAGGTAGAGACCATGGTCTATCAACTCTCATATGGAATTCTTTGCATGAAACATCCAGAAGTTTCCTCACCCGATGGTTGGCGACCAGAAACGAGTGCGAGAACGTAGATAACCGCACAACAATGCACGCCTTCATTGGTGGTTTGCAGCGTGGGGGGCTGCTGCGCCACAAGCTTACTTGCCTGGTGAACGCGAACAAGCTCACTCTTGACGAGATGATAAATATCGCCAGTGATCACACCGCCGCCGATGACGACTGATACGTCTCAAACGTATCTATAATTTCTTATGTTCCATGCTACTTTATTTATGATACCTACATGTTTTATACACATTATATGTCATTATTATGCGTTTTCCGGAACTAACCTATTAACGAGATTCCGAAGTGCCAGTTCCTGTTTTCTGCTGTTTTTGGTTTTAGAAATCCTAGTAACGAAATATTTTCGGAATTGGACGAAATCAACGCCCAGTTCCTATTTTGCCCTAAGCATCCGAACACCCGAGAACCACGAGGAGGGCCTGTGGGCCCAGACGACAGGGTGGCGGGCCAGGGCTGGGCCCGTGCCCCCCTAGTGTGTCGTCGCCTCGTCGACCCTCCGACTCCGCCTCTTCGCCTATTTAAGGGTCCCTGACCTAAAACCCCGAGAGGAATAAGCCACGGTACGCGAAACCTTCTAGAGCCGCCGCCATCGCGAAGCCAAGATCTGGGGGACAGGAGTCTCTGTTCCGGCACGCCGCCGGGACGGGGAAGTGCCCCGGAAGGCTTCTCCATCGACACCGCTGCCATCTCCACCGCCATTTTCATCAACGCTGCTGCTCCCATGAGGAGGGAGTAGTTCTCCATTGAGGCTCGGGGCTGTACCGGTAGCTATGTGGTTCATCTCTCTCCTATGTACTTCAATACAATAATCTCATGAGCTGCCTTACATGATTGAGATTCATATGATGATGCTTGTAATCTAGATGTCATTATGCTAGTCAAGTGGGTTTTACTTATGTGATCTCCGGAGACTCCTTGTCCCACGTGTGCAAAGGTGACAGTGTGTGCACCGTGTGGGTCTCTTAGGCTATATTTCACAGAATACTTATTCACTGTTATGAATGGCGTAGTGAAGTGCTTATTTATATCTCTTTATGATTGCAATGTGTTTTGTATCACAATTTATCTATGTGCTACTCTAGTGATGTTATTAAAGTAGTTTTATTCCTCCGCACGATGTAATGGTGACAGTGTGTGCATCCGTGTTAGTACTTGGCGTAGGCTATGATTATGATCTCTTGTAGATTATGAAGTTAACTATCGCTATGATGGTATTGATGTGATCTATTCCTCCTACATGATATGAAGGTGACAGTGTGCATGCTATGTTAGTACTTGGTTTAGTCATGTCGATCTTTCATGCACTCTAAGGTTATTTAAATATGAACATTGAATTGTGGAGCTTGTTAACTCCGGCATTGAGGGTTCGTGTAATCCTACGCAATGTGTTCATCATCCAACAAGAGAGTGTAGAGTATGCATTTATCTATTCTGTTATGTGATCAAAGTTGAGAGTGTCCACTAGTGAAAGTCTAATCCCTAGGCCTTGTTCCTAAATACTGCTATCGCTGCTTGTTACTGTTTTACTGCGTTACTACTGCTGCGTTACTACTGTTTGTTTACTTCCTACAATATTACTACCATCAACTGCACGCCAGCAAGCTATTTTCTGGCGCCGTACTACTGCTCATATTCATTCATACCACTTGTATTTCACTATCTCTTCGCCGAACTAGTGCACCTATTAGGTGTGTTGGGGACACAAGAGACTTCTTGCTTTGTGGTTGCAGGGTTGCATGAGAGGGATATCTTTGACCTCTTCCTCCCTGAGTTCGATAAACCTTGGGTGATCCACTTAAGGGAAAACTTGCTGCTGTTCTACAAACCTCTGCTCTTGGAGGCCCAACACTGTCTACAAGAATAGAAGCACCCGTAGACATCAACAACGCAGGCGGAGATCTCGCAGCTACAGCCATACCCCTGCACCAACAAAAGAAAAACCGTGACAACGGCGTCAGCAATAGCAACAAGCGGAAGAACCCCCTGAAGACCAGAAAGGCGGAGGATCCGACATGGTCGCCATGACGTTCCAACGTGGAGGTCCAGGAGGAGGAAGAGGCCGCGGACGTGGAGGCGGAGCCGGCAGGGGCCAGCAGCGTGCTGACGAGGTCACCGCAGCCGGATCCCGCGCCCCCAAACGTACGAAGAATACAGGGATATGCCGTGCCTGGCTCATCTAGATCCGGCTACGGGCAAATCCACCAACACCAATCGCAACTGCAAGTGGGTCAATGATCTGAAGAACGACCCGGAGGCAGGGTACAAGCAAGCCCGGAAGCACCGCCTACGCGGCAAAGGAGGCAAGGGCAAGAACAAGGACAAAGAAGAGGACAGTTCCGAGGCCATGGATGAGGATGACGCTTCGCCGGAACCCAAGGAGGGTACCGCAGCCAACAAATCCAATCCCTTCGGCAAAAAGAGTGTCGGAACCTACCACACCTTCCTCGGAACCCCAACTGTCCGCGCGAAAAAATCGGCGCTCCGGATCTTGAACGCCACAGTTCCGGCTGTGCCGCAGTATGTCAAGTGGTCGGAGAAAGCCTGTACTTTTGACAGGTCGGATCACCCGGCCGTCATCCCCAAAGAGTGCTACGCCCTGGTTGTAAGTCCCCGCATAGACGGGTATGACTTCTCCAAGTGCCTTATGGATGGAGGAGCTAGCCTGAACATCATGTACCTGGAGACCCTGGAGAAGATGAACCTAACCAAGGACCAGCTGAAGCACAGCACCACTGAATTTCATGGTGTGGTTCCGGGTAAAAAGGCCAACTCCCTGGGTAGCATCAAACTTCCCGTGGCCTTCGGCGATGTTAACAATTACCGCGAAGAGATGATCACGTTTGAAGTAGTGCCCTTCAAAAGCTCCTACCACGTGATCTTCGGCAGGCCCACCTACCACAAGTTCCACGCCAGGGCATGCTACATCTACAACAAGCTCAAGATTCCGGGCCCTAACGGTATGATCACCGTGTCCGGAGATTACAAAAAAGCAAGGGACTGCGAGGAGGGTGATGCGCGTAAATGTACACGTCCGTTGGGAACCCCAAGAGGAAGGTATGATGCGCACAGTGGCAAGTTTTCCCTCAGAAAGAAACCAAGGTTGATCGAACCAGGAGGAGCCAAGAAGCACGTTGAAGGTTGATGGTCGCGAAATGTGATGCGGCGCAACACCAGGGATTCCGGCGCCAACGCGGAACCTGCACAACACAACCCAAGTACTTTGCCCCAACGAAACAGTGAGGTTGTCAATCTCACCGGCTTGTTGTAACAAAGGATTAAGCGTATCGAGTGGAAGATGTTTGCAAAGAAAACAGTAAAACACAATTGCAGTAGATTGTATGCTATGTAAAGAATAGGACCGGGGTCCACAGTTCACTAGAGGTGTCTCTCCCATAAGATAAAAGCATGTTGGGTGAACAAATTACAGTCGGGCAATTGACAAATAGAGAAGGGCATAACAATGCATATACATGATATGATAAATATAGTGAGATTTAATTGGGCATTACGACAAAGTACATAGACCGCCATCCAACTGCATCTATGCCTAAAAAGTCCACCTTCAGGTTATCATCCGAACCCCATTCAGTATTAAGTTGCTAAGCAACAGACAATTGCATTAAGTATGGTGCGTAATGTAATCAACAACTACATCCTTAGACATAGCATCAATGTTTTATCCCTAGTGGCAACAGCACATCACAACCTTAGAACCTACTGTCACGATCCCAGGCATCAACCCGCTATCGAGCATAAATACTCCCTCTTGGAGTTAAGAGCAAAAACTTGGCCAGAGCCTCTACTAATAACGGAGAGCATGCAAGATCATAAACAACACATAAACAATAGATTGATAATCACCATAACATAGTATTCTCTATCCATCGGATCCCGACAAACACAACATATAGTATTACATATAGATGATCTTGATCATGTTAGGCAGCTCACAAGATCCAACAATGAAGCACAACGAGGAGAAGACGACCATCTAGCTACTGCTATGGACCCACGGTCCAGGGGTGAACTACTCACTCATCACTCCGGAGGCGATCATGGCGATGAAGAGTCCTCCGGGAGATGAATCCCCTCTCCCAGGGTGCCGGAGGCGATCTCCTGAATCCCGAGATGGGATTCGCGGCGGCGGCGTCTCGGAAGGTTTTCCGTATCGTGGCTCTCGACTGGGGGTTTCGCGACGGAGACTTTAAGTAGGCGGAAGGTCAACGCAGGGGGCCACACGAGGGCCCAGGGGTAGGCCGGCGCCCGGGCTTGGGCCGCGCCGCCCTAGCCCCTGGCTGCCTCGTGGCCCCACTTCGTTATCTCTTCGGTCTTCGGAAGCTTCGTGCAAAAATAGGACCCTGGGCGAAAGTTTCGTCCAATTCCGAGAATATTTCCTTACTAGGATTTCTGAAACCAAAAACAGCAGAAAACAGCAACTGGCTCTTCGGCATCTTGTTAATAGGTTAGTTCCAGAAAATGCATAAATATGACATATAATGTGCATAAAACATGTAGGTATCATCAATAAAGTAGCATGGAACATAAGAAATTATCGATACATTGGAGACGTATCATCCCCAAGCTTAGTTCTGCTCGTCCCGAGCAGGTAAAACGATAACAAAGATAATTTCTGAAGTGACATGCCATCATAATCTTGATCATACTATTTGTAAACATATGTAATGAATGCAGCGATCAAAACAAAGGTAATGACATGAGTAAACAACTGAATCATAAAGCAAAGACTTTTCATGAATAGTACTTCAAGACAAGCATCAATAAGTCTTGCATAAGAGTTAACTCATAAAGCAATAAATCAAAGTAAAGGTGTTGAAGCAACACAAAGGAAGATTAAGTTTCAGCGGTTGCTTTCAACTTATAACATGTATATCTCATGGATATTGTCAACATAAAGTAATATAACAAGTGCAATATGCAAGTATGTAGGAATCAATGCACAGTTCACACAAGTGTTTGCTTCTTAAGGTGGAAGGAGATAGGTAAACTGACTCAACAATAAAAGTAAAAGAATGGTCCTTCAAAGAGGAAATCATCGATTGCTGTATTTGTGCTAGAGCTTTTATTTTAAAAACATGAAACAATTTTGTCAACGGTAGTAATAAAGCATATGAGTTATGTAAATTATATCTTACAAGTTGCAAGCCTCATGCATAGTATACTAATAGTGCCCGCACCTCGTCCTACTTAGCTTGGACTACCGGATCTTTGCATGCCATGTTTCAACCAAGTGTCACAAACGGGTACCTCCATGCCGCCTGTACAAAGGTCTAAGGAGAATGCTCGCATTTTGGATTTCTCGCTTTTGATTATTCTCAACTTAGACATCCATACCGGGACAACATGGACAACATATAATGGACTCCTCTTAAATGCATAAGCATGTAGCAATGATTATTATTCTCATATGAGATTGAGGATATATGTCCAAAACTGAAACTTCAACCATGATTCATGGCTTTAGTTAGCGGCCCAATGTTCTTCTCAAACAATTTTGCATGCTCCAACCACTAAAATGATAGATCCTTCAGACAAGACGGACATGCATAGCAACTCACATGATATTCAACAATAGTTGATGGCGTTCCCCAGAAGCATGGTTATCGCACAACAAGCAACTTAATAAAAGATAAAGTGCATAAGTACATATTCAATACTACGATAGTTTTTAAGGCTATTTTGTCCCATTAGCTATATATTGCAAAGGTGAATGATGGAATTTTAAAGGTAGCACTCAAGCAATTTACTTTGGAATGGCGGAGAAATACCATGTAGTGGGTAGGTATGGTGGACACAAATGGCATAGTAGTTGGCTCAAGGATTTTGGATGCATGAGAAGTATTCCCTCTCGATACAAGGTTTAGGCTAGCAAGGTTATTTGAAGCAAACTCAAGGATGAACAGGTGCAGCAAAACTCACATAAAAGACATATTGTAAACATTATAAGACTCTACACCGTCTTCCTTGTTGTTCAAAACTCAATACTAGATATTATCTAGACCTTAGAGAGACCAAATATGCAAATCAAATTTTAGCAAGCTCTATGTATTTCTTCATTAATGGGTGCAAAGCATATGATGCAAGAGCTTAAACATGAGCATAACAATTGCCAAGTATCACATTATCCAAGACATTTTAGAATTACTACATGTAGCATTTTCCAATTCCAACCATATAACAATTTAACGAAGAAGAAACTTCGCCTTGAACATTATGAGTAAAGCCTAAGGACACATGTGTCCATATGCAACAGCGGAGCGTGTCTCTCTCCCACAAAGTGAATGCTAGGATCCATCTTATTCAAACAAAAACAAAAACAAAAACAAACCGACGCTCCAAGTAAAGAACACAAGATGTGATTGAATAAAAATATAGTTTCAGGGGAGGAACCTGATGATGTTGTCGATGAAGAAGGGGATGCCTTGGGCATCCCCAAGCTTAGACGCTTGAGTCTTCTTAAAATATGCAGGGGTGAACCACGGGGCATCCCCAAGCTTAGAGCTTTCACTCCTCTTGATCATAGTATATCATTCTCCTCTCTTGACCCTTGAAAACTTTCTTCACACCAAACTTCAAGCAAACTCATTAGAGGGTTAGTGCACAATTAATAATTCACTCATTCAGAGGTGACACAAACATTCTTTACACTTCTGGACATTGCATAATGCTACTGGACATTAATGGATCAAAGAAATAAATCCAACATAGCAAAAGAGACAATGCGAAATAAAAGGCAGAATCTGTCAAAAACAGACAGTCCGTAAAGACGAATTTAAAGATGGCACCAGACTTGCTCAAATGGAAAAACTCAAAACTAATGAAAGTTGCGTACATATCTGAGGATCACGCTCGTAAATTGGCAGATTTTGTCGAATTTTCTACAGAGAACTGTGCCCAGATTCGTGACAGACAGCAATGCTGTTTCTGCGCAGCAATCCCAAATATAATATCAACTTTGACATAGAAACTTTACTTGGCACAAAAACATGATAAGGAGAGGTTGCTACAGTAGTAAACAACTTCCAAGACTCAACAAAACAAAAAATTGCTGTAGTAAAAACATGGGTTGTCTCCCATAAGCGCTTTTCTTTAACGCCTTTCAGCTAGGCGCAGAAAGTGCAAATCAAGTAACATCGAGAGTAGAAGCATCAACATCATAGCTTGTTCTAATAATAGAATCAAAAGGCAACTTCATTCTCTTTCTAGGGAAGTGTTCCATACCTTTCTTGAGAGGAAATTGATATTTAATATTACCTTCCCTCATATCAATAACAGCACCAACGGTTCGAAGAAAAGGTCTTCCCAACACAATAGGACAAGATGCATTGCATTCGATATCCAAGACAACAAAATCAACGGGGACAAGGTTATTGTTAACCGTAATATGCACATTATCAATCCTCCCCAAAGGTTTCTTTTTAACATTATCGGCAAGATTAACATCCAAATAACAATTCTTCAATGGTGGCAAGTCAAGCATATCATAAATCTTTTTAGGCATAACAGAAATACTTGCACCAAGATCACATAAAGCATTACATTCAAAGTCATTGAATTTCATTTTAATGATGGGCTCCCAACCATCTTCTAACTTTCTAGGAATAGAAGTTTCAAGTTTTAGTTTCTCTTCTCTAGCTTTTATGAGAGCATTTGTAATATGTTTTGTAAAGGCTAAATTTATAGCACTAGCATTAGGACTTTTAGCAAGTTTTTGTAAGAACTTTATAACTTCAGAGATGTGGCAATCATCAAAATCTAAATCATTATGAGCTACAGCAATGGGATCATTGTTCCCAAGGTTGGAAAAAATTTCAGCAGTTTTATCACAAGCAGTTTCAGCAGTTTTAGCAATTTCAGGCAGTTTTGTACGCTTTGCACTAAGAGTAGAAACATTGCCAACACCGATTATTTTACTATTGATAGTAGGAGGTGCAGCAACATGTGAAGAATTAGCATTACTAGTGGTGGTAATAGTCCAAACTTTAGCTACATTATTCTCTTTAGCTAGTTTTTCATTTTCTTCTCTATCCCACCTAGCACGCAATTCAGCCATTAATCTTATATTCTCATTAATTCTAACTTGGATGGCATTTGCTGTAGTAGTAATCTTATTATCAATATCATTATTAGGCATAACTTTCAATTTTAAAAGATTAACATCAGAGGCAAGTCTATCAACTCTAGAAGCAATAATATCAATTTTATCAAGCTTTTCCTCAACAGATTTGTTAAAAGCAGTTTGTGTACTAATAAATTCTTTAAGCATAGCTTCAAGACCAGGGGGTACACTCCTATTATTATTGTAAGAATTCCCATAAGAATTACCATAACCATTACCATTAGCAGAAGGATATGGCCTATAGTTATTACCAGAGTTGTTCCTATAAGCATTGTTGTTGAAATTATTATTTTTAATGAAATTCACATCAACATTCTCTTCTTGAGCAACCAATGAAGCTAAAGGAACATTATTTGGATCAACATTAGATCTACCATTCACAAGCATAGACATAATCACATCAATCTTATCACTCAAGGAAGAGGTTTCTTCAACAGAATTTACCTTCTTACCTTGTGGAGCTCTTTCCGTGTGCCATTCAGAGTAATTTATCATCATATCATCAAGAAGTTTTGTAGCCGCCCCCAATGTGATGGACATAAAGGTACCTCCAGCAGCTGAATCCAATAAATTCCGCGAAGAAAAATTTAGTCCTGCATAGAAGGTTTGGATGATCATCCAAGTAGTCAGTCCATGGGTTGGGCAATTCTTTACCAAGGTTTTCATTCTCTCCCATGCTTGAGCAACATGTTCAGTATCTAATTGTTTAAAATTCATTATGCTACTTCTCAAAGATATAATTTTAGCGGGAGGATAATATCTACCAATAAAAGCATCCTTGCATTTAGTCCATGAATCAATACTATTCTTAGGCAAAGATAGCAACCAATCTTTAGCTCTTCCTCTTAATGAGAAAGGAAACACTTTTAATTTAATAATATCACCATCTACATCTTTATACTTTTGCATTTCACAAAGTTCAACAAAATTATTGAGATGGGCAACAGCATCATCAGAACTAACACCAGAAAATTGATCTCTCATAACCAAATTCAGTAAAGCAGGTTTAATTTCAAAGAATTCTGATGTAGTAGCAGGTGGAGCAATAGGTGTGCATAGGAAATCATTATTATTTGCATTTGTGAAGTCACACAACTTAGTATTTTCAGGAGTATTCATTTTAGCAACGGTAAATAAAACAAACTAGATAAAGTAAATGCAAGTAACTAATTTTTTTGTGTTTTTGATATGGAGAGCAAGACAGTAAATAAAGTAAAACTAGCAACTAATTTTTTTGTATTTTGATTTAGTGCAGCAAACAAAGTAGTAAATAAAATAAAGCAAGACAAAAACAAAGTAAAGAGATTGAGAAGTGGAGACTCCCCTTGCAGCGTGTCTTGATCTCCCCGGCAACGGCGCCAGAAAACAGCTTGATGCGCGTAAATGTACACGTCCGTTGGGAACCCCAAGAGGAAGGTATGATGCGCACAACGGCAAGTTTTCCCTCAGAAAGAAACCAAGGTTGATCGAACCAGGAGGAGCCAAGAAGCACGTTGAAGGTTGATGGTCGTGAAATGTGATGCGGCGCAACACCAGGGATTCCGGCGCCAACGCGGAACCTGCACAACACAACCCAAGTACTTTGCCCCAACGAAACAGTGAGGTTGTCAATCTCACCGGCTTGTTGTAACAAAGGATTAAGCGTATCGAGTGGAAGATGTTTGCAAAGAAAACAGTAAAACACAATTGCAGTAGATTGTATGCTATGTAAAGAATAGGACCGGGGTCCACAGTTCACTAGAGGTGTCTCTCCCATAAGATAAAAGCATGTTGGGTGAACAAATTACAGTCGGGCAATTGACAAATAGAGAAGGGCATAACAATGCATATACATGATATGATAAATATAGTGAGATTTAATTGGGCATTACGACAAAGTACATAGACCGCCATCCAACTACATCTATGCCTAAAAAGTCCACCTTCAGGTTATCATCCGAACCCCATTCAGTATTAAGTTGCTAAGCAACAGACAATTGCATTAAGTATGGTGCGTAATGTAATCAACAACTACATCCTTAGACATAGCATCAATGTTTTATCCCTAGTGGCAACAGCACATCACAACCTTAGAACCTACTGTCACGATCCCAGGTGTCAATGAAGGCATGAACCCACTATCGAGCATAAATACTCCCTCTTGGAGTTAAGAGCAAAAACTTGGCCAGAGCCTCTACTAATAACGGAGAGCATGCAAGATCATAAACAACACATAAACAATAGATTGATAATCACCATAACATAGTATTCTCTATCCATCGGATCCCGACAAACACAACATATAGTATTACATATAGATGATCTTGATCATGTTAGGCAGCTCACAAGATCCAACAATGAAGCACAACGAGGAGAAGACGACCATCTAGCTACTGCTATGGACCCATGGTCCAGGGGTGAACTACTCACTCATCACTCCGGAGGCGATCATGGCGATGAAGAGTCCTCCGGGAGATGAATCCCCTCTCCGGCAGGGTGCCGGAGGCGATCTCCTGAATCCCCGAGATGGGATTCGCGGCGGCGGCGTCTCTGGAAGGTTTTCCGTATCGTGGCTCTCGGTGCTGGGGGTTTCGCGACGGAGACTTTAAGTAGGCGGAAGGTCAACGCGGGGGGCCACACGAGGGCCCAGGGGGTAGGCCGGCGCGGCCAGGGCTTGGGCCGTGCCGCCCTAGCCCCTGGCTGCCTCGTGGCCCCACTTCGTTATCTCTTCGGTCTTCTGGAAGCTTCGTGCAAAAATAGGACCCTGGGCGAAAGTTTCGTCCAATTCCGAGAATATTTCCTTACTAGGATTTCTGAAACCAAAAACAGCAGAACAGCAACTGGCTCTTCGGCATCTTGTTAATAGGTTAGTTCCAGAAAATGCATAAATATGACATATAATGTGCATAAAACATGTAGGTATCATCAATAAAGTAGCATGGAACATAAGAAATTATCGATACGTTGGAGACGTATCAGCCCGCCTTTGCAGAATCCGTCATATCTGGAGAAGAGCTGCAAGGCTACAGAGCCGCGGTGGATCCGACTGAGATGCAGACCACCAAGAAGCAGATCTCCGAACAGAAAACCTCGTTCAAGGCCGCGATAGAAACCAAGAAGCACGACCTCGTTGAAGGCGACAACTCCAAGCAGGTTTCAGTCGGAGCCAACATGGACCCCAAATAGGAAAGCGCGCTCGTCGAGTTCCTCCGAGCCAACATGGATATCTTCGCATGGCAACCTTCTGACATGTCCGGAGTACCAAGGGAACTCGCCGAGCACTACCTCAACATAAATCCGGGTGCAAAACCGGTGAAGCAAGCTATGCGACGCTTTGGAGACAAGAAGCGCCGCGCCATAGGAATGGAATTAGCAAAGTTACTAGAGGCAGGTTTTGTAGTAGAAGTTATCCATACTGATTGGGTCGCAAACCCCGTCCTTGTACCCAAAAAGAATTCTGAAATACTAAGAATGTGCATCGATTACTCCGGCTTGAATAAGCATTGTCCGAAGGATCCGTTCCCTTTGCCGCGCATTGACCAAGTCATTGATTCGACGGCGGGGGCGGAACTTCTGTGTTTTCTTGACGCATATTCCGGGTATCATCAGATCCGGATGAAGGAGTCTGACCAAAAGGCGACCTCTTTCATCACACCCTTTGGCACATACTGTTATGTTACCATGCCTTTTGGCTTGAAAAACGCAGGTGCCACATACCAACGTACGATGCAGCGGTGCCTGAAGGACCAGATCGGCCGGAACGTGCACGCTTACGTCGACGACATCGCGGTCATGACCCGGAAAGGATCCGACTTGCTCAGCGACCTCAAGGAAACCTTCGATAATCTCCGACGGTACAAGATGATGTTAAATCCGCTGAAGTGCGTCTTTGGCGTACCAGCAGGAAAACTCCTTGGCTTCATTGTTTCTCACAGGGGCATTGAAGTTAACCCGGAAAAAATCAAGGCTATCCTGAACATCAAGAGGCCAACTTGTCTCAAAGACGTGCAACGATTAACTGGTTGCGTCGCCGCAATCAGTCGGTTTGTTAGCCGTCTTGGCGAGAAAGCCCTACCTCTGTACAAGCTGCTGAAGAAAACAGACAAATTTGTCTGGGACGAAGAAGCAGATAAAGCACTTCAGGGACTGAAGAACATACTCTCCTCCCCACCCATATTGGCAGCTCCAGCTGAGTCAGAGCCTATGCTCCTCTACATGGCAGCTACCAACAAAGTCATCAGCCTCGTAATTGTGGTGGTGCGACAGGAAGAAGGACATGAGCACGGAGTCCAGAGGCCAGTCTATTACATTAGCGAAGTCTTGACGGAATCCAAGCAGAGATATCCTCACTTTCAGAAGCTAGCCTACGGAGTATTCCTAGGCAGCCGGAAGCTGAGGCACTACTTCCAGGAGCACCCAATAACAGTGGTGAGCAAGACTCCCCTGGCAACAATCATCAACAACTCCGACGCAACAGGGCGCGTAGCAAAATGGGGCATCGAGCTATCTGCCTTCGACATCAACTACGAAGCCAGAACTGCAATCAAGTCTCAAATTCTAGCAGATTTCATCGCGGATTGGACTGAAGCGCCGGAGGGCACACCTGTGCCGGAACCTGAAGCTTGGGTCATGCACTTCGACGGATCCAAGCAACATCAAGGCTCGGGGGCTGGAGTTACCCTGAAGTCACCTACCGGAGAAGAACTGCAGTACGTTCTGCAGATTCACTTCGAAGCTACCAATAATATGGCGGAATACGAGGCTCTACTACACGGTCTGCGCATCGCTAAGGAGATTGGAATCAAGCACATCATATGCTGCGGAGATTCCGACTTGGTGGCACAACAAGTAGCCGGAACCTGGAACGCCAGAAACTCCGTCATGGCGGCTTACAGAGACGAAGTTGACGAGATCGCCAAATGCTTCCTCGGATACGAAGTCAAGTACGTCAGGAGAGATACGTCTCCAACGTATCGATAATTTCTTATGTTCCATGCCACTTTATTGATGATATCTACATGTTTTATACACATTATATGTCATTATTATGCGTTTTAACTAACCTATTGACGAGATGCCGAAAGGCCAGCTGTTTTTTCTGTTTTTGGTTTCAGAAATCCTAGTAACGAAATATTCTCGGAATCGGACGAAATCACCGCCAAAGTTCCTATTTTTCCCGGAAGCTTCCAGAGCACCGGAGGAGGATGAGAGGGGAGCCAGGGGCCCCACACCACACCCGGCGCGGGCCAGGGGGGGCGCGCCCCCCTAGGGTGTGGGCACCCCGTGGCTCCTCCGACTCCCTCTCTTCGCCTATTTAGGCCTCTCTGACCTAAAAACCCCGAGGGAGACCACGATACGCAGAAAAACCTTCCAGAGCCGCCGCCATCGCGAAATCAAGATTCGGGGGACAGAACTCTCTGTTCCGGCACCCTGCCGGACGGGGAATTGCCCCCGGAGTCATCTCCACCGCCGTCTCCACCGCCATCTTCACCGCCATCGCTGCCTCCATGATGAGGAGGGAGTAGTTCTCCCCTGGGGCTGAGGGCTCTACCGTAGCTATGTGGTTAATCTCTCTCTGTACTCCAATACAATGATCTCATGAGCTGCCTTACATGATTGAGATCCATATGATGAGCTTTGTATCGCTACTAGTTGTGTGCTACTCATGTGATGTTATTAAAGTAGTTATATTCCTCCTACTTGGTGTAAAGGTGATTAGTGTGTGCACCCTGTGGTTCTTGTCGTAGGCTATGATCACGATCTCTTGTAGATTGTGGAGTTAATTATCATTATGATAGTATTGATGTGATCTATTCCTCCTTCATAGTGTAATATGGACAGCGTGTGCACTATGTTAGTTCTTGGTTTATTTTGCAATGATCTATTATGCTCTAAGGTTACTTAAATATGAACATGGAATTGTGGAGCTTGTTAACTCCGGCATTGAGGGTTCGTGTAATCCTACGCAATGATGTTCATTATCAAACAAGAGTGTATGTAGCACATTTGAGAAGAAGTATTTATTATGAGATCAATGTTGAGAGTGTCCACTAGTGAAAGTATGATCCCTAGGCCTTGTTTCCAATACTGAAAACACCGTTTACTTACTGTTCTGTTGCATGTTTACTCGCTGCCATATTTTATTCAGATTGCTATTACCACTCATATACATCCATATTACTTGTATTTCACTATCTCTTCGCCGAACTAGTGCACCTATACACCTGACAAGTGTATTTGGTGTGTTGGGGACACAAGAGACTTCTTGCTTTGTGATTACAGGGTTGCTTGAGAGGGATATCTTTGACCTCTTCCTCCCTGAGTTCGATAAACCTTGGGTAATCCACTTAAGGGAAACTTGCTGCTGTTCTACAAACCTCTGCACTTGGAGGCCCAACACTGTCTACAAGAATAGAAGCACCCGTAGACATCAAGCACTTTTCTGGCGCCGTTGCCGGGGAGGAAAGGTAAAAGGCACTCATACTTCGTTCCAGGTAACAGTACTTTTCTGGCGCCATTGTGTGTGTGCTCGAAGCTATTTCCTTTAGACTCTGCAATTGCATCTTTTTGTTTCTTGTTTTTATTTTTCACTAGATAGGCATAATGGAAAACAACAAAAAAATTAGTGAGCTTCTTATTCTATTTCCTGATTTAAGACATGGATGGTTTGATGCGAAAATTAAAAAACCTATGGAACCTTATTTACATGATAGTAGCAATGTTATTAGTATGAATGCAATTACTGCTAATGCTATGAAGAAGTCTAAGCTTGGGGAAGCTGGTTTACATAAAAATAATCTTTTTAGCTCCTCCGCTTTGGAAGAAATATTTTGTTCTGATAATGCTTTATCTCCCATATGCGATAACTTTAATGATGCTTCTGATATTTTAAATCCACCTGCTGAAAGTATTCCGTACAAAATACCTATGAAAATTATTGAACGTGTTATGGATAACCGCTATGAAGGGGATGGAACTGTCCATCCTGGAGATCATTTACTGTTTTTGCATGAATTATGCGGGTTATTCAAGTGTGCAGGTATCTCTATGGATGAAGTGAAGAAGAAACTATTCTCTATGTCGCTGTCTGGTAAAGCGGCGCATTGGTATAAACTATTGAAGGACGGGCGCTCTCTTGATTGGAAGGATATTGTGCCTCTATTTTATTCCAAGTTCTATCCTCCAAGTGAAATTCACAAAGATCGAAACCATATATATAATTTTTTGCCTCATGATGGAGAGAGTATTGCCCAAGCATGGGAGAGATTGAAGACTTTAATGCTCAAATGCCCCAATCATGAGCTTCCAGGTAATATCATCATTGATAATTTCTATGCAAGACTTTCTTTTCAAGATAAGACCTTGCTGGATACTACTTGTTCTGGATCATTCACGAGCAATAAAGAAGAGTTTAAAAGGGACCTTCTTGATCGGATTAAGGAGAACGCTGAAGATTGGGAGAACGACAAAGGTAAAGAGTCAGGTATAAACTATGATTATGAATGCATTGAAACTTTTATGGATACCGATAAATTTCAAAATATGAGTGCTACTTATGGTCTTGACTCTCAAGTTGCTGCAAATCTTTATAAAGCCTTTGCTTCTCATTTAGAACTGCCTAAAAAGAATTTTGATAAGTATCATGAACCTTTTAAAGAGGCTTGCATGAAGAATGACATTGTTGTTAATGATTGCAATAAGCATGCTCAAACTCCTAAGAATGCTATTTCCTATAAGCATGTTAATTTTTGTGGAATACATAGACCTTGTGGAATTAATCAAATAGAAGATGAATATTGTATCCATCACAGAAATGAAAAAACTAGAAAGTGGTCTAGAGCTCTAGATGATCTTGGAGAAAAAGTGTGTGCCCTCTATCCTTTTATTTGTGAACTTTGCCATAGAGTTGGTCATTTTAATTTTCAATGTTCCTCCAATGATAATTCAAACCCCATGAGTGCTGCAAATTTGTATTGTGATGATGAAATTACTCCTAATCAGCATGATGAACTTACCTTATTTTTGAAGTGTGAAGAGTTATCAAGAAAAATTTCTTTGTTAAATATTAACGATCTTGATATTGATGATGTCCTGCATGGTTGTCTTTCTTATTGCATTGATAATAGCCATACAAATACTTACATACAGAATATTTTAGAAGATGACACCTTGCCAAAATATGATAGGACCGCTGTGTGTTTTCAATTAATTAATGAAAAGGAGGGATCCTCCCAAGTTTCTTCTATTGTTTCTAAAAGTAAATCAGGTTATGCGGACAAGCCACCCTTCAAGCCTCTTCCTCCTAAAGAAGGGAATGAGGAGAAGGAAGAGAAGAAGAAGAAGAAGAAGGGAACGAAGAAGAAGAAGAAGAAGGAGAATAAAAAGAAAGAGGTAACGGCGTATCCCCGCGTGAATGAGATAACGCTAGGTAACCGTAAGTATGTTGCTCCTAATGATTATTGTGATAATGAATCTGAATACGATGATCTTCCTATGCCCTTTACATACATTAGCGATCATGATTTGAATGAGCACACTACCTTTGATATTGGAAATCTCTTTGGTACTGATTATGAAAGTAATGATGATAGCATTATTCATGTCCCCTTAAACGATGATATTGAAAGCCCTAAGCTTGGGGATGCTGTGCTTGAAGATCCTATATTTGAGACTTCTACTTTTAGTGAAAATGATGATATTACATATTCAGGTTTAGATAATTGCTATAGAGATGTATATGACACATGCTACAATTATCCTTATGAAACTTGTCATAGTTATGATGGGCTTGCCAAAAACAATTCTTTTAATATGCAACTTGTTTACCATGTTCAAATTCTTGATAATAATCTTGCTCCAATTACTATTAATGAGAATAACTCTTCTTATGCCAAAATTAATGATACTTCTATGCATATGAACCATGATAAGAATGTTTTAAGTGACGGGTATATTGTGGATTTCATCAATGATGCTACTGAAAGTTATTATGAGAGAGGGAAATATGGTTATATGCATCTTAATAATATTAAGTTTCCCCTCTTTATGTTGAGAATCTTTAAGTTACTCGTGTTTTATCCTCTTATGCTTGCCACTTTGCTCTTCATGAATTCATTTGTGTATAAGATTCTTTTGCATAGGAAGCATGTTAGGCTCAAATGTGTTTTGAATTGCCTCTTGAAGCTCTCTTTTGCTTCAAATACTATTTCTTGCGGGTGCATCACCAAAATTGCTGAGCCCATCTTAATGGCTATAAAGAAAGAACTTCTTGGGAGATAACCCATGTGTTATTTTGCTACAGTACTTTTTTTTATATTTGTGTCTTGGAAGTTGTTTACTACTGTAGCAACCTCTCCTTATCATGTTTTTGTGCCAAATAAAGTTTCTATGTCAAAGTTGATGTTATATTTGGGATCGCTGCGCAGAAACAGCATTGCTGTCTGTCACGAATCTGGGCACAGTTCTCTGTAGAAAATTCTAAAAAATCTGCCAATTTACGAGCGTGATACTCAGATATGTACGCAACTTTCATTAGTTTTGAGTTTTTCCATTTGAGCAAGTCTGGTGCCAGCTTTAAATTCGTCTTTACGGACTGTTCTGTTTTTGACAGATTCTGCCTTTTATTTCGCATTGCCTCTTTTGCTATGTTGGATTCATTTCTTTGATCCATTAATGTCCAGTAGCTTTATGCAATGTCCAGAAGTGAAAAGAATGTTTGTGTCACCTCTGAACATGTGAATTATTAATTGTGCACTAACCCTCTAATGAGTTTGCTTGAAGTTTGGTGTGAAGGAAGTTTTCAAGGGTCAAGAGAGGAGAATGATATACTATGATCAAGAGGAGTGAAAGCTCTAAGCTTGGGGATGCCCCGGTGGTTCATCCCTGCATATTTCAAGAAGACTCAAGCATCTAAGCTTGGGGATGCCCAAGGCATCCCCTTCTTCATCGATCAGGTTTCTTCTCTTGAAACTATATTTTTATTCGGTCACATCTTGTGTACTTTACTTGGAGCGTCTGTGTGCTTTTATTTTTGTTTTTGTTTTGTTATCTTAGTTCTCTGAATAAGTTCATCCTTGTGTGGGAGAGAGACACGCTCCGCTGGTTCGTATGAACACATGTGTTCTTAGCTTTTAATTTTCATGGCGATTGAAACTGCTTCGTTAATTGTTATATGGTTGGAAACGGGAAATGCTACATGTAGTAATTGGTATAATGTCTTGAATAATGTGAAACTTGGCAATTGTTGTGCTCATATAGATCTTGTTTAAGCTCTTGCATCATGTACCTTGTACCCATTAATGAATAATTACATAGAGCTTGTTAAAATTTGGTTTGCATGATTGGTCTCTCTAAGTCTAGATATTTTCTGGTTGAGGTGTTTGAACAACAAGGAGACGATGTAAAGTCTTATAATGCTTACAATATGTTTATATGTGAGTCTTGCTGCACCATTTCATACTTGAGTTTGCTTCAAATAACCTTGCTAGCCTAAACCTTGTATCGAGAGGGAATACTTCTCATGCATCCAAATTCTTGAGCCAATATTCATGCCATTTGTGTCCACCATACCTACCTACTACATGGTATTTCTCCGCCATTCCAAAGTAAATTGCTTGAGTGCTACATTTAAACCATTCAAAATTTATCACCTCTGATTTGTGTCAATGTTTTATAGCTCATGAGGAAGTATGTGGTGTTTATCTTTCAATCTTGTTGGGCAACTTTCACCAATGGACTAGTGGCTTCATCCGCTTATCCAATAATTTTGCAAAAAGAGCTGGCAATGGGATTCCCAGTCCCAAATTAATTAACAAAAATAGACACTCCTCCATGGTATGTGATTGTTGGACGGCACCCGAAGGATTCGGTTAGCCATGGCTTGAGAAAGCAAAGGTGGGGAGGAGTGTCATCATAATAAAACTAAAATAAAAAGGCACTCCTTCATGTTATGAGATTGTTGGCAGGCACCCGAGGATTCGGTTAGCCATGGTTTGTGAAAGAAAGGTTGGAAGGAGTGCCACCCAAAAACAAAATAAAATGGGAGCCGCTCTTTGAAGGTTTGTTTGGCAAGGGGGTTAGAGTACCCGCTACCATTCGTTGACAACAACAAACACTCCTCAAAACTTTACTTTTATGCTCTCTATATGTTTTCAAAATCAAGCTCTAGCACAAATATAGCAATCGATGCTTTCCTCTTTGAAGGACCATTCTTTTACTTTATTGTTGAGTCAGTTTACCAATTCTTTCTATCTTAGAAGCAAACACTTGTGTGAACTGTGTGCATTGATTCTTACATGTTTACCTATTGCACTTGTTATATTACTTTGTGTTGACAATTATCCATGAGATATACATGTTAAAGTTGAAAGCAACCGCTGAAACTTATATCTTCCTTTGTGTTGTTTCAAAGCTTTCTACTAAGAATTTATTGCTTATGAGTTAACTCTTATGCAAGACTCATTGATGCTTGTCTTGAAAAGTATTATTCATGAAAAGTCTTTGTTATGTGATTCATTTGTTTACTCATTATCTTCATCATTGCTTCGAATCTCTGCATTTATCTCATATGCTTACAATAGTATGATCAAGGTTATGATGGCATGTCACTTCAGAAATTATCTTTGTTATCGTTTTACCTGCTCGGGACGAGCAGAACTAAGCTTGGGGATGCTGATACGTCTCCAACGTATCGATAATTTCTTATGTTCCATGCCACTTTATTGATGATATCTACATGTTTTATACACATTATATGTCATTATTATGCGTTTCCGGAACTAACCTATTGACGAGATGCCGAGTTGCTGTTTTCTGCTGTTTTTGGTTTCAGAAATCCTAGTAACGAAATATTCTCGGAATCGGACGAAATCACCGCCAAAGTTCCTATTTTTCCCGGAAGCTTCCAGAGCACCGGAGGAGGATGAGAGGGGAGCCAGGGGGCCCCACACCACACCCCGGCGCGGGCCGGGGGCGCCCCCCTAGGGTGTGGGTACCCCGTGGCCCCTCCGACTCCCTCTCTTCGCCTATTTAGGCCTCTCTGACCTAAAAACCCCGAGGGAGACCGACGATACGGAGAAAACCTTCCAGAGCCGCCGCCATCGCGAAATCAAGATTCGGGGACAGACTCTGTTCCGGCACCCTGCCGGACGGGGAATTGCCCCCGGAGTCATCTCCACCGCCGTCTCCACCGCCATCTTCACCGCCATCGCTGCCTCCATGATGAGGAGGGAGTAGTTCTCCCCCGGGGCTGAGGGCTCTACCGTAGCTATGTGGTTAATCTCTCTCTCTGTACTCCAATACAATGATCTCATGAGCTGCCTTACATGATTGAGATCCATATGATGAGCTTTGTATCGCTACTAGTTGTGTGCTACTCATGTGATGTTATTAAAGTAGTTCTATTCCTCCTACTTGGTGTAAAGGTGATTAGTGTGTGCACCCTGTGGTTCTTGTCGTAGGCTATGATCACGATCTCTTGTAGATTGTGGAGTTAATTATCATTATGATAGTATTGATGTGATCTATTCCTCCTTCATAGTGTAATATGGACAGCGTGTGCACTATGTTAGTTCTTGGTTTATTTTGCAATGATCTATTATGCTCCAAGGTTACTTAAATATGAACATGGAATTGTGGAGCTTGTTAACTCCGGCATTGAGGGTTCGTGTAATCCTACGCAATGATGTTCATTATCAAACAAGAGTGTATGTAGCACATTTGAGAAGAAGTATTTATTATGCGATCAATGTTGAGAGTGTCCACTAGTGAAAGTATGATCCCTAGGCCTTGTTTCCAATACTGCAAACACCGTTTACTTACTGTTCTGTTGCATGTTTACTCGCTGCCATATTTTATTCAGATTGCTATTACCACTCATATACATCCATATTACTTGTATTTCACTATCTCTTCGCCGAACTAGTGCACCTATACACCTGACAATTGTATTTGGTGTGTTGGGGACACAAGAGACTTCTTGCTTTGTGATTACAGGGTTGCTTGAGAGGGATATCTTTGACCTCTTCCTCCCTGAGTTCGATAAACCATGGGTAATCCACTTAAGGGAAACTTGCTGCTGTTCTACAAACCTCTGCACTTGGAGGCCCAACACTCTACAAGAATAGAAGCACCCGTAGACATCAGAGAGACGATAACACAGCAGCAGACATGCTGTCTAAGCTCGGATCCGGCAGAAGCCAATTCCGCCTGGAATTTTCCTTGAGCATCTGCGAGTACCCTCGAAGGGCGCAAACCCGGAAAATCCCGATCTGGCAGTTTCTCCGGCTAAGGAAGTGATGGCAGTCATTCCGGCCTGGACTCAGCCGTTCCTGGATTACCTCATCGATCGAAAGTTGCCGGAGGACGAGGTCCACGCACGACAGATCATCAGGCGAGCAAGATCCTACACAATTGTTGATGGACAGCTCTACAAACGAAGCGCAAACGGGGTGTTTCTCAAATGCGTCTCTAATCAAGATGGCATTGAAATCCTCCGAGAGATCCACGCAGGGGATTGCGGGCATCATGCCGCCCCCAGGTCCCTCGTTGCAAAAGCTTTTCGGTTAGGATTTTACTGGCTAACAGCTAAAGAAGACGCTGAGAAGCTGGTGAAAACTTGCCGAGGTTGTCAGTACTACGCTACTCAACCAAACGCTCCAGCCCAAGAGCTGAGGACCATACCTATCACCTGGCCGTTTGCGGTCTGGGGGCTCGATATGGTTGGTAAGTTAAAGAAATCATCTCCTGGTGGTCATGAATACCTCTTGGTCGCTATTGACAAGTTCAGTAAATGGATCGAGGCAAAGCCAGTGAGAAAAGCCGACGGTGCTACGGCACTAAAATTTGTCTGCAGCCTCGTGACGAGATTCGGCATCCCACACAGCATAATCACAGATAATGGCACAAACTTTGCGCAAGGAGAACTCAAGGATTACTGCGAGGAAGTTGGGATCCGGCTTGACCTTGCATCTGTGGCCCATCCACAATCTAACGGTCAGGTCGAACGAGCCAACGGCCTTATACTAGCCGGAATCAAACCTCGCCTTGAAGAACCGCTGTGTCGCGCAGCCGGAGCCTGGGCTGAGGAACTAGACTCTGTTCTGTGGAGTTTGCGAACCACCCCTAACAGGTCAACCGGATTTACTCCTTTCTTCCTGGTATATGGATCCGAAGCCGTGCTCCCCACTGACATCATCCATGATTCACCGCGAGTTTCCGCCTACAATGAAGAAACTGCTGACGAGGCTCGACAGCTATCTGTGGACCTGATCGAAGAAGCTCGGAATTTAGCTGACCAACGCTCCACCATCTATCAGCAGAAGCTCCGACGCTATCACAGCCGTCGAGTTCGGAACCGCTCGTTCATGGTCGGAGATTTAGTCCTCCGCCTTCGCCAGGTGAAAGACCACAAGTTGCAATCTCCATGGGAAGGACCTTTTTTCATCAGCAAAGTACTACACAACGGATCTTATTACCTTGTCGATTTCCGGGAATTAAAAGATAGACCTGCCAACTGGCACCGGAAACGAAAACGAGAGGATCCGGGTGACATATATGATGAAACAGACCGTCCCTGGAACATAGCACAGCTACGTCCTTTCCACACTTAGCGCTTTACGCATTACATACCTTGTAATATATATGATACATGATCAATGAAATAAAGCTTTTGGTTCACTCTTAGAGTCTTTTACCTCCTTTAATTGTTCATTTTAGATCGTGTATGTTTTCTGACTAAAACCGCAGAGCTGGATATTTCCGCCTAGGCGTATATGCAAGTTGTGATTTTCAAAATCGTCCTTTACGACGTAAGCTTAAGTTTTCTGGCGGAAATTTTTTCTGTTGCAAACCCACGGATTCCTGGTAGCGACTTCCGGCACTTGCGCTGGGGGCTTGTTTCCGCGGTTATTGACGGATCGCCATTGGGCTTCGTCGCCGCTGGCGAGCGTTTCCGGCACAGGTTTTCCGGCTCGCGGAAGGTCAAGTGGGTAAGCCGGAAACTATAAAACCAGCACTTGCTTTCAAGAAACAACACATGCAAAATAATATTAAAACGGATAGCAGGATAAGTATCTTCCGCCCATGCATGATTGTTTCGTCCCTAACTACTTAAGAATTTAAGTTATATTACAAACCCACTCCGGGGCCAAAATGATGCATCAGTTTTAACTGTCTCGCAGGCCCTACTCGGAGGATTGATCTTCATCAGAGGCAATGTAGGCGGAGCCATCGCCAGAGTCGTCGCCGGAGCCTTCTTCGTCGTGATCCGCGCTCGACCCGGAGCCTTCTTCAGCGTAATCGTCTCTGGGAAGGTCCTCCTCGTCCTCATCCTCCGCGTCAGAGAACCCCACGGGAAGATCATGCTTGTTGTACCAAAACGAGTGGTTAACTCGTCCAACAAAGAGCCGATCATACCCTTGGGTCTCCGCGAGAAGGGCTCTCATATTGGCGCTCTTGGGGGTTCCGCGTGAGACGTCAGCGAAGTTCAGGGTTGGGAAGTGTGCCTTGCACGTCGCCAACACGAGGGACGCAACTCCGCGAGCAGAAGACTCCTGCCAATCCTTGATAAGTTCCGGCACCTGCTTGATAAGTTTGGTCATGGTGTCGATCACCGCAGTTCCGGCTCTCTTCAGGGATAGCGATTTGGCGACTCCGCGACATGCCTCGAAGAGGTTGTCAATAGAGCTCTGCACTTCCTCATACGCTTCAGTTCTCTTGAGGGCGGTCTCCTTCGTCCACTCAAAACCAAGACTCGCTGCGAAAAGTATAATTAGTCTTTTCCGCGACTGAAAGCTCAAGAATGAAGAGGTCGGAGTTACAAAGAAGGGAAACAGAGGTCCTTACGAAAGATCATTTTATCAATTGCCTCCGCCTCCTCCTCGTACTTCTTGTTCTTTGCAGCCAAAGTCTGGATCCGCTGGTGACTTTTCTTCAGTTTCTCGGCGAGATCCGACAGTTCTTGGGCATGTTTCTCCAAAAGTTCTTTCCTCTTTTTGGTCTCCTCCTCGGAGGATTCTTTCAGGAACTTCTTGAGAGATTCATTTTCCGCCTGAAGAACTTCGATCTTGGCGGAAAGGGAGTCGATGGAGGGGCGTTTGGCAATATCGTCTGGAACTCGGAATTTCAACAACAAAGTTAATATGATTACATCGCCAATCCTGGGGGCTTAGTCGGAGTCAATACCTTCAAAACTCTTGATGCGGGTCTCCAGCAGCGCGATGGCCTTCTGATTATCCGCGTCCCTAGATTGAAGCAGCTCAATTTCTTGTCTCTGCTCCAGTACATGGGTGCGCAGATCCTCGTGCAGTTTCCGCGTGTGCTGTGAAGAGTGGTTACAGGATTAGACGGAAAATTCAAACTTATGGGGGCTGGATGGAAGCAAAAATCTTTAGCATGTGAAAACTTTGATTTTCCGCTACAATCTTCAGTTCAAGACATTGGCTCATACATGTTACTCGGAAAATGCATTAACCAATGCCTGGGGGCTGGTGTTACCTGACGAACATTCTTGTGTTTGGCAAAAAACGCCTTGATTCCGCCCTCAAGCTCAATCAGCTCCTTCTCCTCCGTGTTTGCAGGTCCCCACACTTGCTCCATCATTTTGGAGACCTCCGCGTGGCGTTGAGAGAGGGAGATCTTTTCTAGAGTGGGGAAGAAGTGAGGATGAGTTTGAGGTGTGCCAGTGGCGCCGCTCAAGAGGAGTTTTCTCTCGGCTTTGTCAGCCGGAATGTCAGTTGAGGTAGCCGTGGGCTGCTCAGGAGGAGGTGCAGACGAGGAGGCGCCTTTGCCGGAATCACCCTTATCGATTGGATCCTCCGGAAGGTCATCAACGTTGATGACGTCCTTTGGATCCGACTTGGCGGCGGATGAGGCCTTGGGCGGAACCTCCACTTCTGGAGTAACTGGAATAGAAGCCGGAGACGGCTTGACCTTCTTCTTGGCGATCCGGGGGGCTTGGCTTCCGGAGCTTTTGCTGCAATGAAAGAGTAAGAAGCATCAAACAAGTTAGTGTTTGTTACCTCAGCAGCAGCAAGACCTTGTTACAGAAACCAAATGCTCACCTAGTTGGGATAAAAAATTGTTGAATGTTCGGTTGAGCACGGTTGCTGGTATCGATAAGTTTAAGGCGTTTCTTCTCCGCCTCCGCCTTACGGGTAGCCGCGATGCTAGGCGCCTCGCGGGCACGTTTGGCTGCAGGGCTGGAGGGGGCGGCCTTCTTCCTCTTGGCGGGACGCGGAGCATCGGGAACTTCCGCCTCAGATGCGGCTTCCGGATCGTTGTTCCCCGAGTGAGGAACCCGGAGGAGAGTTCCGAGCTCGCCTTCCTCGAGGGCTTCAAGCTTCGTTACCAAGCACGTCAAGACTTAGACGAAATTTAAAGATATGAAGGAATTAACAGGCACGTCAAGATAGCGTACCGCAGTTCCGGAACCGTCGGAATGGATGTCTATGTTACACACGTGAACATGAAGTTCACGCGGAATCTTGATGAGGAGCCGGATCCTCTTATCGATGGCGTCGGCGGAGAGGTTGTCTTTTGTGGCGCGCATCGGATCGTCGCGCCCCGTGTAGTGGAACATCAAGCGATCTCGGTGCTGAAGTGGTTGGATCCGCTTGGTGAACCAAGACATGGTGAGATCCTTCCCCGATAAACCCTCCTCCGTGAGCTTGCAGATCCGCCTAACAGCGCGGGTCAGCTGCGGCGACTCGGAGAGGTGAGGGCATTGCGTCCATGCCGGAGTTTCACTGGCGGGGCTGTTCTTGAACTCAGGTAATTTCCTGTCGCTGGCCGGGTCGGAGACGTCCTTCAGATAGAAGAAGCTTCCGGACCAGTACCGCGCAGATTCGTGGCGGTCGGTATGGGGGTAGACGCGGCCGGGGCGAAGCATGAAGGTGATGGATCCGCAAGTTGCCAATTCGGAGGTTTGGCGGATCTTCTCCTTCTTGACGGTGAAATAATATTGGAAGAGAGGGAGTTCGGGAGTTACCCGGAGGTGGCCTTCACAGAGAGTGACATGGTTGCTGATCGCCAGGACGCTGTTGGGCGATATGTTGTGGGGTTGGAGCCCGTACGCCTTCAGGATCTCCGAGAAGAAATCCGAGGGCGGAAAAGAGAAACCCCGCTCCACCAGCGCCTTGGTAATTACCATCTCACCGTCTTGAGGGGCTGGAGCCAAGGAACCCGGAACTGTTCGCCAGCTTCCGGGAAGCAGGAAACCTTCCGCTTCTAAGTTCTTCAGTTCCGTGTCCGTAGTGGTGCAGGGCCACCATTTCCCTTTGGACTCAGAGTCTCGCTTGCGAGCCTTGGATTTCTTGGCGGCGACCTCTTCCGCCTTTTGCTCTGCCTGTTCCTCCCCGGAAGCTTTCTCCGGGTTAGCAGAGGTTCCTTCAGTGTCCTTGCCGGAGTCCTTGGTTGGATCCGGGTGGACCGGGGCAAAGAGTGGAGGGGCGGAGGAGAGGGGCGTTGCCATGATCGGCTCGGAGGTTGGAGGCGGAGTTGCAGAAGACATCTGAATAAAATAAATGATGGCGGAAAATGTAACTTAGTCGGATCCACGACGTCTTCCCCAAAGGTCATCCCTACCGAGTACGACGAAGGGCTGAAGCTTGAGAGCTCACCGTAATGGAATCCGCGGTGGTGGATGTCGCCGGCGATGAGGATTTTGTGCGGTGGCTCGCTGAAGTTAAGAACTCGAAGAACTGTTCGGTGGCGCAGCAGCTCCGGCGAGACTCCGGCGAGTTTTCCGGCGAGTTCCGGCACGGCGGAGGAGGAGCTCAAGGGCGGCGCTTTGCAGAGAGATTACAAGGGGGGTGAATGGGAGATTTACGGGTAGACGGTGGATATTTATAGGCCGCGGGAGGAGATTTGTGCTCCGCATCTTGTGGTCGGAACGCAAGCGTCGCGCCGTTGGATGTGCGACACGTGTCAAAACCCTAAATGGTAAAAATGGCTAAGGATAAGTTACCGCTCAAATCGCGCGAAAATAACGCCAGAATTGGCGGAACCGTTTGAATCTTTTAAGGTTCCGGGTAGCGGCGAGAAGATAATCAAATCCTTGTCCGCTGCAGGGGAGTAACCCGGAGACATGCAATACGCTGTCGATGGATGAAGTCCCGCAGGATGGGGGGTTTTCCGACTAGAAGTTGGGGAACAGGAAAATGTGAAGTTGGAGTTCTTCAAGTTTCTCCGCGTTATCAACATTGCCGGAGATCATAAGGAACTAGCAAGGCGGAAACTGAAGGTGAAACTCGGAGAACTCTGGGGGCTACTGTTGTGGGTATACTTCATGGGTGTACCATCGACAGTGCCTAGATCCGGCAAGCCCGGGTGGCCCATAGACGGTGATGGTGGCGTGTGGCCCATCGGGCGGCCCAGTTGCTGTTGATCATGAAGGATGAAGTCCGGCCCAGGATCAGTAGCCGGATCCGCACCGACCTTCGGAGGAACCCGGATCCGTGGAGGCCCATGAGGAACCCGGATCCAATACGACGTATAAGGAAGGCGGATCCTTGACGTGCACGGCAAGATATTGTACCGTAGTTTAGGCAATCTGTAATCCGGCAAGGACTCTCCATGTAAACCCTAGATCCGTGCGTCTATATAAGCCGGATCCCGGGAGCCCTAGAGGCACAACCACAACCATTGTAACAACGCGCAAGCGCCCAGATAATTCCAGCAAGCAGCAGTAGGCCCTGTCATCGTGCAGGTGTTCCGAAGCTGGGTAACTCGCGCACCACCGTCCCGTGTGCACTCCGCCCTATGGCCCCTACTTCTTTCCCCCCTCGTGAGGATCCCTCCTCCGAGGTACCGTCGATTAGGCAACGACAAACACCGCTCAAAACTTCACTTTTTATGCTCTCTTATGTTTTCAAAATAAAAGCTCTAGCATAAATATAGCAATCAATGCTTCCCTCTGTGAAGGGCCACTCTTTTACTTTATTGTTGAGTCAGTTTACCTACTTCTTTCTATCTTAGAAGCAAACACTTGTGTAAACTGTGTGCATTGATTCTTACATGTTTACCTATTGAACTTGTTATATTACTTTGTGTTGACAATTATCCATAAGATATACATGTTGAAGTTGAAAGCAACCGCTGAAACTTATATCTTCCTTTGTGTTGTTTCAAAGCTTTTTACTAAGAATTTATTGCTTATGAGTTAGCTCTTATGCAAGTCTTATTGATGCTTGACTTGAAAGTACTATTCGTGAAAAGTCTTTGCTATATGATTCAATTGTTTAGTCATTATCTTTACCATTGCTTTGAATCACTTCATTCATCTCATATGCTTTACAATAGTATTGATCAAGATTATGATAGCATGTCACTTAAGAAATTATCTTTGTTATCGTTTACCTACTTGAGGGCGAGTAGGAGCTAAGCTTGGGGATGCTTGATACGTCTCAAACGTATTTATAATTTCTTATGTTCCATGCTACTTTTATGATGATACTTACATGTTTTGTTCACACTTTATATCGTTTTGATGCGTTTTCCGGAACTAACCTATCGACGATGCCGAAGCCGTGCCTGTTTCGCTGTTTTTGGTTTCAGAAATCCTAGTAAGGAAATATTCTCGGAATCGGACGAAATCAACGCCCAGTACCTTATTTTCACCGGAAGCTTCCAGAGCACCGAAGAAGTACCGGAGATGAGCCAGGGGGGCCCCACACGCCAGGGCGGCGCGACCAAGGGGTGGGGCGCGCCCCCTTAGTGTGTGGGCCCACCAGGCCCTCCGAGGCTCCCCTTCCTCCTACTTAAGGTCTCCGTCGCAAAACCCTATCACGATGGACGAAACCCGAGAAAACCTTCCGAGCCGCCGTCATCGCAAATCAAGATTCGGGGACAGAAGTCTCTGTTCGCACGCCGGGACGGGAATTGCCGAAGCCATCTCCTCGCCATCTTCACCGCCATCGCTGTTCCCATGATGAGGAGGGAGTAATTCTCCCCCTGAGGGCTCTACCGTAGTTATGTGGTTAATCTCTCTCTCTGTACTCCAATACAATGATCTCATGAGCTGCTTTACATGATTGAGATCCATATGATGAGTTTTGTATCGCTACTAGTTATGTGCTAATCATGTGATGTTATTAAAGTAGTCTATTCCTCCTGCATGGTGTAATGGTGACAGTGTGTGCATCGTGTGGTTCTTGTCGTAGATTATGATCATAATCTCTTGTAGGTTATGGAGTTGATTATCGCTATGATAGTATTGATGTGATCTATTCCCCCTTTCATAGTGTAATGGTGACAGTGTGTATGCTATGTTAGTACTCGGTTTATTTTGCAAAGATCTATTATGCTCTAAGGTTACTTAAATATGAATGCCGAAAGTTGTGGCGCTTGTTAACTCCGGCTTGAGGGAGCTCTTGTAGCCCTACACAATGAATGGTGTTTGTCATCCAACAAAGAGTGTATGTAGCACAAATGAGAGAAGTTATTATTTATTATGCGATCAATGTTGAGAGTGTCCACTAGTGAAAGTATGATCCCAAGGCCTTTTTTCCAATACTGAAAACACGTTTATTTACTGTTTGCATGTTTACTCGCTGCCATATTTTATTCAGATTGCTATTACCACTCATATACATCATTACTACTTGTATTTCACTATCTCTTCGCCAAACTAGTGCACCTATACATCTAACAAGTGTATTAGGTGTGTTGGGGACACAAGAGACTTCTTGTATCGTGATTGCAGGGTTGCTTGAGAGGGATATCTTTGACCTCTTCCTCCCTGAGTTCGATAAACCTTGGGTGATCCACTTCAGGGAAAACTTGCTGCTGTTCTACAAACCTCTGCTCTTGGAGGCCCAACACTGTCTACAAGAATAGAAGAACCCGTAGACATCAACCGGTATTCCCCTTTCCCCCCGTGCCCTCCCGCATCGCTCCCGTGGGCGACGGGGAGGGAACCCTAGCCTCCCCCACCTCCAGCCCCCTCCTCCCCTCTCCTCACCGCCATCGGACGGCGTCGCCGGGAAAAGCCTGGGCGCTGGCGGCGGTGGGGCTCTCCTTCCCCCTCGCGCGGAGAAACGACACGGGTCATGGCGGCCCTCGAGGGCGGCGTGCTTGGCCGGCGGCGCGGCCGGATCTCCGGCGGTGTGGTGACCTCGTGCTCGGGCGGGCGTGCTACCGGCTGCAGCCACGACGGCGGTGGTTTTTCTCGAGCGGCGCGGGCTCGGCCCCATTCTCTGGCGGCGGGGGTCGGCCTAGCAGCAGTGGTGGCAGAGCTGTGGGGTCTGGTTGTGACGATGGCGACCTCCGGCGGCGCGGTGCGGCAGTAGGGCGACGCGGGTGAGATCTGGACCCGATCTGGGCCAGGCTGGCAAGATCTGGGCCCGATCTGGGCCTCGTGGGCCCCTACTGTGTGCGCTGGTCGGCATCTCGCGGTGGCGCCGGGAGTCTGGGTGGTGGCAGTGCCTCTCCTCTGACTGCCGCGCGACCGGAGGCCATACCGGGGCCAGGCGGGCCTTCGGTTGCTAACCTATGCATGCCGGGTTGGGTTGCTCTCTGTTCCCTGTCCGGTCACTGCCGATCTTTCCCTCACTACTGGTCTGGCTGGAGGTTGCTGCCGGCGGATGGGATGAGCTTGGATGCCAGGGCGACGGCCCTGGAAACGGCACGGTCGGCTTTCCGGCGGGCGACGTAGCGGTGGTGGTGGCTTTACTCCTAGGTCATGGGGATGGCGTGGAGTGGGCGGTGGGGTTTCCGGGCGTTGGTGCTGCTTCGGCAGTGGCGGCTCCCAGACCATGTCTCGGAGGCTTTGTTTGGTGTCGGCGAGCTGCCCATGGTTCCTTTGGTGTGGTGGGAGTTGATTTCGGGCGAAAGCCCAGCGCTTTTGCGCCAATGGTGACGGCGCCTATGGGTGTCGTGTCCCTCTTGGGGGCACCGTTGTGGTCGCTCCCCCATGCTAAAGCTCCGGGTGAAAACCTTTGACCGTTCTTGGTCTCGACGGCGGTGGCGCCTAGCGTCGTCACCCTCTTGGGGGCGTGGTCGTGGAGCTTGGGTACCTTCGGCTTGCCCTCGTCGTCATCGGCGTGCATGCTCAAATCCTCTTTTGGTGCTCTCCGTCCCGACGTAGGGCAGACTTGGTGGCCTCTTATCTTTTACACGTGACATTGTGGTCTTCGTTCTCGGTACTTGTTGGCTGCTGGCAGGATCGGTGCTCCATGGCCCGGACCGGGAGGGCAGGTGGCCCTTCCCAGCAACAACTTGGTGGTACGAGATGACGATGTCCGGTGGCTTCACAAGGAGGCGGGGTCTCAACTTTAGTCGGTTGTTTTGGTTGTATTGTGGAGGGTGTGGCATCTTCTGTACTTTCTTTTTATTTTTGTGGTCTGCTTTGTAAGAGGTTTCCCTCTCTATCTTGTATCAGTTTGACCGTGTGTGACTTTATTTATAAAGCAGGACGAAAGCCTATTTCTAGGAAGAAATCAGCACAACGGTTTATCAAAAGAGAAAGAAATCTGCAAGATGGTACGAACTACTACGAGCGAGCAGCGATTTTTTTAAATAATACACTTTTTTTGTTTATTTTAGAAATAATACTCGTTTTTAGGTTTTTCCACGAATAATACACCGTCGGGTTCGTTGAACCCGATTTTTAAATATCGGGGTAGCAGAACCCGAGTACTTAAAATCGGGGCAGGCAACCCCGACTCATTCTTTTGGCGAGAGGCGAAAAAGGAGAAAGAAAAGGAAAAGAAAGAATCGGGTTTTAGAAACCCGATATTAGTGAATCGGGTTAGGCGACCCCGAGATTCCCGCATATTTCGGGTTACTCTACCCCGATTTTGAATTTTTTTTTGAACAGGAGAGGTCCCGAAGGACCTAGAGCTTCATTATCAACGGTGGAGTTACAAATACACAAAGGGTCGTGAAGAAAAAGGAAATTACAAACGGACCCAAACTTTTTGCACTAAAGCCCTTTGACCGGCGCGAGAAAACGCGGTTGAGGACAGCTCCAAAACCACCACCGACGAACTCGCCGGAGCCAATCTCCACGCCGCCGGGGACGAAACCACTTGGGGCATAGAGACGGGAGCTAACTCCGACGATGCTTTTGAGCCTCCAGCTAGATGATTGGAGGTTGAAGAAGACCTGCAGACGACGAGCAAGCGCCGTCCCAGGAAGGAGGGGCCGCCCTACGGCCATGAGAGACGGCGAGGAAGTCGCCGTTGAAATCCTCCAAAGGTGGAGGGGCCGCCCTTCGGCCATCAGATACGGCGACGTCGGCGCCGTGAGAATCCTCCGACGAGAAGCCAGCAAACTCCCCTGCTTCGGACGCAGCGGGCAGACACGAACATCGTGCGCCTCCATCACTCCTCCGCCACCACCACGATGACGAGAGAGGCGGGAGCCACCACCGCATCGGCTGCCGCCAGATCCACCAGACCTCCACACCGTCGATGTCGAAAACATAGCCCGGTAAAGCTCCTCCCCCTCGCTTCCACGGCCGTCCAGGAGAAGCTCCACCGAACCGCTGTTCTCAACGCAGCTCCCCTCCCCCTCGCCGCCACGGCCGGCCCGGAGGAGCTCCACGTCGAGGATCTCGAACACCTTGATGCGGTAGACAGCCAAAACTTTATTGAAGGAGACAGTGGTCTCCTTCTCCGCAGCCAGCTCCGACCAGAGGAGCAGAAGCAGCAAAGAGAGGAACCCTAGGAAGCTCCAGATCTGGCCGCCATAGATCCGAGCTCTGCTCCAACTACCGGGCATAGAGCCCAAAACTAAACTAACCCTAAACCTATCTACTCCGGCGCCATCTCCTCTCCATCTCCGGCCGGCTACTCCGGCGGAGAGGAGGGAGAGGCCCGGCGAGGAGGAGAGCCGGATCTATATCGATTTTGATACATATAAGGTGTCCTACGGATAATGCAAATCGAAGCTATTTTATGTCTGACTCAGGCCTATATGACCGATCGATCGAAATACTCCAAGACTCCACCTTTGTCATATATTCCATATATCACATGTTGGTTTCCTGTTCTTGGTGCTCATATCTTGGGATGGGAATATCAACACAAACTGTGCAAATTACAGTTTTGTTGTATTCGCACCTATTATGGCGTAGATTGATGCCTTCTTACTTCGCAGGTCCATAGAAACGGTGGCTATGAAGACCATAGGTTCAGGATTATAGTTCTTAACAGTCAGTGAAAAAGGAAGGATTTTTGTGGCTATGAAGACCATAGGTTCAGGATTATAGTTCTTAACAGTCAGTGAAAAACTAAGGATTTTGTTATGCCACACTATGAAGACCCATCAGCTGCATCTCTTAAATGTAATTCCTGCTGCACTTTGTCGATAAGGTGAAGCATTTTACTAGAATGGAAGGCCGAAGTTGTACATTGACGCCTGATAACTCTGCAGTGTTTGTTTGTTGGTCCAATCATAGTTTTTTTTTTTTTTTTTTTGGACCAGTTGCATCTCTTAGTGTTGTTCCAGCTTTACTTGTGCCAATATCGTTGAATTATGTTACTGGAATCTGAGGCTAAATTTGTACATTGATGTTTGGTCAATGGTTGGCAACTCTGCACAACGCTGCTTTGGATCGGATTATATATCAATATGTCTTAGGATGCTGATAAAGACTTCTTTACATGCGCAAAAGATCTGGTTGAGTTTTTTTTTGTTTTTTTGTTTTGTTTTTAGAGAATAAAGCAATCTATGTTTTGTGCCTGCATTACGTTTTTAATCATATACGTGGCACACATAATTTCCAGATTCAAGTTTGGATCGATTTGTTCAAGAAACGTTGGTTAACATGATAAAAAAAAATGTGTTGGTAAAAAATACATACTATACAATTCGTACTCAAAAGAAGTTTCGACCTGAGTTTTTCGAGGGAGTATTATAATTAATGGTGAAAGCTAAATTATGAAAAATAAAAAAAACATGTGAACTGAGACATACTCCCTTTGGGCTGGGTAATTCAAAGTTTTAGGATTTTCTACATTGAATGATTTAGATCACTATGTATTAACACAAATTATTTTGCACTGAAATATTGACCGTTAAAGAGCGTCGATCGCAAGGCTTGGGTACATGCGTGGTCGTGTGCGTACCCCCAGATTAGTACCGGAGACATAGCTAATTGGTGAGCATTATCGTGCCCCATTTGGAAATCCTTAAAATTAGTACGCGAGAAACATTTAATCAACCAGGCTTCCATGCACAAACATTAATTGACAGTACTTGAGAGCAACACTTACAACATGAGGAACAGAGATACACGGAGAGCATACATGAAACTCAAAGAACAGAAACTAGTGAACTAGCAGGGAGAGAACAACAACAAAACCAACATTATTGCACGGACAAGTCATAGAAGCTCCGGCTCCTCCTCTGGTCTGACAGTGAAGATTCACTTCTTCTCCTCCTCCTCGCCGTACAGCTCATCGTTGATACTGGGGATCCACTTCTCGCTTGCTTCGGCCTTGGTGTCCACAAACATAGCACGGTGGTGCTCATACCTTCGGATGTTGCCATCAACATCTTGGTCGAGCAGCTGGAACGCGCTGATGTCCATAGTTTGGACAGAGCTCCGGAGCCTCTGCATGTCGGTGGTGTGATCGTAAACAATGGTGTGGGTGTCAGGGTCACCCAGCAAAGGGTAGTCGTCGTCGTTGTCGTGGGCGGTGTTAGCTATCGTTTCCAAGAGCTTCCGTCTGCGCTCCAGCTCCTCGGCCCTCTCTTTCAAGTCCTTGAGAAGAGGGATGCCCTCGACTGACAGCTTATCAGATTTGGCCGCCTTCTTGGCGCTCCTAACAGCGCTCAGAAGCATAGGAGCACAACCAAGTGGGACGCATCCGGTAATGCTGAACACGACCTCTGCATACTTGTCATGGTTCTCCTTGAAGAACTTATTGGCTTCTTCAAGGCTCTCTAGCGAGTTGATGTTGCAAGTGTGGGTGGTCATGGCGTTCTAGCTTAGGTAGCTAACAAGAAGGCTGTGCTAAAAGCAACTGACTGGAGGAAGGGTTTCTAGTTAGCTACTAGCTTGGATGAGAGCTGAACTAGTGGGTGTGGGAGGTATTTATAGGCAAGAGGCCAGTGGGTATATCGATTTTCATGGGTAAATTTGGGGTTATCTATACGTACTACCGCAATGCCTCTCTAATATAAATTGTTGCACTTCGCAATTGCTCCAATGCATTATTGCACGGACATCTGTAGCTAGCATTCATTTTACTGTATGGAATTGAACCAAGTTTGACAGTGAGATGCATAGCACGCGGGGAAATATCTAGTGATACCATCCCTTACATGATACCATGATACCACTTCATAAAATTTGAATTTTAAGTGTCAAAAAATTTAGAAAAAAATTTGTGGCTGTTGACAAGATGTGTGTTTACATTCTCTAGATTTTTCACAACCAAATTTAAAATACACCAAGAGAAACAAAAAAAGACAAATTGTATGTGAATAGTGGCATTTTGTGTTTTTGTCTTTATGTGACACTATTCATGTTTGATTTCTCATTTTTGTTTCTCTTAGGATATTTTGAATTTAGTTATGAAAGTTACAGGGGCACGTAGAGACGCATCTTGTGAACACCCAAAATTTTGGTTTTAAATTTTTTGACATTTAAAATTTAAATTCTAAAGAGTGGTATCATGGTATCAAATAAGATGTGGTATCACTAGATATGTTCTCGGTCGAAAGACCTACTTGTAATTTTTATTACTTTTGGGTCAGTTTGTACTGCTATTGATGATTATTAATAGATCGGTGGAATTTCGCAAAAAAAAAAACCGCAAAAACAAAAATGACTTTTCACATACAATTTGTTTTTTTTGTTTCTTTTGGTGTATTTTAAATTTGGTTGTAAAAAATCTAGAGAATGTAAACACACATCTTGTCAACAGCCACAAATTTTTTTCTAAATTTTTTGACACTTAGAATTCAAATTTTATGAAGTGGTATCATGGTATCATGTAAGGGATGGTATCACTAGATAAGTGTCAAAAAATTTAGAAAAAAATTTGTGGCTGTTGACAAGATGTGTGTTTACATTCTCTAGATTTTTCACAACCAAATTTAAAATACATCAAGAGAAACAAAAAAGACAAATTATAACTGATTTTTTCTCCAATTGAAAGTACGGTTGTAACCGAGTTTTTTTTTTTTTTTTTTTGCGAAAATTCCACCGATCTATTAATAATCATCAATAGCAGTACAAACTGACCCAAAAGTAATAAAAATTACAAGTAGGTCTTTCGACCACATAGCGACGACTACAAACACTGACGCGAGCCGAAGGCGCGCCGATGTCCTCGCCCCTCCATCACCAGATCCGGGCAAAGCTTGTCGTAATAGAGCTTGTTGTAGTAGACAGACGAGAAGTCGTCGTGCTAAGGTCCCAAAGGACCAGCGCACCAGAGCAGCAACCGTCGCCCAAGATGACAACTTTAGATCGGAAGAGACTGACCTGAAACCACACCAACGAACACGAAAACCGATCGGATCCCGCGAGATCCGCCGGGCACATGACTCCACGCGCCCTCTGCCGATGCTAGACGCACCACCAGAGCGAGGATAGAGCGGGGAGGACCTTATTCTGACATCAAGATGGAGCCGCCGCCTCACCATCCCGAAGAAGACACTGAAAATAACCTAACAAAGAACGAAAACCCTCCCGCCGGCGAGAGGCCGTGGTCCGCCACACCTCCAAGGCCCTAAGGCCACCGGAGGCGGAGCGGACCAGCAGCGTCGCCGGCGAGGGGACGGAACCCTAGATGGGTTTTTTGAGCCGCCTTACGATCGCCTCGTGGAAGTCCTGTAACCGAGTCTTTTCAACCGTAAGTGTAGTTGCAATTGCATTTTTTTTCTACTTTCAAGTGGGGTTGCAATTAAGATTTTTTAGTTGCAAGTAGATGTGTAACCAAACTATTTTTTAAATTGTTTGAACCACTATTTTATATTATTTTATTTCACTCCTACATCTTAGATTCACACTATGAGAACACAACTCATATTTTGAAGCATCGATTATTTTTTTCTTTTTTTCCTTACATGCGGGATCTTTTTATGTTTTTTTTTGTTTTGTTTTGCAATCGGTGGATAATTAGAACTAACGCACCGTGGATTCAAGGACTTACAGTAGTTTGATTTTTTGGCCTACTACTCTACTACTGTCTATATTTCTGGAAAGCACAACAATTGTGATCTAAATTACACTCTGCTTGGCCCAGAACTACCGGCTCAACATGGTCAGCCCAACACTCATGAAACTTTCACGAAGTCTATGATTGGCGTAGGACAGCGTGAAATAAAATCGATCAGTGTTAAATACAAGCCTTTAGATTAATACGGGTGATATCAATCTACTGAGAACTAACTTAGTTTTTGTGTAAATTACTTTTTGTGTACTCTAAATGATCAAAGAGTCAACGAATCTGGAGGGAACAGAAAAATCATGAATGCCGTTTTTTGTTGCGCCCAATTTATGTTTTGTTATGTGTCTGATGCGACAAATTTAATAATAAATATATTTCAGAGGCTGCGAGGGCTTGATTCGTCGATATTTAGAAATGCATATCGCAAGTCAATCGAAAGAACAAAATACAAACATGAGTACTTAAGTTAATCTCACTGAAAGGGCACGTCGTCTTCCATACTGATTTTCCCTCTCGATTTGCTGACTTGTTACCGTTCTATATGGGGATTTGTTGACCATGTTACCGTTCTACTATATAGCTAATCTTCAATCCTCGACCAACTATCACCTATCGAGCTACTCCAATGGCAGAAACCACATCCATACAACTCGTGTGCTACACTTTCCTCTTCGTCCTTTTGGTCACCGTACTCGGCCTCAAGCTCAAGCTTCGACGCGGCGCCGGCAACCTAAACCTGCCTCCCGGCCCATGGCCGCTGCCGCTGATCGGGCACATGCACTTCCTTCTCGGCGCCCTGCCGCACCAGGCCATGCACAGGCTCGCCCGGCGGTACGGCCCAGTGATGCTAATCCGCCTTGGCCATGTCCCCACGCTGGTGCTCTCCTCGCCGGAGGCGGCCAGGGAGGTGATGAAGGTGCACGACGCCGTGTTCGCCGACCGGCCGGTGTACGCCACCGCGGACATCTTCACCTACGGGGGCCAGAACATCTCCTTCGCGCGCCACGACAGCCGGCACTGGAAGGCGGTCCGGAAGCTCTGCGCGGTGGAGCTGCTCAGCCCGAGGCGCGTCCGGTCGTTCCGTCCTGTCCGGGAGGAGGAGGCAGCGATACTCGTGCGGTCCATCGCCTCCAGCATGTCGCCGTTGGGGCCTGTCGTGGTCAACGTCAGTGAGATGGTGAAGGTCATGATGAACAATGTTATCATGAGAGTCTCCGTCGGCGACCGGTGCGAGCAGCGGGCGGTGTACCTCGAGGAGCTAGACAGGGGGCTCGGCATCATGTCCGGGTTCAACCTCTCTGACTTGTTCCCGACGTCTCGCCTGGCTCGGGCACTCGGCGGCGGGACCCTGAGGGCGGCGTTGGAGGTGCGCGAGCGGATCCAGTCCATCGTGGACGCCATGGTCCGTGATCACAAGATGGCGATGGAGAGTCTGGAAGCAGCCCAAGCCGACGTTGGTGGCTATGAGAGGGAAGACATCCTCACAACTCTGCTTCGCTTCAGAGGGATGGTGGGATGACAGCCGACGCGATTATTGGAAACTGCCTCCGGGTCGCACGCGCGTGCGGCTCCGGGGCGATCCCATCTCCAGCCAAAGAAGACGCCAGATCGGGCCTTCCTGGCCGTCGCGGCCGCCAGCGCCGGCGACCGTGGCGGCGCCCTGGCCGGCGAAGACGGCGAGGGGTGGGCGGCGCTCTCCTGGCTTCTTCTCTTCGCGCGGGGAGGCGGAGCAAGGGGAGAGCGCAGGGGTTGGTGCTCGGGCCGGTGTGGGGGCAGTTTGCAGCGATGGAGGGGCGATCTTAGGCGGCGGTGCGCGGCGGCGCGAGCGGCGGATGGAGGAGGTCTAGGCCCTTGGGCCGATGGACTCCGGCTGATGCCCTCTGGCCATGGCCGACTCTGCCTGCTCTGGTCGTCTTCTCCGCCGCAGCACCACTCGTCCTCGTGCGGGCTTGGCGGCCAGGGTCGCCTTCGATCTACCGGTTTCGGTGTGTAGGGCGGCCGGGATGGCCGTTGCGTGGGGGCTCGGCCTGAATAAAGTCGGCGGTCATAGGGTCTCTCTTGGGCGAAGATGAAGACCTGTCGGAGGTCTGCCCTTCATGATCTGGCCGGAGTGTTGAGTTCCGGAAGGCGCCGCCGGCGAATGTAACAGTGCTTCTATTGCCTAGAGTTTGCTGGATCGGTGGTATTCGGTCGTGCGCGCCCATGCTTTTATTCCGACCGTTTGGTTTTGGAGGGTGCTGCGCGAAGCTCTTTTCTGTGTTGACACCAAGTGACAGCTGATCCATGGTGAAGTCAGAAGAAGAGAATATCATGAAGGCCGGATTTGGAGGACTAGCTAATGGAGGTTCAAGTCTTTGCGCTGTTGAGGGGTTTGCTTGGTGTTCCGGACTTCGCAACAGTGGTATGAAAGTGGGGGCGGCAACACATGTGAAGTTCGGGATCTTACCTTTCAGGGTGAAAACCCAAGGTCTGGCCTTAACTGGTTGTGCCTGGCAATGTTCTTGTTGAAGACATTGTTTTGAAAGCGGAGACCATCTTCAGGGTGAAAACCTAAGATCTTTGATCGGGCGACGACAGCGCTGGTGCACTGTTCCCTTCTTGGAGGCGTTGCTTTTGAAGAGTCTGAATTTCAGGTGTTGTCTCGGTGGTGGATGTATTACTGTTGCTAGGGCTGGGATACTATAGCGGGACTTTTATTTCTTAGTTTTTTTTTCTCTTTTTGGCTGTGTGCATCCGTAATGTTATTAGAACATTGCGTTGTTGCAGAGGCTGGGTGTAATTGGTATCTTCTGATATTAATATATTCCCTTTATCGAAAAAAAAAGAGGGATGGTGGGATGGGCATCACCCTCACCAACGAAAATGTCAACGGTGTCTTGTTCGTAAGCCATCATAACTCACCACCACCTACATCTACAATCGCATCCTCATGTATGTACTAGCAAAAATAGATTTCCTGATATTTACATCATGTTGACAGGATATTTTCTCGGCGGGCTCTGAGACAACCGCAACGACAACAATTTGGGCCATGTCGGAGCTTATGAAGAGCCAACGGATCATGGCCATCGCACAGTCCGAAGTCCGACGAGTCCTGCACGGTAAGACAAAGGTGATGGAAGCTGACATCGATGGCCGGCTCCAATACCTCAAAATGGTCATCAAGGAGACCTTCAGGTTGCACCCTCCGGTGCCGTTGCTCCTCCCGAGGTTGTGCAAGGAACCGAGCAAGATCATGGGCTACGATGTTCCTCGGGGTGCTACAGTATTGGTAAACGTGTGGGCCATTGGAAAGGGCGAGGAGAGCTGGGCCGACGCGAGTGATTTCAAGCCCGAGAGGTTCGAGAGTGAGATAGTGGACTACAATGGTACGGACTTCAGGTTCCTCCCTGGTGGCGCCGGCCGGAGGATGTGCCCTGGCATGATGTTTGGGGTGTCAAACATAGAGATGGCTTTGGCGAGCCTTCTCTACCACTTTGACTGGAAGCTTCCTAGCGGTAAAAACCCAGATAAACTTGATATGGCCGAGGGCTATGGTATGATAACGCCTCGGAAGACCGAGCTCTTGTTGGAAGCTATACCTTTCGTGACATGATTTGTCAGTGCACCTGAATAATGTGTAAGTTTACCGAATAATTTTGATAAGGGCTCGTTTCGCACCCCTTCATTTGGTAGAAATGAATGAAGTTCATGATTTTATTTTATTTGGCAATTCCACATAAATGACAGAGTGTTGGAACTGGCCAGGAATTGTTTTTGTGGTGTGTTACTTGACTTAGTTCCTCCCTGCGTGTTGGAACTGGCCAGGAATAATGGTAACCGAACCCTTGTCTTTGAGTAATATATTACACCATTTTCAAAAAAAAAAAATCAACCTCTTTGGCTGTGAGGCCAGCTCATTCCAATTTAAATATTTTGTAATTCCTATTCGTCAATGCAAACTTAAGAATAGTGAACGGAAGGCCATAGAGGGGCATTTTGAGACGAAGCTCGCAAGTTGGGTGGGCAAACTTCATTCTTACGGTTATTGGCAGTGCCCAGCGATGACTCTACACCCAGAGCCGCCAACACCACCGAAGGGCAGAGTTCCACCAAGACAGTCGCTACACATCCTCTTGGCCTCGAACTAGGAAGGTCGTGGCAGCCGTCCATGGGCATCCCACTGCCGAGGTTACATCGCGACACTGAAGGCCGCCAACATCACCGAAGGGAAAAGTTCCACCGAGACAAACTCCGCACTTCCGCTTGCCTCTGCCATCACCGAATGAGCAAGCCTGGGCACAACACGAGACAACGAGAACCTCATAGAACATCGAAGGACGACAATCACCGAGACTGCATCGTAGACATGAACATCCCTGAGAGAAGGTCAACCAAAGCTGCATCCACGCTCCAGCCAAGCCAAAACAACCACTTGTCTCCCAGCAATGCCAACCAACCAGCACAGAGTGTCAGCTCCGAAGACGATGTCTCCATCGAGGTACGCGACGTGCAGCGCCGCAATCGCCGGATCAAAGAGATCTAGTGTTCCCCTGGAGAAATGCAGAGCCTGACCAAGGAAGAACTATAAGTCCCTGAAACACCGCCTTCAAGAAGGTAGCAGCACCCGTGGGTGTCGCCGGCATCGACTCCGACATGAGTAAGAATTTCGTCCGGACAGCAGCACCTCGGCAGACCTGCAACCGCCCCACCAATGTGCCGAAAGAAAAGAACGTTGAAGCCGCCCTCAGGGATGACTGCATCGAGTTAACGATGCGCCGGAATCGGAGAGGGCAGTCTAGCCACCCGCCGCCGGCAACCAGAAGTACACCGTTGGCTCACCTCACCTCCACGCATCCATCTGTGTATCTCCCGCGCGTCGTAGCCGCCTGCTGCAGCGGCTAGCTAGCCAGACATCCCCGCTCAGCCTCAACGCTCGCCGCCACCCGCCACGAGGAGAACCTCTGGTTCCCCACCAGCAACCTCCGCCTGTAGCCTTTGGAGCAGGGCAGCAACCGCCGCCACCATCCCAGGCCCTCCACCTTGAAGCCCTCCACGCAGTCGCCCAACACGACGATACAGCCGCCCGTGCTCACCAACACGCCGTCGCGCCACACGCCAGCCCGACGCCGTTGCTCGACCTCGCCAGCCCGCGCCGTCCCTGCCGAGCGAGGGGAGAGAAAGCCCCGCCGACGCCGACCAGGCTTTGTCCGTTAGCGTGCCCTAGCGGCGGCGAGGAGACGGGTGGAGGAGGATAGGGTGGGCTCCGGCGGCTAGGGTTTCCCCCAGTCGCTCGCGGGAGCGACGCGGGAGGGAATAAGGTTCTTTGTCCAGAACCCCACATGATACCCTCCCTTTTCTGGAAGGTCCTTGCGAAAAACTGAAGATGAGTTCGGTTCCTTTACAGTAGAAAATGGTGTGGAAAATTGTTTTGAAAACACACATGGAAAGGGAACACGCCTCTTTATCATCAATATCCCTCCACGTATAACATAATGATAGCCAAAAGAACAGCATATCACTGTAGCATGTCTCAATGTGGAAATATGGGTATCAAACCGCAAGAGCAAGAAGAAAACATTATTTACTGTATCCAACTAGATTATCACAATTCTAGTTGTTTGTGCGCTAAACAAAACAATGTAACAAAGGTGGTTTAACTTGATGCTTTAAAGTAAAAAATAAAATATAGAAGTGTGCCAATCCTCTAAAATCAAGAGAAAAATACAGATATTTACTTTTATAGGAAAAATGGACTTGTGTTCATGGTTTCACTTGATCTCTCTCTCCCTCGAACAATGGTGGTGATCATGCTACAAGATGATAAATGTTTTACATAATTGCCATGATTTAATGGTTAAATTTTATAGCGGCTAAAAGTTCTAAAAACATACTTAAAAAAGTTCCGATATGTGTGTGTGTTACGCATCATGAGATTATTATCACTTATCGAGGTCATACTTCTCCCCCTTTTACCCCTAGAACAGGATATTGGTGGTACTAGTACCATTTCTATCACTCGGTTGTGCCGTGAATTGGCTACACCCTTCGTCTACATACATCAGACTTCTTTATGTAAAAATACACTACAACAAAGTTTGTTTGCTGTGCACATAGAACATCTCCTTCATCTCCTACACTTAGTGTTGTCAAATACCTCGTGATGTTAGAAGACAAGACATTACCACTAGCATTAGCCACATACTTACGTGACTTATAATAATAAACCAATGCATAGATATCATAAACATGCTTCCAAAATACGAGAAACTATAAAGTTTCAACACAAAGGCAAAATGCATAACACGTATCATCTCATACCACAATATTCATGGCATGAATTACATCAAAAACATTGTAATCATGTAGGGAATCTCATACTGGCTAGAAGAATGATCATACTGATACGTCTCAAACGTATCTATAATTTTTAATGCTTCATGTTTGTTTTACACTAATTTATTTATGATTTGCTTACACTTTGTTACGCTTTTACATGATTTCCGGCACTAACTTATTAACAAGATGCCACAGTGCCAGTTTCCTATTTTCTATTGTTTTTGTATTTAAGAAAAGGTGTACAGGAAATATTCTCGAAATTGAACGAAACAAAAGTTGAAGTCAATATTTTACCGAAACGAAGACGAATTCCAGAGGAGGGTCGAAGAGGTGCCACAGGACGGCCAGACCCACCCTTGGCGCGGCCTGGCCTTGGCCCGTACCAAGGGGGTGTGGCCCCCCAGGCACCCCACCGACCTAAATCATATGCCTATTTATACATCTTCTCGAGAAAACCCTGGATGCCCGAGCCTCCATCCACGAAAAGTTTCGTCGTGGCCGCCATCGTAGAACCCATCCCGGGGGGTTCTGAAGCTCTTTACTGCACCCTGCCGGAGGGGGAATTCATCGCCGGAGGCATCTACATCGTCATGCCCGCCTCCGAAGTGATGCGTGAGTAGTTCATCCCTGGACTATGGGTCCATAATAGTAGCTAGATGGTTGTCTTCTCCACTTTGTGCTTCATGTATAGATCTTGTGAGCTGCCCTACATGATCAAGATCATCTTTATGTAATACTATTTGTTGCGTTTGCTGAGATCCGATGAATATTGTATACTATGTTGAGATTGATTATATATTCATGTCATATGTTATTTGTGATCTTGCATGCTCTCCGTGGCTAGTAGAAACTCTGGCCAAGTAGACACTTGTGACTCTAAGAGGGGGTATTTATGCTCGATAGTACGTTCATGCCTCTAGTTTTCTGGGAGGGTGACATTTAACTTCTAAGATTGTAGATGTGTTTTTGCTACTAGAGAGAAAACAACAATGTTTTATCCAAGGGTAATTTTATTGTTTACTTTACACACATTGCTTAATGCGATAATTCGTTGCTTGCAACTTAATACTGAAATGGGTTCGGATATAACCTGAAGGTGGATTATTAGTCATACACACAGTTGGATTATGGTCTATGTAGTATGTTGTAATGCCCATATCATATCTCATAGTAATTATCTTGTCATGTATTGGTCGATATTCTATCAATTGCCCAGTTGTAATTTGTTCACCCAACATGCTATTTATCTTTATGGAGAGACACCTCTAGTGAACTGTGGACCCCGGTCCTATTTTCTTTACTGATAAATTCTACTGCAATTCCTGTTGTTTACTTTCTGCAGACATCTATTTTCACTCGATACGTCTAATCCTTTGTGTCAACACCCGGGTTTTTAAGTCCGGATGCCTATTATGTCATACATCACAATCCCAGGAATATTGTTGTTGCGAGGCATAATAGTTAAGTATCACAGTCATCATTCATTACAAACCATAATGTCATACAATTTGTAATCACATGATCCATATTACACGAATAGTTGATATGTTGATCAACGAACAAACACAAGTTCATAGCGGAAGCGTAAAGATAAATGAATTCTCTAGTCCAGAGGCCAACGCTTGACGTTAGCAGACTCCTAGTTGTGGTAGACGTCATGCTGACCATCCTCCTCGTACTGCTGCTCCTCTTCATAGTCTGGCCGTTTGAATAGCCAGGGACACAGCCGTGAGTACTTTAAGTACTCGCAAACTAATACTAGTGTAAGTGCTAGCAATTCTAGTAAAGGGGGTGCTAAGCTCTAGTTTCTTTGCATAAAGCCAATTTTAGTTCACAAGTATTTGCTAAAGACTTATTCAGGTGCTAACTAACTCAAGTGGGAACATTAGTGTCATTCCCACAACTCTGTTGTGATTCAAAATCACCATTCACCATTCATTTTATCAATATTTTCAGGATCAAACACTGGAAACTGTATGGCCTTTCCAACCATCCGTAACCGTGGACACGGCTATTCGAATAGGTTTACACTCTGCAGAGGTTTCACACTTGTGCCACAACATTTGATTTCATCCATCGGGATAACCCCGAATCATCGTAACACAGTACGCGGATCATCAACCATAACATTTCATTTACAAACCCTAGTATGAGCACCTCTCCCCATGAGCTTGGCCTCCCAGTGAAGACCAACTGTCAACCTGGGAACTGCACAGGGCTTGGCCGTACAATTCACTTCAATTCACATCATTTCTCAACAACGGAGGCAGCCTCGGCATAACCCCTATGATGTGTGTTCAGAGGGAACCCATACTAAGATACATAAATTTCTAGTTAAGCCCTTACCCATAATCAGGTATTGTGGGGGTACTCAAGAATTGGAAAGGTATCGCATCCCAACCAATATTAATCTTTAATCAAAAATCACTATCTTCTCTTGGTCATATTCACCTTAAAAATTCATTCCATAGTTTTCACCATCATCATTTCACCACACATGTTCCCATCTAGAGTAGTCATTTTTAATTTAGCACTAGCATCTAGGTATGAGGGGTGCTAAGTACTTTGCTTTGCTTCTAGGCTAACTTTGATACTCTTGTACTAATCCAATATTAACCTAGTGAATCATGAATCAAAAAGTACTTTGATAAAACAAAGGTAAATAAAGCTTGGAAATAAAACTGGGAAGTAGGATCATGAACATAAAGTAAATGGGTAATGCCTTGCTCAGGGTGAGCTTTGCACTTTGCAAGAGTATTATCTTGCCTTGGTTGGGGAATTGGTCAAAGTGGTCTTCTTCTCCTCCTCTTGATACTCCTCGGTACTAGCATCTAAAATACGAATACGGGGTACACAATCATCATACCAAACTTATTCACTAAACTAAGCATACACATGATTCACACAATTTAAACTAGCATCACACATTACTATTAAGTTGGTGGAGGTGTTTTTCTTATTTAAGAAAAATAATTTCCTCTCATACTAACTTAGGTGTTATTTTTAATTATTTAGAGAAATAATTTCCTCTCATTATCTTCTTAAGATTTAATTTCTCTCATGAATAATATGTGACCTAGGTTGACCAAAGTCAACCTCTTCACACTTATCATTTAAGAAAAATGATTTAAATGAGGTGGGCACCTCATACAATTTAATCCTAACATGGTAAAGATTTAATATTATCAACAATTCATATGAGACCTATATGACCAGAGTCTCTACACCCATTTGAATTGTTGGTGACAATATTTAAATGAGGGAAAAACTCTCATATGATTTATTAATAGTTTTTGACAATATCTTTGACTAGAAATAGCCATATAGTCCTTTTATTAAACTAGGCCATGATCATTCAAAGTAAGCATGGCATATTTTTGCATAAACAGTTAGTACAAGTGTAATGTGATTTATAGGAGTTGGAATTAACTTAAAAGCATTTGTGGTTGATTTTTAATAATTTTTCTAAGGAAGAAAAGTCCCTGCCTTGTTTATTTTCCTACTTTAATTCTATAATAGAGCTAGGGTTCAATCCAGTGGCATTGTGTAGATGAAATCCTAAGATTTCCAAATATATAAAATTTGTAGAATTTGGTTTGGTGGATTTTATCCTGTTTAATTTTTAAAACAGCATCAGAGAGGAATTAACCAAATTCGAAAATTCATTTTTGAATTGGTGGGCTTAGGCGGGAAGAGCAATTGGGCTGCACAGGGGAAAAGAGGTGGGCCGGCCCAGTACTGCGTCTAGCGCAGCGGGCCGCCTGACGTGTGGGGGCCACGCGTCAGTGGGAGTTTGCCAGCGAAACGGTACGCGAAAGGAGGGCCGTGCGATTAGAACGAGATCGCACGGTCGAGGGTGGTCTTCTACTCCGGCGAGAGGAGGACATACTGGCGGCGGCGGTAGGGGGTCGGAGCGGCCGTCGGAGCTCCGGCGGTCGTCGGAGGGGTGCGCCGCAACGTTGTAGTGGATAAGGAAGCGCCTGGAAGCAGTTGCGTCTCCAGGGGCGGCCTCCTTCTCTGGCGATCGTCGGCTACCGTGGGCGGCGGCGAGCTAACAATTGGAGCTCTCTGGTGGCTAATCGAGCGAGATGAGTGGTCGAGGCGAGTGACCCCACAAGTATAGGGGATCGCAACAGTCTTCGAGGGAAGTAAAACCCAAATTTATTGATTCGACACAAGGGGAGGTAAAGAATACTTATAAGCCTTAACAACTGAGTTGTCAATTCAGCTGCACCTGGAAAAGCACTAGTAACAGGGGTGATGTGAAAGCAACAGTAATATGAGAGCAATAGTAATAGTAACACAGCAGCAGTAGCAGTAATATGAGAGCAATGGCACCAGAAAATAGTTGATACTACTTCCAATGACATGTAGAACGAGTATATGATGATAAAAGATGGACCGAGGTTCCCAGCTATCTACACTAGTGGTAACTCTCCAATAACAAGTGTTGGGTGAACAAATTACAGTTGGGCAATTGATAGGATTGAAATAGCATTAAGACAGAACATCAAGATTATTAATCATGTAGGCATGTTTTCCATATATAGTCATACGTGCTCGCAATGAGAAACTTGTACAACATCTTTTGTCCTACCAGCCGGTGGCAGCCGGGCCTCTAGGGAATCTAGTGGAAATTAAGTTACTCCTTTTAATAGAGTACTGGAGCAAAGCATTAACACTCCGTGAAAACATGTGATCCTCATATCTAAGCCTTCCCCTCCGGTTGTCCCAATTTCTGTCACTTTGGGGCCTCGGGTTCCGGACATAGACATGTGCAAACAACTTGTAGATACAATCTAAGCAATAAGTATAGAGCTTAAATCTAAGATCATGCCACTCGGGCCCTAGTGACAAGCATTAAACATAACAAGATTGCAGCAACAATAACTTCACAAACTTTATAGATAGACTAATCATAATGTAACAATCCATCGGATCCCAACAAACACAACACCGATTACATCAGATGAATCTCAATCATGTAAGGCAGCTCATGAGATCATTGTATTGAAGTACATGGGGGAGAGAATACCAACTAGCTACAACTAGAACCCGTAGTCCATGGGGGAACTACTCACGGAGCATGATGGAGGCGGTGGCGTTGATGGAGATGGCTTCCGGGGCACTTCCCCATCCCGGCGGCGTGCCGGAACAGAGATTCTGTCCCCGAATTGAGTTTCGCGATGGCGGCGGCGCCCGGAGTCTTTCTGGAGTTTCGTCAATAGGTATCGCGTTTTTAGGTCGAAAGGGGTTTTATAGGCGAAGATACGGAGTCAGAGGGGGTACGGAGCCGCCACACAACAGGGTGGCGCGCCCCCCTGGGCCGCGCCAGCACCATGTGTGGGGCCCCTGGGCCTCCCCTCTAGTCCCCCTCAGGTGTTCTGGGATCTTCCGGGAAAAATAGGATGTTGGGTCTTCGTTTCGTCGAATTCCGAGAATATTGCCCGAACAGCCTATCTGGAACAAAAAACAACAGAAAACAGCAACTGGCCCTTCGGCATCTCGTTAATAGGTTAGTTCCGGAAAACGCATAAAACCATTATAAAGTGTGAGCAAAACATGTAGGTATTGTCATAAAACAAGCATGGAACATCAGAAATTATGGATACGTTGGAGACGTATCAGCATCCCCAAGCTTAGTTCCTACTCGTCCCCGAGTAGGTAAACGATAAAAAAGAATAGTTTCTGAAGTGACATGCTACCAACATAATCTCAATCATACTATTGCAAAGCATATGAGATGAATGAAGTGACTCAAGGCAATGATCTATATTTGCTAACAAATAGATAACATATAGCAAAACTTTTCATGAATAGTACTTTCAAGACAAGCATCAAAAGTCTTGCATAAGAGTTAACTCATAAAGCAATAAATTCAAAGTAAAGGCATCTAAGCAACACAAAGGAAGATATAAGCTTCAGCAGTTGCTTTCAACTTTCAACATGATGCAAATAAGCAAGTATGTAAGAATCAATGCACAGTTGACACAAGTGTTTGCTTCTAAGATGGAAGGAAGTAGGTAAACTGACTCAACATAAAAGTAAAAGATAGGCCCTTCGCAGAGGGAAGCAGGGATAAAATCATGTGCTAGAGCTTTTCAAGTTTTGAAATCATATAGAGAGCATAAAAGTAAAGTTTTGAGAGGTGTTTGTTGTTGTCAACGAATGGTAGCGGGTACTCTAACTACCTCATCAACCAGACTTTCAAGAGCGGCTCCCATGAAGGACGTTATCTCTACCAGCAAGGTAGATCATCCCTCTTCTCTTTTTTTACACATGTACTTTAGTTTTATTTATTAGATGACACTCCCCCAACCTTTTGCTTACACAAGCCATGGCTAACCGAATCCTCGGGTGCATTCCAACATTCACATACCATGGAGGAGTGTCTATTTGCAAAATTAAGTTGCTTACTGATAGATCAGGGCAAAACATGTGAAGAGAATTATTAATGAAGGTTAATAATTGGGGCTGGGAACCCCGTTGCCAGCTCTTTTTGCAAATTTATTGGATAATCGGATGTGCCACTAGTCCATTGTGAAAGTCTGTCAAAAGTAAATGACAAAATTGAAAGATAAAACACCACATACTTCCTCATGAGCTATAAAACATTGACACAAATAAGAGATAATAGCTTTTGAATTGTTTAAAGGTAGCACATGAAGTATTTACTTGGAATGGCAGGAAATACCACATAGTAGGTAGATATGGTGGACACAAATGGCATGGGTTTTTGGCTCAAGGTTTTGGATGCACGAGAAGCATTCCCTCTCAGTACAAGGCTTTGGCTAGCAAGGTTGTTTGAAGAAAACACAAGTATGAACCGGTACAGCAAAACTTACATAAGAACAAATTGCAAGCATTATAAAACTCTACACTGTCTGCCTTGTTGCTCAAACACTTTTACAAGAAAATATCTAGACCTTAGAGAGACCAATCATGCAAACCAATTTCAACAAGCTCTACGATATTTCTCCACTAATAGGTTTAAACTACATGATGCAAGAGCATGATCAACTTGAGAGCTCCAAACAATTGCCAAGTATCAAATTATCCAAGACAATATGAAGCATTTTCTGTTTCCAACCAAATAACAATAAGTGCAGCGGTTTTCAACTCCGCCATGAACATTAAAATAAAGCTAAGAACACCATTTTTCATATGAAAAAGCGGAGCGTGTCTCTCTCCCACACAAGGATTTCTAGGATCCAAATTTATTCAAACACAAACAAAAATAAAGACGCTCCAAGTAAAGCTCATATGATGTGACTGAATAAAAATATAGTTTCAATAGAAGAAACCTGATAAGTTGATGAAGAAGGGGATGCCTTGGGCATCCCCAAGCTTAGACGCTTGAGTCTCCTTGAAATATGCAGGGATGAACCACAGGGGCATCCCCAAGCTTAGGCTTTTCACTCTTCTTGATCATATATCATCCTCCTCTCTTGACCCTTGAAAACTTCCTTCACACCAAACTTCTCATAAACTTCATTAGAGGGGTTAGTACTCAAAAACTTTAATCCACTTGGCCCTGTAGTGACACATTGCAAGAACTCAATAAAACATTAGCTACAGCTCTCCACGTCTAGAAAGCCTCACTTAAAGTCCACAAGAGACAATGCAAAAAAACAGAGACAGAATCTGCCAAAACAGAACAGCCAGTAAACACGAATTTTAACGAGGTACTTTCGTTGCTCAAATCAGAAAACTCAAAACTAATGAAAGTTGCGTACATATCTGAGGATCACGCACGTAAATTGGCAGATTTTTGTGAGTTTCCTACAGAGAAATCTGCCAAGATTCGTGACAGATAGAAATCTGTTTCTGCGCAGAAATCCAAATCTAGCATCAACCTTCTATTAGAGTCTTCACTTGGCACAACATTGCAATAAAATAAAGATAAGGAGAGGTTGCTACAGTAGTAACAACTTCCAAGACTCAACAAAACAGTAGCAAAATAAACACATGGGTTATCTCCCAAGAAGTGCTTTCTTTATAGCCATTAAGATGGGCTCAGCAATTTTAATGATGCTCACATAAGGGTGAGAGTTGAAGCAAAAGAGAGAATCAAAAAGCAAGTTCAAAACACATTTAAGTCTAACCCACTTCCTATGCATAGGAATCTTGTACACAAATAAATTCATGAAGAACAAAGTAACAAGCATAAGAAGATAAAACAAGAGTAACTTCAAAATTTCCAGCATATAGAGAGGTGTTTTAGTACCATGAAAATTTCTACAACCATATTTTCCTCTCTCATAATAATTTTCAGTAGCTTCATGGATAAACTCAACAACATAACTATCACATAAAGCATACTTTTCATGATTCACAAACACATAATTTTTATCAAGCTCAGAAATAATAGGATTAAAACTTTCAAACCCACTTTTATCAATAATATAACAAGATGATTGATCAAACTCAAAAGATATGGGACTCATAGATAAAGTCAAGAACTCTCCAATCCCATTTTCATTAGTATTACAATTAATATTATCAAGTAACATAGGACCATCATCTAGAGATTTATCATAAACATTTGCTAAACAAAACTCTTTAGTACCATGCATTTCGACATCAGGCACAAACAAAGCATTATCATAAGATTTATCAAAGTAGCATGGATTATCATGAATAACAGTAGCATAATTATTCTCACAAGTTTTACTCATAGGGAATATTTCAAGAGAATCCACAGGAACATAACATTCATCCTCTTTCGGTAAGCATGGAGGACAATCAAATAGTGTAAGAGATAAAGAGTTACTCTCATTAGAAGGTTGGTATGGGTATCTAATCCATTCTTCCTTCTTTTGTTCATCACTCTCCTCTTCTTTTTCATCCAATGAGCTTTCAGGTTCATTAATTTCCTCCTCTTTTTCATCCAATGAGCTTTCAGGTTCATCAATTTCTTCTTCCACAGGTTCCTGCAAATTGTGAGTGCATTCTTGTGCATTAATGAGTCTCTCTTTATAATCAATGATATAAGGATTATCACTGTAACTTTCTATGCAAAAATTAAGGATAGAAGAGACATAATCTTTAAGGTCCTTACAAACAGCACAAGTTTCATAATTTTTAGACATGAATGATTCTATCTCAGAGGCTCCCATAAATATGACAAATTGTTCTACCTCTTCGAACCCATAATGAATATAGCTATTCCAATTATAGTTCTTAATTAAAATTTCCTCACTAAAGCCACATTGAAATTTAAGATGTTTAGTATCCTGTTTAGAGCAACAGTTTATATCATGGCGTTTAAGCAAGATTTTAGCAATTGTATTTAATTTTTCTATCACAACACTCATAACTTTTCCCTTTCTCGATTCTCTATAATTATTATATAATTCTATAAGCTCCAAATAGGTTGTAGGTTCTCCCATAATAGCAGTTTTTAATTTTTAGGTTTTTCAAATTTTTATGGATTTTCGGGTATATAGGGAAAATAAAACAAGACAAAAATAAACTAGACAAAAGTAAACTAAGCAAAATAAAACTAGACAGAAATAAACTAGCAAGACAAAATAAAATAAAAGCAGAGAGAGAGGTAGAGTGTACTCCCCAGTGAACTTATGAGTAGAGCTATGCCTCCCCGGCAACGCGAAAAATAGTCTTGATGACCCACAAGTATAGGGGATCCCAACAGTCTTCGAGGGAAGTAAAACCCAAATTTATTGATTCGACACAAGAGGACGTAAAGAATACTTATAAGCCTTAACAACTGAGTTGTCAATTCAGCTGCACTGAAAAGCACTAGTAACAGGGTGATGTGAAAGCAACAGTAATATGAGAGCAAAGAGTAATAAAACACAGCAGCAGAGAGTAATATGAGAGCAATGGCACCAGAAAATAGTTGATACTACTTCCAATGACATGTAGAATGAGTATATGATGATAAGAGATGGACCGGGGTTCCCAGCTATCTACACTAGTGGTAACTCTCCAATAACAAGTGTTGGGTGAACAAATTACAGTTGGGCAATTGATAGTATTGAAATAGCATTAAGACAGAACATCAAGATTATTAATCATGTAGGCATGTTTTCCATATATAGTCATACGTGCTCGCAATGAGAAACTTGTACAACATCTTTTGTCCTTCCATCCGGTGGCAGCCGCCTCTAGGGAATCTATCGGAAATTAAGGTACTCCTTTTAATAGAGTACCAGCAAAGCATTAACACTCCGTGAAAACATGTGATCCTCATATCTAAGCCTTCCCTCCGGTTGTCCCAATTTCTGTCACTTTGGGGCCTCGGGTTCCGGACATAGACATGTGCAAACAACTTGTAGATAAAATCTAAGCAATAAGTATAGAGCTTAAATCTAAGATCATGCCACTCGGGCCCTAGTGACAAGCATTAAACATAACAAGATTGCAGCAACAATAACTTCACAAACTTTATAGATAGACTAATCATAATGTAACAATCCATCGGATCCCAACAAACACAACACTGATTACATCAGATGAATCTCAATCATGTAAGGCAGCTCATGAGATCATTGTATTGTAGTACATGGGAGAGAGAATACCAACTAGCTACAGCTAGAACCCGTAGTCCATGGGGGAACTACTCACGGAGCATGATGGAGGCGGTGGCGTTGATGGAGATGGCTTCCGGGGCACTTCCCCGTCCCGGCGCGTGCCGAACAGAGATTCGTCCCCGAATTGAGTTTCGCGATGGCGGCGGCGCCCCTGGAGTCTTTCTGGAGTTTCGTCAATTGGTATCGCGTTTTTAGGTCGAAAGGGGTTTTATAGGCGAAGAGACGGAGTCAGAGGGGGTACGGAGACGCCACACAACAGGGTGGCGCGCCCCCCCTGGGTCGCGCCAGACCATGTGGGGCCCCGGGCCTCCCTCCGGTCCCCCTCGGGTGTTCTGGGGTCTTCCGGAAAAATAGGATGCCGGGTCTTCGTTTCGTCGAATTCCGAGAATATTGCCCGAACAGCCTATCTGGAACAAAAAACAATAGAAAACAGCAACTGGCCCTTCGGCATCTCGTTAATAGGTTAGTTCCGGAAAACGCATAAAAAACTTATAAAGTGTGAGCAAAACATGTAGGTATTGTCATAAAACAAGCATGGAACATCAGAAATTATGGATACGTTGGAGACGTATCAGCGAGTCTGTGTAAGGAGGAGAAGCGAGTGGCGTGCTCAATTCGAGGAGAGGGGCGCTCCTTTTATAGCCGCGGGAGGTGGCCGTGGCGGAGCTGGCGGGTCATCATCGTCGTCGCCGTTCCAGGGCTGCGAAGAGGCAAGGCATGGGCGCGTCGGGTTACTGGTGTCCTGGCGAGGCTGACGCGCGTGATTGTGGTGAAGACGAGGGAGGGATGCGACGGTGAGGTTGATGGGAGCGAGCAGGTCCGTGGCAGACGGTCGTCGTCGTGGTCGTGCGCTGCGGCGTTCCCGCGGGCCAGGGGCCATGTCCAGGCGATGCAGGGTGATGTCGTGCGTCGACTCGTGCAGAGAGTGGGTGCTAAGGTGACGCGAGGGAGCTGGCGCTCTGGGCGTGCCAGGGTGCTTGCCATGCGCGCACTGGCGCGTGCATGGGCATGTCTAGGCGCCTCTGGCCATGGCTTTTTCTGCCCGTTGCGGTGCGAGTCTTGGTCGTGGCTTGGTCTGGGCATGCTCAAGGGAGTGAGAGGGAGCTGATGGACATGGTGGAGCAGGCTGGAGATGAAGGGTGAGGGCGATGGCACGAGCTGGCCATGCCATGCCACGTCATGGTCATGCTCTTGTCAATGTGAGCCAGCAGAGATGATGTCAAGTGGTGGCACTGGTGCTGGGAGGTGAGTGGAGGTTCCAGGGGTGCAGTGAGAGCCAGGGTTGGACTTGGTCCAACCAATTTCTCAGCATGGGCATGATTTACATCTCTGCCCCAAAGGTGTTTGATAAAATGCCCGCAAGAAGATAATTTTTGAATTTTGGAAATCTTTTTGGTGAGTTGTAATCATATATTATTTGAAGTATATTGGTGGTGGTGGTGGTCAAAATGAAGTTGAATTGCAAAATCTCATTTTGCATATGATCTTGAATTTGTTTCAAAGTCTCCACTTTGCTTGCTTGCCATTTGAAATTGGGACAGAATTTGGGGTGATGGTTTTGGGCAAATTTATTCACCTTGTTGTTGTCTTGGATGAGGTGCAAAGAGTTGTTCAAGTGTAGAAGAGAAATCTCACAAACCAGGGGCTCAAAGTGGGTATCATGCTGAAAATGGCACAAGTGACCATAATTGCATGTTAGCTCAAATTTGATTCAAATTTGATTTGATTTGAATTGAGTTTGATTGTTTCCAAAAGTGTTAAAAAGTGTTTAGTATCCATTTACACCCAATGGTGCAAACCAAAATGGTCTAGATTAAAGATTTGTAAAAATGGCCTAAGCCATATGTGTGTGTTGAATTGATTTTTATAATTTCTTTTCTATTTTCTTTTTCTTTGTCTTTGGGTGATCAAGTGATCATGGTTAAGGTTTTAGAGTAAGAGGTAAACACATAAGCAAGCATCATGGCAAATTGCACACTCAAATAATTAATAAGGTGAGCTACATGCATAGTCCTATATGATGAGAAAAAGTTTTTGTTGGCTCTGATTTTTGGATTCTTGGAAACTCTCTTGTTTCTTTTATTGAAAACTTGGGATGTTACAAACCCTTACCCCTTACAAAAGATCTCGTCCCGAGATCTAAAGAAAACTAGGTACTAAAGAGATCTGGGTATTCCTTCTTCATATCTTCTTCGCGTTCCCAAGTAGCTTCTTCTTCGGTGTGATTGCTCCACTGAATCTTCAAGAACATGATACTCCTGGTGCGGGTGGTTCTGTATGCTTCTTCCAGGATGCGAATAGACACTTCGCGATACGTCAAGTCCGTCTTGATATCCACTGATCGGTGATCTATATTCTTGAATACTTCAGTCTTCTCCGGTACTTCCAAGCATTTCCGGAGCAGTGAGATGTGAAACACATTGTGCACAGCCGCCATTTCTTCTGGTAGTTCTAGTTGATACGACACTTCTCCTCGGTGACTCAGAACTTTGAAGGGTCCAACATATCGGGGCGCGAGCTTTCCTTTCAGCTGGAATCTCTGCATTCCTTTGAGGGGTGACACTTTGAGGTAAACAAAATCTCCAATCTCGAAGGTCATCTCTCGGCATCTCTTGTCGGCGTAGCTCTTCTGTCTTGATTGCGCAGTCTTGAGGTACTCGCGGATCTTGTGCACCTTCTCTTCGGCTTCTCGAAGAACATCTGGTCCAAAGACTTGACTATCTCCGACTTCTGACCAGTTCAGAGGGGTACGACACCTCCTTCCGTACAGGGCTTCAAAGGGGGGCATCTGTAAGCTGGCTTGGTAACTGTTGTTATACGAGAATTCTACATAGGGCAAGTAGTCTTCCCATTTGGATCCATATTCTAGCACACGGGCTCTCAACATATCTTCCAGTATCTGATTGACTCTTTCAGTCTGTCCGTCAGTCTGAGGCTGATAGGCAGTGCTGAAATTCAGACGGGTTCCAAGTCCTTCATGCACCTTTTGCCAGAATCTTGAGGTGAACTGCGATCCTCTATCTGACACTATTGACTTCGGGGTTCCGTGCAGGCTGACTATTCTGGAGATGTATAACTCAGCTAGCTTTGGGCCCTGGTATGTGGTCTTGACGGGGATGAAATGTGCAACCTTGGTTAACCTATCGATGACTACCCAAATGGAGTCATTTCCTCTGCTAGATTTGCCCATTTCCACTCAGGAATCTGTAAGGGTTGCAACAGTCCTGCGGGTCGTTGATGTTCTGCCTTGACTCGTTGACAGATATCACACTTGGCGATGTAGCTTCCTATCTCTCGCTTCATTCCGTGCCACCAGAATTGTTCCTTCAGGTCTTGGTACATCTTGGTTCCTCCGGGGTGAATGGAATACAGGGTGTCGTGAGCTTCCTTCAGTATGACTTGCTTCAACTTTGAATCTGACGGTACACACAGGCGTCCGTTGTACCAAAGTACTCCTTCTTCATATACGGTGAATCTTGGTGCCTTTCCTGCAGCAATTTGGCTCTTGATTCCGTCAATGCTGGCATTTCCCTTCTGGGCTTCTTTGATCTGACCGATCAAAGTAGGCTGCAGCTCTATGCTGGCTAGGTATCCTTCACTAACTAGCTCCAGTCTAAACTGCTCAAACTCTTGGTATAGGCTAGGCTGTTCTTCTGCGATCATGGAGTTTAACTGACACGGCAGTCTACTCAGGGCATCCGCTACCACATTGGCCTTGCCGGGGTGATAGTGGATTTCCATATCATAATCCTTGATTAACTCTAACCATCTTCTCTGCCTCATATTCAGCTCCTTCTGTGTGAAGATATACTTCAGGCTCTTGTGATCCGAATAGATCTCGCATCGATTACCCATGAGGTAATGACGCCAAACTTTCAGGGCTAACACTACGGCTGCAAGCTCGAGGTCATGGGTTGGATAGTTTTGCTCATGCTGCTTCAGTTGCCGGGACAGATATGATATCACCTTGCCTTCTTGCATCAACACACATCCGAGACCAATCTTGGATGCATCACAGTAGACGTCAAACGGCTTGGTGATGTCCGGCATGATCAATATTGGGGTTGTGGTCAATCTGCTCTTGAGCTGTTGGAAACTTTCTTCGCATTTATCAGTCCATTCAAACTTCTTATCCTTCTTCAACAGTTGAGTCATGGGTCGGGCTATGCTGGAAAATCCTTCAACGAATCGGCGGTAATATCCCGCTAATCCAAGAAATGCGCGGACCTCGGTCTGAGTGGTTGGGGCTTTCCATTCGTGACGGTCTTGATCTTGGCGGGATCTACGGCAATTCCTCCTGCAGACAAGATATGTCCCAGGAATCCTACTTCCTTTAACCAAAACTCGCACTTGCTGAACTTGGCATACAACTTGTGTTGCCTAAGGGTTTCTAGGATAACTTCCAGGTGTTGCTCATGTTCTTCTTCGGTTTTGGAGTAGATAAGGATGTCGTCGATGAAGACAATGACAAATTTATCCAAAAAGTTCATGAAGATCTTATTCATGAGGTTCATGAAATAAGCGGGGGCATTGGTTAATCCAAAAGACATGACATTGTATTCATACAGTCCATATCGGGTGGTGAAGGCAGTTTTGGGGATATCCGTTGCACGAATCTTCAGTTGATGGTAACCAGTCCTAAGGTCAATCTTGGAGAATACTGTGGCACCGGCCAGCTGGTCAAACAGGTCTTCTATCTTTGGCAAGGGGTATTTGTTTTTTATGGTGACATCGTTAAGTTTACGATAATCCGTACATAACCGATTGGCACCATCCTTCTTATCCACAAATAACACTGGTGATCTCCAAGGCGACGCACTCGGTCGAATCACACCTTTGAACAACATATCATCCAGCTGCTTCTTTAGCTCCACTAACTCTGCCGGGTTCATACTATAGGCTCTCTGGGCTATGGGTCCGGTTCCAGGAATTAACTCGATGATAAACTCGATATCCCGATCTGGGGGCATACCGGGTAGATCATCTGGAAACACATCAGGGTATCGATAGACGACCCTGATTTGATCCAGAGTTGGTTTGGCTACACTTTGGTTGCAGGTGAAATTTCTGGGCAGTTTCTCAGACACATGTTCTATTTTTATTCCGGTGCTACTAGTCATGGTGATGGCCTTCTTGGCGCAGTCTATCAATCCATGATGTTTCGCCATCCAATCCATACCCAGTACTACTTCCAATCCTTTTGTTCCCAGAACAATCAAGTTTGCATAAAAATCTATTTCATGAATTCTGATGGGTACATCTTTGCAAAATTTTCTAGCTTTAGTTGTTGATCCAGGTATTTGAACTATCATGACATGTTTCAAGCTGATTGGTTGAATCTTACTAGTGCACACAAAATCTTCTGTAACAAATGAATGCGATGCTCCTGAATCAAACAACACTCTTGTTGGTATTGAGTTAATAGTGAACATACCCAGCACCACATCTGGTGCTTCCTGGGCTTCCTCGGCGTTCATGTGGTAGAGGCGACCTCCACGGTTGTTCGGGTGGTTGGGGGCGAACTTCTTGCCGGTGGAGACACGGCGTTGCTGCTGAGCAGGTGCAGCGGTGTTGCCGGCGAGCTTGGCCAGCCATTTGTGGCACTCATTGGAGTAGTGTCCCACAACTCCACATTCATAGCAGGTGATTGTGACCTTGTCCTTGGTTGCAACGGGGATGGCGTTGCTTCCTGTCCTTGGTGCAGTGCTGGTGTTGTTGTTGTTGTTGGGGGCTCTCGGCGGAGCGCGGTTGAAGTTGTTGTTGTGGTGCACATAGGAGTTACTGTTGTTGTGGTGGGGGCCTCCTGGCCTTGGGTTTCCTCCACTCCGGTTCTGAAAACCGGGGCGAGACATCTGGTTCTGGGGCTTGTTGTTTCTGGGGGCAAAACCACCGCTTGAGCTAGGGCGATACCGTGGGGTATTGCTGGGCCCGCTTTGATGCATCATGCGGCGCTTTCGGTTCTCATTTGCTTGGTGCAGTTTGCCTTCCATCTGGATGGCAGAATCCACTAGGGCTTCGAGGTCGGCAAAGGGGATGTTGACTAGTACTGTCTGCATCTCATCGTGCAGACCGTTGAGGAATCTCTCCTTCCTCTTCTCAGTGGTGTCGGTTTCATCGGGGGCTGATACGTCTCCAACGTATCGATAATTTCTTATGTTCCATGCTACTTTATTGATGATACCTACATGTTTTATGCACATTATATGTCATATTTATGCATTTTCTGGAACTAACCTATTAACAAGATGCCGAAGAGCCAGTTGCTGTTTTCTGCTGTTTTTGGTTTCAGAAATCCTAGTAAAGAAATATTCTCGGAATTGGACGAAACTTTCGCCTGGGTCCTATTTTTGCACGAAGCTTCCGAAGACCGAAGACCTAACGAAGTGGGGCCACGAGGCGGCCAGGAGGGAGGCCGGCGCGGCTGATACGTCTCCAACGTATCGATAATTTCTTATGTTCCATGCTACTTTATTGATGATACCTACATGTTTTATGCACATTATATGTCATATTTATGCGTTTTCTGGAACTAACCTATTAACAAGATGCCGAAGTGCCAGTTCCTGTTTTTGGTTTCAGAAATCCTAGTAACGAAATATTCTCGGAATTGGACGAAATCAACGCCCAGGTTCCTATTTTGCCCGGAAGCATCCAGAACACCCGAGAGCCGCAGAGGGGCCCTGGTGGGCCCAGATGACATGGTGGCGCGGCCCAGGCCCTGGCCGCGCCACCCTATGGTCTCGTCGCCTCGTTGACCCTCCTGCGCCGCCTCTTCGCCTATAAAGCCCCTGCATCGAAACCCTTACGGAGACCCACGATACGGAGAAAACCTTCCGAGCCGCCGCCATCGCGAAATCAAGATTCGGGGGACAGAAGTCTCTGTTCCGGCACGCCGCCGGACGGGGAATTGCCCCAAGCCGTCTCCACCGCCATCTTCACCGCCATCGCTGTTCCCATGATGAGGAGGGAGTAGTTCTCCCCGGGGCTGAGGGCTCTACCGTAGCTATGTGGTTAATCTCTCTCTCGTACTCAATACAATGATCTCATGAGCTGCCTTACATGATTGAGATCCATATGATGAGCTTTGTATCGCTACTAGTTGTGTGCTACTCATGTGATGTTATTAAAGTAGTTCTATTCCTCCTACTTGGTGTAAAGGTGATTAGTGTGTGCACCCTGTGGTTCTTGTCGTAGGCTATGATCACGATCTCTTGTAGATTGTGGAGTTAATTATCATTATGATAGTATTGATGTGATCTATTCCTCCTTCATAGTGTGCACTATGTTAGTTCTTGGTTTATTTTGCAATGATCTATTATGCTCTAAGGTTACTTAAATATGAACATGGAATTGTGGAGCTTGTTAACTCCGGCATTGAGGGTTCGTGTAATCCTACGCAATGATGTTCATTATCAAACAAGAGTGTATGTAGCACATTTGAGAAGAAGTATTTATTATGCGATCAATGTTGAGAGTGTCCACTAGTGAAAGTATGATCCCTAGGCCTTGTTTCCAATACTGAAAACACCGTTTACTGTTCTGTTGCATGTTTACTCGCTGCCATATTTTATTCAGATTGCTATTACCACTCATATACATCCATATTACTTGTATTTCACTATCTCTTCGCCGAACTAGTGCACCTATACACCTGACAAGTGTATTTGGTGTGTTGGGGACACAAGAGACTTCTTGCTTTGTGATTACAGGGTTGCTTGAGAGGGATATCTTTGACCTCTTCCTCCCCGAGTTCGATAAACCTTGGGTAATCCACTTAAGGGAAACTTGCTGTTGTTCTACAAACCTCTGCACTTGGAGGCCCAACACTGTCTACAAGAATAGAAGCACCCGTAGACATCAAGCACTTTTCTGGCGCCGTTGCCGGGGAGGAAAGGTAAAAGGCACTCATACTCCGGTTCCAGGTAACACTTTTCTGGCGCCATTGTGTGTATACTGAGCTATTTCCTTTAGACCTGCGACATTTGGTTTCTTGTTTACACTAGTTAGGCATAATGGAAAACAACAAAAATATGAGAGATCTTTATGAACTTTATCTTGAATTAGGACATGATGTGTTTGAAGAAAGAATTAAGAAACCCATGGAACTTTATATGCATGCTAATGGGAATGTTATTACTATGAATGCTTTGAACACCATTGTTGCTAATGCTATGGAAAATTCTAAGCTTGGGGAAGCTGGTTTTGATGAGCATGATATTTTTAGTCCCCCAAGCATTGAGGAGAAAATTTACTTTGATGATACTTTGCCTCCCATTTATGATGATTATAATGATAGTAGTCTTTTGTTACCACCTGTTATGGAGGATAAATTTGATTATGATTACAATATACCTCCTATATTTGATAGCTACTTTGTTGAATTTGCTCCCACTACAATTAATAAAATTGATTATGCTTATGTGGAGAGTAATAATTTTATGCATGAGACTCATGATAAGAATGCTTTATGTGATAGTTATATTGTTGAGTTTGCTCATGTTGCTACTGAAAGTTATTATGAGAGAGGAAAATATGGTTGTAAAAATTTTCATGTTACTAAAACACCTCTCTATGTGCTGAAATTTTTGAAGCTACACTTGTTTTATCTTCCTATGCTTGTTACTTTGATCTTCATGAACTTGTTTATTTACAAGATTCCTATGCATAGGAAGCATGTTAGACTTAAATGTGTTTTGAATTTGCCTCTTGATGCTCTCTTTTGCTTCAACTTCTATTTCTTGCGAGTGCATCATTAAAACTGCTGAGCCCATCTTAATGGCTATAAAGAAAGAACTTCTTGGGAGATAACCCATGTGTTTATTTTACTACATCAATTTTTGTTTTGTTGAGTCTTGGAAGTTGTTTACTACTGTAGCAACCTCTCCTTATCATGTTTTTGTGCCAAGTAAAGTTTCTATGTCAAAGTTGATGTTATATTTGGGATCGCTGCGCAGAAACAGCATTGCTGTCTGTCACGAATCTGGGCACAGGCCTCTGTAGAAAATTCGAAAAAATCTGCCAATTTACGAGCGTGATCCTCAGATATGTACGCAACTTTCATTAGTTTTGAGTTTTTCCATTTGAGCAAGTCTGGTGCCATCTTTAAATTCGTCTTTACGGACTGTTCTGTTTTTGACAGATTCTGCCTTTTATTTCGCATTGCCTCTTTTGCTATGTTGGATTCATTTCTTTGATCCATTAATGTCCAGTAGCTTTATGCAATGTCCAGAAGTGTAAAGAATGTTTGTGTCACCTCTGAACATGTGAATTTTGATTATGCACTAACCCTCTAATGAGTTTGCTTGAAGTTTGGTGTGAAGAAGTTTTCAAGGGTCAATAGAAGAGGGTGATATAATGTGATCGAGAAGAGTGAATGGTCTAAGCTTGGGGATGCCCCCATGGTTCACCCCTGCATATTTTAAGAAGACTCAAGCATCTAAGCTTGGGGATGCCCAAGGCATCCCCTTCTTCATCGACAAAGTATCAGGTTCCTTCTCTTGAAACTATATTTTTATTCGGTCACATCTTATGTATTTTACTTGGAGCGTCTGTGTGTGCTTTTATTTTTGTTTTGTTATTTTCATTCTCTGAATAAGTTCATCCTTGTGTGGGAGAGAGACACGCTCCGCTGGTTCGTATGAACACATGTGTTCTTAGCTCATAATATTCATGGCGAAGTTTCCTCTTCGTTAAATTGTTATATGGTTGGAATTGGAAAATGCTACATGTAGTAATTGGTAAAATATCTTGGATAATGTGATACTTGGCAATTGTTGTGCTCATGTTTAAGCTCTTGCATCATATACTTTGCACCCATTAATGAAGAAATACATAGAGCATGCTAAAATTTGGTTTGCATAATTGGTCTCTCTAAGGTCTAGATAATTTCTAGTATTGAGTTTGAACAACAAGGAAGACGGTGTAAAGTCTTATAATGTTTACAATATGTCTTTTATGTGAGTTTTGCTGCACCGGTTCATCCTTGTGTTTGTTTCAAATAAACCTTGCTAGCCTAAACCTTGTATCGAGAGGAATACTTCTCATGCATCCAAATACTTGAGCCAATATTCATGCCATTTGTGTCCACCATACCTACCTACTACATGGTATTTCTCCGCCATTCCAAAGTAAATTGCTTGAGTGCTACCTTTAAAATTCCATCATTCACCTTTGCAATATATAGCTCATGGGACAAAATAGCCTTAAAAACTATCGTAGTATTGAATATGTACTTATGCACTTTATATTTTGTTAAGTTGCTTGTTGTGCGATAACCATGCTTCTGGGGAACGCCATCAACTATTGTTGAATATCATGTGAGTTGCTATGCATGTCCGTCTTGTCTGAAGGATCTATCATTTTAGTGGTTGGAGCATGCAAAATTGTTAGAGAAGAACATTGGGCCGCTAACTAAAGCCATGAATCATGGTTGAAGTTTCAGTTTTGGACATATATCCTCAATCTCATATGAGAATAATAATCATTGCTACATGCTTATGCATTTAAGAGGAGTCCATTATCTGTTGTCCATGTTGTCCCGGTATGGATGTCTAAGTTGAGAATAATCAAAAGCGAGAAATCCAAAATGCGAGCATTCTCCTTAGACCTTTGTACAGGCGGCATGGAGGTACCCCTTTGTGACACTTGGTTGAAACATGGCATGCAAAGACCCGGTAGTCCAAGCTAAGTAGGACGAGGTGCGGGCACTATTAGTACACTATGCATGAGGCTTGCAACTTGTAAGATATAACTTACATAACTCATATGCTTTATTACTACCGTTGACAAAATTGTTTCATGTTTTCAAGATAAAAGCTCTAGCACAAATACAGCAATCGATGCTTTCCTTTTGAAGGACCATTCTTTTACTTTTATTGTTGAGTCAGTTTACCTATCTCTTTCCACCTAAGAAGCAAACACTTGTGTGAACTGTGCATTGATTCCTACATACTTGCATATTGCGCTTGTTATATTACTTTATGTTGACAATATCCATGAGATATACATGTTATAAGTTGAAAGCAACCGCTGAAACTTAATCTTCCTTTGTGTTGCTTCAACACCTTTACTTTGATTTATTGCTTTATGAGTTAACTCTTATGCAAGACTTATTGATGCTTGTCTTGAAGTACTATTCATGAAAAGTCTTTGCTTTATGATTCAGTTGTTTACTCATGTCATTACCATTGTTTTGATCGCTGCATTCATTACATATGCTTACAATAGTATGATCAAGGTTATGATGGCATGTCACTTCAGAAATTATCTTTGTTATCGTTTTACCTGCTCGGGACGAGCAGAACTAAGCTTGGGGATGCTGATACGTCTCAACGTATCGATAATTTCTTATGTTCCATGCTACTTTATTGATGATACCTACATGTTTTATGCACATTATATGTCATATTTATGCGTTTGGAACTAACCTATTAACAAGATGCCGAAGTGCCCCTGTTTTCTGCTGTTTTTGGTTTCAGAAATCCTAGTAACGAAATATTCTCGGAATTGGACGAAATCAACGCCCAGGTTCCTATTTTGCCCGGAAGCATCCGAACACCCGAGAGCCGCCGGAGGGGCCCGGTGGGCCCAGATATGGTGCCGGCCCTGGCCGCGCCACCCTATGGTCTCGTCGCCTCGTTGACCCTCTGCGCCGCCTCTTCGCCTATATAAAGCCCCTGCATAGAAAACCCTTACGGAGACCCACGATACGGAGAAAACCTTCCGAGCCGCCGCCATCGCGAAATCAAGATTCGGGGGACAGAAGTCTGTTCCGGCACGCCGCCGGACGGGGAATTGCCCCCGGAAGCCGTCTCCACCGCCATCTTCACCGCCATCGCTGTTCCCATGATGAGGAGGGAGTAGTTCTCCCCTGGGGCTGAGGGCTCTACCGTAGCTATGTGGTTAATCTCTCTCTGTACTCCAATACAATGATCTCATGAGCTGCCTTACATGATTGAGATCCATATGATGAGCTTTGTATCGCTACTAGTTGTGTGCTACTCATGTGATGTTATTAAAGTAGTTCTATTCCTCCTACTTGGTGTAAAGGTGATTAGTGTGTGCACCCTGTGGTTCTTGTCGTAGGCTATGATCACGATCTCTTGTAGATTGTGGAGTTAATTATCATTATGATAGTATTGATGTGATCTATTCCTCCTTCATAGTGTGCACTATGTTAGTTCTTGGTTTATTTTGCAATGATCTATTATGCTCTAAGGTTACTTAAATATGAACATGGAATTGTGGAGCTTGTTAACTCCGGCATTGAGGGTTCGTGTAATCCTACGCAATGATGTTCATTATCAAACAAGAGTGTATGTAGCACATTTGAGAAGAAGTATTTATTATGCGATCAATGTTGAGAGTGTCCACTAGTGAAAGTATGATCCCTAGGCCTTGTTTCCAATACTGAAAACACCGTTTACTTACTGTTCTGTTGCATGTTTACTCGCTGCCATATTTTATTCAGATTGCTATTACCACTCATATACATCCATATTACTTGTATTTCACTATCTCTTCGCCGAACTAGTGCACCTATACACCTGACAAGTGTATTTGGTGTGTTGGGGACACAAGAGACTTCTTGCTTTGTGATTACAGGGTTGCTTGAGAGGGATATCTTTGACCTCTTCCTCCCTGAGTTCGATAAACCTTGGGTAATCCACTTAAGGGAAACTTGCTGCTGTTCTACAAACCTCTGCACTTGGAGGCCCAACACTGTCTACAAGAATAGAAGCACCCGTAGACATCACGGCCAGGCCCTGGCCGCGCCGACCTACCTCCTGGGCCCCTCGTGTGGCCCCCCGCGTTGACCCTCCGCCTACTTAAAGCTTCCGTCGCGAAACCCCCCGAGAGCCACGATACGGAAAACCTGAGACGCCGCCGCCGCGAATCCCATCTCGGGGGATTCGGAGATCGCCTCCGGCACCCTGCCGGAGAGGGGATTCATCTCCCGGAGGACTCTACACCGCCATGGTCGCCTCCGGAGTGATGAGTGAGTAGTTCACCCTGGACCATGGGTCCATAGCAGTAGCTAGATGGTCATCTTCTCCTTGTTGTGCTTCATTGTTGGATCTTGTGAGCTGCCTAACATGATCAAGATCATCTATCTGTAATACTATATGTTGTGTTTGTCGGGATCCGATGGATAGAGAGTACTATGATTATGGTGATTATCAATCTATTGTTTATGTGTTGTTTATGATCTTGCATGCTCTCCGTTATTAGTAGAGGCTCTGGCCAAGTTTTTGCTCTTAACTCCAAGAGGGGGTATTTATGCTCGATAGTGGGTTCATGCCTTCATTGAATCTGGGATCGTGACAGTAGGTTCTAAGGTTGTGATGTGCTGTTGCCACTAGGGATAAAACATTGATGCTATGTCTAAGGATGTAGTTGTTGATTACATTACGCACCATACTTAATGCAATTGTCTGTTGCTTTGCAACTTAATACTGGAGGGGGTTCGGATGATAACCTGAAGGTGGACTTTTTAGGCATAGATGCGGTTGGATGGCGGTCTATGTACTTTGTCGTAATGCCCGGATTAAATCTCACTATATTTACCATGTCATGTATATGCATTGTTATGCCTTTCTCTATTTGCCAATTGCCCGACTGTAATTTGTTCACCCAACATGCTTTTATCTTATGGGAGAGACACCTCTAGTGAACTGTGGACCCCGGTCCTATTCTTTACATAGCATACAATCTACTTGTTTTACTGTTTTCTTTGCAAACATCTTCCACTCGATACGTTTAATCCTTTGTTACAGCAAGCCGGTGAGATTGACAACCTCACTGTTTCGTTGGGACAAAGTACTTGGGTTGTGTTGTGCAGGTTCCGCGTTGGCGCCGGAATCCCTGGTGTTGCGCCGCATCACATTTCGCGACCATCAACCTTCAACGTGCTTCTTGGCTCCTCCTGGTTCGATTAAACCTTGGTTTCTTTCTGAGGGAAAACTTGCTACTGTGCGCATCATACCTTCCTCTTGGGGTTCCCAACGAACGTGTGAGTTACACGCCATCAAGCTCTTTTTCTGGCGCCGTTGCCGGGGAGATCAAGACACGCTGCAAGGGGAGTCTCCACTTCTCAATCTCTTTACTTTGTTTTTGTCTTGCTTTATTTTATTTACTACTTTGTTTGCTGCACTAAAACAAAATACAAAAAAATTAGTTGCTAGTTTTACTTTATTTACTGTCTTGCTCTCTATATCAAAAACACAAAAAAATTAGTTACTCGCATTTATTTTATTATCATGACTAGTCCTGTAGTTGTTACTTTATCACCTGAGGAATCGATCTTTACCTTTAAACAAGGGGGTGAGGAGAGTTTTGAGAAAGCTTGGTCTAGAATTTTTGATTCATATAGTAGAACTGAACCTAAAATGCCTCTAAGTTTGCTTCTTAGTAACTTTTATTTTGGTCTTACTCTTCGTTATAGATACGCCCTAGATGCTGTAGTAGGAGGAGATTTCCTCCATTGTGATGGAGATCAAGCTTTTAATGCCATAAAAAAATTAGTCACATCGTCTGGCTCTGCTAGTAACTTTGATTTATCTCTAGCTAGCATTCTTGATAGATTAAACACTCTTGAAACAAATATGTCTTGTTTAAAAGAAGGGTACAACCATATTCGCGAATTTTATGATTATGTTCCACTAAGCTTTGAACCTTCAATGTGGGTGCCTACTATAAAAGCTACCATTTGTGATGAAATTTTTTATGCCCGCTGTGATATTATGTCTGAATTCTGCCTTATGCCTAAAAGCATTTATGAATCTTTGCCACTTTGGGAACTTACTGAAGGAGGAGAAGGAATAACTCTTACTGATAATTCTGTTATAATTCCTAAGGGAGTAGCTGAAGGTGTTTTCACAACCTTTCTTGGAAGAACGGTATCCACTGATTATCTTGTCATTGAATGTGTAGGGACAGGACAAATTACGTTTGGAAGATCCCTGTTGAAACTCATGGGAGCAATCATAGATACGGGGAAGGGCACTCTAAATTTTACCTCTTCACCAGGATGCGGTCATGTATTCCCTAAACCAAAAAGTAAGAAGAGTAGGCTCAAAGCCTCTGGTAAGAACGTCAATGCTCCATCTCTCGATAATACTTGATTTGCACTTTCTGCGCCTAGCTGAAAGGCGTTAAAGAAAAGCGCTTATGGGAGACAACCCATGTTTTTACCTACAGCAATTTTTTGTTTTGTTGAGTCTTGGAAGTTGTTTACTACTGTAGCAACCTCTCCTTATCAAGTTTTTGTGCCAAGTAAAGTTTCTATGTCAAAGTTGATGTTATATTTGGGATCGCTGCGCAGAAACAGCATTGCTGTCTGTCACGAATCTGGGCACAATTCTCTGTAGAAAATTCGAAAAAATCTGCCAATTTACGAGCGTGATCCTCAGATATGTACGCAACTTTCATTAGTTTTGAGTTTTTCCATTTGAGCAAGTCTGGTGCCATTTCTAAATTCGTCTTTACGGACTGTTCTATTTTTGACAGATTCTGCCTTTTATTTCGCATTGCCTCTTTTGCTATGTTGGATTTATTTCTTTGATCCACTAATGTCCAGTAGCATTATGCAATGTCCAGAAGTGAAAATAATGATTGTGTCACCTCTGAATGAGTGAATTATTAATGATGCACTAACCCTCTAATGAGTTTGCTTGAAGTTTGGTGTGAAGGAAGTTTTCAAGGGTCAAGAGAGGAGAATGATATACTATGATTAAGAGGAGTGAAAGCTCTAAGCTTGGGGATGCCCCCGTGGTTCACCCCTGCATATTTTAAGAAGACTCAAGCGTCTAAGCTTGGGGATGCCCAAGGCATCCCCTTCTTCATCGACAACATCATCAGGTTCCTCCCCTGAAACTATATTTTTATTCAATCACATCTTGTGTTCTTTACTTGGAGCGTCGGTTTGTTTTCGTTTTTGTTTTTGTTTGAATAAGATGGATCCTAGCATTCACTTTGTGGGAGAGAGACACGCTCCGCTGTTGCATATGGACACATGTGTCCTTAGGCTTTACTCATAATGTTCAAGGCGAAGTTTCTTCTTCGTTAATTTGTTATATGGTTGGAATTGGAAAATGCTACATGTAGTAATTCTAAAATGTCTTGGATAATGTGATACTTGGCAATTGTTGTGCTCATGTTTAAGCTCTTGCATCATATGCTTTGCACCCATTAATGAAGAAATACATAGAGCTTGCTAAAATTTGATTTGCATATTTGGTTTCTCTAAGGTCTAGATAATATCTAGTATTGAGTTTTGAACAACAAGGAAGACAGTGTAGAGTCTTATAATGTTTACAATATGTCTTTTATGTGAGTTTTGCTGCACTTGTTCATCCTTGAGTTTGCTTCAAATAACCTTGCTAGCCTAAACCTTGTATCGAGAGGGAATACTTCTCATGCATCCAAAATCCTTGAGCCAACTACTATGCCATTTGTGTCCACCATACCTACCTACTACATGGTATTTCTCCGCCATTCCAAAGTAAATTGCTTGAGTGCTACCTTTAAAATTCCATCATTCACCTTTGCAATATATAGCTCATGGGACAAAATAGCCTTAAAAACTATCGTAGTATTGAATATGTACTTATGCACTTTATATTTTATTAAGTTGCCTGTTGTGCGATAACCATGCTTCTGGGGAACGCCATCAACTATTGTTGAATATCATGTGAGTTGCTATGCATGTCCGTCTTGTCTGAAGGTCTATCATTTTAGTGGTTGGAGCATGCAAAATTGTTAGAGAAGAACATTGGGCCGCTAACTAAAGCCATGAACCATGGTTGAAGTTTCAGTTTTGGACATATATCCTCAATCTCATATGAGAATAATAACTTTGCTACATGCTTATGCATTTAAGAGGAGTCCATTATCTGTTGTCCATGTTGTCCCGGTATGGATGTCTAAGTTGAGAATAATCAAAAGCGAGAAATCCGAAATGCGAGCATTCTCCTTAGACCTTTGTACAGGCGGCATGGAGGTACCCCTTTGTGACACTTGGTTGAAACATGGCATGCAAAGATCCGGTAGTCCAAGCTAAGTAGGACGAGGTGCGGGCACTATTAGTATACTATGCGTGAGGCTTGCAACTTGTAAGATATAATTTTCATAACTCATATGCTTTATTACTACCGTTGACAAAATTGTTTCATGTTTTCAAAATAAAAGCTCTAGCACAAATACAGCAATCGATGCTTTCCTCATTGAAGGACCTTTCTTTTACTTTTATTGTTGAGTCAGTTTACCTATCTCCTCCACCTTAAGAAGCAAACACTTGTGTGAACTGTGCATTGATTCCTACATACTTGCATATTGCACTTGTTATACTACTTTATGTTGACAATATCCATGAGATATACATGTTATAAGTTGAAAGCAACCGCTGAAACTTAATCTTCTTATGTGTTGCTTCAACACCTTTACTTTGATTTATTGCTTTATGAGTTAACTCTTATGCAAGACTTATTGATGCTTGTCTTGAAGTACTATTCATGAAAAGTCTTTGTCATATGATTCACTTGTTTACTCATGTCATTACCTTTGCTTTGATCGCTGCATTCATTACATATGTTTACAAATAGTATGATCAAGATTATGATGGCATGTCACTTCAGAAATTATCTTTGTTATCGTTTTACCTGCTCGGGACGAGCAGAACTAAGCTTGGGGATGCTGATACGTCTCCAACGTATCGATAATTTCTTATGTTCCATGCTACTTTATTGATGATACCTACATGTTTTATGCACATTATATGTCATATTTATGCATTTTCTCGAACTAACCTATTAACAAGATGCCGAAGAGCCAGTTGTTGTTTTCTGTTTTTGGTTTCAGAAATCCTAGTAAAGAAATATTCTCGGAATTGGACGAAACTTTCGCCCAGGGTCCTATTTTTGCACGAAGCTTGGAAGACCGAAGACCTAACGAAGTGGGGCCACGAGGCGGCCAGGGGGGAGGCCGGCGCGGCCCAGGGCCCTGGCCGCGCCGACCTACCTCCTGGGCCCCTCGTGTGGCCCCCGCGTTGACCCTCCGCCTACTTAAAGCTTCCGTCGCGAAACCCCCGCACCGAGAGCCACGATACGGAAAACCTTACGAGACGCCGCCGCCGCGAATCCCATCTCGGGGGATTCGGAGATCGCCCCACCCTGCCGGAGAGGGGATTCATCTCCCGGAGGACTCTACACCGCCATGGTCGCCTCCGGAGTGATGAGTGAGTAGTTCACCCCTGGACCATGGGTCCATAGCAGTAGCTAGATGGTCGCTTCTCCTTGTTGTGCTTCATTGTTGGATCTTGTGAGCTGCCTAACATGATCAAGATCATCTATCCGTAATACTATATGTTGTGTTTGTCGGGATCCGATGGATAGAGAGTACTATGATTATGGTGATTATCAATCTATTGTTTATGTGTTGTTTATGATCTTGCATGCTCTCCGTTATTAGTAGAGGCTCTGGCCAAGTTTTTGCTCTTAACTCCAAGAGGGGGTATTTATGCTCGATAGTGGGTTCATGCCTTCATTGAATCTGGGATCGTGACAGTAGGTTCTAAGGTTGTGATGTGCTGTTGCCACTAGGGATAAAACATTGATGCTATGTCTAAGGATGTAGTTGTTGATTACATTACGCACCATACTTAATGCAATTGTCTGTTGCTTTGCAACTTAATACTGGAGGGGGTTCGGATGATAACCTGAAGGTGGACTTTTTAGGCATAGATGCAGTTGGATGGCGGTCTATGTACTTTGTCGTAATGCCCGGATTAAATCTCACTATATTTACCATGTCATGTATATGCATTGTTATGCCTTTCTCTATTTGCCAATTGCCCGACTGTAATTTGTTCACCCAACATGCTTTTATCTTATGGGAGAGACACCTCTAGTGAACTGTGGACCCCGGTCCTATTCTTTACATAGCATACAATCTACTTGTTTTACTGTTTTCTTTGCAAACATCTTCCACTCGATACGTTTAATCCTTTGTTACAGCAAGCCGGTGAGATTGACAACCTCACTGTTTCGTTGGGACAAAGTACTTGGGTTGTGTTGTGCAGGTTCCGCGTTGGCGCCGGAATCCCTGGTGTTGCGCCGCATCACATTTCGCGACCATCAACCTTCAACGTGCTTCTTGGCTCCTCCTGGTTCGATTAAACCTTGGTTTCTTTCTGAGGGAAAACTTGCTACCGTGCGCATCATACCTTCCTCTTGGGGTTCCCAACGAACGTGTGAGTTACACGCCATCAGGCGTACCTTGACAGGGTGAGGAACCTGTCGCGGTATTCTACCACCGACATCCGTCCTTGCTTCAGTTCACGGAATTCATCCCTCATCTTCTTGATCAAGCCTGGGGGCACATGATACTTGCTGAACTTGAGCTTGAAATCAGCCCAAGTCATCATCTGTCCGGCGTTTAATGCACGAGCGCTTGTCCACCAAGCTCTTGCTGGTCCGGCAAGGTAGTGCGTAGCAAATAGCACCTTCTCATTTACATCAACTCCAGCTACTTCTAGATTATTCTCCATGGTTTGCAGCCAATCATCTGCATCTAAAGGCTCTTCAGTCTTGCTGAAAACAGGTGGGTTGGTGTTTTGGAAATTCTTGAGTTTGGACCCTGGGTGATCATGGTTCCCATGGCCATGCTGGTTGTTGGCTAACTGTTGCAGTGCTGCTATGCTGGCTTGACGTTCAGCTCAGTCTCCCTGTCTGCCATCAGGGTCTGCAGCAGTTGCATCATAGCATCCGGGTTCGCGTTGCGATGCGGACGAGCCATCTGAACAGGTAGATAGATCATGAGACGAGAGGGAATTTTCTATGGCTTGTTTTGGGTAGGTTTTAAAACTTAAAACTTGAAGTCTTTTGATGATGCACATAACACACAAACATTCATTCATGACAAACAACACACATTACAAGCTAACACACTAAGGGTTTTAAGAACCCTTCTTCTCCAAGCTACGATACATGGGGCAGGATACAACTCACACCTACATTAGTGAAGCTAGTGCAACTACTTTTCAACATCTACGTCCACATCGATGGGGATGATCCCATCCTCTGCGGCCTCCAGGAACTCGTAGTCCACCTCCTCGGGATCCTCGTCCTCCTCAAAGTCGTCGTCGTCACTCAGGAAGGCTCCTCCTCCCTGAAGGTCGATGCCTCCATCGTCATCCTCAATCTCTCTCAGCTGGTCCTCCTGTGCCTTGACAGTGATCTCCAAGGCTGCTATCTTGGCGCGAAGGCGCACTATGGTAGCATCCTTCTTGGCACGCTGCAAGCGGAGTGACTTGCGGTCCTTGTTGAGCATCCTGATGGCCTCACCATGCTGAGTCAGTGCAAAGTGAGTCTGGTTCGCGTAACCACGGGAGTTATCCAGCTCCTTCTGGGTCTGGAACAACATGTAGTCCAGATGGTCCACATGGTGCCTCAGCTGGGGGTGCATCTGTACCGCCATGGGTGCTCCAAAGGCGTCACGCCTTGCATGGTGAGCAAAGCGAGACGCGAGTACGGCTACCACGTTCTGTCCGCACAGACGCGCAAGTGCCTCCTGAAGAGCACGAGCGAGTCCGTCCATCCAGCTGCTCTCCCTGAAGGAAAAGAGGATCCTCTCAGAAGTAGGAGGCTCCATCTTGCCCCTCAGGTCAGCGGTGATAACCCACTGAAGCTCCCCTCCGTGCTGGTCGTTGACCTCGACTCCGTGAAACTCGGGGTGGGGGCGCCCAAGGTGCTCCGACAGACCGTCAAGGTCCCTCTCGAAGATCAAGTCCCCGCCGTTCCCGAGCTGGTAAAACTTCACGTTGGTCGGCTCCATCTGAAAGTGAAATGGATGAGTAAGTTAGAGAGTGAACAAGTGTGTCAAAATTTTAAGTACTTTTATAAGGAAGAGCATGGCATATCATTTTTGAAAGATCTCAAGGAAAAGAGGGGTATAAATTTTTGCAAATATTCATTTTCTTTGTTTTTGTGAAACTAACTTTGTCAGAACGTCCATTCTAAACTAGGGTCTCCTAAGGTCAAACAATGGCTCTGATACCAACTTGTCAACACCCGGGTTTTTAAGTCCGGATGCCTATTATGTCATACATCGCAATCCCAGGAATATTGTTGTTGCGAGGCATAATAGTTAAGTATCACAGTCATCATTCATTACAAACCATAATTTCTTACAATTTGGAATCACATGATCCATATTACACGAATAGTTGATCTATTGATCAACGAACAAACACAAGTTCATAGCGGAAGCGTAAAGATAAATGGACTCTCTAGTCCAGAGGCCAACGCTTGATGTTAGCAGACTCCTAGTTGTGGTAGACGTCCTGCTGACCGTCCTCCTCGTACTGCTGCTCCTCTTCATATTCTGGCCGTTTGAATAGCCAGGGACACATCCGTGAGTATTTTAAGTACTCGCAAACTAATACTAGTGTAAGTGCTAGCAATTCTAGTAAAGGGGGTGCTAAGCTCTAGTTTCTTTGCATAAAACCAATTTTAGTTCACAACTATTTGCTAAAGCCTTATTCATGTGCTAACTAACTCAAGTGGGAACATTAGTGTCATTCCCACAACTCTGTTGTGATTCAAAAACCAGTCACCATTCACCATTCATTTTATCAATTTTTTCAGGATCAAACACTGGAAACTGTATGGCCTTTCCAACCGTCCGTAACCGTGGACACGGCTATTCGAATAGGTTTACACTGCAGAGGTTGCACACTTGTGCCACAACATTTGATTTCATCCGTCGGGATAACCCCGAATCATCGTAACACAGTACGCGGATCATCAACCATAACCTTTCATTTACAAACCCTAGTATGAGCACCTCTCCCCATGAGCTTGGCCTCCCAGTGAAGACCAACTGTCAACCTGGGAACTGCACAGGGCTTGGCCGTACAATTCACTTCAATTCACATCATTTCTCAACAAGGGAGGCAGCCTCGGCATAACCCCTATGATGTGTGTTCAGAGGGAACCCATACTAAGATACATAAATTTCTAGTTAAGCCCTTACCCATAATCAGGTATTGTGGAGGTACTCAAGAATTCGAAAGGTATCGCATCCCAACCAATATTAATCTTTAATCAAAAATCACTATCTTCTCTTGGTCATATTCACCTTAAAATTCATTCCATAGTTTTCACCATCATCATTTCACCACACATGTTCCCATCTAGAGTAGTCATTTTTAATTTAGCACTAGCATCTAGGTATGAGGGGTGCTAAGTACTTTGCTTTGCTTCTAGGCTAACTTTGATACTCTTGTACTAATCCAATATTAACCAAGTGAATCATGAATCAAAAAGTACTTTGATAAAACAAAGGTAAATAAAGCTTGGAAATAAAACTGGGAAGTAGGATCATGAACATAAAGTAAATGGGTAATGCCTTGCTCATGGTGAGCTTTGCACTTTGCAAGAGTATTATCTTGCCTTGGTTGGGGAATTGGTCAAAGTGGTCTTCTTCTCCTTGGAAGTAGACCTCCTCCTCCTCTTGATACTCCTCGGTACTAGCGTCTAAAATACGAATACGGGGTACACAATCATCATACCAAACTTATTTACTAAACTAAGCATACACATGATTCACACAATTTAAACTAGCATCACACATTACTATTAAGTTGGTGGAGGTGTTTTTCTTATTTAAGAAAAATAATTTCCTCTCATACTAACTTAGGTGTTATTTTTAATTACTTAGAGAAATAATTTCCTCTCATTATCTTCTTAAGATTTAATTTCTCTCATGAATAATATGTGACCTAGGTTGACCAAAGTCAACCTCTTCACACTTATCATTTAAGAAAAATGATTTAAATGAGGTGGGCACCTCATACAATTTAATCCTAACATGGTAAAGATTTAATATCATCAACAATTCATATGAGACCTATATGACCAGAGTCTCTACACCCATTTAAATTTTTGGTGACAAGATTTAAATGAGGGAAAAACTCTCATATGATTTATTAATAGTTTTGGACAATATCTTTGACTCGAAATAGCCATATAGTCCTTTTATTAAACTAGGCCATGATCATTCAAAGTAAGCATGGCATATTTTTGCAGAAACAATTATTACAAGTGTAATGTGATTTATAGGAGTTGGAATTAACTTAAAAGCATTTGTGGTTGATTTTTAATAATTTTTCTAAGGCAGAAAAGTCCCTGCCTTGTTTATTTTCCTACTTTAATTCTATAATATACCTAGGGTTCAATCCAGTGGCATTGTGTAGATAAAATCCTAAGCTTTCCAAATATATAAAATTTGTAGAATTTGGTTTGGTGGATTTTATCCTGTTTAATTTTGAAAACAGCATCAGAGAGGAATTAACCAAATTCGAAAATTCATTTTTGAATTGGTGGGCTTAGGCGGGAAGAGCAATTGGGCTGCACAGGGAAAAAGAGGTGGGCCGGCCCAGTACTGCGTCTAGCGCAGGGGGCCGCCTGACGTGTGGGGGCCACGCGTCAGTGGGAGTTTGCCAGCGAAACGGTACGCGAAAGGAGGGCCGTGCGATTAGAACGAGATCGCACGGTCGAGGGTGGTCTTCTTCTCCGGCGAGAGGAGGACTTACTGGCGGCGGTATGGGGTCGGAACGGCCGTCGGAGCTCCGGCGTTCGTCGGAGGGGTGCGCCGCAACGTTGTAGTGGATGAGGAAGCGCCTGGAAGCAGTTGCGTCTCTAGGGGCGGCCTCCTTCTCCGGCGATCGTCGGCTATCGTGGGCGGCGGCGAGCTAGCAATTGGAGCGCTCTGGTGGCTAATCGAGCGAGGTGAGTGATCGAGGCGAGTCTGTGTGAGGAGGAGAAGCGAGTGGCGTGCTCAATTCGAGGAGAGGGGCGCTCCTTTTATAGCCGCGGGAGGTGGCCGTGGCGGAGCTGGCGGGTCATCGTCGTCGTCGCTGTTCCAGGGCTGCGAAGAGGCAAGGCATGGGCGCGTCGGGTTACTGGTGTCCTGGCGACGCTGACGCGCGTGATTGTGGTGAAGACGAGGGAGGGATGCAACGGTGAGGTTGATGGGAGCGAGCAGGTCCGTGGCGGACGGTCGTCGTCGTGGTCGTCGCCTGCGGCGTTCCCGCGGGCCAGGGGCCATGTCCAGGCGATGCAGGGTGATGTCGTGCGTCCACTGGTGCAGAGAGTGGGTGCTAAGGTGACGCGAGGGAGCGAGGGAGCTGGCGCTCTGGGCGTGCCAGGGTGCTTGCCATGCGCACACTGGCACATGCATGGGCATGTCTGGGCGCCTCTGGCCACGGCGTTTTCTGCCCGTTGCGGTGCGAGTCTTGGTCGTGGCTTGGTCTGAGCATGCTCAAGGGAGTGAGAGGGAGCTGATGGACATGGTGGAGCAGGCTGGAGATGAAGGGTGAGGGCGAAGGCACGAGCTGGCCATGCCATGCCACGTCATGGTCATGCTCTTGTCAATGTCAGCCAGCAGAGATGATGTCAAGTGGTGGCACTGGTGCTGGGAGGTGAGTGGAGGTTCCAGGGGTGCAGTGGAGAGCCAGGGTTGGACTTGGTCCAACCAATTTCTCAGCATGGGCATGATTTACATCTCTGCCCCAAAGGTGTTTGATAAAATGCCCGCAAGAAGATAATTTTTGAATTTTGGAAATCTTTTTGGTGAGTTGTAATCATATATTATTTGAAGTATATTGGTGGTGGTGGTGGTCAAAATGAAGTTGAATTGCAAAATCTCATTTTGCATATGATCTTGAATTTGTTTCAAAGTCTCCACTTTGCTTGCTTGCCATTTGAAATTGGGACAGAATTTGGGGTGATGGTTTTGGGCAAATTTGTTCACCTTGTTGTTGTCTTGGATGAGGTGCAAAGAGTTGGTCAAGTGTAGAAGAGAAATCTCACAAACCAGGGGCTCAAAGTGGGTATCATGCTAAAAATGGCACAAGTGACCATAATTGCATGTTAGCTCAAATTTGATTTGAATTGATTTTGATTGTTTCCAAAAGTGTTAAAAAGTGTTTATTATCCATTTACACCCAATGGTGCAAACCAAAATGGTCTAGATTAAAGATTTGTGAAAATGGCCTAAGCCATATGTGTGTGTTGAATTGATTTTTATAATTTCTTTTCTATTTTCTTTTTCTTTGTCTTTGGGTGATCAAGTGATCATGGTTAAGGTTTTAGAGCAAGAGTAAACACATAAGCAAGCATCATGGCAAATTGCACACTCAACTAAGTAATAAGGTGAGCTACATGCATAGTCCTATATGATGTGAAAAAGTTTTTGTTGGCTCTGATTTTCGGACTCTGGGAAACTCTCTCTTGTTTCATTTATTGAAAACTTGGGATGTTAGACTTTGTATTCAGCAAACCGGTGAGATTGACAACCTCAATGCAAGTTGGGGCAAAGTACTTTGGTTGTGTTGTATGCAGGTTTCACGCTGTTGCTGACGCTGATAGTGCGCCCTGTCACTAGTCAGCCAGCAACACCTTCAGAAGTCACCCATTTCTCTTACTGGTCGATTAAACCTTGGTTTCGTACTGAGGGAAAACTTGCTGTTGTGCTCATCACACCTTCCGCTTGGGTTTTCCCAACCGGTTCCACATCAACCGCCAACAAAATTGTCTGGCGCCATCACCGGAGCACCATCACATACCTAGAAAGATTGGATCAAGTTACTATGAAAAACCACAAGTCTAGATGGTGTACTACTTCCCTCTCACGGTGGAGAGCAAGGAGGATATGTTTGTGAGGAAGAAGATGATGCAGCCGGAGGCGATTCCAGAAGTGGTAGCCTCTCCAATCTTTCTCCAACGGTGGACTACAGACTTTCTCTTTCGTGGTTTTCTATATCCGCATCCTCCCATCATGACATCGCAATCGGGGCCATTTGTATAGATGGTTTTAGGTCAAGACGAAAAGATCGATGCGAAGATGGACGGCAAAAGAGCAACGAGGGGCAATGGGACCCACCCGCATAGCATGGGGATCTGGCTGCATTGTGGCCCTCTATCTTGGCCCTCCCGCGACTCCAGCTGAGGCCCAAGTGCTCCAGGTCTTTTTTTCCAGAAAAAAAATGCTAGCAAAAATATCAGGTCCCATTGAGTTCATGAAAGTCCCTAAAAGTAAAAAAAAAAGAAATAAGGTTTTTCTTAAAGGAAAATCCCCAAAATCATTATATGAAGTCAAACTAAACAATAGTATCCAATATGCATAACAGTAAAATAATGTTGCATAATAGTAAATGAATATATACTATGGAGAATTGAACAAACTTGTATGTAGTATTAAATGATTCATAATCAAGCTTATGTATTGAGAATTTGGTCCTAACATTTTGTCTCAGAATGGATCTTTTAAGAAAATTTATTTTTTTACTTTAGAAAGGAAACATGGATTCAACATGGGTACGACACATATATTCCAAATATAGATACTTGATGGCAAGCTTAAGATCATGGCCCATCATAGTGTTGAGTTCCATTGCTCGTATCATAAGCATCTTTAATGGCTTGTATAACCTTTTTATGTCTCATACGTTATAACTTAAAGACGACGTAAGAAGACTAGAGTTTGACATGAATCTTTAGATTATCTATTGTACCTTTGTACGAGTAGTCACACCTTGTTCACACCATCGTGTATATACCGATGACTTTTCATAATCCAATGACAAGAAGTTAAGTTCAGTATGTTCTTAGCTGAAAAGTTCTACCACGTAAGCGTGGCATCAGTTAACGGTCCAAAAACCATTTCAAACTCAACTAAAAATGACATATGCAACCTATTCCATAAAACATTTTTATGACATTTATTTCCGTTTTCCTTTTACTTTTAATAATTATAATACCACCCTTAGTCGCTCTATAGGAGTCAGCTAGCTCCCTCATCTTTGGTCATCGATGGTGGCATTCCTGTCAAGACTATTGCCTCTTTTTCCTCGAGTTGAATGTGCGAGCGCCGAAATCGCCATGTTGAGCTGGAATAACGACGAGAGCTCGAGACCGTGAATTCTAGGGGTAAGCTCAAAATTACCCAATTCTTCTAGGGTTAGAGTTTATTACCAAATTTGTATTTTCCGATTTAGCATTATTACACTTGATTCCTTTGCAATTTCTTGTCTGTTAGGACCTCATGGACATTGAATATGCTCTAGACTTCATCAAAGACCACACAGGCAAAAACAGGATTTGGACCTTTGTACTGCAAGACCGGACCGAAAAATAAATGCAGGCTACCAAACGCTTCCTAGGTAGACAGCACTTTATTCACTGAATCAGATAATCCAGAACTTACCAATGCATGCAATGGTGTGATTGAGATTTTGAGTCCCTAGAAGATTTTGAGTCCCTACGATGTGATTCTTCTAGACTGGTTTGCACATCGAATTGTTAAAATTTGTTCAGCATTGTCCGAGACTCCGAGAGAGGAAAATAAGATGTCGCATAATTTAGCTAGACTTAGCTTTGATTATGATTTTGTGTTTTTATGGGTTGGTGATCCAGCTCCATGTTTTTCAAGTCATGTAAATAATTGATGATATATCTTTGTTGAACAATGAATAAAGTGAGCCTTAAGTTGAAAAAAAATAATCGATCGGGCAATGAACTAAATCACCCCAAATCAACGTCAATCGCACTAAGCCCTAGCCATAACCAATAAAAGAACCAACATATGTGCCAAAATAAAATGTTGGCCATGACGTCTCAATGCAGTCTACTGGAGCTGTAGCAAGCGTGGGTCCGGACTCCCGAGATTCTCCATTCAACGAAACATCGATTAGGTCCTGATAAGTTTGTTTAAACGTTCGAGATTACGGGTTGAGAGGCAGCAATAACTGAGTAGTTCCTCTCACGCAGACAAAACGATTCGACTCTCTGATCGAAGAACCCTAAAAGAAACTTGTGGAAATTAAGCTCAATGATCTTCTTGCGGAAGGAGCCGCAGGCGCAGAGAGACAGTTTTGGGACTACAAATACGAGCCGTTTAGCCAAGCAAATCACCATTCAGTTACCACCTAAATATTATCCAGAGCACTGGCACCACCGCTCAATCACAAGCAAGAAAGAATGGGCGAGCCGGCCGCGAAGCTCATCGGCACATTCGGCAGCGGGTTCAGCCACCGTGTGGAGGTGACCCTGAGGCTTAAGGGAGTTCCCTACGAGCTCGTCCTAGAAGACCTGCGCAACAAGAGTGACCTGCTGCTCACGCACAACCCTGTGCACAAGATGATCCCAGTCCTCCTCCATGGCGACCGGCCGGCCATCTGCGAGTCCCTCGTCATCATCGAGTACGTTGACGAAGCCTTTGCCGGACCATCAATACTCCCCACCGACCCCCACAAGAGGGCCGAGGCCCGCTTCTGGGCTCGCTTCATTGATGAGAAGGTAAGCCACCAAGCAGAGGATCTCATTCTCTACACTTGTACAATGGTTAGCTGAACATTGATCTGCAGTTTGCAAGGCCGTTCTGGATGTCGTTCTGGTCGACCGCCGACGTCGGCGGCAAGGTGCATGAGGACTTTGTGAATGAAGCCAAGGGGAACCTGCTGCTTTTGGAGGGGCAACTGAACGGGAACAGTTTCTTCGGCGGCGACACCATAGGCCTCGTGGACATCGCTGCCGCCGGCCTTGCCCACTGGCTTGGCGTCTTCGAGGAGATCTGCGGGGTGACACTGGTCACCAACGAGGAGTTCCCCGGTCTCACCCGCTGGGCAAAAGCCTACATTGAGGATGAGCACGTCAAGCAGTGCCTGCCGGAGAGGGGTCAGCTTGTTGCCATGTTCTCCGCGTGCAGAGAGATGTTCCGAGGGATGCCGACGGCGCCGAAGTGATCGACTGAGGATGCTCGGCGCGAGATGGCGAGAGTATGGTCGACATGCATGCCAGTAGTAATGATCATGATGTGATGGAAATGTTTCCCATCTTCTCTATGTTGACTTTTAACGCACCCATGTGCTCTGAAATAAAAGTATGGTGTGTTATGTTAATGAGAGAATTCCTTATTTGGCCCTGGCTGAAGTTTGTCTTCCTTTTTTGGCCCTGCCAAATTTTTTCTTCCTTTCATGACCCACAAAGTTTGGTTGGTTCCTTATTTGGCCCTCTAGTACAATTTAAACACTAAGATGACCATTTTGCCCCTGCTGCAATATGCTGCCAAATTTTTGAGTTTCATAAAAATCTCAAATTTATTCCAGAAATACATGTATATGCTTGGGATGTACGTGCAATGTTTCGGGCACAAACTCGTTTTATTTTGGGCTGTGAAAAAAACAAAAATCTGACATTATATAGGCGTATAGTGTACGATGTATTTTGGGCTGAAATTTCTGTCGTGCCTGTGGATTGTCTCTATGTATGTGCCTATTTAATATCAATTTTTTCTGGAGTTGTGGAAATACAAAAAAAATTGCAGTAGTTTCCGGAATAAATTTGTGTTTTTTCTGGAATAAATTGTAGCAGGGGCAAAATGGTGCGCTGGTGCGCTGGTTCCAGCCATAGTGGGGATCGTTTTTCTAATAACCAACTAGTATATCACAACTTTTTAGTGCAATTTCGTCACATATTGCAGCAGGGGTAAAATGGTCATCTTAGTGCTTAAATTGTACTAGAGGGCCAAATAAGGAACCAACCAAACTTTATAGGTCATGAAAGGAACAAAACAATTGTCAGGGCCAAAAAAGAAAGGCAAACTTTAGACATGGCCAAATAAGGAATTCTCTCTATGTTAATCTAGATGTTCCTGCAACTAGCTTGTCACGTTTACTGTAGCTTATCTGAAAATAAGTGTAATGCCAGACGCACGCCTTCGTGCAGCGGCAAGTTAGGATCTTCGTTTACTCTTTCCTAGAGATCATGCCGTAGACATTGGCCACGATACCGTCCGTGGGATGGCGCGGGTAAACCGGATCGAGGCCGGCTTAGTAGGATCAAGTGAATAAAAGGAGAAAACCCCGAAAAGACGCAAGTTGAGCGCGTCGCAAAACTCTGTCTCCCTGTGCACTGTCTGTCGTGTGTTCGTCGTCAGTAGGAGAAAGTTCAGAGCGAGCGTTTATAAGTTTTCCACCAATCCACAAAATCGCATTGCGTCTAGGTCTAGGATCTGACAAATGGTATCAGAGCACTAGGGTTGGAGGCGTTTTGGTGGCGGAGGAATTGGTGGCGTGGGCGTTGCGGATTAGGCCGCGATGCCGAAGATTGGTGACAAGCCGCTGGGCAAGACGGACGAGCTCGACACAAGCGCGAGCAGAGGCGCAACTGCAGCCAGAGCGTCGTCACGCGGCGGGGTACCGGTACACTACCCCCAGCTCACCGACTCCAACTACGGGGTGTGGTCGGTGAAGATGCGCATCATCATGCGCACCCTCGGGTGCTGGTCAGCGGTCGACGGCAAGAGCGACTACGACCATGCCAAGGACGAGGATGCGTTCACCGCGCTCTCGCAGTCGCTCCCCGATGCCATGATCATGGCCATCACGGAGTACGAGACGGCGGCGGAGGCGTGGGAGGCGATCCGGCAGATGCGGGTCGGCGAGGACCACGTCAAGAAGGCTCGAGTCAAGCAGCTGACGTGCCAGCTCTATCGGCTGCAGATGGACAACGGCTAGTCAGTGCGGCGTCCGGTCAGAAGCTGACCATGCTCGTTGCGGAGATCCGCACGCTGATGGCGTGTAACTCACACGTTCGTTGGGAACCCCAAGAGGAAGGTATGATGCGCACAGTAGCAAGTTTTCCCTCAGAAAGAAACCAAGGTTTAATCGAACCAGGAGGAGCCAAGAAGCACGTTGAAGGTTGATGGTCGCGAAATGTGATGCGGCGCAACACCGTGATTCCGGCGCCAACGCGGAACCTGCACAACACAACCAAAGTACTTTGTCCCAACGAAATGAGGTTGTCAATCTCACCGGCTTGCTGTAACAAAGGATTAAACGTATCGAGTGGAAGATGTTTGCAAAGAAAACAGTAAACACAAGTAGATTGTATGCTATGTAAAGAATAGGACCGGGGTCCACAGTTCACTAGAGGTGTCTCTCCCATAAGATAAAAGCATGTTGGGTGAACAAATTACAGTCGGGCAATTGACAAATAGAGAAAGGCATAACAATGCATATACATGATATGATAAATATAGTGAGATTTAATTGGGCATTACGACAAAGTACATAGACCGCCATCCAACTGCATCTATGCCTAAAAAGTCCACCTTCAGGTTATCATCCGAACCCCCTCCAGTATTAAGTTGCAAAGCAACAGACAATTGCATTAAGTATGGTGCGTAATGTAATCAACAACTACATCCTTAGACATAGCATCAATGTTTTATCCCTAGTGGCAACAACACATCCACAACCTTTCTGTCACTGTCCCAGATTAAATGGAGGCATGAACCCACTATCGAGCATAAATACTCCCTCTTGGAGTTAAGAGTAAAAACTTGGCCAGAGCCTCTACTAGTAACGGAGAGCATGCAAGATCATAAACAACACATGAACAATAGATTGATAATCACCATAATCATAGTACTCTCTATCCATCGGATCCCGACAAACACAACATATAGAATTACATATAGATGATCTTGATCATGTTAGGCAGCTCACAAGATCCAACAATGAAGCACAACAAGGAGAAGACGACCATCTAGCTACTGCTATGGACCCATGGTCCAGGGGTGGACTACTCACTCATCACTCCGAGGCGACCATGGCGGTGTAGAGTCCTCCGGGAGATGAATCCCCTCTCCGGCAGGGTGCCGGAGGCGATCTCCGAATCCCCCGAGATGGGATTCGCGGCGGCGGCGTCTCTGTAAGGTTTTCCGTATCGTGGCTCTCGGTACTGGGGTTTCGCGACGGAAGCTTTAAGTAGGCGGAGGGTCAACGCGAGGGGCCACACGAGGGGCCCAGGATAGGTCGGCGCGGCCAGGGCTGGGCCGCGCCGGCCACCCCCTGGCTGCCTCGTGGCCCCACTTCGTTAGGTCTTCGGTCTTCCGAAGCTTCGTGCAAAAGGACCCTGGCGAAAGTTTCGTCCAATTCCGAGAATATTTCTTTACTAGGATTTCTGAAACCAAAAACAGCAGAAACAACAACTGGCTCTTCGGCATCTTGTTAATAGGTTAGTTCCAGAAAATGCATAAATATGACATATAATGTGCATAAAACATGTAGGTATCATCAATAAAGTAGCATGGAACATAAGAAATTATCGATACGTTGGAGACGTATCAGCATCCCCAAGCTTAGTTCTGCTCGTCCCGAGCAGGTAAAACGATAACAAAGATAATTTCTGAAGTGACATGCCATCATAATCTTGATCATACTATTTGTAAACATATGTAATGAATGCAGCGATCAAAGCAAAGGTAATGACATGAGTAAACAACTGAATCATAAAGCAAAGACTTTTCATGAATAGTACTTCAAGACAAGCATCAATAAGTCTTGCATAAGAGTTAACTCATAAAGCAATAAATCAAAGTAAAGGTGTTGAAGCAACACATAGGAAGATGAAGTTTCAGCGGTTGCTTTCAACTTATAACATGTATATCTCATGGATATTGTCAACATAAAGTAATATAACAAGTGCAATATGCAAGTATGTAGGAATCAATGCACAGTTCACACAAGTGTTTGCTTCTTAAGGTGGAAGGAGATAGGTAAACTGACTCAACAATAAAAGTAAAAGAATGGTCCTTCAATGAGGAAAGCATCGATTGCTGTATTTGTGCTAGAGCTTTTATTTTGAAAACATGAAACAATTTTGTCAACGGTAGTAATAAAGCATATGAGTTATGAAAATTATATCTTACAAGTTGCAAGCCTCATGCATAGTATACTAATAGTGCCCGCACCTCGTCCTACTTAACTTGGACTACCGGATCTTCGCATGCCATGTTTCAACCAAGTGTCACAAAGGGGTACCTCCATGCCGCCTGTACAAAGGTCTAAGGAGAAAGCTCGCATTTTGGATTTCTCGCTTTTGATTATTCTCAACTTAGACATCCATACCGGGACAACATGGACAACAGATAATGGACTCCTCTTAAATGCATAAGCATGTAGCAAAGTTATTATTCTCATATGAGATTGAGGATATATGTCCAAAACTGAAACTTCAACCACATGGTTCATGGCTTTAGTTAGCGGCCCAATGTTCTTCTCTAACAATTTTGCATGCTCCAACCACTAAAATGATAGACCTTCAGACAAGACGGACATGCATAGCAACTCACATGATATTCAACAATAGTTGATGGCGTTCCCCAGAAGCATGGTTATCGCACAACAGGCAACTTAATAAAATATAAAGTGCATAAGTACATATTCAATACTACGATAGTTTTTAAGGCTATTTTGTCCCATGAGCTATATATTGCAAAGGTGGATGATGGAATTTTAAAGGTAGCACTCAAGCAATTTACTTTGGAATGGCGGAGAAATACCATGTAGTAGGTAGGTATGGTGGACACAAATGGCATAGTAATTGGCTCAAGGATTTTGGATGCATGAGAAGTATTCCCTCTCGATACAAGGTTTAGGCTAGCAAGGTTATTTGAAGCATACTCAAGGATGAACAAGTGCAGCAAAACTCACATAAAAGACATATTGTAAACATTATAAGACTCTACACTGTCTTCCTTGTTGTTCAAAAACTCAATACTAGATATTATCTAGACCTTAGAGAAACCAAATATGCAAATCAAATTTTAGCAAGCTCTATGTATTTCTTCATTAATGGGTGCAAAGCATATGATGCAAGAGCTTAAACATGAGCACAACAATTACCAAGTATCACATTATCCAAGACAGTTTAGAATTACTACATGTAGCATTTTCCAATTCCAACCATATAACAATTTAACGAAGAAGAAACTTCGCCTTGAACATTATGAGTAAAGCCTAAGGACACATGTGTCCATATGCAACAGCGGAGCGTGTCTCTCTCCCACAAAGTGAATGCTAGGATCCATCTTATTCAAACAAAAACAAAAACGAAAACAAATCGACGCTCCAAGCAAAGAACAAAAGATGTGATTGAATAAAAATATAGTTTCAGGGGAGGAACCTGATGATGTTGTCGATGAAGAAGGGGATGCCTTGGGCATCCCCAAGCTTAGACGCTTGAGTCTTCTTAAAATATGCAGGGGTGAACCACGGGGGCATCCCCAAGCTTAGAGCTTTCACTCCTCTTGATCGTAGTATATCATTCTCCTCTCTTGACCCTTGAAAACTTCCTTCACACCAAACTTCAAGCAAACTCATTAGAGGGTTAGTGCACAATTAATAATTCACTCATTCAGAGGTGACACAATCATTATTTTCACTTCTGGACATTGCATAATGCTACTGGACATTAATGGATCAAAGAAATAAATCCAACATAGCAAAAGAGGCAATGCGAAATAAAAGGCAGAATCTGTCAAAAACAGAACAGTCCGTAAAGACGAATTTAGAGATGGCACCAGACTTGCTCAAATGGAAAAACTCAAAACTAATGAAAGTTGCGTACATATCTGAGGATCACGCTCGTAAATTGGCAGATTTTTTAGAATTTTCTACAGAGAACTGTGCCCAGATTCGTGACAGACAGCAATGCTGTTTCTGCGCAGCAATCCCAAATATAACATCAACTTTGACATAGAAACTTGGCACAAAAACATGATAAGGAGAGGTTGCTACAGTAGTAAACAACTTCCAAGACTCAATCAAAACAAAAAATTGCTGTAGGAAAATAAACACATGGGTTATCTCCCAAGAAGTTCTTTCTTTATAGCCATTAAGATGGGCTCAGCAATTTTAATGATAATGCTCTCATAAGGATGAGAGTTGAAGCAAAAGAGAGCATCAAGAAGCAAATTCAAAACACATTTAAGCCTAACCCACTTCCTATGAAAAGGAATCTTGTACACAAATAAATTCATGAAGAACAAAGTGGCAAGCATAGAAAAGCAACACAAGCGCAATTTCAAGATTCTCAACATAAAGAGGGGAAACTTAATATTATAAAGATGCATATAACCATGTTTCCCTCTCTCATAATAACTTTCAGTAGCATCATGAACAAACTCAACAATATAACTATCACATACAACATTCTTGTCATGAGCTACATGCATAAAATTATTACTCTCCACATAAGCATAATCAATTTTGTTAGTTGTAGTGGGAGCAAATTCAATAAAATAGCTATCATTATTATTCTCATCACCATAATCATCATACATAGGGGGCATATTGTACTCATAATTAATTTTCTCCTCAATAGTAGGTGGACTGAAAATATCATATTCATCATTGCAAGCATCATATATAGGAGGTAAAGTATCATTAAAGTAAATTTTCTCCTCCATGCTTGGGGGACTAAAAATATCACAACCAGCTTCCCCAAGCTTAAATTCTTCCATAGCTTTAGCAATAATGGTGTTCAAAGAGTTCATGCTAATAACCTTGCTACAACTATTTTGCAAACAAAGTTCCATGGGTTTTTTAATTTTCTCTTCAAACACATCATGTCCTAATTCAAGATAAATTTCATAAAGATCTCTAATTTTTTTGTTGTTTTCCATTATGCCTAACTAGTGAAAATAAAAACAAGTACAGGACTAGACATGATAACAAAAGTAAAGTAAATGCAAGTAACTAATTTTTTTGTGTTTTTGATATAGAGAGCAAGACAGTAAATAAAGTAAAACTAGCAACTAATTTTTTTGTGTTTTGATTTAGTTGCAGCAAACAAAGTAGTAAATAAAATAAAGCAAGACAAAAACAAAGTAAAGAGATTGAGAAGTGGAGACTCCCCTTGCAGCGTGTCTTGATCTCCCGGCAACGGCGCCAAAAGAGCTGTTGCCGTGGGAGGCAATTCTGTGGTGTAGCTTTTCTTCAGTTCCCCGGCAACGGCGCCAGAAAAGAGCTTGATGGCGTGTAACTCACACGTTCGTTGGGAACCCCAAGAGGAAGGTATGATGCGCACAGTAGCAAGTTTTCCCTCAGAAAGAAACCAAGGTTTAATCGAACCAGGAGGAGCCAAGAAGCACGTTGAAGGTTGATGGTCGCGAAATGTGATGCGGCGCAACACCAGGGATTCCGCGCCAACGCGGAACCTGCACAACACAACCAAAGTACTTTGTCCCAACGAAACAGTGAGGTTGTCACCGGCTTGCTGTAACAAAGGATTAAACGTATCGAGTGGAAGATGTTTGCAAAGAAAACAGTAAACACAAGTAGATTGTATGCTATGTAAAGAATAGGACCGGGGTCCACAGTTCACTAGAGGTGTCTCTCCCATAAGATAAAAGCATGTTGGGTGAACAAATTACAGTGGGCAATTGACAAATAGAGAAAGGCATAACAATGCATATACATGATATGATAAATATAGTGAGATTTAATTGGGCATTACGACAAAGTACATAGACCGCCATCCAACTGCATCTATGCCTAAAAAGTCCACCTTCAGGTTATCATCCGAACCCCTCCAGTATTAAGTTGCAAAGCAACAGACAATTGCATGAAGTATGGTGCGTAATGTAATCAACAACTACATCCTTAGACATAGCATCAATGTTTTATCCCTAGTGGCAACAGCACATCCACAACCTTAGAACTTTCTGTCACTGTCCCAGATTAAATGGAGGCATGAACCCACTATCGAGCATAAATACTCCCTCTTGGAGTTAAGAGTAAAAACTTGGCCAGAGCCTCTACTAGTAACGGAGAGCATGCAAGATCATAAACAACACATGAACAATAGATTGATAATCACCATAATCATAGTACTCTCTATCCATCGGATCCCGACAAACACAACATATAGAATTACATATAGATGATCTTGATCATGTTAGGCAGCTCACAAGATCCAACAATGAAGCACAACAAGGAGAAGACGACCATCTAGCTACTGCTATGGACCCATGGTCCAGGGGTGGACTACTCACTCATCACTCCGGAGGCGACCATGGCGGTGTAGAGTCCTCCGGGAGATGAATCCCCTCCGGCAGGGTGCCGGAGGCGATCTCCGAATCCCCCGAGATGGGATTCGCGGCGGCGCGTCTCAAGGTTTTCCGTATCGTGGCTCTGCATGGGGTTTCGCGACGGAAGCTTTAAGTAGGCGGAGGGTCAACGCGAGGGGCCACACGAGGGGCCAGGATAGGTCGGCGCGGCCAGGGCCTGGCCGCGCCGGCCACCCCCTGGCTGCCTCGTGGCCCCACTTCGTTAGGTCTTCGGTCTTCTGGAAGCTTCGTGCAAAAATAGGACCCTGGGCGAAAGTTTCGTCCAATTCCGAGAATATTTCTTTACTAGGATTTCTGAAACCAAAAACAGCAGAAAAACAACTGGCTCTTCGGCATCTTGTTAATAGGTTAGTTCCAGAAAATGCATAAATATGACATATAATGTGCATAAAACATGTAGGTATCATCAATAAAGTAGCATGGAACATAAGAAATTATCGATACGTTGGAGACGTATCACACGCTAATTGAGAAAATAAGTGATGAGGCTGCTATAGACGTTCTGTTCAATGTTGTGCCCAATAGATTTGTAGACGTGGTCAACACCATAGAGCAATGGTGCGACATGGACACCATGCCGGTCTCTGAGACCATCGTGAGGTTGTCAGCGTTCGAGCGCGGATAGCGTGGGCGGCGTCGCAGCAGTGGCGCCAAGGAGGATCAGCTCATGCTCATGACCCGGGCGCTGGAGCAGCTCATGCATAACAAGAAGAACAGCGGTGCCGACGGTTCTCGTTCCTCTTCTGGTCAGAAGTCAGGAGGAAACACCGATCACACCAAGAACAGCAAGGGTACAGATGGTGACCGTGGCAAGCAGAAGAAGAAAGGGAAGTTTGACATTGCCAAAGTCAGATGCTACAATTGCAACGAAAAAAGGCATTTCCAATCTGATTGCCCTGAGCCAAAGAAGGAAAAGGCAAACCTAACAGAGAAGGAAGAAGAAGATCCAATGCAGCTGATGCTGGAAACATGTGAAATAGTCCAGTTGAGCGACACTCTATCAGAGCAAGTTTTCCTGAATGAGGAGAATGTGGTTTCTAAATTCACCGGTTCCTGAGATGCCTCCTGGTATTTAGATACAGGGGCTAGTAACCACATGACTGGAGATCCTGACAAGTTTGCTGAACTGGATCACTCAATCAAAGGAAGGGTAAAATTTGGGGATGGATCCTCAGTTGAGATATGTGGTCGTGGTAAAATTCTGATGCAGTACTTGAATGGCGAACATTGATGTGTACCTCATTCCAAAACACAAGAATAACATCATTAGTCTTGGTCAGTTGGAGGAGAACGGGTGCAAATATTAAGGGGAGAATGGCATCATGACACTGTGGGACAGGCAAAGAAATGTTCTCACCAGAGTGCCACAGACTAGGAACCGCATGTACATCCTGAATATTGAGCATGTGTGCTTACTCAACCATGCGACAGAGAATGCCTGGCTCTGGCACATGAGATATGGACACTTGAACTTCAGATCGTTGGGTTCTTTGTCTACAGAAGGGATGGTGAACGGAATGCCTCAGTTCAAGCAAGTCGAGCAGATTTGTGACGGATGTATGGTTGCAAAGCAGAAACGTCTTCTGTTTCCTGCACAGGCGCATTATCAAGCAGAGCTGCCAATGGAGCTTTTGCATGGTGACCTATGCGGGCCAATATCACCGGCTACACCTGCAGGAAAGGAGTACTTCCTATTGCTGGTAGATGACTGTTCACAGTACATGTGGATTGTGTTACTACGCAGCAAGGATGAAGCACTAACAGCAATCAAAAAGGTGCAAGCAGCAGCTGAGCTCGAAAAAAATCTGAAACTGAAAGGTCTGCGAACGGACAGAGGAGGGGAATTCAACTCAGTCGAATTTGTAGAGTATTGTGAAGCCAGGGGCATCAAGCATTTCAGAACGGCTCCCTACACTCCACAGCAAAATGGAGTCGTAGAACGCCGAAACCAGACTGTCGTGAACATGGCCAGGAGCTTTCTTAAGAGCATGGGAATGCCGGCCAAGTTTTGGGGAGAAGCAGTGAGTACAGCTGTATATCTGCTGAATCGTGCTCCAACGAGAAGTGTGAAGGGAATGAATCCATATGAGGCGTGGCATGGAAGGAAACCATCAGTGCACCACCTGAGAACGTTTGGCAGCACAGCCCATTTGAAGAAGATTGGACCTGGCCAAACCAAGCTGGCAGACCACAACAAACAGATGGTCATGATCGTGTATGAAACATGGTCCAAAGCATACCGCCTGTATGATCCAGTGACCAGGAAGCTAGTGGTGGCTCGCGATGTCGTGTTCGAGGAGGACATGCCATGGGACTGGAGCTCACCTGGTTCATCGCAGACTAGTGATCGGGAGCCACTAGTAGTGTTGTATCCAGAACATAGACAGCAAGCTTCAGGGGAACACACAACAGAGAATTCACCTGAAATTCCTGCAGTGATAACAAAGGCAGGAGAAATGTCGGATGCAGTAGAGCCAAGGCTGGGAGTGAAGACATGACAGGCTGGAGATGGAAAGCCTATTCAGTTGCCGCTCCCACTCTCAACTCCGGTGGCAACATCTTCTAGCGATCAGACAACATCTGCAACACCATACTCTGAGCCTTCACAGGGTCCACAAGGCAAACGGCAGCTGACAGACTTCTATGAAGAAGACGATCCGGATGAGGCAGAGTACAGTGGGTTGTGTCTATTGGGTTTGGAAGAACCCTCTAGCCATCTCGATGCAGTAAAGGAAGAATGCTGGAGAAAAGCCATGAAAGAATAACTAGCAGCAATTCAAGATAACAAGACATGGGATCTATGTGAATTTCCTAGGGGACATCGACCTATTGGCCTGAAGTGGGTTTATAAACTAAAGAGAAGTCCTAGTGGAGAAATTGTGAAGCACAAAGCAAGGCTAGTAGCCAAAGGGTAAGTGCAGCGGCAGGGGATATATTTCGATGAGGTGTTCGCTCCAGTAGCTCGCCTTGAATCAATAACACTCCTGATTGCACTTGCTGCTCAGTTTTCCTAGAAAATCCACTAGATGGATGTAAAACCTGCCTTTCTGAATGGTGATTTGGCCAAGGAAGTGTATGTGAGCCAGCCCCCAGGGTTTGACGTGCAGGGACAGGCCAACGAAGTGTACAAACTGAAGAAAGCACTGTATGGTCTTCGATAGGTGCCTAGACGGTGTCCTTCAGAATCTAGCTTGTACTGCAAGAAGCTGAAAGAAACAGTGCTCATAGTGGGTGTCTAGGTGGACGACTTGGTGATCACCGGGAGTGACAGCCAAGCCATTGATGAGTTCAAGAGAGAGATGAGATCAAAGTTCAGTATGACTGACCTTGGACTATTGAGCTATTACTTGGGAATAGAGGTAAAGCAAAGACGAGGGAATCACACTCTATCAGTCTGGTTATGCATCTAGGATATTGGAGAAAATGGGTATGGCTAATTGCAACCCAACCCATATTCCAATGGAGCCAAGATTGAAGCTTAGAAAGGATAGTAAATCTGAATCAGTGGACTCAACTGAATACAGAAGTGTAGTGGGCAGCCTCAGATATCTTCTACATACCAGACCTGATCTGAATTTTTCAGTACGTTATGTTAGTAGGTACATGGAGAGGCCCACGAAAGAACACATGATGGCAGTGAAGCATATCCTGAGATACTTGATGGGTACTGTCAATCTAGGTTGCAAGCGGGCCAATTCTGTTGGGATACAGTGACAACGACCATGCTGGTGATATTGATGATAGAAAGAGCACAATTTTGGGAACTGTCTTGTATCATGGGTCTCTCAGAAGCAAAGAGTAGTTGCACAGTCATCATGTGAGGCTGAGTACATAGCTGCAGGAGCTGCAGCAAGTCAATGGGTCTGGTTAGCACGACTGTTGAAGGAACTACTGGGAGAAAGAAGTGTCAAGTTCAGAGTCAGATTTGACAACCAGTCAGCTATCTCCTTGTGCAAGAACCATGTGCTTCATGAGAGACGCAAACACATTGATTTGCGCTACCATTTTGTCAGAAACTGTGTAGAAGATGGGAAACTGGAGGTAGAGCATGTGAGAACTAATGAGCAACATGCAGATATTCTCACAAAGCCATTGGCAAGGTTTCGCTTCCATGAACTGAAGGAGAAGATTGGCATGAGCATGGTGATTCCAGGACATCAAGCTTAAAGGGGAGAATGTTATGTTAATCGAGATGTTCCTGTAACTAGCTTGTCACGTTTACTGCAGCTTATCTGAAAATAAGTGTAATGTCAGACGTACGCCTTGTTCGTGCAACGGCAAGTTAGGATCTTCGTTTACTCTTTCCTAGAGATCATGCCGTAGATGTTGGCCATGATACGGTCAGTGGGATGGCGCGGGTAAACCGGATCGATGCCGGCTTAGTAGGATCAAGTGAATAAAAGGAGAAAACCCCGAAAAGACGCAAGTTGAGCGCGTCACAAAACTCTGTCTCCATGTGCACTGTCTGTCGTGTGTTCGTTGTCAGTAGGAGAAAGTTCAGAGCGAGCGTTTGTAAGTTTTCCACCAATCCACAAAATCGCATTGAGCCTAGGTCTAGGATCTTTCATGGTGTTTGTGGCTCTTTCTTAATAGATGCTAGCAGTAACATAAAACTTCCTGTGTTAAAACTTGTCCTATGTTTGCTCTCCACGTAGTGAAATGGATGCTAACTCACTGTCATGTCAATGCGATAGATCATAGTAGGTTTCGAACTTAGTTACGATGTCAACCGAATATCAAATGTTTAATTAAAGTGCAAGTTTAGGGTTGACCTATAGTATAATATGTTAAGAAAATCTAAATCCGTTTCAAGCTATATCACTGTGAAAATTTTCTGGCCCGAACTGTGATTTTATAATTTCGGAAGAGGGTAAATGATTACAGATTCAAATTAATGATAATTTAACTATACTAAAGGTGTTGAGTTGCGTGTTTGAAAATTTCATTCAATATGGTGAAACTTTTAAAATCTTCATCACTGAAATGAGACATTTAATACTTTTACTCCACCACCTACGCGCCATGTTATTACCTATATAAAAGCTAGTTTGCTAAAACCACAAAGATTGGGTCCTAATCCTTAACCCTAATTACATCTAGGTCACCAAATAGGTCTAGGGCTAACTTTTTCTACAATCAAAGGTGGAAACATTATTCACTGTAGATGGTCAATCTCGTAATGTAGATCGTTGCAGCTTAGTTTCTCTACCCTTCTCTTTTGCGTCCTAGCTAATCATGTCGTAACATGCAGCCTTTTGGTGGCCTCCGTTATTGTATCCGGTTACCCTGATTCTCTAGATCGTAGATTTCGATAAATTTGATCCTTTTTTTGAAAGTTTGACACGATTTGACCTTATTTTAAAAAATATCCAAAATCTGATCCTTCTTAGTAGCGCATTTGATTAGGAAGCTACCCTCTTCATGGTAGCACCCTTAGGAGTGGCGCTGAACTTCTGCCAATGTGGCAAGGAGGGGCCCGCGATTCGCGACTTCACCTCCCTTTGTCAAGGGCGCTACCCTTTTAAAGTTTAACTCCCTTCGCAAGGGCACTACCCTCTTGAAGTCGTGTGGGCCATCCCCGACCCTTCCACCTACCACTTACCGCTCAAACCCCGACCAAGAATGAAGTAGGGCGCGCCCACCTCTCTTCCCCTCTCAAATCCTTCCCCAAAATCGCCGAGATCTGAAGCTTTCTTTGGTGGATTTTGGTATCCCCTTAATGCAAAGGGGTGTTCTCCCCCATCCACTTGGTTTTTTCCGATTAAACTCGTGATTTTTTTGTTTCCATTTTGCTCAATCTTGGTAACCCTAGATATTGAATTTGGCCATCATTCTATGATCTACTATTGTTGTATAATCCAATGGCAGTTTGTATGAGGTCTATGTAAGATTTGTAGGTTATGGTTAGCCCTAGATCTATTTGGTGACCTAGATGTAGTTAGGGTTAAGGTTAGTTGTTAGGATTATATGTCAAACTTTGCATTAGTAGTTACATCTTATTATTTTGTTATTTAAATGCATATGTTATGATGGAATATACATGTAGTTGATGCATTTGGGTTGTTGTAAGGTGCGGCAGTGCAATTGTGGGATGTAGCGGTGCGGGCGTGGGGGCGGCGGCGACACGGTCATGCGATGAGTGGTTGCGTGGTAGTGGGGGCGACACAGTGGTTGTGGGGAGTGGAGCGGGTGTGGGAGACGAACTAACGAAGCGATACTGCTATGAGATGTTTGGGTTAGGGTTGGTGGTTCGAGTTGGTCAAGTCAGCAAAAAATAGGGTAACGCCAAGGTCCCTGACGCTACCATGCCAAGGGTAGCTCCACTCTGTGTGGCGCTACCCTTTTGTTTGTTCGAAACTCAGCTCGGCAAGCTCTCTTAAAGTTGTAGTCTATAATAATTCAAAAGTAGATATATAGAATCTTCAAATCCATAAGGTTGACATCAACATATTCTCCAAATTCAAGACCTTATAATAACAAAATCCTGAATTGAATCAATACAACATCAAAGTGCATGACACAAAGAACTTTGTCAAATAGGTGGTATTGAGCCTAAAAGTTTACAACACCAAATTCTAAAGAATTAAAGTTCAAGACATTACTCTATTGAGTCGAACAGTGGTTCTTTCCCTTCCCCTTGGTCAAATTTTCTTCCGCTTCTGCCTCTTCCCTTGCACGACGAGCCCTCTATATCTCTTTTTCTCCAGGCCCGCTTCACGAATATCCTTCTCTTCTTGCTCCTTCTTCTCTTTCTCCAAACGTTTGTTTGTCGCCTAATCTTCATCTTTCTCTCCCGTTGCTCCTCACAAATCAACTAGAACGTGCAGTTCCACTTCCTTTCCTCCTCATATGCGACCTCTTCCTTGTGATATCTATCTTTCTCCAAATCTATCCACTTAAATTAACAAAGAGGTGGAGGAGATTGCAAATACACAATATTATTAATGGAAAACATTTGAGAAATATCGGTGGGTAGTCATATGGGTTTCTTGGCTTGGCCTTTGTCATGTGCATAGTTAGGATACATCCATAACCTCCTTCTGTGTTTTTCATCCCAATCATCACATTTCTTGGATACACAAAGGTCCCGCACCAACAACGAGCCTGTTTCGTCCCTTCAGGAATATTAGATGGCCAAAGGTCAGCGGTTGCTTCCACTTCCTTGGGTTCTCCTTCGGATTGGACGACGCCATACGTAAAACAGTTTTAAAATAAAGTTACTACGAACGATATTTACAACCAAATGCATCAACGATAAATATACCAAGTGTTACTAGATCTAGAAATATATTTAACTAGATATACAACAAGTTTAAATAGATCCACAGTTACCTAGATCAATAAATATATTATGCATTTGAAAACGACAAGACCAAGATCTATCTACACATGTCAATATGAACACCAAATCATAGTCACATACCATAACCCTAACTAGTAACATAACACAAAGCCCACAAGGCCATACAAATTTCGAAATTTGGGATGAACTAGGGTTTCACCAATACTAGAAAAAATATGGCTAATGAGATAACATTTGTGGATTAGTTTCATGAGATCAAAGGAGAGAGAGTACCTAAGGGGTGATATGGAGACCAAAATCCACCAAAGAACGCTTCATATCTGGGGGATTTTGGGGAAGGATTTGTGAAGGAAGAAAGAGATGGGCGCGCCATGCTTCATTCTTGGTCAGGTCTGAGTGGTAAGTGGTAGGTCGAAGGGTCGGGGGCAGCCCACGAGACTTAACATATTTTAAGAGGGTAGAGCCCTTGAGAAGGGATTTGAACTTTAAAACGATAGCATCGTTGCCAAGGAGTTGAGTTCGTGAATCACGGCCCCCCTCGCCACATTTGCAGAAGTTTAGCGCCTCTGAGGGCGCTACCATGAGGAGGGTAGCTCCCGTGGGAAATGTGCTACTAAAAAGGGTCATATTTTGAATATTTTTTAAAAAATAGGGTCAAATGATGCTGAACTTTCGAATAAGGGTTAAATTTGTCGTAATCGACCTCTAGATTGCTTTGCATAGACTGATTTTGGCAAGTCACGATTTTCTCGTTATGTTTGTACTTTTTACCTTCATTACATAATCTTAATTTGTATATCTCCTTATTTATGATGTTAATTTGCCTCTCTATTTTGGCCAATTTGATTATGCAAGAACTACTCTATTTTTTATGTAAACAATGTTTATTTTGTTATGTAGGTCCTATACTTGCATACCAAACTCGTCGAGATCAAGATCTTTTCTATATAGTTGCAACATAGAAAAGAGGGTTTAAATTCGGTCCAACAGGTTGAAATGGCTTCATCAAGGCATTTAGATTATCCCAAACCACATACCCATATTTTGCCTACTCAAATCAAGCATGGATAGATGCAGTGGCGGCTTTAGGATTTTGCCAATGGGTAGGCAGGGGATAACGTAGGTCAAGAATGTCGTCAGTGCCAGGGCTCCCTGGCTCCGTTACACCACCAACACCCCAGTTCCCCTATACCGCACAAAAATGTTAACCTTTAACAACTACCCATGCAATGGTAGGATATAAAAAATGACCTCTCATACCCGTTAGGGGCATGAACCATTCGGGTCATCCATTCTAAGCGACGTGACAAGTGGGACGAATGTTGGAGAGTGACCAGGAACGTCCTTCTGAGTTTCTCGCGGACTAGAGGGGCCCATCAACATAGAGCTTAGCCTATTTTAGGGCCCTTTAAACACCCTAACCCCATTTTCAGTCCCGTTTCCTGCATAATAAAGGGAACCGTTGTCCTAGTTCCAGCTTCCTACTCCTTTCGCCGCACTCTCCACTTCTTCCTTGATCAGGTCCTACTGGAAGGCAAACCCTAGATCTCACCAACTTTCATCGCTTGCTAGTTACTCCTAACTGCTCCACACTTCTCCCTCCAAATCCTAAAGAGATGCTACGTGAGCTCAAGACCTGCATGCTTTCCACGATGGGCTATGTATTCCCCCACCAGTCCGAGTCATTGAAGCCGTGCCAGAGGTATGTATTTTTTTTTATCTCATCAATAAGCCTTTTTTTCCTGGTTCTTTCTTTATGCAATATGATCTGATGTCGTATTCAGATATGGGTAGAGTTTGCCACCTCAAGGCGCTTTGACAGAATCCTGGAAAGTGTGCTTGCATTGGGCAAGAGGTCAAGAGGATGATCTATGGGGTGGCAAAGCCAGCTTGCAAGGACTCCGGATACGACACCGTGCATGGAAAAGGATTGTGCCGCGAATAGAGAGGTTCAATAAATAAAAAGATGGAGCTGAAGGAATAAAGCTTCAATCTTTGTAATTAGGCAACAATCCATTCCAGTGTAATATCAATGTAATAAATATGGATTTTATATCCTATTGAAATCGAAATTTCTATAGAAATGAAGAACTATATCGGTTGATGATGATTGATTGTGATTAATTTAGTTTCCGTAAAAGATCTACTAAAGATGGCATTTTTATGCACCGCACTTTTCTATATCACGGTATTTACTGTTGCTTAGTGTATTAATGTACCAAATCATTTTAATATTTGTGCCGGGCATGAGAGCACACGGAGGATCGCGATCACTATACACCGCTAGAAAAAGGCGTTTGGTCTATGGAATCTCGACCCACTTATCTTTGGTGGCTTTTTTTGCCGGACGACCGCGAGGGAGACGTTTCAACTTACATGGCCTGCCTACTATGTTGTAGTTATATGATCTATTTAACTATTTAATCCTATATCACATCAAGAAAGATAGATGAATGATATATTTGATTTAATGTTGTATGGTAATATATTTAAATCTACAACTTATAAGATCGGACTACACAAATGTGTACTCCCTCTTTGTCAAAATGTAGTGTGTATTAGATTTTCTAAAAGTTAAAGTAGTGTAGTTTAACTTTTATGAAAAACTAATACGCACTATATTATGAGAAGGAGGGAGTACCTCTTATCCTGCGTGCGGAGGTGGCATTGTTAAAATGCGGAGGACGGGGCATATTAAAATTCAAAAATGCTAAACCTACGGATGAATTTCTACGGAAAGAGACTTATAGGATTATGTGTAGGTTGTCAATTGGTGCTAATTCTCTTGCTTCTTCCGGGTTGTAGTCCAACTGAATTTCTCAACATCGATGGATTCCGTAAAGTGCAGTCCGTAAGTGTAGCATTACTGACTAAAATTTGTGTTTAAACGGAACAAACTGTGAAGCTAGATTCGCACTCTTTTATGAGATTAATTTTCTACACTATATGTAACCAGAAGTCTCACTGCTTCCGAGCTTCTCCACTAAAAGAAATATCGATCTGTGTATCGAATCAAACACGTATATAAGGCTGAAGTCAAGATAAGGTTGTTTAACCTCTGAATTAGACATTTTTGAGAGCCTGCATTAAGTGACTACTTTCTTCCATGCAGATAAGACGATTCGACTCTCTGATCGAAGGAAAAAATAAACTTGAAAGCTCAATCTTCCACGAGAAGCATTAGCAACGAAACATTTACCACCGTCCACCTACTTAAATTGTGATCGAGAGCGAAGACACTCAAACTCGCCAATCGCCATACACTAGTGAAGAGTGAAGACTGAAGAGACCGTTCAGACGCAATCAGAATGGGTGAGGCGCCGGTGAAGCTCATCAGCTCGTTCGGCAGCACGTTCAGCCACCGCGCGGAGGTGGCCCTACGGCTAAAGCGAGTGCCGTACGAGCTCGTCCTCGAAGACCTTCCAAACAAGAGTGAGCTGCTGCTGACGCACAACCCCGTCCACAAGAAGGTCCCTGTGCTCCTCCACGGTGACCGGCCGGCCATCTGCGAGTCGCTCGTCATCGTTGAGTACATTGATGAATGTTTTGCCGGGCCGCCACTACTGCCCGCCGACCCCCATGGCCGCGCCACCGCTCGTTTCTGGGCTCAATTCATCGATGAAAAGGTACCTAGCTAGACGATAACTCGGAATACTGATCTGAGCGAGCAACTTGCCATAGTAAGTTGTGACTTGACTTGAGAGCACTTTCGCAGTGCATGAAGTCTCTCTGGGCGGCGCTGTGGATGGAACCCGGCGAGGGCCAGAGGAAGTCCATGGTGGAGGCGAAGGGGAGCCTGGCGTTGTTGCAGGAGCACCTCGGGGACACGAGGTTCTTCGGAGGCGACTCCGTTGGCCTCGTCGACATAGCCGCCAGTGGGATTGCGCACTGGCTCGGGGTCATGGAGGAGATCTCCGGGGTGACCGTGGTCACCGATGAGGAGTTTCCAGCCCTTCGCCGCTGGGCTACACGGTATGCAGACCATGAGGACGTGAAGGGGTGCCTTCCAAAGAGGGACGAGCTCGTCGCCATGTTCTCTGCGTTCAAGGACATGTTCCGAGCAATGGCAATGGCGACTCCGCTACATTGAAGTGATCCGGTCGATCTTATCTGCTTTTGTAGTACTAGTTCAGACGCTTGTGAGATTGAAGGAATCAAATGGAATAAAAATAAATTTTATTTACGCAGATGTCTTGCTAACCATTTGGCATCAAATGAGGATCTTGGGTGTTGTGTGAATCACTAATTTTTTTGAAAGGAATGCCTAGTGGCCTTTATTCATGTAACAGATCTATTACATCTTTTATTACATCAAGCAAGCGCGATTCCTTCCATTCATGCACATAATTCCGCCTCCATGGTTGAGATATAGTATTGCCAGGATCTGCATCAGGTGAACATTATCCTTCCTGCTGCAGCCCGCAAGATCATCCTAGCGGTGCCGGTCCACTATGCTGATCAAAGGTAATATCCACATTCTTTTTTCATAAAGAAAATATATTAATATAAAAAAGATACCAATTACACCTAGCTTCTGCAACAACGCAACACCCTAGTGGCAGTACCATAGTTTAAAATAGCCGGCAATCTCATTTAGCCGCAATTTTTTTTGGAGGCTATAAAAGGCTATAGCCGGGTTATAGCGGGCTATTTCATTTAGCCATTTTTAATTTTTTTTGAATATTTCATTCATATCTTATCAAAAGAAGAGAAAAACTATGACTCAAACACGATTCGTGATACGGCCTATTCAACTATTCAAGGCGAACAAGTATTCAATTATTCAAGTTACAAGTTTTATGTAATTATATTGAACTCAAACTCAGAAACAAAAAGAAAAAAAATTTAAACTGCAGGAGGTTTAGCGGCTAAATTAGAGGCTAAATAGCGGAAAACCGCATCTGATCGCGGGCACAGATGAGCTCTTTTTCTGGACCACTCGTTCGCGCGGGGAGAGGTGGTCTGCAACTGTTCCTTCATACGTATGTCTGAGCAGTCTGCTTCCGCCGGCCCCACACCTGCGCCGTACATGGATATCAGTTGACGGTGTGTACCGTGTGTGCAAAGACGGTCAACGAGCGCGAGCTTGGCATCGGAGATGGCCTTCTTGGTGTCGGCGGCGGCCCGCCCTCCCCCGCCGGCCTCGCGCTCCCGCCGTGGGTGACATGTCCGCGTAGGAGCCTTCGCCGAGGCCCGGCCGTGAACGCGCGCGAGCTCGCAGCCCACCTCGCCGGCGTGGTCTGGCGCGTGGTTCTCGTCCGGTTCGACCCTCAGCTGGGCCTCATCGACCTCCTCGAGCCGGCACTCGACGGGCGCGCGCGACACGCGGCGAACGCGCTGCTCGCCGTCGCACTGCTCAGGGCTGCTGGGTTCCATGCTCCACTCCAGCTAGGTGTACGAGTGTGCAGCTGCTGCGGTTCGGCGTCCAGGTTCCTAAGCTCTCACGCGAGCATCTCCAAGTCATGGAGCTTCTACACGAGTGTTGCCCTGCTCTGGAATGGTGGTAGGGCGCGGCGGGGTCCATGGGATTGGGCTCGGCGAGCCTGCCGCCGGCCTCGAGGAACATCTGGAACATGCGGCTGCCTCCGCTGCCCCCCCCCCCTCTCCTCGTACTCGTCCTCGTCGTCGGCGCTGGCGCCGGACTCCCCGACGACGCCGAGATCGGTGGCGTCGAAGGCGAGGTCGTCGGGCAGGGCGGTGGCCCCGAGGAGGATCTCGGACTGCGCGCGGCGGTGCCTGGCCGCGCGGCGCGGCGGGGAGTCCTCCGGCGTGGGCGCGACGTCCGATCCCGCGGCGGAGTTGGAGGCGGGCGGGCGACCATGGTTGGTGGGATCTGGGAGGGCGTCGGAGGGGTCGTGCGCCCGTTAAACTCCTGTACCTCCGTCACGCCGTATCGCTCGGCACTATACGCGTAGACAACTGGTCCTTGCACTGTAACTGACCGCTTCTGCCAAGCCTGCTCACACCCCGAGGACAAATGTGCGGTCCATAAAAAGAGCTCATCTCGGGATCAGAAACGCCTCGTCCGCTAAATAGGGGCTAAATAGGGCTATAGCTGGCTATTAGCGGTTTTTTCTCATTTAGCCTTCAAATGGCATAGCCGCAGCAGCAGGTCTCCCGAAAGGCTATAGCCGGGCTATAGCCGGCTATTTAAAACTTTGGGCAGTACGCATGCACACTGCCAAAAAAGAGAAAAGAAAGTTAATAAATAAAAGTCCACTATATCACTCCAGACCTAGCAACAACAATACAACCACCACCGTGACAACACCTGAAATACAGACTCTCTAAAAACGACGCCTCCAAAAAGCGAACGGTGCACCAGCGCCTTCATCGGTCGACCAAAGTTCTTAGGTTTTCACCCTGAAGATAGTCTCCGCTTTCAAAACAATACCTCCAACAAGACCATTATTAGGCACAACCAGTTAAGGCCAGACCTTGGGTTTTCACCCTGAAAGGTAGGACTTTGAACTTCACATGTGCTATCGTCCCCACTTGCATACCACTACTGCGAAGCCCGAAACGCCAAGCAAGTCCGTCAACATCATGGAGAATTGAACCTTCTTTAGCTAGTCCACCAATCCACATTGAGTATGACTATACCTGCAGCCGGTCTCTCCGGCCTAGAGTGATGGTCAGATTCGATCTGGACAAATTGTAGACATTTATTCAGTGGGAGTTGCCGATGGAGCACAAAGTACCTTCTAGATCCCTCAATGGTCATTTTGCCTAAGCACGGGCTTCTTAATTGGAGCTTTCTTTCCAAATGGAGAATATGCCCCAGCCTCTAAATCGATCGATGCAGGCGGCTTTCATTATTATAGTATTCAGCAAATATCTAATAAAAATCATACATGAAAAAATCCAAAGTCACCACATAACATTTACAAACACGATAATGAGTGAAGATCGTGCCAACGAGATCTTATACCCTCGAAACACGAAAAACCCAAGTCAACTAGAAACCGGGAGCTAGGAGTGATCTCCTGTTTTTCTAAAAAAATATGAATTAAATTCGAGAACCCTATAAGCATATTTGTACTAGGAATAAAGAATCCAGAAGCAATCTAAAAATACAAAGCCAGGGCAACGGTCTAACTTTGCTTGTCAGAATGCAAATAAAAAACTTTGAATTCGGATGGCATTGCTAGCTCGCAAAGTCAGAATCATAAACGAACAAATCATTAACCGATAGACATGTCAAACAAAGTCACTATCGTTTTGCTATCTCCCTCGTTTTTTTGCCACAAGATTGTCGTGCTATTGTTTGTTTGATCTGCTCAGTGCACTCTATACTAGTATATCGTTTAGGTAAACCAAATCCGTGTGACCGGCAGCTGCATCAATCCTAGTGAACATCGACCGTATTTTATTGCCTCACGAAGTCACGATCGTGACAAGATTCTGTTTAATGTCCTCATTTGACTGGAGCAACTGATTGACAAAAAAAATAGTATAGAAAAAAAATGATGCATGCTTTTTTTGAGATAATAACTAATGGAATTCAACAATGACGAAACCGATTACAAAAAAAAAAAAAAGGAAAGTACAATATGGACCCAGAAGACCACACACCGTACTCCCAAATCGCAATCAAGCCCATTATCCTCATCGTCACCACCTAAGTACAGAGACCGAATCCGGAAGCCGCCAGTCTTCAGACACCATCAAGTCACCGCCGCCACCTTCGCCACATTGGGCTTTGAACACCGCATGAGTGCCCACCCCGAGGAGTGAGAGCTAATAATCTTTTCCAGACCATCGGGCAGGCGTGAGCTGGTGGAGACCAAGCAGAACCTCCAATCCACGGACCCCGAGCAGTAGGTCCCAACCATCAACACCACGTCAAGCCACCTCCTCCCCTCGCCACCATGGCCGGCCAGAGGAAGCTTCACGACGCGACAGTCGCATCTCAAAAAAAATACCCTAAAAACCCTAACGAGGAAGGCGATTGTACCGTCCCCTTCCACTCCCTCGCCATCACGGCCGGCCGAGGGGAAGACAACAGTAACAACAACCCTCCGACTCCCAAAGCTCCACGGCAGAGTCGACGGACGACCGTGCCCGGAGACCACCCTCCCATCCGCGATCGAGAGGAAAGGCAGCAGCTCGCCGACGCCGCCACACATGGCCTTGCCGAGATGGGGACCGAGCTCCAGCACCTTTATTCTGACGCGACGCCACCTCCACCATCTCGGCAGCGCCTCCCGAGACCCTAGGGGCCCTCACCACCGGCGATCCGAAGATCCGCCGCCAGTAGGACGATCCCATCGCGCAGGAAGCCGATCCACCACCGTGGAGACGTCCACGCCGCCGCACACCCGCGGCGGCTCGATGCCGAAGCCGCCAGAGACGCACGCCGCCGCCGCCACCGCGCGAGGGACGAAGCCCCCGCCGCCGCCGTCGCTGCCAGGGCTTTCCCCTGCGGGTCTTCCGGCGGCAGCGAGGAGGAGGGGTGAGGAGTGAGGAGGCAGGCGGCCGGCGGCGGAGATCGCCCCCGAGTCGCCTAGGGTTAGGCGACGCGGGGGTTGGTTTCTAATTGCTAAGAGATGATCATGAAGCAGCATGAGCTCGTGTTCATCTCTATAAGTATCGACATCCCAGCTACTCGCCGAGTTCATGGCGAAAGCGGTGAAACTCATAGGCGCCTTCGGCAGCCCATTCGTCCACCGCGCCGAGGTGGCACTGCGCCTGAAGGGCGTCCCCTACGAGCTCATCCTTGAGGACCTGACCAACAAGAGCGAGCTGCTGCTCCGTCACAACCCCATCCACAAGACGGTGCCGGTGCTCCTCCACGGCGACCGGCCGGCCATCTGTGAGTCCCTGCTCATCGTCGAGTATGTCGACGAGGCTTTCGACGGCCCGCCACTCCTCCCCATCGACCCCTACGACCGCGCCATGGCACGCTTCTGGCCCCAGTTCATCGAACAGAAGGTACGATCTTCTTTGTGAAATCCTCCAACATTGGCGGTAGATTAATGGCCGATTGGCCTTGTACACATGCAGTGCTCGATGCCGTTTTGGATGGCGGTGTGGCTGGATGACGGCGAGGCGCGGGAGGGATTCGTGAGGGATACGAGGGCGAACCTTTGTCTGCTGGAAGCGCGGTTGCAGGGAAAGCGGTTCTTCGCCGGTGACGCCGTGGGTTACCTCGACTTCGCCGCGTGCGGCCTGGCGCACCTGCTGGGACCGATAGAGGAGGTGGCCGGGGAGAGCCTGGTGGGCGCCGCCGAGTTCCCAGCGCTGAGGCGTTGGGCGGAGGCGTACACGTCCGACGAGGCCGTGAGCGCGTGCCTGCCGCCGAGGGAGCAGCTCGTCGCCAACTTCGCTGGGAAGAAGGATAAGATCAAAATGGCGGTTAACGCGATGGTGCAGCGATCATAAGTTGGCGCATCGCGGCAGGTCAATTGAAGCTCAAAAATTAAAGCGAAAGAAAACTCACGCGTCTGTTCTGCTGTATGGACAATTGGACATACAGGCATCTGTATGACTGTATTTGGAGCAACAAAAGGCTTAACTGTATTGCTCCTCGTTGTATGTTCACTTGTTCAGACTTTTCATGTGTCACTGTCAGTATGATAAAACTACACTACGTAGTGAAGTAAAATTCGTAGTAACTCATGTTGATTTAGTTTTTTCTCCAAATGAAGGATTTTTAATTTTCGAAATGGGAAGGTGGCCCCGTCCTCTCTACATTAATCGATTCACACAACCTTCTTTATTACCAAAGTAGCATAGTGATAAGTTTTACAACTCATGGATCACACAATGTGTAAACGTAGACTAGCCAACCGAATAAAAACAAAACCCAATTATGCATCTTGAAGTCATTTAGTAGGTCGCAAGCTGCAGAGACCAGTCTTGGATCCATTGTGAAACCATAAGGATAACCTGTACAAAGTTGGAGTTCGTACTCTTGTTAAAAACAATATCACTACGACAGTTCCATATAGCCCATATCAAAGCGGAAAATCCAGTTCTAATTCTAGCTTTAGACGTCTTTTTCACTCCATTTAACGAATTTCCAAACATATTTATAACATTGGCTGGAGAAAGAATATTAAAAGTAAATTGAATTACTCTCCAGATAAGTTTAGAAAAGGGACAATCAAAGAATAAATAATTGATTGATTCCGGTGAATCACAGAAAATACATTTCTTACAACCGACAAGCTAAATTGTCTTTGGTGAGGATGGCTTTTTAACGAAGAAACCACACAAAGACCTTAACTTTTAGTGGTATCTTAAGTTTCCAAGTATAATTACGAGGTTAAATCGAATGGACATTCATATAATCCGCATACATCGACTTAACCGAAAATGATCCAGTTGTTGTTAATTTCCACACGAAAGTATCCTTCTCATCAGACAAGTTTACAAGCATGACTCGATGGATCAACGTAATCCAAGCATCTCATTTATTTCCTGTCAAGGCCCTTTTGAATTCTATATTCAGTATCATTCGTTGTATAATATCGTCAAAACAAAAAAAAATAGTCTCTGATGTTCTCGAAATGAAGGATGAATGGAACCCCGTATCTGCCTCGAAAAAATGCATATATATGACCGTGTGTTGCCATAAGCATAAGGATACATTAATCATACAGTAAAATGAGAAAGGTATATGTGATTTGAAATGAACCGATTTTTAAATACATGAATCGATTCAACTTATCACACTATTAGCTTGAAAACGATGGACAGAGATTTGGTGCACATGGGCACCAGTAATCTAGTTTTTTTAATAAAAAAATCAATCTTTTAGTTTCAAAAAATTCTGAAAAAAATTTCCCATATAGTCAATGATGTATCCCACAAACGTGTAAAATAGCAATTTTAAATACTTTGTCCCATACTCCCATCATCACCAGCAGGCAGCACTATACAATTTGTTGGGCTGCCAATGCTGACTGGTCAAGCGAATCTTACCCAAATATCCAACACATTTAAAAACAAATTTGGAGCAAGGAAATCCTACATGTGATGTGTTCTCACTCACTCAGTCAGTTGACCCAATTTGACTATACCTGCTCCCAAAGGTTTCCGTCTATAATTACAAATGATTCCATTCCAATCCCAATCCCAATCCCAATCCCAATCAGAAGAAACGAGAGACAGAGAAATTCAGCAACGATGAGCTCCGGCGAGCCGGTGAAGCTGCTGGGCTCGTTCGGGAGCCCGTTCACGCACCGTGCCGAGGCGGCGCTCCGGCTGAAGGGAGTCCCCTACGAGTTCATCCAGGAGGACCTCGACAACAAGAGCGACCTGCTGCTCGTCCACAACCCGGTCCACAAGAAGGTGCCGCTACTCCTCCACGGCGGCCGTGCCGTCGCGGAGTCGCTCGTCATCGTGGAATACGTCGACGAGGCCTTCTCCGGACCACCACCGCTGCTGCCCGCCGACCCGCTCGCGCGCTCCGCCGCACGCTTCTGGGCCCAGTTCGTCGCCGACAGCCTCTCGAGGACGATGTTCAAGGCGCTGTGGGCGGAGGACGGGGAGGCGCGGGACGGGTTCGTGGCGGAGACCAAGGAGAACCTGGCCCTGCTGGAGGCGCGGCTGCAGGGGAGGAGATTCTTCGGGGGTGACGCCGTCGGGTACCTCGACATCGCCGCCAGCGCGCTCGCCGCCTGGTTGCCGGTGATGGAGGAGATGGCGGGAGCGGAGAGGAGCACGCCGATGGGCGAGGAGGAGTTCCCCGCACTGTGCCGGTGGCGCAGGGAGTACATCTCCGACGAGGCCGTGAGCGCGTGCCTGCCGAGTAAGGAGCAACTCGTCGCCTACTACGCGCCCAAGAAGGACGGCTTCGCCGGCAGAGGCAAGTCGCTGCAGAAGTAACAAGGCAAAGAGAAGTTGTAGTAGCTAGTACTAGGCTTGTATTGTGTGTGACTCGAATAACTTAATTTCTACCGGAACTTCCCAGTAACATCTAGCGCATGTGTATGTATTCACGAAATAAATTATCTGATTTTCAAAAATTCAAAAATACAAAATTCGAAAATGTCAAAAAGAGCTTGGGTGTTGCAAATCCGTTCTCGAGAACATCTCTCCTTTCTAATAGCAGTTTCCTGAAAAAATAACAAAAACTACCATATTTCGGCCAGTCTTGTGAGATAAATACCACTTTTGCATTTTTTGACATATAAATAGCACAATTGAGGCATGTGCGTGTGTGACACATAGCACTAATTGTTGGGTTAAAACCAATGACTTGTTTCTGCCAATTTTACACAATACCCCCTACTCCCCTTTCTCAAATGAAATCAAGTCCCAATCACACTCCCCTTCTCCCCGTGCGTCCACCACCTGGGGGCTTGACAGCGGTAGTGGCGAACCAGAGAAGATAACAATGAGGCATCGTCAGCGGCCTTAGATGGCTCCGAGACGAGCACCTAGGTCGTTCCCCAACCACTAGCATTGGAACATGCGCAACGAGTACGATCGCCTGCACCAGAACACCACATGGTTGCACCCTGCAAATAGGGGGAGGCATCGGCGACGACAACCCTCTGCCATAGACCTTTCGGTGGTGCGGCGAGCGGTGCGGTAGGAGGGTGGGGACGGCAGACCAACATAGCTCTCCTATGTCCCATGGTGGAACCGACCCTGCCACTGCGACGAGCCCCGCCGAGCCGACGTATCTCGCAGACGCCAGCCACCCGAGCACTACTAGGAAAACAACTATAGGCCCAGGATTACCACTGGCGCAACAAAAAAAAGGAGCACACCGGTGGTATTTGCCGTGGGCGCCGGTAATAACTTCATACCAATGGAGCACATCCATTTTGGTGCGCCGGCGATAAGCCTTGACCCGGTCCGGGAGGGGGAATCGCCTGTTCAGTTCTGAAAAAAATAAAAAGAAAATTTTAAAAATTTCAATAAATAAAATCTTTCGAGATGACCATGTCTTATGTGCTCTAATTGTTGGGAAAATTAATGAACATAAATTTTGAATTTCTTTGGCAAAATTGTGTCATGGTTCCGTAAAATAGCTCCTCTGACGAAAAAGTTTTATATATAAAAATGTATATACAAAATGTTTTACATACAATTTAGCCATTTTTTTAGATTTCTCAAAATCGAAAAGAAATAAAGAGTTTTTTCAGCTTTTTTTCTGAAAAATTATTACTTTTACCACCGACGCGTGGACATAGTGGTGCGCCGGCGGTAACCTACGCTATATAATGATGCTAGCTCGACGACCACTTCTTTTTTCTCTCTTTCTCTCCTCCTCCACTTTTCCTCCTCATCGTCACATTCTCCTCATGCTCCCCTTTCTCTCCTCTTCACCTACTCCCTCATCCTCCTCTTTCTCTCCCCCTCTTTCTCTCCCCCTCTTCACCTTCTCCCTCCTCCTCCTCTTTCCCTACCTCCGGCGAGCACCTCCTTAAGGCGCGACCTCCCTTCGGCAAGTATCTCCTCAAGACGTTGACCTCCCTCCGGCGACCACCTCCTACGTGATGCCTACATGGCCACGGCCATGGCCTTGACGATCAGACCTACATCCGAACGACCATAACCTATCTAGATCTAGATCTAGATCTGGCTTTTTTTAATACCTCCGGCGACAAGTGCATCGGCGTTAACTCGTGTTACCGCCTACGCACCAATTGGTGCACCAACGATAAGTCGTCACCACCGGCCTATTCCCTTCGGCGTACGCTGGTGCGCCGGCGGTAGCGAAAAATCGTGCGCGGAAGTAGCTATTTTCCTAGTAGTGGAGGCCTTCCAGCCCCTAGCATCAACATCCGTGCAACCTCTCCCTCTGCCTACTCACGTAATTTACCTACATGTGGCAACCGGCTGGAGCACGCAGCCCCGACCCGAGGCCGCGAGCCCGGCAGTGGCCAAGAGCCTATGCGGGGCTACTCGGCCCTTGGGGCATCAGTGTCTCCAGGCGAGGCCTCGTAGGCGGCATGGAGAGCCTTCCGAAAATCCTTCGGGGATGGAATCGACGATTCAAACTGTTTGGCATTATTTAAAAGGCCCTCAAGTTGTACGTGAATTCGGTATAAATCCCTAAATGTCCTAATTCAGCCTTCTCTTTGTTTATATTTGCCACGTCAATCCAATCGATGGGCATGAACAGTCAGAAAACGATTTAAGCACCAAATCAGTGCTATGTGTCTCACACATGCTCCCAAAAGTGGTAGGTATGTGTTAAAAAGTGCATAAATGGTAGCTATCTGACAACAAGACTGCTATAAATATGGTGTTTTTTTTTTGTCATTTTCTCTAGTTTCTTTGTTTGCTGGAACCATAGGAATGTATCCATTCATAGACTATCTGTATTGTGTCTAGGGCAGCTCAATGAACCAAACATATTTTCTCGAATATAGGAGGCCAGGAGCTCAGCGCACCCAAATTCATTTGATACAAGCTGATAAAGACGTAAAATTGTACACGTTTACACACAAATGTGTGCTGCATAGCGAAATCAAACGAGAGAAACTACCACGCCACCAGCGAATATATATGATATCAGTGAAGCAAAGCTTTACAAAGAAGTTGAAAGCAAAGGCTGCATCTTCAGCAGGAACAAAAAATTCCACTGCCTCCTTACAGTTTAGACCCACACACACACACACACACACACACACAAAATCTTCAACTTACAGGGTAATTCATCCACGCCGTTTCCAGCAGCAGAAAACAACATTTCTCATCAACCTTCGTACCACTCTTGACCAAACATGACGACCAGACTTCTATGATGGAGGACTAGAACTAGGTGGCGGAGGACTGGATGTGGACGGCATTGAAGGACTGAGAGTTGCGTTGGGTGGTGGAGGGCTTGATAGTAGGGGTGGTGGTGGAGGGCTTGACAATGAGGGGGGCGGTGGGGGGCATGATATCAATGGGGTGGGCGGGGGCGGAGGGCTTGAGAACAAAGGTGGTGGTGGAGGGCTTGCTAATAAGGGTGGAGGTGGCGGAGGGCTTGATATCAGCGGGGTAGGCGGTGGAGGGCTTGATAACAATGGTGGTGGAGGGCTTGATATTGTCGGGGTGGACGGTGGGGGGTTAGGGGTCGGGGGTGGGGGGCTAGGTATCATAGGAGTGGGTGGTGGAGGACTAGGTGTTGAAGGTGGTGGCGGAGGACTAGGATAAGGTGGTGGAGGGCTTGATGTCCTTGGAGCAGGCGGCGGAGGACTAGATGTACGTGGTGGAGGTGTACGCGGAGCAGACGGGGGAGGTCTAGGCGTGCACGGTGGAGGAGGCGTCCTCGGAGCAAGCGGCGGTGGACTGGGTGTACGCGGTGCAGGAGGCGGCATCGGGTTAGGATACCCGTACCCTGCTTCGCACGTACGCGCCACGCAGCCGAGCAGCGTGAGCATGGCCAGTGCGCCGGCGAGCCTGGCCATTGCCGCTGCTAGCTAGCTCCTCGCTCCTGGTAAGTTTGTATCGTGGGTTGAGTTTGGGTGATGACAAGACGCTGCTATGCACGTTCTTTATATATGTTAGCTTCCCAGATGAGACAAAGTCGTGACTGGCCTCCAAGCAGAGGGTCCCGCTGCGGAGACAAGCTGGTGAACTTAACATGGGGTGCACTTAACGTACGCGCTACAGCTCACACAGTTGGCATTTCCATTGAAATTTCATATAAGAAGAGGCACTTGACATTAATCCCTGTGCTAAACACCTAGTGGGTGGTAAAAAAAAATCGAAATTGGAGCATAAACCCCAGCCTCTGCATCTAAAAGATGCACACAACTTTTCTTTATTAGATTATTCACAAAGTCTTGCAAGAAAAATAAAAAGATCAACTCGAAGCCACCTTTCTAGCGACAACTCGCTATACCTACAAGAACGAGCGATCCGTTAAACAGGGCGAGCAGATTAATTGCTGTTAGGGTCGCTGGATTAATACCAAGATAAATAGTCCCATTGGATCGTCAAAAAGAAATTAAATTTGGCTTGTATTGGTCCGTCGTCTTGTGATTCAAATAATTCTTGTCGATGAATGCACTTCTTATCTGTATCAACAATGCCAGAAGAGACCCAGGACAATTATAAGTCAAACACAATCTAGAGTTTTAAGACCTTTTCCAGTTTCTTTTCCATCACGGAATCAAAAGGCTTTATTCCTGTGCTAGTACAAAAAAAATGTACAATCTAGGGCAGCTAGATGAAGCAAAACAAAAAAAATCCCGGCTATAGGATAAAAACATAACTTCATTTCATACACACACATAGTTGATTGTTTACACACATAAACGTCAGTGTGTTGTTTGCCGCTTAGGGTTGTATCATGGAGTGGTGTTGTATCATGAAGTGAAGTTGTAACCTTCTTGACGTTGTATCCGTTGTCTTGGTCTTTTTTATATATATGATTGATACCTTTCAGGATGTAGTCTCAGAAAAAATAAACGTCAGTGTACTAGCTTGGTGCTGCTTGCTGAAGCTAAGAAGGCGCTGACGCTTGGCAAGTCGAGGTCCTTCTGCAATGCAGAGCAAGAAGACACGGATGTCGCATCACTGAAATTACAGCATTAGGGTCAACAGGGTAGATACTACCGAAGCAAGCGTTACACCTGAGTCTAACTTTAGAAATAGCCCACAGGAACGCTGCAACTCCTGCAGAAATAAACACAGCTCCCAGCCCATTAAAATCCAACAACTAAGCACAGAAATCCTCAGTCTTACATGGTAGTTCATGGACATTGAAAGCACCAGCAACAATGCTCCCGACACAATTAGGCACGACACACACGAAAGAAAACCGACTTTTCTTGTCACCCTTCCAACCTCTCTTAACCAACCATGACGGGCAAAGGTTGTCACCAGCCACTTGGGTAATTATAGGTCTCAACATCGGACTCAAGACCTTCACGAATAAAAACCATCTCTTGGAAATCCTCAATTCAGTTACACTGTTGATGTGGACTCCCTGGTTTGGTTTCTGAATCGAGTTGGCAACCTCAAAACAGGATTAAGCTACTATTCTTCAGTTGTAATCGCTAGCGCCGCTTACAGGTGAATTGGATTAGCTTTCCCAAAAGTTCCACCACAATAAGCGGGATTCTCAATTTCAGCAAAGACCAAGACAGCATATGTGACATCATGGAGAAATAACAACAATCATCAAGGTAGATTTCAGCAACCCTACGACTTCAGTAAAAACTTAAAATCTCCCCGCCCATTGAAAATTTATACCCATGCTATGGGATAATTTATCCACAGCGGGGGCAACTATAACAACACACTAGACAAGAACACTGATTAATGAATTATTTGCAGCAAAAAACTATATTGTTCATCAAACTTCCAACCTATCTTATTTTCAAGGACATGCAAAAAAAACTGAATTAATGTAAAAGAGATTATAAGGGCCAGAGTGCAGTAAGATTGGAAAAAAGAATATGTGTAAAAGAGATTACAAGGACCAGAGCCTCAAACACCAAAAAGAAATGAATAAGGACTACTCTTCACACTCTTCTATTTTGTTATTAAGTTGCGGCAGAGGAGGGCTTGATAATCTGCAGGGTGGCGGTGGAGGGTTAGATGTCAATGGGGGGGTGGCTGAAGAGGATATGCATAGGCAATGGCAGGCCCAGAAATTTGATAATAGGTATTCAGAATAAAAAATAAAAATAACCTAGTTAGTGAATTAATGTACTAGTATTAGATCCCAGGAGCAGCTGTTGCCGTGCCTTCATGCATGATACTTTATAAAAACAGACTAGAATTGATGACAGTACTGGCAGGTTCAATTTTTATGCCAAAAAATATGGATATTCAGCTGAATACCCATGATACCATGTGTGCCCGGCCACGGAGGCTTGGCATCAATGGCGGATGGCTTGGTGTCGTTGATGGCGGGACTTTGTGTCATCGGGGTGTCGGTGGTGGAGGACTAGGACTACATAGTAGAAAATGGCTATAGGGGTGAGCTTTCTGGTAGCGCCTCGCTATATGTTCAAGCCACCGCTTTTAGTGGTAGCGTGCCAAAAGAAGGAGTGCCAATATAACCTTATGGTATAGGGTAGCTGGCCATCATCGCTAGATAGCCCTCGCTCGCCTAGTTTGTGTGACATCGACTTACAACTGTCATTGTTGGGCTTGGATGACGAGGAGGCGCTACTTTGCACAACTTTTTATTATAGAGAAAAAACTTTCTTCAAAATTTTAGACAAAACTTACTAAATTGGTGGATTTCTATAGGGGACGTGAAAAGTAAGTTCAGTCAATTTTTTGTTCATATTTCAAAAATTAGACATTCGACCGTTCTAGTAAGGTAAAACCATATTCCTACAACGAATTAAGTAATGTTGCATTGGTAGATAGTCTAGGCGCTGAGCTTACACGTGGACTGTTCAATTCAATGTTATGCAATTGGTTTTCCATATAACTATTTGAACACCATAATTTAAATTTGATTGAAAATTTTGAATATTTCTTCAAATTTTGTTACATTTATTGAAACTAGCAAGGTGGCCCTTGCAATTGCGATGGGCATCATCTTCAGCATATTAAACATGTCTATGAAATTAATTTATGACTTCAGAGATTATAAAAATATGGAATTATAAATTACAATGTTTTATGACCACCAAAAATGTGATGTTTGGTCAAATAATATCCACGTGAAAAATTGTTCGATCAAATTTAATTTGTTGAACAATGTTTAATGCTAGATTTCCAAAAATGCCAACTCACATTTTTTTTTATCATAGGTAGTGTTATTCATATTTATTCTTACTTCCTTCCTACTGTCCCCACCTCTTCAATACAGGGTATCAATGGTCTTACTCGTATGTATTTATTTTATTATGTCAAATGAAAATGTTAATTAGTCACAAATTTACTACATATATCCTCATATAATTAATTCCTACTATTTCCATGGCACTCGAAATTCTGCCCAACCTGTTATCAACACTCCTGTGTAACATCATCATTATGCCACAATCCGTTAGGACTATTGAAACATTATTACATGACTTATCGTGTACTATGCTCTAGGACGGAATTAGCTAATTGTCTTCATGTCCGGTCCATTATAAGAGTTGTGTAAATCAAAAACTCAGGGATCCCAATATTTGTATGAATCCAAATTTGTGACAAATATTTCAAAGTGTACGATAAGGGCATACCTATAGTAGGCCGGGGATCTTTGTATTTGGTAAGATTATATTTGTCGACCAAAACATCGGACCGTTTCTGTTCTCTTTTATCTCCAGCCGACATGTCGATGTTTTTTGTGTTGTGAAGAGATGTATGATTCCTATTTTGTGAATATGCAGAATATGTTCTCATAGATTTGTATTTTGTACAAAAATCACGTACCTGTTTGGATTTTGAACTGCCATGCATCTGAATGTATATACACATGAGAAGATGCCTTGGGTGATCCAACTTGATACATGATGTAACTTGTAATCGGATTCAGAGTTTTAAGTACCATGTATCTAAAATGTGTATACACATGAGAATATGCATTTGGTAATGTGGCTTCATACACGACCTGTTTTTGAATAGGATTTAGAGCAGGTTTAGTCATAGGCCGTGACCATTGTTTCCACATACGTCTCATATACACAGATATTGGCTAAAAGGCATGAAGCTACCCTATATTCTCTTGCTTCCTTGTATCTCAATCCGTTTCCTTTCTCTGTTTTGTGATTTTAAAAAGGTTTTTTTTCACCGTCATGTGAGATGTGATATGCATGCACACGTGCGGGAGATGGACACGGTATTGTCCATATTAACTTCCGGCCGGAAGTTATGTAGTACTTTTTTTTTTGAAATATGGATACTTTAGCTTGGGTGCTTGCTTGCCAATTTAGATGTCAAATGTGTTACACATATCGTTACATTGTGATCGTCTCGTTACGTAATAAAAAACTTTTTAATTAAATCATAGCCATAGATAGTATATCTAACCGTTAAAATTATTCTGATGATGTGGATTAACGTGATGTCTCAAAAAGATAACCTCGTATTGTGCTTTTAGTATATACTAGGAAACATACCCGTGCGTTGCACTGGGATAAATTTACATGACCCTAATAAGCATGGCTCAAGTCACCCCCTCCCCACCTAGTTTCGTATCCTGTATTTTAATACTTTAGTCTTGAGCCCACCCACCGATTATCCTCCTTGCCATCGCTGGCAGTAGCCATGGTGACATGATGATAACGCGCCTGAATGTGGACGTTTTCAAGGTGATGAGCTTGGCCACGGGACATCAAGAAAACCTCTCGCGGGCACAATCAACTCACTAAAGCCTTTTGAATTTTTCTGAGATACTCATTGGAATTCATATAACTATCTAAGGGAAAAAAAATTAGCCTCTTCAAAAGAATAAGCAGCATAATTTGTCAATAGGTAGGGAAAAAAACTAAATGGGTAAGAAGACACCTCTAGTGCAACCACATCAGGAAAAACACGCACAACATTTTTAAAAACTTACCATACAGAGCATTGCCTTGGTTAATGTGGTCACAGTGAACTGAAAACCTCAGCCTCCCTCCATAGCTCCATGTATGTTTTGACGGTCATACACAAGCACCAAGTATCATCCATTAGTTTCTAGCTAGCACACAGGAAAATGGTATTAATCTCTCATACAATCACAACAATATGCATTGGATAGCAACAATAAAAGCGATCAGTGCTATAAGCAGTATATAGAGTATCGGTTCAGAGGGCAATTAAGAAGTAAGCATCACATGTCCCATGTGCAGACATTCTGCCGAGCAGGTTGTATGCGGTGGAGCGCCGAACAACTCCAGGAACAGAGCGCACCATAGCAGAGTGCGGGAGAGTCGGTTTGACATAGCAGGGCGTGGCACAACCTGCTGGAGTTGGACGCGATGGAGGAGCACCTCAATTTGTAGCGGATGCACCTAGACGCCATCCCGCGCCTGAGATGGGTAGGGCGTTGTGGAGTGGGCGTGGTGGAGAATTCCGGAGAGAGGCAGACGGTGTTGGGTCTTCGTCCTAGCCGCTGCTCGCCGCCGGCTTCGCCTCAAGCGCAGGCTTGTGTTGTCGTTGTTGCCGGAGAAGGGCCGGGCGAAGGTCGATATAGCGTACTGCTTTCCAGGTGCGGTCCTGGAGGGGCTTCATGTGTGGCACGGAACGGAAATCCATGTAAACGATGGAGGCCGCGGAGCAGCCATCCAAGGGGTGCGCTCGGCCCTTATTTTTTTTTTTGAGATGCTCGGCCCTTATGTTAGGTGACTTAGGAACGAAGAGGTACCATGGCATTATATCTATTATGTATTTTGATGGGAGGGTAAAGTTGTCTAAAAAAATGTTGGACGACGGAAACAATCCTCCGTTTATTATTAGGTATAGAATAACTAGCAAGGTGGCACTGGTAAATGCAACAACATCATCTTTAGTATGACAATTTCCCAAAAAAAAAAATCTAAATGCTGGGTTTTTTTTCCTTTCTATTACCTTCTATATTACATAATACAAAACATATATGATATGGAAATAATTTGAAGATAAACTATTTACACTTGTTAGTATGATTATATTACTAACAAATAATAAATTACCAATCATTTGAACAAAAAATCTTATATATCGATTTCACGAAAAGAAAATCTCATGATATTGATTCTGTATTTCTTATTGTTTTGATACTCTGAATGTCAGGGTAGAGAGGAAGTAACCTCATGATCTTGCCATCATTACTTTGATATTTCCATTCTTAATGAAAGCACACTTCTCCCATTAAAAAGTAGATGGCATTTAGATTTTGAACAATTTCAACTATGCATATGAATATAATTATGATTTTTTGTAAAATTAGTTCGAGTAATGGACCTAATGCATACTTTTTATTAAATAAATGAGAAACCTTTGAATTAGTGGTCCAAATAGATATGTTCAACACCACACTTTGTGGGGATGTATTTTGGAACAAATAAGAAATCAGAGTGAGTATGTATCTATAGCTATGTTCAATATTCAACCAAATTATTTTGCAGTAATGACCAAAGAATCAAGAACTGCTCAATGAAATATTCAGCGAACTTTTAGAATTGAAATATACATATTAGATAGAACCAACGGACAAGAAGAGGAAGTCAATTCAAACAAAATTAAAATAAGATCAAACAAATCATTGAGGCATATAACTAACTGGGATACATTACCGAATGCGAAGATCTTCCTATGGTTACTTTGAGGGGCTAAATTTCTGAATCATGGAATCAAAATTTATATAGACATGGAGTAAATGTATTATTTTTTCTTATATCCGGTCAGAAAAATGTAGCTTAAAATACATGAGCATGCAAAATTAATTAACTTGGTATATCTATTTATTGCATCCATGCTTCAAATACCTAAACTCGAAAACAAAATCACCAGCTGGTCGTATCTATTTGAAACATGTAGCTTGATATTCAAAGAAAAACTTATATTCCATTTATGCACAAACTTCAGCTTTTTAAATGTAGACCGGTCTATGCACACAAGTACCTTAACTTTTTTGCCATAATTTATGGTTTGTAGATGTGCCGAACTTCAACTTTTTATAATCATGTAATGTGTGGGGAAATCAACTTTGCATGTAGGGCGCTTTTTTTTTCCAGCATAACCATATCAAAGTGTCGATTGCTTTGCCTCCTCCCTATTGTGATTAGTGATTCGTCCGCCAGTAGATTAATCATGCCATCGCCTTTTAATTTAGTTCGTATCAGTCAATGAGAATAATGCCCTATGATTAGCATTCTCGATGGAAACCAATGAACCTCTGCTGCCAAGTCCAATGGCAAAGCACACGGTGTTCTTCGTTTGGCTGAATTCCAACAACGGCGGGGGGAATACTGTTGGATTGTTACCGGGTTGATTTTCTTTGATGATTTTCTACCGGTGGCAGACCGATTTTCCCATGGAAGCGGGAGGAAACGTTATGGATAGTTTCCCGAGTTATTTTGTCATGGAGGTAGTCACAATACAATGTGCTAAGGCTAAGTCTTAGCGGATAGGTGGACGACGCTAAAACGCACGTGATATGCGGAAATAGATAAAACCGATCAAGGTCTAATAACTCTTTTCAATAAAGTTATAAAAATCTAGCGGTTATAGTATATTATTAAGTCCAAGGGCAAAGTACGCGATGTTCTTTGTTTGTCCGATTTCCCACGACGCCGGGAGGGATACTTTTGGATTGTTACCAGGTTGATTTTTTTCGATAATTTTCTGGCGCTGGCGGACTAATTTTCTCATGAAAACGGGAGGAATAATTATGATTAATTACTATTATATACATATAACGATTTCAGTCTGCCGTTATTATTTTTTGAATAGGCTTTTGTTCACACAGCATTGATGCTTTCGTAAAAATTACATTGACATATTTGTGTCGATAGGTAAATATATAATGACCAAATTTATGGAATAGATTGATTGCTATATCTCTACCGTGCAACCTTTGCATATTGTGCCATCAACGTATGTATTCTTTTTTCTTGGCATATCTCTGGCCAAGATGCACGCCCATGAATGGACTCACACATTTCTATTTTTATCATCCAACCCTTTGCATGTATTGCGTTTGCAATAGCATGGACGGACTTTTTGGGAGGCATGCTCGGACTGTCCTTTTCTTTTTGAGGGATGCACGGACTCTCCTGGTGCAAGTTTACACGTTTTTTTTTCCTTTGACACGTAAGTAGTCTAGGTGAACAAAATAGTTATGTAATTTTCCGCTAATTCTAACCGTAAATTACAGATCCAACAGTTAAAAATATTTACGATGATGTGGATTAACATGGTGTCTCTATTTTAGATTTCCGTATTGTGCTTTTAGTATATATAATAGATGAACGAATCTTGGCGAGTGCGAAGGAAAATACGAAAATGAAATGTTGAACCTTATAGCTTGCCAAGACGACCTTGCGATTTTTATTCCGAAGAACGATGAGAAGCAATTTTAATCGTGTGTCGGAGAAACTGATGAACAGTTCCCAGCTGAACATGCCTGCTTTCTATAAAATAGTAGGGCCTTCCGGCCTTTCCTCTCACGAAAACAAATTGATAAACCGAAAGTGGGGAGAACATCCGTTACACAGCTAAAACAGTTATCACTTCTTTAAAGTAGAATATAATATAGATGAAAACAATACAGACTTCTTCAGTCCTTTTATAGTTTATGTCCTTAGTGTAATCATGAACTAAACATTTATTTTTTCCATATATATAGGAACTCATCGTCACAGCCAACTTCAACCACAAAAGCACACATAAGCTCACACAGGGTTGCAGCAAAGAGCAAGTAAACGAGAGAAACTACCAGCTAATCTAACCAACGACGTTAAGAGAGACAGTACGAAACGTATCACCACTACCAGCCAACCTAAAGAGCAGCAACTCTCTACATCATGTTACATTCAGGCCAAATAGGCATACTGAAGCTAAGAAATTAGGTTCTACGGCTCCGCAAGTCACCAGCACACCCTCACACAGATCCTATTCCTTTGTCATCAGCCACCATCCTGTCTTGCTTAAGGCTTCTGTTGCCAACGCCAACAGTTATTTGCAGGTTACTCTTCTGCAAGGCAGACCAAGGAGACGGCATATGTTACTCACCAAAATTATAGCATTAGGTTCAGCAGGGTAATTTTTTTTTTTATCACGCATTACTCCTATCTTTACAAACAGTCCAAGCAACGCTGAAACTCCAGCAGAAACAAAAGGTCAACCTACCACCTGAATCTAACATGGAGGCCCATTAATCCAACATCTTAATAAGGTCATTCATCCACATTCAGAGCAACAACAACAATATTATGCTCCACACATAGCTAGGCACAACACACTGGGAAAAAGGATGAAGCAACAATTCTTTGTGGCAGCAAAAACGACATTTCTCATCACCATGCAAACCATTCTTTCTCAGTTGTGGCATGGTCAGGCGATAACTGCAACATCGTACTCGATCTGAAGTGAGACCTAAGCGGGTAGAGACCAACTATTTATGTTTAATTCATGACACCTCCTAATCCCATGTGGCTCAGCTCACTGGTCTGTTGCTGTGTGATCTCTATGCGAATGTTCATAATCGGTCTTCGCTTTCTAAAGGAACTGGAGCTCACAAGCCTCAGAAATAGATTCTTTACACTATCTGTGGTGACATAGTATATCTACTCTCGTTGGCAAGGTGAGCATGCTTACTTATTAGTTTCAAACTTTCAATGCACTAGGAAGATGCTTGGCGAAAACTCGGAAGTACGCCCGAGCTAAAGTGCTCCTTTTATCCAGTCCACACTAGACCATTGGTTTCTATAAGTGACGTCATATCCCTTGTTGTATAATCTTCAGTAAACCAACGGATCAATACAGAGCCAGAACAAGCCAACCACCTCAATCGTATGCATCAAAGCCAAGCGAACCTAAAAGGCTACAGTGCAACGATGTAGTCTGCCAATGTTTACGTTGGTTTCGTTGATCGATCCTGTACCACGACTCTGACATTGGATGGGCTGCACCGCTCCGGTTTTTATTTGCAACGCGGAGTCAGCATCACTGATATACACATAAAATTCTTTCTGAGTTACAAGTTGGAACATGTGGGCAGTAATTGTTTGGTTCGTCAGCCAGCAGATGAAATCACAAAATTCCACATGGTTTTACAAGTTGAAAATAAATTAGTCTAGAAATGCCAGTTCCTTTTCTTGATCCAGAATTTTGTATTGATAAAACAATGAACAAAAGTAAAATTATACTACCTCAGTTGCAAAATGTAAGGTTATTTATTATAGAAAGTTAAAAACAGAAGTAAAATTATACTGCCTCCGTTCCAAGATATAATCTTTTTTACACAGCTATTTTAGCTTTCTAAAAAGCATTACATCTCGAAATGGAGAATATAAGAGGAAATCATAGAACAGATGGTTCAAATGATAATATTACGAATCTTTTAATATAAGTCTGCAACATACATAGAATAGTTCTTAGAATATTACAATACCAGGTTTTTGAAATGTTCCTTAGAGCATCTTCAAGAGGACGACTCATAGTGGTTGCGCGTCTTCATTTGCGTCGGCTCGTAAACACGAAAATAGTTATTTTTTACCGCACGTCCGTTTGCGTCTAGCGTGCCCCTAGCCCCCAACGCATATTATTTTTCCAATATTTTTTCATCCATCAATTGAAAAGCATAATTTACATATGAAATAAACGAAAAATAAGAAGAAACAAATACTAAAATGAAAACGCTAGGCCCCTCGCCTACTTGTCGCCCATCGGAGCGGTTGACGACCCGGCCCCTCTGTTGCCTCCCTCCCTCCTCCGCTTCTTCGCCATCACCTGCAGCTCCATCCGCTGCGTGGTCGCCAAAGCTCGGTGGCGTCATCCTCGGCCTTAGTCGTGTCCGGCCTTCTTTAGCGTCTCGAAGGATACGACTAAGGCCCTCTGCTCCGCCGCTTACTCATCCAAGTCAGGCCCACTCCACCGGGGCGCTCCATAGCAGCCCTCATAGCTTTTTGAGTCTGCGGCTAAAATGGGCTCACACCGGCGCGCCCCAAAAAGCGCCGGCGCGTTTTCGAGCCCAATAGAATCACCGGCAACCCCGTGTCGGCCCCTTCGCATCGACGCGTCCCAAAAAGCGCCGGCGCGTTTTCGAGCCCAATAGAAGTGTCGGCAACCCCGTGCCGGCCCCTTCGCAAAGAGCATGGATCGGACACGCCGGCGCCTCGCTGCACGTCGGTTTTCGTGGGTGGGGCCACCCTGGCAGTTGCAGGAGGCGACGGGCCGCATTAAAAACGACGTGTGTCGGATGGTCGTCAGCTTCAATAGCTCCGCTCGGAAACCGAAGCGGCGACGGCTCGTATTAAAAACGATGTGTGCCGGATGGTCGTTAGCGTCAATAGCTCCGCTCGGAAACCGAAGCGGCGACGAGGACGTCAACTGGCCACGTGGCGTCCACCCACCTCCCCAATGCGCCTTCAATGCGTGTCCACCGCCGCCCTTAAAACCACATCGGCGCACTTCTCTTCTCCATGTCTTCCAACCATAGCCGCCGCCACCACCAATCTCGCAGACGCCGCCGCGCAAACAACTCGCGATGGCATACAATGCTGAGGCCGGCTGTAGCAGCGGAGGCGGTGGACTCCGGTCGCTGCAACTCACCTACGACGAGGCCGACGTCCTGTACTGGCAGCGCATCCCCATGCCGATGTAGTTTAAGATGCCGCATGGGTGGCATCTCTCCAACGCCGTCTATGACGTGCCGCTGCCACCACCCCCTAGACCAGATACGCATCCTCATCGCCGAGCTGCGGGCGCACATATCGCCGACCAACCGACGAACGCGCAGAACAGCCTGGCGTGGCCGCGGCGATTCCAAGACAAGCGCGGCATCAAGCTCGCGCGTTCGGCCGGCCGCGACGCCGACCGTTTCAACCGCGTTGGCCGCCGGGCCTGGTGGCAATGCCGCGACGTCGACGCGACGCTGGCAGAGTACGGCTACCGCCCCGCTCCGTCGTGGCGGCGACGACCCGGAGGACTTCCTCGGGCAACAGTTCATCGTGGGCCGCTCCGTCGAGGAGGACTACGGCAGATGATGCTCGACCCGCGGCAGGCGGCGGTGTGGTCCGCCATGGACCACTGCGAGAACTTCGTCGACCTCGCCGGTCCTTCTGAGCCGCCGGCGCCAAAGGAGGAGGAGGACGACTGGTCCTTCGACTTGTTCGGCGATGACGCGAACAACCTCGACTATAGCGCCTTCCGGGGGCGCCGCTAGTTTTTTCTTACTTTTTAGTTCAAATTCGAGTAACTTTTGTATAAAACTAGTCTAATTCCGTATGATTTTTTTTTTTAATTCATTTGAGTTTTGTTTTTTTAATTTTTTTTACATTCCAAGTGAAGGATACAGTGTCGGTGGGAGCGCCGCCACAGACGGGTTCACCTCGCCATCTCCCATCCTCCAATTGGGTGGGGAAATATGCACTGTGTAGGGTTTTGGTAAATGATGAACCATTAACTACCTCGTACATGATGGGCCAAATGAGGTGCACACCGAACATGTACTAGGGGCTGAAACGCAGCTGCAAACTGCCTGGAATTGATGTCCATTGAACACCTACCCGCTCGGTCTTTAATTCGTATACGATACGGTGCAGCAAAACTACAACGTATTGCTTCATTTAACAAATCCTGTCCCGTTTCATTTATTGCGTCTGCATGCCTGATCACCACTCGATATCACTTCTGATTTAGGGACCAAAGGAGCTCGGGCGCCATTCGTCCGCTCTCGATGCTTGGTCGTTATTATACTAGCAATGAAGGGCGTGGCGGCACGCCGCGCCATGTGGTGGCGAGACGATGGTGATTCTTTGCAGTGTTAAATACTTGTGGGTTTTAGTATTTTTTTCTTTTTATAATTGTGTTTTTCTGGCTTTATATAAGGTGCAACTTATTTGTTGTTTTATTTTTGTGTCATCTTTACATAGATCGATTTGTCTGGCAAAGGCAGATGTAATTGTGTTTGATGGTCGTATCTACAGGATGGACATGCATTCTTGAGCCTGCTCCTTCTCCTAGTGGCAGTTACATTGCACTTTTGGGTGAGCAGAGGCAACATCGTAATGTTGGCGTGACGATACCCGTCGATAAAAGATAAAAGCACAATTTAAGTGCAGGACTCTTAGAGAGAATTGTTTTTCTTTCCCATTAATATTGCAAACCTCTTTCCTGTGTGACATCAGTTAGCCAGCGCCTTGCAAAGCTAAACCTAATTTAGATTACACATAAGTACTTGAAATATTCGAAGGCTGCAGTTGCACATGGCCGTACATCTGGATCAAATTGAAGCCACTTTCAACGTACATTGATTTCACGCACACCTGTCCAATAAGGAGATCTCGAGGCTAATTTGCATTGCTATATATTTGCAAAAAGAACCAGTTACCTTAAAAAACATGTCAGATTTAAAAAATGGTAAAAACCATGTCCGTAGAGCAGATTTAAAAAATGGTTACATACTGAATACCCTAGATCCATGAAATACGATAATTTTTACTCTCGTAATCTAATTGTTGTCTCTGATCATATAGCAAGCTCCCATCTTTTAATTTGCAAAGCATGGTGTCTCAACATTATCCGCAACTCAATTCTCCTACAGTGAAATAGAATGTTATTCAAACAGTGACCCAAAAGAACTCCCACATATATTCTGGCCAGAGGCCCCAAATAAGATTGAAAGAAAAGTTTCAATATGTGCGTAACCGTTCTGATGAACATACACAGAACACATTATATTCTAAAAACAAAAATATTGACCTTGTATGGGCTCGGTTACCACATTGCTGACCATTGCTGAAGCAAAACAAAGGCAACCTGTAGTGAGAATACACTATGTATATTTTCTTAGGAAATAAAACTATCTCCATTAAAAAGATGCCTATACTTGTAAAAGGACTACTTGGACTAATGTTCTGAAGAAAAATATTATTTTCTAAAAAGTAACATGAGTTCGGGAAGACAATAACTGCATTGTGTATGATGAATCCTGTATATGCAAGATAACAGTTAATACAAAAGAAGGATGCAGCTTAACATCAGCAGACCTCATGCCGGAACACGAATGGTTTTGCACATGCAGTCGACTTAAAATGCAGTACACATAGAAGAGTTTTTTTTCTTGTCGCTGTTGTATTCCTCAATATGATCTGCAGGTATTATAAGTTTAAAACTTCTTTTCTTGGGGTCAAACTATGCATGAAATTAATCTGCAACGATAAGCAATTCTGAAACAACAGAAACAAACATAAAGCTTAATCCCAATCATAGCTTCATGAAACTTCATTCTGCATTCGCTTAGTTACATACACAAATGATGTCTCGATCAAATCCATGGAACCTGGGACGGATGCAAGCAATTGAATGGTAGATTGACCTTAAAGAAGAAAATAACCTAACCTGCGTTAGGCTCCTTGGTGGGAAATTATATGGAGTGTTTGGCAGGCAATCCAATCACCTTGGTTGGGAAATTATATGGAGTGTTTGGCAGGCAATCCAATCACCTGCATATAGAACAACAAATCAGTAATGTTGGGCTACAAATTAGTTAATAATCTGCAACTTAAGTCTGTCGGGCATAGAATAGATGAATCTGGATTAAATGGAAAACATATACACATCATGAACATGAAACATATGATCGAAAATTCCAGCAGATGTGGCCAAAATTATCAAAAATCTTAAAATACTGTTGAGATCTTCAAAACTAAGAGAATGTATGGGGAGAAGATGAGGTAATGGCAATTACTGGAATCGGCATGGCGGAGCGGAGCCAGCGACAGTCAATACAGGCCCCCAACAGCTCCCTAACCTCATAGTGGTGATACCTCTCCTCGGCATGCACCTTTTCTGTGGGCTGGGCTCTTGATGGTTTCACCCCAAAGTACAACCTGAGCGCGACAAATTCATGGGGAATGAGAGTACCATGGTGAGACAGTGACCTGTTCACCCTAGCCATTAACAGCAGTAGCACGTTCATATATCTGTCAAACAACAAGAGGTCAGTAATGCAGCAAAGGAAGTGAACCACTGAACTGGTCTGTGAGCTGAAATGTCGGAGAAACAAACGTTCTCTTGTCTAGTATAGAGAAAATTGTGAGTTGTGTTAAAAACATAAATCAGATAATTTATTCTATCTGCAATAAAAAACAGAAATATATCTAATCCTGAAAATTAATGCAGATGGTTAGGAACAACCTGTCATCAGACATCACATCTAAATAGTAAAGCCCAAGTCAGGTTACATGATCTTCTATGGGAAAAAAGGTCGCCCATAAGGGTGACTAACCTGGTACAGCTAGGTGTACAACACGGATATGTCGCCTCCTCCAGGAGTAGGTTCTTCATGGTGTGTGCGGCAGCAGGCTCCAGCAGACTCTGCAACAGGATCAACCACCGATTTCAATTGCCACTTGCCAATGCATGTGAACATCTTACAATGAAACTGAATGTCATATTCTTTTATCTGCGCAATCTGGCATGTGAGCATGTGTCCATTCATGCTCCACAGCCGTGATATCGGCGAGGCCGACAGGAGGACCAGGCAAGAAGAAGGAACACACAGTAAACCATTGAAAACGTTGATACCATGGCTCACAGTGTGTAATGGAGTTTCATATGGGCAAGTTCAGATGGTACGGAGTACACCACCTGAAAATTTAGAACCATACATTGTGGAAACTAAAAAAAAAGGTGCTATGCTAGTTCTGTATATCCCAGGATTAGCTTATGCAAAGGTAAGGTCAGAAACACGTATAGTTCTTGCACTGATACATGTTTTCATCGGGATATATATGCTTCTTTTTAGCATTCTGTATACGCTAGATACCACCAGCCATCCTTATCGACCAGCTCGGTGAATATAATCCTTCTGTCAGCTCAAAGCTTTAGATGAATCTATGATGATGAATTGTTGAAATGTGTAGATGAGTACATATGCGACCACCACACACTGTTCAGACTTCAGAGTAGCTAGCTAATCGAATTGAGCAAAAACAAAAAGTCCCTTGAAACAGAGTAGCCTTGTAGGTTCAATTCCAAATGGTTTAGTTCATTTTGAATAAAACAATCAGAAAAGAAAACAACGTAAGACAGGGAGAGTAAATGATTTTAAGGGTAACAGACGATTGTGAAATTCAGTATCTATTCCTTTCAAAGAAGAGTACGATAAGACATGACATGGTAAATTGGCTTCCCATTGATAATTAAGCACTATTTTTTTTTGTAGAACAAATAATACTAACAGTACGTCTCTGCAATCCAGGATCTGAATCAGAATTTCCGAGTGTAAGGTCTGGGGTATAAAGCAGGGAATTTTCTTTCACTGACACATCTCTATGAGAATGACACATTCTGTTTTTAAAAATAACATCGACAATTCCAACTTAAAATCTCTGAGGACATGAAAATAAAGAGGTAACCTACTACTATTTTTACACCATATAACTAATTGTGCCTCTTATACATGTGCAACATCAAGCTAGCTCTGCATATCCTTGGTTATATAGAACATTTATACCAAGAAAGAAGCATACCTGGATATCATGATAATATAAGCTACCTCCACCACCTCACCAAGAAAACCTTTAAAAAATAATGATTGGTTTTCCTTCTCCAATACTTAGCTGTATGGATTATTAGCATGAGCAACAAATAAAAAATTAGTAAGAATACATAATACTACACACATGTGTTGGTCAAGTCTAATGTACGTTTTTTTTGTTTAGATGATTTATAGAAGTCATGTCCTGCAACACAACATAATATGACATCCTCTTCCTCATAAAAAGGGCCTTTTTTTGCAAATTCTCATAAAAAAAGCCTTGAAAATCAAAGTATGCATCACATCCATAGAACAAATATTTGATTGGCACCAAGGTAAATAACCAAAGGAAAAAACATGTCATGGCTAAAATTACATAAGCTTCCCCAGATCGCGTGATTATGTATGTAATTAACTCAGTTACGTTATTTCTAAATCAATCTCAGTATCGAATAGCGAAACAAATGCTGAAGTGCTCAAGTAGCAGTAGTCATAACAGAAGTACATACATCTGCATCCAATTTATTTATGCTCAAATTACCAATGTAAAGTCGAATAATCTGAACCCAGTAGTAAGGAGACTCACCGAGCTGTATGCAAAATTGGATAGTCAGCACATAATTCTCACAGCCAAGGTGTGACATCTTCTATTAGGAAAACAGTTGACATCACATACGCAAATCACTTAATTTTCCGCCATTCCCGTGGTCAACGAAGCCGTTTCCGTCATTGCCGCATCCACTGCTGCCTGATAGAGATGGAGAGTGGTGAGACGCATATGGTAGAGGAAGGGGCCGAGATAAATCTACCAAGATCGGTCATGGAAAAGAGGAAGCTAAATTGGAGGATCGCATACCTGCGCACCGAATCGTCGACAGATGGTTGCTGGCCTCATCCATCAGGTGTTGAGGTGGTTCCTCTCGCTCGACTCCGGGAGGCCCTGCGTGCTCCCGGCCTCGCCTTATCCGCTCTGGCCGTGAGCTCGGCCACGCGACCCCACCACGAAGCTCCTCCCTCTGGCGCGCGACCTTAGCTCTCTCTGCTCCGCGAATGAAACGCCGCCGCCGTCACCCACAGGCCTCTTCCCAAGCTGCTGCCCGCCGGCACGACACATCACCGCGCCGGCCTCCGCCGCCGCGGCTCCTCGTCTCGGTCTCCGGCGCGCCATCCTCGGCCTCCTCGCGCTGCTCTCTATGCGGTGGTGGTGTGCTGCTCACGCAGCCTTGGAGGGAGACCTCGGCCAGGGAGATGCTCCCATGGGAGACCGGCGGAGGTGCGGATCGAGGGAGAGGAGGGCGTCCAGCTCCTCCTCCGCCCGCCATCCATCTCAGGAGGGAGAGAAGAGGACGTCCATCTCCTCCTCCACTCCTCCTCCGCGCCTCCACCGTCTCTGATGGCGACCGGGATAATAAACCAGCAGTCAGACCCGGACTGCCTTGACAGGGTGGCGGATCTCGGCCGCTCACTTGCCCCATGGCCGGGGTCGCACAACCATGTACTGCGCCGCTTCCGGCAGCGCCTCGGGGCCGCCTGCCCGCACACGCCGGGTGCTCGAGCTCCTCCTCCTCCGAGTCCTCGTCGAAGGCCGCCTCAAAGTCATCGACGACCGCGACATGGCCTCCCCTCTGCCGCTTGCTTCCTCTACCCAGAGGCTGGAGTTTTCTCGCTGCGACACGCCTCACTGCTGCTCTCAGTAATAGCTCGGCTAGGAATCTAGGATAGCAGTGCGCCACGGAAGCGCGCATGAATTGCAGTCACGAAAAGAGGCGGCGGCCCGACCAGGTCGGGGAGAGCTGGCAGGAAGGACCAGATCAAGGGGGCTATCTATGGCACGGAGGAGCTCAACCATGGGAATGGCCGGTGGGGAGGGAGATCAGTGAGGATTTTTTCTAATCGGTGAATAATTATAATGTGCAAAGAAAGAGAAGAAGATAGGAGAAGAGTCGAGTGAGACCACGCGTTGGAAGATGACCACCACCGCTTTGACGGTTTGACCAATCCACACAGCTCCAACTAAAAGCTGCCATCCCCACCACTTTTCTATTCACACATCAGCTACCGCCACGCTCCAAATCACCCCACTTGTAGGAAGGAAAGCACTCAGTTACATCTTTTGGTACCATAAATTTTTTTGTACCTTTAGAATAAAATGACACATAGCACCAAAATTGTACCCACGAAAATATCCATGGAAACCAAACCAGCCCAAGAAATACGTGTCAAACCCAGCTTAATCCTCACATGAGCTCAAAATTCTTACAAAAAAGATGTTTGTTCCCAAATAGTATAATAGTTAAGTTATGCACATATGTGCGCTGGACAAGTCATGTTGACATGAATGCAGTTCATTCACTGCCTTTCCTTTTTGGGTAGCTGGGTTAGAGCCAAGATTTGGTTGTTCTGTATGAGTTTTGATTCGCATGTACAAGTTGCGAGCATTATAGTCACTATATTAATTTTTTTTCCGTAAGTATAAAGAAGACACCACACTGCCCATGCACACCCAATTTATCTACATTGCATATATGCACATGGGCATGGTGCAATTAACTTATATGGTGGTACTGACAACAAAAGGTAGAACTGTGGAATTACTTACCACTAATGAAAGTCATCAAGAGATTGGATTTCATTTGCACTGAATATATTGTAGTTTCACATTGTTAAGTTGGCAATGTCTACACAGGCTGATGGTACTATTACTTCACTGGCCCTAACATCCTTAGCCAATCGCATCTGCACATGTGATTGCTTTCAGGTTCGTCGGATCCACGGTACTATTAATCATGCACGGACAAGCACCGTGAAAACGTTCCACCTAATCACAACATATACTAAACTTCTATAGATAGATAGAGACATGACAATTGCAAAGAGAGTAGGCAAGTTCATCATTTCGGTGCAAGTATCTAGGCCAGCATATTGATAATTTTGTCGACAAGACCAGGTGTATAAGGTAAATCCTAGATTTTTCTCACTGCGGGAGCAAAGGAAGCACTGCACACCACCCAAGCCATGTTGGGCCAACCCAACAAGGGCGTTAATTATATCGTAATCTGGTTTTGCAATATGTAAGGGGTTCAATTACCAAGTAATGGTCTCCGTTCATTCCCTACAAATCTACTCCTCTAGTTGCTGATACCCCAAGACTAATATTTCTAGGTGGTTGTGTATATATTATTGTCAAATATTTGAAGAAGTGAACAAGATGTCACATAAGTTGCAAGTTCATACTTATTTCAGGGTAAAGAGTCACTTAACTATTTTGATTACGAGACAGATAATGTAAAACTAGGCGAGTTATGAGGGAGCAAATGTACCTTAAAAACTTGTTGACTCTTACTATGTCAGATAATGCTTGGAAGGACCCAAGCCAGTGGTAAGTAATCCTCCATTAGTTCTTGCCTTGGGTAGTCGGCAGCGCGTCTATGCCAAGATCCATCAACCAAACAGAACTCCCACGTCTGCCCAGAGGGCCAAGTGAAGTACATGCAGTCCCTTCGAACTACCGCCGGATGATCTGGGCCAAGGCAACCAGCAAACTGGTGTACATAGAAGAACAAGGTACATCCACCAAGGCTAGTAGTCCTCCTCGTCCACTTCTTCTCGCCAGATGTCCATTGGAAAATATGGAATATCAGTGGCTAGTTCTGCACAGTGACAATGAGCAACAGCTCACCGCGGCACTCTGCGAGCCGAAACGGATGGCAACCCGTAAATGGCACTGAAGTTGATTCATCTCCGAGAAAAGACAATTCTGCGGAATTGTTGTGGAGCTCGACCACGGCGAGCCTGCATTTTTGGCACATCAGCCCATAGAGGGTTCCTTTCACGAAGACCAAATTGCTAAATGTGTAGGCTCTCTCGCACGAAGCCTCTCGCCAGTGAACATCGCCGATGCGGGAGTAGTAGAGGAAAGACTGGCATTTCTTGAAGGCGACGACGAGGTCGCCGGAAAAGATGACTCCGTCGATGTGTTTCGGGGGGTTGGGCAGCCGGGCGTGGTTGCCTGTGAGGAGGTGGCTGATGCGCAGCTCTCGGTGGCGGCGGTATCCTTCGATGCGGTCGTCGATGGCGACGCGGCAGCCGAAGGCGTGGAAGCGGGTGAGGCTGGGGTCCAGGTTAATGTCGGTGAGGCAGGAGCTGAGGAGGCGACAGAGAGGGGCGAGCAGAAGGAGTTCATAGGCGGAGCCATTGTGGGGGACGGGAATGAGCGGGGCCTGGAAGGCGAGGTTTGCAGTAGACGGAGGAGTAAGGACAGTCCGGTAGGTTGCGATGCGATGCGAGTAGGTACGTTCACCCTTTTAGAGTAAGTATATGGGGCTGCATATTGATAATTTAGTCTGTACCGGCCTCGTCTTTCCTCCACAAGTCACAAGACCAGGTGTATAAGGTCAATCCTAGATTTTGCTCACTGCCAGCACAGCAAGGACGTTAATTATATCACAGCCTAGTACTGCAATATATAAGTGGGGTTCTTTACCAAGCAATGGTCTCGGTTCATTCCCTTCGTTCTACTTAACAAGTTGTGTTTCATTGCAAGCAATGTACGGGATGGGATGAGATAAAATATGTTTAATTAACGAAGAAAAATATAAATATGCCATTAACATTAATATGTAATTAACGAGTCCTTTTCCCTTTGTGGTGGGCCGGACCTAGCGGGCCGCCTACCCGTGCCTAGCAAGGTCACTACCCGCACATACTTAGCGAGGCCGTTTCTTCGTGGGTGTGGCGCAGATGTAGCAAGCTCGTTGCTCGCCACGCCATGGAGGCCGCCGCCGAGCTAGGGAGCCACGTTGAAAATCAAGCCCCACGCCCGGAGGCCGCCGATGTCGGGGAGCCACGCGGAAAAGCAAGCCCACCGTTCACCGTGACATGGTGGCCGCCGCTGAGCTGGGGAGCCACACATACGACGGTGGCAGGTGTTGGAGTCGCGTCGACGGCCATGGATTCTCAGGCGGCTAGTGAGATTAGTTATGAAATTCACGGATCATATGGTTCAGTCTTCTCAGAAATATTCGACTTTTGGGATGGGATCATCCATATTTTCTGGTCACGAACCAAACGCACATTTACCACCTGAACGTCGTTCGCCAAGGGGGGGACACCGGAGCACAGCCCTATATAAGTATGGGGTTCTATTACCATGCAATGGTCTCGGTTCATTCCCTAAAGTTCTACTCCACAAGTTGCTGATGATATGAAGCAATGTCATAGAGAAATGAGAAAAAATCATACCCGAAGACTAATTCGAGGTGCTTGTCATTATTGTAAAATGAGCTCTTTTACGGTGATTGGCACGGAACTTTGGTTCCGTCTAATCGAATTTTGGTTCCGTCTAATGTAATTTTTTGTGACCGTTGATTAAATCGGTGATAAATTTTATGTAAGTTCTATAATGATACGACAATTGGGAACGGAAATTTTAATCAGTGATCCAAATAAAAAAAAATCTGAATCAGATCGGATTGTGAGATTACATCTCGATAGAAAACGCTGAAAGAACTCCCACGAGTGCAGCCGCCGCCCCGCAGCCGACGTCGCCGTCCCGCAGCCGGCGCCGCCGCCCCTCCCCCGTCGCGAGTCACCGCCTGTCGGCCCGTCGTCCCGTCGCGGGGAGGTCACCGTCCACGACCGGGAGCGCGGGGTCGTCCACGAGTGCGCCGTGCCCCAGGTATGTGTGTGTACCTCTGATTGGTGTCAATGGTGTGGCCACGGCCGCGTACAGGACCAGTACATTCTGCATACCGCGGACAGAACAACTGAATTAAGCAAGATGATGCATGCTGGTATTCCGTTTTGCTATTGACTCGAGTAGTTGCTGCATTTTCAGAATTCAGTTGGTACTTAACCTTGAAATTCGCACTCCGCCGCGAGTCGCCGCCCATCGGCCCATCGCGGGGACTCACGGCCCCGACCTCTCCGTCGCTGCCGCCTTCAGGTATGAAGCACTTTACTAAAGAAAGCAAATACCATCAAGAAAACTACACGCTGCATCCTCATACTATTTTACATGGTTAAAATTTTCAAGCACATGTCACTTCACTCATAATTGCGACATCAATAGAATATTAGGATAGCCGGAAACAAAATATCTATGGTAATCATGAGAGAACCTGAATACAGTCAGTGACGATCTTATTCAGAGTGTGCACTTTGTTCGGTCAAATACATGTGTTGTTCTTGTAGATGGACTTTTGAACTTGTGTCCTTTTAATTTTGCAACAGGAAGATCAGTACGGTTAGGTACACAATGAGGATAGAAGCCATTCAGTCCTTTTTTTTTTCTCAAGGACAAAACAGGCATATTTTCTTCAATAAACTCACATGCCTGTAGGAAGGATGCGAAGTAGGTATCAGACTTAGGAATTCAAGATTAGTAGCTTACTAATGAAGAGTACTTTTCAATGCTGCCATATCAAGAAATTTAGGCCAAATGTAGGAATTCAGTTGGATGCACTGTCTGACCGGTGACTCCACCTATGTCTGTCCAGAAAGAATGAACAATCCAAACTACCGATAGTATATACTTGTTTTATAATTGGTTTGAACCAAATAACAACATATTTTATTGTAAAACCTAAAAACATAAATTTCTCTGTCTGATTCCTCAAGATATACCTTAAGGTCTGGGCAATAAAGAAAATTAGAAACCAATAACTGAAGAGGATTTATACGAAGGGAGAACCATTACCACATACTTGGCCTCGGATGCTTTGTTTGACTGGTACCATTATAGCTATGAACTTAACCATTCTATATCGTAGTATATAATCAGGTAAGGACTAGTTGTACATACAAACTTTTTTAAATCGTTAATGATTCACGTATAATATTGTCCTCAATCTTTTCTGCTTTATTGTTGTACCGTGATTAAAAAAATTAATTGTTAGTTTGTATGTGATATGCAGAAGATATGGCTGATATGAGCGGGGATTCTAAAGAGTACCATGAGATCGTTATCAAGACGTTTGCTAGCGAGGATGACGGATTCAATTTCTACAATAGTTATGCTCTTGAGAAAGGATTTAGCGTGCGGAGAAGCTACGTTGAGTGGGATGGAGCCAACAAGGAGAAATTTTGAGGAAATTTGTGTGTAGTCGCGAAGGTTGTCATGAATAGAAGCACATGAAGAGGAAGAAAGAAGATATGAAGAGGAGGCCACGGAATATCACTCGTGTTGGGTGTAAAGCCAAACTGGTCATTGCAAGAGCCGAGGAAACAGGGCAGTGGTTTGTGAAGGATTTTATCGACGTACACACCCATAAACTGGCCCCAGGGGATCTTAGTCTTCTGATTTCTCCTTTTCTAGTACAACACTCGATGATGTATACAACCAAAAGAAGATATCCATAGATATGTTTCTGTGATCCATCAGTTGCTTGTTACTTGATTCCTAAAAGAAAGGTTAATGGGACAGTATCTGCAACTAGGTTCGAATCAAATTCAGTACTTTCGAATTTGTATCTCCTAAATGGCTGATTTACAACGATGCAGAGGAGGCCGGCAGTGATTCATGGCCACAGGAAATCATCGTGGGACCTAGACGATGACCGACAAGGGGGCTTCGTATTTGATGATGACAATGGTAGCTGGTGGCATAGAGGGGCTTCCGGACCTCTAGACTACCAGAACAACTCACCATTTATAAACATGGAGTACAGCTCTGGCAGAATAGAAACAAGGCAGGAGCGTGATGACCCTTATTAGACAGAGTCCCAGTGACCCTCTAGTTAGGCTGATGTTGTCATCTGCCTTGAGCTGCATGCTGTCCCAGAATAGTCAGGACACTGAAATTTGGATGAACTCTGAATCTTTCAGGTGTAGACTTGAGTGGACTGCTTTGGTGTTGTAAGTTGTAACAGATGTATGAATGTGATTCTGTTTTAGCCCAGTGTCTTGCAGTTGCATAGGTTGCTCTGCATATTCTGCCATTGCTTCTGATAAAATGAAAATGATGAGTTGCTTCTCCCATTGTCATTCAGTTAAGACTTTGCAAGTCAGCTCCTACGCAACTTGGAACATGTAAAACTCATTGTAAGCTGTGTCAAATATAGTATTTGTGCTCAACTGCTCATATTATTGGTATCGTTCCATATTCACACTGCATTTTTATAAAACTTAAACCGTAGCTTGCGATTGATCTCTCAAACTTGCTAGTTGTTAAATTACTGTCAGCTCATGCTATAACTTGTAATGAACTTACAAAAGATGGCATGGTATCTTGTATTGGAACAACTTCCAAGGTCAGACACCCTCTGTTTTGCCCCAAAAGAGTACTATGGAACAAACAGACTGAGCAGAAACCTGACCGTGTAAGTTGTAATCCTACAGCTGCCACTCCATACAGTTGTCGAAGTCGAGGCTGCTCGCGCAGTTGAGCAGCGCTGCTCATACCGGCATATGTAGTTCAGGCCGACGAGCAGCTCGCAGATCACAAGCATCCGTCTTCTCCCGATTGGCAAAGTACAACGTCTGCAGCAACAGCACATTCCCGTGGGAGCAGCACATTACCGGCATATGTTGGCGTAATGTAGCGCAAGCACCGAGCCGCCAATCGTCGATGGCAAGGCCGAAATGCAGCCGTTTCTTCTTGCTCGCTGGCGGTGGCGTGGACTTGCCACTGAATGGCACGAGCATCCCTGGCCTGATGGTTCTGATGAAGCTAGCGTCTGCCGAAAAGTCGTCCTCAAACCCGCTGTCCTTCCACGACGGCGAGCTGCTCAGGCTCAGGTACTCCACGAGCATGTTCCCTCGGCAATTCGAAGGCCGGAGGTTCGCCGGAGGCGGCGCGTCGACAAGATTGACCTTCCTCGCCTAGCACTGGTGGCCGACAGCCACCCACGGCCGCCTCCGCTCCTCCCCTCGCCGGGCTCGACCAACGTCCCCTCCGTCGTCACAGAGCAGCTACAGCTTGTGGTCGGCGGCGTCACCCTCCCGCCGGCCGGGATGGGCCACGAGCGCAAAGGCAGCAAACATACAAAATCGTCCCAGGCACTCTTCTTCTTCAGGAAAGCAATTCGAAAGCCTGAGGCTCGCCGGAGGCGGCGCGTCGACAAGACTGACCTTCCTCGCCTAGCACCGGTGGCCGACAGCCACCCACGGCCGCCTCCGCTCCTCCCCTCCGTCGCCCCCAGGAGAGATATGCACAATTGATGGTAGCTTTAAGATGTGTGCACCTATACCTAATTAATTATTGCTTTAAGATTTGTGTAGTGTCATTGGCCGCTGAAAAGGACGTTCGTTTTCCATAATGTTCGCAAAATATATTTGAGGTTCCGGTCCCACAAATTTTGGTTCCGGTCCTACATTTATGGTTCCGTCAGTTTGGTTCCGTCTATTTACTGCCGTTGGATCGGGGTGGATGGACGGTTATTAAAAATGCCAATCACTCTAAAACTTCTAGAGAAGATGACAGTACCAAGGAAACTCGGAGCAATTGTTCGAGGTACTTCGGCTAGGGGCTAGCTGTTCCTGGTGAACTGAGTTGAGCTTGGGTGAGAAGACGCTACTCTGCACATACGCACACTTATAGCTCGCCTCCAAGCTTTTTCTGATAAGCACAATATATTAGTATGAAACCAACACTTTTTTTTTTTGGAAAATCTGGAGCAGCTCAATAACCAACTACACCCTTCGTCCATAAAAGACGTCTTAGATTTGTCTAGATTTAGAGAAATCTAAAACATTATTTTATGGACAGAGTAGTATTTTATTTTTTTCAGAATATCATCAATGGATTCAACTTCATCTCATAGAAGCTGATCAACACACAAAGGTGTGCTGCGAAAGAAACTATCAGCTGCTTTAACCAACAACAGTCAGCAAAACACCACGGGCAGCTACATTATGAAGCGCCATATAGTTGTAGTCAGCCAAAAAGAGCCACAACTATCTTCAACATGTTACATACCACGAAGCATGCTGAAGCTAAGGAAGTTTGTAGGGCTCCACAAATCACTAGTTTTGCAACGCCTCCCCTAATCCTCTTGTAAAGTTGGTGTTCAAAACACCAACATCAACTTGGCCACGAGGTGATTTTCGCTTCACAGGTTTCTCCTGGGAAGCAGATCGAGAAGATAGCAGATGTGACATTGTGGAAATAACAACATTATGTTCAATAGGGTACATATTCCTGAAACAAAGCATTGTCCCTAATCATAACTTTAGAAAGAGCCCACAGCCCACAGCAACGCGCAACTCCACCAGAAATTAGACATGTCCGTCCCCCCTTAAAATCAAACACCTACGCACACAAAACACTTACATGGTTGTTCATCTACATCCAGAGCAACAGCAACAATACTTAAAATAGACCTAGGGACGACACACGGGGAGAAAAAACCAACATTTCTCATCACCATTCCAACCTCTCTTCACCACCAGCACCTTCGGTAGCGTTGACGGTCAACCTGATCTGGGCACCTTTTCTTTCGAGAAAGTTGATGCCTCGGAATATGATTCAAATTACAGTACAGCAAGTGAACAATGTTTGGGTTCAACTCCCGCTACCTCCTAGTCCTATGCAACTCAAAAGTCTGTTGACGTGTGATTTCTATGCGAATATTCATAGTAGACAGTTGACCTTCATTCACTAAGGAAATGGAGCTTACAAGACTATGAAATCGACAATTTACACTATCTGACGCGATTTATATATATCTATTCTGGCTGCCAATGTGAATATGCGAAGTTAGTCTCAGTCCATTTGATGGATGGTTGGTCATCATCGTTATATGCACGGATGTGCGGTGGACAGGTCCTATTCACATGAATGCAGTTCATTCACTGCCTTGCCAGTGTTTGTAGCTGGCTTCAATTCCAGATTTGGTTGTTCCATGTCTGTTTTGATTCCCCTGTTATATAGAGCTAATGTACAAGTTGGAAGAATTATCTTCACTGTATTAAAAGCACCTCCCTCTTCCGTTAAAAGAGGACACAACACTTCCCATCACACCTAACTTATAGTACCGTGCATATATGCACATGGACGCATACAATGTTGTTACTAATGACGACAGGTGGTAACATGGAATTACTTACTACTCAACAGATCCTTTCTAATTTGAATTGAAATTATTGTAATTTCACATGTCATCGTTATATGCATACATTCGGTGGACATATCCAGTTCACCTAAATCAAGTAGGCAATCTCAGTATCCAGTTCACCTAAACATCTTGGCGAGAATAATTTCCACGGACATTACTGTCAAATATTTGAAGAAGCGATCAGGATGTCAATTTACCTTAAGTAAATGTAAAGGTAGGGAGCAAAAGTACCTTAAGAACTTCTAGACAAAAGTACCTTAGGTAATCGGTCCCTGCACGCTGGCCTCGGTAGTCAGCAATATGTTCATGCCAAGATCCATCAACCAAAGAATACTCGCCCCAATTACCATGGGACCAGGTAAAGTACAAGCAATCCCTTCAAATTGTCGGATGATATGGACCAAGGCAACCTGCAAACTAAAGAACAAGATACAACCACCAAGGCTGTAGTCCTGCCCTTGCAGTGACACGTCCATTGTCGGCTCGCGAGCTGCACCGAGCTTTGCACAAGCTCAGGGCCAAGCCTCGTTTTCCGGCTCGTGAGACAAACGAGTCAGCCTGAGCCGAGTCATTTGGCAGCAAGCTAAAGTGCGGCTCGCACCGAGCCGAGCTTGAGCTGGCTCGTGTCCAGGCTTACCAATTACCATGGGAGCAGGTGAAGTACAATCAGGTCCCTTCGAACTGCTTGATGATCTTGACCAAGGCAACCTGCAAACTGACTTACAAGAACAAGCTACAACCACCATGGCTAGTAGTCCTCGGCTCCTCGCACACTTCGTCTCTCCAAATGTCATGAAACCTCGAACATGATAGCTTATTTTGTGAAGGATTTTTTGTGATGTTCGCAATTTTTCAACTTTAATATTTTTCCTTGCAACTATGACACATAATATGACACCACGCGAAGGTTTCACATTGTTTGGATCGTTTTCGAATATTTTATGCCCATTTCAAACTATATTCAAAACGGCGGGCATGAAGATCTTTTTCATTTTAAATATTTCAAGTTTGATATTTTTCCAAGATAGAACTTATTTTTCTGAAAATTTTGATATATTATTTGTATTTTCTGAATTATAATGATTTAGTTATGATTTTTTTAAGATTAATGTCGTAAAATGGAAAATAGCTATGCCGACGGCACAGGCTGAAATATATGCCGACGCTTTGTTAGCTCGCCGTCACGGCGGAGAGGCTATGTCGACGGCCCAAACTGTGCCGACGGTTGCCGTCGGCACAGACCTTCATGTGCCGACGGTTTACCTGTGCCGACGGCTGACCTGTTGGCCTGGCCAGGACGAGTCCTGTGCCGACGGCCCCGATATTTTGCCGTCGGCACAGGATCTGGCCGTCGGCACCTTGACTGATTCCCGTTGTGACTCCCGCGGAGTGCAATATTGCACATGAACGCCGATCAATAGCTCACCGCGGCACGCCACTCTGCTAGCCAGAACGTCGGAGAACGCTCAACTGCCTGTGCACTCAATTCATCTCCAAAAAATGACAATTTCACCGAATTGTTGTAGAGCTCGAGACAGCAAGGCGGTAATCGCACATCAGGGCGTAAAGGGTGCTTTTCACGAACATCAAATTGTAAAGAGGGCAGCCTTTGTTGGACCATGCCGCTCGCCACTGAGCGTCTCCAATGCGGCAGTAGTAGAGGACACTATGCCGTAGGATGAAGGTGAGGACCAGGTTGTCACAAAAGATGAATCTGTGCAAGTCACCCGGGTGGTTGGGGCGGCGGGCTTGCTCGCCTGTGAGGAGGTGGTACATGTGCAGGTCTCTGTGGTCGTCGCTCGTGTTGCCGTCGTAGATGGCGACGCGGCAGCCAGAGGAATGGAAGGACAAAGGTATAGGGTTGCGGCGGGGGAGGCGGAAGCGGAGTATTCGGCGGAGAGGGGCGTGGTAGAGGGCTTCCGAGCCAGAGGCTTGGTGGGGGACGAGGAGGAGCGGGCCCTGTGAGGCGAGGTTGGATGGCGATGGCGGGATGAGAGCCCGGTAGGTGCCGGCAGCCGGCGCGGAGGGCGAAGAAATCCTGGAGGCTCGTCAGGCGGCTAGCGGCCAACGGGATCAGCTAAGTACGGCGACGATGAGGAGGTCTCTATGAGGTTTGTGTACGAAGAGGAGGCGGAAGTGGTGGCTGAGACGAGGGCGGTGGCCGACGGCGAGATGGTCGTCCATCACTTCGGTGAGTTCTCCATCCCACCGCCGCTTACGCCAGCCGATTGCGGCGTTGGGGTAGTTCTAGTTTTTTACTCCCTCGGTTCTTTTATATAATGCCTATTGTTTTTTCGCTTTTGTTTTAGAATATAAGGGTAAAGCTATGTTTTTTTGGCAAAGAACTCCTTCCACCGATCTATTCCCGTCCAGAAAATCTGGGAACGAATCTTTTTCCGTCCAGAAAATCTGGAAACCAATCTATTCCCGTCCAGAAAATGTGGACACCAATCTGATTATAGAAAATCTGGAAACCAATCTATTCCCGTCCAGAAAATATGGACACTAATGTATTCCCGTCCAGAAAATGTGGAAACCAATCTGATTATGGAAAGAATAGCGGGAGAGAGGGAGTACATGATGCGATCGGTTATGGAAACAGGATTATTTTCTGAGATCTGATTTCAGTTTCCTATTTTGTCTCTAAGATCGCTAGGGGGTTTGTGTCAAAAAAATGGCTTGCGCTAATTTCCGTGCCAAAATACAATAGGCACTATAGAAAGGAACAGATGGAGTATTTTTTTTGAACAGGGATAGGGCCCGAAGACCCTAGAAGATGCTAGTATTACCAAAGCGGTGGTTACATTTTGCAGAAAAACCCCTACGGATCCAGGGTTTCTGGATAAGGACGGAGCTTTTACGAAAGGACCTCGGAAAGAAATTGAAAAAAGCAATCAAGTCCTCTGAGCTCAACACCGCATCTGGAAGTCGCCGACGAGTTTCTCCGCCACAGAATGGTCACCGGCGCCGGGGACGAACCACTTGGTCCGGCGTCGTGGCGGAAGCTGTAGATCTTCCCCTCGGACTTCTTGGTCTCCGGGAAGTAGAGGTTGAGAAGGGTCGCCTTTCGACCATGAGATGCAGAGGCAAGGCGGTGGTGGCCGCCGGCATCAGTCCTCCGCTGATGAACTCCTGGGACGAGAGCACAGAGGCTCTCCGGCGTTGCCGATGGATCTTCCCTGCTCGCTCCAGATCCTGCCAAATCCAGATAGATCTCAAGACTAACTGCTCCTTCCGCCCCCATGGCGGCAAGAACAGCATCAGAGCCATCCAGATCTTGCATCCCTGGAGGCTGGAGCAGCCTCGAGCTTATTCTTCATGGAGGGTGAGGGGACGCTGCTGCTCACCTCCGGCTCCGCCCTCCGGAGCTCCGCAAGCAGAAGCCACACCACCACCGGCCACCGTGCACCGCCCGCAAGCGTCGGCCACCAGATCTCCACCGGCATCTCGCCAGACTCCACTAAGGGAACAACAACTACACCTAAACTACTATGTAGAGAAGAGCCTAGCCCTCTCCCAGTCCTCCGCCCGGCGAAGCCGGAGAGAGGGAGAGGGGGCGAAGGAAGAGATTCTCAAGGGAACTGTTCACTCGCGAGAGCTGAGAGGGGGGGGGGGCCGAGGGAGTATTTATTTTTAGAAGTACCTGGTAGTTCTAGGCTTCTAGCGATAGGTTTAGAGGCTTAACAGGCCTACTGATTGCACGGCCGGACTGGGCCTAGATTGTGCTTGCCTTGGTTCGTCTAGTTATCTGATTTCATAATGTACGCTTAAAAGTTGCTCACAAAAAAAAAGCCTATGCTTAACATTTGACGAGGTTTGAAAACTCAATTTTTAAAGCAAATAAGTTGACGGAGTATTTTGTAAAAGAGAATAGTTGAAGAATTGATGTATTTACTATTTTTTTGTGCTGAGTTGCGTTCAAAAGTTGTGTCCAGAAATTCACGGGTGGAATTGCGCTGAAAGTACATGGAATTGAGCTTTCACCAAGAAAGTTTGACAATCTCTCGCTGACACCATTACTCACCGTCAGCCGGCAAAATTTTCCAGCGTGAAAACGCTGTAACACTACAATACCACTTTCGCTGACACCATTACTCTCCACTACGGTGTACCGGCTACGGCTCTTCAAATACAGGAGCTTGAACGACCGGAGACACAATCTCGTGAGGGAAGCACACGAAAATGTCGGAGGCAGTGAAGGTGATCGGCACCCGGTTCAGCGCGTTCAGCCACCGCGCCGAGGTGGCCCTGCGGCTGAAGGGCGTCCCCTACGAGCTCATCGCCGAGGACCTCGACAACAAGAGCGAGCTGCTGCTCCGGAGCAACCCCGTCCACGGCGGCAAGGTGCCGGTGCTCCTCCACAGCGACCGCGCCATCCCGGAGTCCCTGGTCATCATCGAGTACGTTGACGAGGCCTTCGCTGGGCCGCCGATCCTGCCGATGGACCCCCATGACCGCGCCGCCGCGCGCTTCTGGGCGGAATTCCTCGACCCGAAACACTTGTGGAGGCAGCTGTGGCTGGCGCTCTGGGCGGCGGACGCCGACGCGCGTCGCCGGTTCAGGGAGGAGGCCAAGACAAGCCTGGCGCTCCTGGAGGCGGAGCTCGGGGACAGGAGGTTCTTTGCCGGCGACGGCATTGGCTACTTCGACGTGGCAGCAAGCGGGCTTGCATACTGGCTCGCGGCCATGGAGGAGGTCGCCGGGGTGAGCATCATGGCTGATGATGAGTTCCCGGGCCTGTGCCGGTGGGCGAAGGAGTACACGGCGAGTGAGACTGTGAAGGGGTGCCTGCCGGACTGGGACGAGCTCGTCGCCGGCTACGCCGCGAGCACGGAGAAGTTTAAGCTTGTAGCCCAGCAGGGATTATAGCTACACACGTGTGTGTGCATCGCACGGTTGTGGGGTTCAGTTCACTCCATGTGTGTTTGGAACTGACTGATTCTATGAATAATAAACTGGCAGTGGAGTATTAAAATTACGGTGCAGTTTGGAGTAAGCAAGATCTATGTATTTACACACTCCACGTGATTTATAACTGATACTCAGGGTATGTTTGGTTGGGATTCTCACGTCAGATTCACTACCTGAAAGCTGAAATATGAACCAAAGGGTTTCAAGGTCGACACAGATTCTCGTAACGCAGCAGATTCCTGCAGTGTAAAACGAAAGTTGGGTTGACCCCAGATTCCACTGCGTTGCGTCCAGCCAAAAACTTGGAAATTACCCGCCATGCCATTGCCAAGTGAAAAGTGACCGGTTCGTTTCCTTCCTTTCTTCTCCAACCCTTCTGTTTCCTCCCGTATTCTTCCTTTTCCCCGTGACTCACACCAGGACGCGAAGAGCACAGGCTAGGGTTCCCCTCGCCAGCCAATTCCGGCAGCCTCCTGCGCCACGCCGGCCGGGAATGAAGCCCCCTAGTCCGCCTCTCCCTTTTCCCTGCTAGACTGGGTCGAAGGTCGACCGGCGCCCAAGCGCCAAACCGCAGCTCCTTGTCGCCTTCATAGCTTGCCCGTCGCGCCGCCGCCGCCTCCATAGCTTGCTCCGTCGTGCCTCCACTTCCAGGAATGACTCCCGAAGCTTCCCGGCCACCGGATATCTGCACCGCTTCCTTCACATCTCGTTCCTCCTCCCTCCCGTGTCATGCGTGCAAGGTGTTTGTGAAAATGCTTCTTCTAGAAAGAAAAAAATGCTTGCTATATATAATTATGGAAGTGTGTTGTTTTGTTTTTGAGTATATTTTTTCATGAATGTGATGAAGATGACGAAACATTTTTTTATACAGAATCCACAGTTCACAGCTATTCTAACCAAACAACTTCCAGCTTCCCCACAGTTGTCAGCTCACAGCAGATTTGTCACAGCAGATTTTCCACAGCTGATTTTCGGGAATCTACAGCTCAACCAAACACACCTTCAGTACTCAGTACTAGCTAGAGGGACAAATAGTAAAAGAAGCAAGAGGTTTGAGCGCACACAAACAACAGAGGATTTTTATGGGTGTGGCTAATTCTCGGTCGACTAAAAACTAAGTTAGTTTTGATGTTATTGAATCTCAGTTGTAACTTATGCTACAACTTACCATTAGCAGGAATCACAAAGCAAATATAAGGATCTTGAGTCATTTTTTCTAGTTGTAACCTCATTTGTAACTTAAAAATTTCATTTGCAATCTAACTTGCAACTCAATTTCAGGAATTACAATGAAAATTTAATGGTGTAGGACTAGACTGAGAACTAAGTTAACAAACCAGTCTTTATATATAGGTGTAGTGATCTTCTTCTTCATGATCATTTTCTCTCTTCATGTTAAACCGACAAAGATTAGGAAAACAATGAAGGAAGTAGCGGGAGATTGTGTGAAATATTAGGAAAACCACATTGATATACCTAGATATGCTCGTGTCTAGTGGCGGAGCTAGGGGACTAGCAGGGGCCTTGACCCTGTTGTCATAAGATGCAACAAGGGAGAAATGCTGATTTAGACCCGATTATTTGGTCTAACACTGAATTATTTGCTTCACCGCCCCTTCTAATGGAAAATTTACCTTCAGCAGGCCCCCTCGAGTGTATATCATGCCTCCACCCCATCTCATGTCGATCTTCTAATCGAATGAATGTGTACATCGAGGGGTTGGGAATCATCTTGTGTAACCCAACTCAACATCCAATATGGAGGTGGGCATGTGAGGGGAGGTGGAGCCGTAGAAGCGTGCATGTGAGGGGATGCCAGCTTGCAGGAGTAAGTTGCACCAAGTTACAACTTTTGAAATTTTACATGCGCAATCCACTTATTTTTTTATCTTTTTTTATAATGATCACAAATACTCATATTTAAGATTCGGACTACATACATATAACTTCATTAAGCTACCTATAAATATGTTTTTCCAAAATAGTTTGAACTCTAGAAATACTGTTTTTTAAACATAATTTGTCCTACCCCCCCCCCCGAAACTCCCCATTGGATGGTGGGTTAGGTTCAGCGGGCCTTAGGTTCCATAAGTCCGCTCCCATCGAGTGGTGCAGAGATAATACTTCAATTAATTTCAAAAATAGAAAACCATTTTTGTTTGAACGGGAAAGAGTCTTGAAGGACCCAAACACTATACTGAAATTCATAAGCGGTAACTAAATTTTTTACCGAAAGGACCTCAAAGTAAAATAAAACACAACTTGGTCTATAATTATTGCACAAGGTACCCTACAAAGATTTGCAGAAAAGCAGTCGAGTCCTTATTTTCCATCACAGCACACACTGGAGGACTGCGGAGCACGACAACCCATCTCCATGCGAAATTTGCACCGGCGTGTAGAGTGGTCACCATCTCGGCGGAAGGTCATAGCAGCCAAGCTTTGCCGCCATGTAGGAACTCCATGAAGTAGCTCAAACTTTCTCCGGAAATCTGGATCCATCGAATATCCACTAGTCCACGAGATTATTAGAGGAGAAGAAGAGGCCAAATCTAACCTAATGTCCCAAACACATGCATCCTCCACGGATAACCACTCGAGGGAGGAGAAGGTGAGGTTCATGTGCCGCTTGCAAGCACGAGGATGCAGCTCGAGATCGGCATCGCACCATACGCCATTAAGACAAACCCTAGACTCAAACTACCACTAGCTGCTATCTACAAGGACTTTCGAGCTTCACTCACTCCACCACGCCAGCTAGCATCGCAGCCGAAGAGGGAAGAGGGGGAACCGGGTGGTCAGAGTTGACTCTCAACTAAGGCGGATGGGCGAGATTGGTTTCGAGAGAGACCTGACCGGTCTCGGGAAAAAAAATTCTAGCCCAGAGCTTAACGCAGTTCACCACGGCCAGGTCCACCACACTGGTCTGTGGATGGAAACAAATGGGCCTGGCCTAGTAGATACTTGTTTAATTACTCTGCTCGCTGCGAAGCAACACGGAAGTTTCGCACACACGTACAGGACTGTTTGACTATAGCTCGGGAAGCAAAAATAATCTGTTCTTCCCGGAGAGAATCAACAATGTACGAAAAAAATTGTTCTTGCCGGAGAAAACCAGTGATTATACATAAAGAACTGGTTCTTCCCGGAGAAGTTTCATTCAGTACCAACTCATGTATAAACTACACTATCATGGACCTCGAGTCAATCTATCCCTTATCCTACTCCCTCCTTCACAGTTTATTAGGCGTGCGCGTACCCCTAGGTCATCAATTTAACCTATATAATTTAAATTATATAATACAAAAATTATATCATTAGAAAATAGAACATCTGAACTTTCTAATGATATAATTTTTATAACATATAACTAATGCTAACTTGATCAAATTTGCGACCTAGGGGTACGCGCGTGCCTTATAAACTGTGAGAGAGGGAGTAGCTCTATAAAACACCACCAAGTCGCCGGCCATTACCCAGAGCTCACAGTTCCACAAACAACCACACTACACCTGATCTCGAGCGCTAGCTAGTTAGCGAAGATGAGCTCGCCGGCGGCAGTGAAGGTGATCGGCGCATTCGACAGCCCGTTCAGCCACCGTGCAGAGGCCGCTCTGCGGCTCAAGGGGGTCCCCTACGAGCTCATCCTGGAGGACCTGCGCAACAAGAGTGAGCTGCTGCTCACCCACAACCCCGTCCACAAGAAGGTGCCCGTGCTCCTCCACGGCGACCGCGCCGTCTGCGAGTCCCTCCTCATCGTGGAGTACGTCGACGAGGCATTTGACGGCCCGCCACTCCTCCCCGCCGACCCATATGAGAGGGCCATGGCCCGCTTCTGGTCCCGCTTCCTCGACGACAAGGTACCGCGCGCCATGATTGCCACTCAGTTCTTGATCTCGCTGCGTTTCATTTCATTTGCGGAGACTGAAACTTCACCCTCTGGCGCGTGCAGTGCTCGAAGCCGTTCTGGCTGGCGATGTGGACGGACGGAGAGGCGCAGAAGGGGTATATGAAGGAGATCAAGGAGAGCTTCGCGCTGCTGGAGGCGCAGCTGGAGGGGAAGAGGTTCTTCGGCGGCGACACCATCGGTCTGGTAGACATCGCCGCGTGCGGGTTCGCGCACTGGCTGGGCGTGTGCGAGGAGGTCTCCGGGGTGATCCTGGTGACCGACGACGAGTTCCCCCGCCTGCGCCGCTGGGCCGTGGAGTACGTCTCTGACGAGAAGATCCGCGCGTGTCTGCCGGACAAGGCCGTGCTTCTAGAGCACTTCTCCGCCAAGAAGGAGATGTTCATGGCCATGGCCAAGTCCATGCTGCCCAAGTGATGTTCGATCTTGTTGGGCGTGTCCATGGATGTGGACGTGGACCTCGCCATGTGGGTTGCATCGATCATCATCTGTAAGTTTAATGTAGGGAGTCAGCGCGGCCGGAGATCGATCGCTGCTACTATGTCATGGTGTGCTGGCCGGAATAATAAAATGAGCATTGAACACAGACAGAGACGGAGATTGTGCTGCACGATGCGCACCACTTTGACAAACTGTCTCACACGATTTCACCAAATTAACAGTCTCGCGCTAGTAGCTTTCAGCGGATAAAAACATGGCGTAATCCTTGGTGCGTTCCTGCGGAGCTACCAAGATATTTTCTCCCAAATCACCCGCGTGCAATATACATACATTCGGTTTAAGATCAGGACGAATGCATCCAGCAGGCGGAGGTAGCTCGGAGAACCCAACGCCAAAAGATGTCTGAGCCGGTGAAGCTCATCGGCTCCCTGGGTAGCCCGTACGTGCACCGCGCCGAGGTGGCCCTGCGGCTCAAGGGAGTCCCCTACGAGCTCATCCTGGAAGACCTCGACGACAAGAGCGAGCTTCTGTTCACGCACAACCCTGCCAATGAGAAGGTCCCGGTGCTGCTCCACGGGGACCGGCCTGCCATCTGCGAGTCGCTCGTCATCGTCGAGTACATCCACGAGACCTTTGATGGCCCGCCGCTCCTGCCGGCCGACTCGCACGGCCGGGCAATGGCCCGTTTCTGGGCTCGATTTGTCGACGAGAAGGTGAATTTCTGCATGACTGACTGACTGACTTGCGGAACTGGAAACTTTCACCAAGGATGTGCACTTAATTTTCTGTTGACTTTGCTGTACATACATATACAGTGCTCGATGTCTATGTGGGGGGCGCTGATCTGGATGATCGCCGGCCACGCGCATAGCGAGCCAGTGGAAACGGTGAAGGATGACCTAACACTCCTAGAAAGACAGTTGCCGGAGGGGAAGATGTTCTTTGGAGGCGACACCATCGGCTACCTCGACATAGCCATCGGTGGGATCACACTATGGTTGGGAGTGTTCGAGGAGGTTGGTGGTGTGCAACTGCTCACCGAGGAGAAGCACCCGGCGTTGTGCCGGTGGGTGAGGGACTACATGGCAGACGGAACCGTGAGGCGGTGCCTGCCGGAGAGGGGCCACCTCGTTGCTGCCCTCACGGCGAGGAAGGAGCTAGCTATACGTAGGCCTAGCCAAACTTGCGGTGCCACACACGCAAGAGTAGCTAGTGTCGTGCTAGTGCCTAATTGTGTACTGCTCAAGTCAAAAAAAAATGTATGTACTGCTACATCTTGCAATATAGGATCATCGACCCTATGTAACTTGTTGGTGGCAGTTTCTTTTCTCTACCTTTTCTCGAAAAAAACCTGGTTATTCCGGTTACCAAAATGAAAAAGCTTTTTACCGGACCGGAATTTGCCGGTATTTATATAAGTTGATCAAACTTTAAAAGATTTTATGATAAATTTTAGATGAATTTATAAATTTGATTGTCAAATCTTAGGTGGTATCACGGCCGTTTGCCATGGTATTTCGAAAACCGGTAGCACCGTTTCCCAACCGTGACAAACAAAACTTGGTTATTGGTAAAATACAACTTAATTAAAATTAAAAACTATTTGAACCATGTGTTGTTGTTGTTGTTGTTGTTATTGTTGTTGTTGTGTGTGAAAGGGTATCCCATCTCACAATTAAGGTCATCTGTGATTGTCAAGAGCTTTGCAAGCGTCATTTCGGACCTGTGTGTTTCTTGATGATCTTAAATGATTAGTAATAATTGTTCATGTGTGTTAATCCCTTTTCGCACACGCTTAGTTTAACGCAATATTCTGTGGTATTGCAAACATTGCACAATATGAAAAATTGTGGGAGTTTGTTTTGTGAATCCCAAATTGGTGGGGGAAATGGTGATGTGTTTAGGAGGTTCTAAATTGATGTAGAGGCCCGACAATTCGCCTTTTCCAAAAAAAAAATTCTAAATAAATTAGGGATTGGAGTCATTCTGCTAGAGCTGGATTATTTTGGATGTTATTGAGAGTGGCCATATTTATCGGGATTGGGGTCAATATACATAGGGGTCAATATACATAGAGAACTAACTTAGTCTCAGCCAAATGACGTCATTGAATTTCACACAATTAGTACGAAGAAAATCTAATGGTTCTGAGGCCTTTTTTTAAGTTACAACCTCACTTCAACTAAAAAATTCTCAGTTACAACCAAACTTACAACTCAAGTGCACAAATAATGATAGGTGTAGGACTCAACTGAAAACTAAGTTAAACCGATATAGATATTATGTTGTAGATGCCCTCAAGTAAGAAAAGAGGGCAGGAATTTAAAGTGGTGATACTAAAATAAAGTAACAGGAAGCGGAAAATGGATACTTACATTTTCGTGTTTCCCAAGTTTCCAAGCGAAGAAAGAGAAAAGAATCGTGCATCGCCCATCAACGCTTTCAATGACTGTTTTCTATAGTTGGTAGAGCGAGACGCATGCATATCACGTCATTACTTGCTAACATAAACGGAAGGCTCAAAATGAGGCCGGCTTTGAATTAACGAAGGCATCAACCGGCTAGGAGTTACAGCAGAAGTTACAACACACACGCGCCAAACGTACAAAGAAACCCACACAGAAGACAACACAGATAACGTCGAGCCGAAGCGATGGCTTGAACCATGAGGAGGGAGCCTTGTCTTCTGCGGCACCGGAGCAATCACGACCATGTCCACACCAACACAACCTCCAGTGCACCAAGACTGCAACCCACAGGGAACTCAACGACGGGCCGACCACCTAGTAGAGCTTGAGGAACCAAAGGAGGGGGGGTCTTGCGGCGACGCCTCCAAGAAGGTGAATGGAGAAAGCATGCGTCATCGTCGTCGGCAGAGACAAGGTCCTGCAAAGTTTTCACCTAGACCCGAGAGCCACCACCCCTGGAGCTCGGGCTAGGTCCAGATCCAGAACACGACATCTTGCCCTGGCGTTGGGATAAGCACACCGGCAAGAGCTACGACCAGACGCCACCCTAGCAAAGGCCCCCAAGGCGCTAGGAAGGACATCAGCTACCGCAGCAGACCGTGTAAAAGCAGCCAGGCCGACGCTGCGAGAGGGGTTGAGACACCAACGCCGACGCGAGGTCACAGGGTGAACCACAAGACACTACTAGAGAAGCTTGCACAAAGTGAGGACCCTAAGAGGGCAGATTGGGGCGGAGGGACAGAGTCCATCACTTCGAACAGGAGTGACATCATCGAGATGCCTTCAACAAGGGAGCGACACCCGCAGGTGTCGTCGTCACCGGCACATGCCACCACCATGTGCAGCTTTCGCTGAGGTCCAAACCCGATCAAAATTTCGGTCGCCATCGTGAGGGCGTAGAGTAGACATCGCAGTAATCACTGCCGCGCCCCCAACCACTGCCACACTATGAACTAGCCCCGACTAGGTTCATCCGCAGGGTGAAAGCACACGCTGGTAATGCACGGCCAGACCCAGATCTAGATGTCAACGACACTAGAGCGGCGACAACCAGCGACCTCACCATCCACAGGCCGCCAGCACCTGCACTAGTACGACCAAACTGATAGGAGGGAAACCAAACTACCGCCGCGGGAGCAGCAACACTACTGGGAACGCTGCCAACCCGGCAAGCATGCGCCGACCCAGGGACCCATCCCGGATAGCCAGTAAGGACCTCGTCCCCAAACGACATCCAACCGCCGGAGAACCCCGATAAAGCAGGACTCCGACGGCAGCGAACCAGGTCGTGGGGTTCAGGCCTGCCAGGAGCAGACCCACAAGGCAGTGGAGGAGCCACCAGGAGCATTCATGGCCGCCAGGCCCAGATCTAGGCCCACAAGCCCAGGTCCCGCCGCCGCAGGCCAACCCTAGGCGACCAAGCCGCCAAAGGACCAGGCGGCGCCGCGCAGGAGAACCACCACGCAGCAGCCGTCGACCCCACAGCCACCCACGGCCGGAGCAGCGCCAGGGGCCAGGGCGAGCCCGCACCGACGAGCCGCCAAAGCGCACGGGAGAGAGATCCCCACGCCCGAGCCCTAGGGGACCAGGCCCGGCCGGAGCCGCATCGGCCAGGGCCGGAGCCGGCGCCTTCCGCCACCGCAGGGACGAGCCCGCCCCGTCGGGTTGCCACCACGAGCGGGAGAGAGGGAGGCCGCCGCCGCCAGCACCGCTCGGGCTTTGCCCGGCGGCGGCGACGGGAGAAGGGGGGAGGAGAGGGACGCCTGGACTTGGAGGCGGCGGCGCCCCGGCCACCCTCGGGGGGTGACGGGAGCGGGAGCGGGTTCCTCCCTGCAGCAGCTCTCGTCCAGCAGAAAATCTGCTGCTGCCGTCTTTGCTGGGGATAATAGAACCTCATCACTTGCTAACGAAGGAACAATTGTTTTCTGTAGCTGCCAAAAACCCCGGTAGCTTTCAGCCATGGATATAAAATTATATAATCAGCCGTAAACCTTGACCGGGAAGGAGCCGTGAACTTTCTTGCAAACGTACAGACGACTGCCTGAGTACACGATCGAGCCATATATTCAGTGTGTTGTTCTTTGGCGTGCTGATGCAGGCGGCAGGAGCTATATATACCTAGGAAATTCCAGTCAGAAACTGAAGCAAGCACACCGTACCGGCGACGATGGCTGAGCCAGTGAAGCTCATCGGTTGCTTCGGCAGCCCGTTCGTGCACCGCGTCGAGGTGGCCCTGAGGCTCAAGGGAGTCCCCTACGAACTCTTCGAAGAAGATCTCAACAACAAAAGTGACTTGTTGCTGAAGCACAATCCTTTCCACCAGAAGGTCCCTGTGCTCCTCCATGGCGACCGTCCGGCCGTCTGCGAGTCCCTCAACATCATTGAGTACGTCGATGAGGCCTTTCAGGGCCCGTCGCTCCTCCCCTCGGACCCCTACGAAAGGGCCATGGCACGCTTCTGGGCCGCCTTCACGTACAAGGAGGTGAACTGCTACACATATACTTCTAGTCTTGCACGGATTTCATAAGTTCTTTAACCAATTCTAAATATTCGTCATATATACCCAGTGCAAGGATTCCATGTGGATTGCTTTGTGGACGGACGGTGAGGTGCAGGCGGCGTCCGCAAGGGAGATGAAGACGAACCTGACGCTCATCGAGAGGCAGCTGCCGGAGGGGAAGAAGTTCTTCGGGGGTGACACCATCGGGTTCCTCGACATAGCCGTAGGAGGGATCGCACACTGGATGGGAGTGTTCGAAGAGGTCGCAGGGGTGCGTGTGCTCATCGAGGAGGAGCACCCGGCGCTATGCCGGTGGGCGAGGGAGTACACACTGGAGGAGACTGTTGGGCAGTGCCTCCCCGACAGGGACCGCGTGGTTGCCGCTTTAACTCCGAGGAAGGAGATGTATGTAAGCATAGCTAAGGCAATGGCCGCACAGAAGTAGTACCCTCTTTGTTGTATATTTAGTTGCAGGTGCTCTCTTTCTTTGGAGTAAAATACATGTATTTCCCTTGCAATCATATTTTCATTATGGCCTCTATTTGAAAATAAAAGACATTTTGATAGTAGGTTGTTTTAGCCAAGGTTTTGGCTCCCGGCAAAAAGAATTCCCGAGGATGCGCAGGATTCCCGGTTGCCGCGGTAACAGAGAAATCTCGACCAGTTCAAAGCAAATGAAAAAATTGATATGTATCCTAAATAGGGAAGGAGAGAGTATGTTTTCTGAATTTTTTTCGATAAAGACACTTTATTACTCAAACATTAAGCATTACACCCGGCCTCTGCATAGCAAGGATGTGCACAGTCATCCAACAGTACGAAACAATCATAACGGTATGTAAAGAGATAACTAGATCCCTATGAAGTCTGTGGGACTGTATGGGACAAGATCCTGTGATTATGCATCCACCCATATTACGTGATAAACTCCTTGGCCGTCCCCTCCAACCATGTAGACACCTCCGTAAAGAGGACGTGGTCCTCCAACCACTGAAGCGACGACCATGAGCGGAGAAAATTCAAACACGGGTAGATGACCTGCATAAGAGAAAAAAAATTATCGTTAAAAACTTTGTCATTCCTACATAGCCAAATCGACCATATAACGGCAATCGCTCCCACTCTGATAAGAATCTTAAACCTAGAATTCACCATATTTAGCCAATTGCCATAGATATTTGCAATGCTTCGTGGAGGATATAATATAGAACATATCTGAATGATTGACCATATAAATCTAGCAAACCGGCACTAGAAGAAAAAGATGTTCTATTGTCTGTTCTTCATGACAGAAAACACACTTCGTACATCCACGTCAGTTGCGTTTGCAAGGTTATGTTTCTTGATGTGCCCTAGAAGTTGAGCTAAGTACACAAGCTTAACGTATTAGTTGCATGTATACCAAGTTTCAGAGGTAGGGAGGTAATCCCCCTTCTTGAAACAAATTTATTTTTACTATTTCAACATCCTAGGACTTGTGCATGATAATTGATTCGTTGGCCCATTCTACCTTTAGGAGCTCTCTGCTTTGGGTGCAATGGAAAATGATCCTCTGACGTGCACCACTCTGTCATGGAGGCACTAATAGGTGGGCCCCACATTAGGTGAACTAACATGTCAGCGACCCAACATGAGTAATTCTTAAAAACACACGGTAAAACAATGACAAGTGGGTCCCGCTGTTAGAACTGCAGTTAACGTCTTGACGTCGTTTCCTCCGTTGTTTGCTGTGAGCTAAAGCAAGACTCACAGCAAATTGTTTCCCGTGTGCTCGATTGTTTGGTCTCGGCAAATATCTGATTTACCGGTTGTAATTTGCCGTGATCGTTTACCGTGAGCAAACATAAGGTAAATTATTTACCGTGTGGAAAGGGGCTTTCGTCGTGTGCATTGGGAACACGGTTAACTCCCGATTTCCTGTAGTGAGGCCAGAAGATTTGTTGCAAATTCAGATATCTAGAATTTTAGAGGGACTTTAAACTGGTAAACATGAAGGCAGATGGTCTTCTCTACTGATGATACCAAAGTATAGAAAGAAAATAGAAAAAAACGAATATAACATACAGAAAAAAAAATCGCCTATACCAAATTTCCAAGAGAAGAAAGAGAAAAGAAATACCTTGTAGCTAGCTTTCAACCGGCTGGTAAAGTGAAACTCACATCACATTATAGCTTGCTAAGAGCATCCCTAGTGGTTCCTCTAAAAGTCCATCCAAACATATTTAGAGGGTCGTGAGGCTAAAAAACGTTCCCAGTGGTCTCTCTACCCCATCCTCTAAATTTAGAAGGGCTGCCATATCATCGCTCCATCCTCCAAATATAGAGGAGGAAGCCACGTCCATCGAAAGCAAAGTTGCTGCCCGCGCTCTTCTTCCCGCGCGCATCTGGAGAGCAGAAAAGGAGGCGGGAGCTTCTCCCGCGAAATCGCCGTCCCCGTCGCTCCACTCCGCCGGCCAGGTACGACATTTTTTTCCCGGCGAATTAGCGAGATTGACCGGCGGCGCTGGGCGGGGGCTCTGGGCGGCGGCGCTGGCCGCGGCGGTCGAAATCGAGGGAGGGTTGGGGCGCTGGGCGGCGGCGCTGGGCGGGCGGCGGCCACGGCGGTCGAAATCGAGCTTCGGCGGCGGCCGAAATCGAGGGAGGGTTGGGGCGCTGGGCGGGCGGCGGCGCTGGGCGGACGGCGGCGCTGGGCGGGCGGCGGCGTTGTGGACGCGGTCTGGCTCTCCATTCGCGCGTTTGGACGGGGCCAGTGTCTCTGGTTTTTCTCGTCGCTGAGGCCTGCTAGTTCTATCGTCTCTGTACCAAAATATGGTCTGCTAGTTCTATACTATGTACTAGTTTCTGTACCAATTTTTTTGGATAAACACACATGATTGAATTGCCTGTACTGAAATATGTTTTGCTAATAGGGTCTGTGCTATTTCCTTTAGAAATTGCTGTTTGCATAAATATTGTTGGCTTTGGAGGCTGTTGTTTGTAGACTAAATTGTTGAATGAATTTCAACATGTTGTTTTGCTAGATAAATGGATAACTCACAGATGGATGACATTGGGTTTTTAGACATGTTGAATGGGGGATCAGGTGAAGTGAATTGGAGTGGCACACAATATTCTAGCCTAATCAGTGAACAAGAGAAGATGTCAACTCCGGATGTTTCTGCTGTTTCTGCATCTGCATTTGCAAAATGAAAATAAAAGAAGGCAAAAGCACCGTCGACGAAAGGGAAAAATTGGTCTAGCGATGAAGACAAGGTGTTGATAGCGGCATGGGGAAACACTAGTTTGGATGCGGTGACCGGGACAGATCAAAACTCAAGTTGTTATTGGAATAGGATTTTAGATTACTACAACTTGCATAAGGACCCGTCATGGCCCGAGCGTAATTATAATACAGTCAATTGTCGTTTCACTGTTATTTCAGCGGCCACAAGAAAGTTTTGTGGATGTCTTCAGCAGATTTTAAACCTGAATGAAAGCGGAAGGACTCTCAACCAGAAGGTAACACTACATTTCTGTTTGCAACAAGTTCTAATTCGCTTTTAATTTTATCTATGTGTTGTATGCAAGTGTTAACACTATAGTTGTTGTTTTTGTAGCAAACAGATGCTGAACTCCTGTACATATAGCCGTTGGAAATATAGCCGTTTGAAATATAGCCGTTGGAAATATAGCCGTTGGAAATATAGCCGTTTGAAATATGGCCGTTTGAAATATTACTAAACTATATGAGAGAGAATTTAGATGTCCTAGATATAGAGGAACCACTGAAAAACTGAGATCATTTAAAAAGAAATCTTTATAGATGGCCATCTATATGGAGATATAGAGTACCTCATTTAGAGGAACCACTAGAGATGCTCTAAGGATTGTTTCATAGAGCCGCCAAAGAATACGGTATCTTTCATCCGTGGAAAAACAGAGCATGTCAGACATACTTAAATATATAAATCGCCGCTAATGTTTGACCCGAAGTTGCTGTGAATTTTATTGCAAACGTAGTGATCAAGGCAGCCGGAGTTATATATATCCCAGCTAAATATGTGGTGACCGAAGCAAGCAAGGCAAGCACTGGCGATGCCGATGATGGCTGGACCGGTGAAGCTCATCGGCTGCTTCGGCAGCCCAGTGGTGCACCGCGCCGAGGTGGCCCTGCGTCTGAAGGGTGTCCCCTACGAGCTCATCAGTGAAGATCTCAACAACAAGAGCGAGCTTCTGCTGAGGCACAACCCCGTCCACCAAAAGGTGCCCGTGCTCCTCCACGGCGACCGGCCGGCCATCTGCGAGTCACTCGTCATCGTCGAGTACGTTGACGAGGCCTTTCAAGGGCCGCTGCTCATGCCCGCGGACACTCTGGCCCGCGCCGCCGCGCGGTTCTGGGCCAGCTTCATGGATAAAGAGGTGAACTGACACACGCATATCGACATATATATGGCTTTCATGAGAATTTCATTTTTGTCATATGAACTTCTTTACTTCACAACTCATTTCTAATCTTCACTCTGGTTTGCTACATAAGCAGTGCGGGGAGTCCATGTGGATGGCACTCTGGACGGACGGCGAGGCGCAGGCGGCGGCAGCGAGGGAGACAAAAACGAACCTGACGCTCATTGAAGGACAGCTGCCAGTGGGGAAGAGGTTTTTCGGCGGCGACGCCATTGGCTACCTTGACATAGCACTCGGGTGGATCGCGCACTGGATGAGAGTGTTCGTAGAGATTTCCGGAGCGCGGCTGCTGACAGAGGAGGAGCACCCCGTGCTGTGCCGGTGGGCGAGGGAGTACACGGCCGACGAGACAGTGAGGCAGTGCCTTCCGGACAGGGACCGCGTGATTGCCGCCTTAACGCCGAGGAAGGAGTTGTATATAAGCATAGCTAAGGCAATGGCCGCGCAGAGGTAGTTTCTGTCTGTTTGACCCGTAGCAGTGGTTATGTAATTTAAAGCAATCGGTCCACTGTTGTTTTTAATGTTGTTTTTACCCGGCCTGAAGCAAACCAGGCGGTCCACTGTTGCGCAAATTTTGCGATGTTACAGGATGGGTTGTTTGTCTGGAATGCTGAACCTTCGGATTTTTTAGAACACAGCCTTCAGTCTGATCGTATGGGATCTTGATTTGTGGCTGCAAGTTTTTGATGCACTCTTTTCCTTACCAGGGTACCGAAAGGGACTGAAAGGTTTTTAATGAGGCGGCTTGCTAGCTAAAGTAATATATGTGATTTTCAAAAAAAAAAAAAAGTAGAAAGGGCTACGTGAAGCTCCTGATCCAACTCCTGAACTGAGCCAAAATTCAGTTCGATGTTCTGCTTGACTTGAGTTACACTTGCATATAAGTCATCTCAAATTAAAACATTTGTTGCGGAATAGTAGTATTGATTTGGTTGGATCCAAAAAGATATGGCACCTACTCTCTCCTTCGCAAAATAGGATGCTTATATTTTTTTTGGTGAGAGTTAAACTTATTAAAGCTTGACAAACTAAATAGAAAAAATTGTCAACACTTATAATCTTGAACCAATATTGTTAGAATGATGGTGAAATATACTTTCGTATTCTATGCATTTGGTATTGTAGAAGTTTATGTTTTTTCTATATAGTTACTAAAACTTCAAATAATTTGACTCTAACCAAAAACTATAGCTATTTTCGAAAGAAGTGAGTACTTGGACAATAATCAAGAAAGTCAAGCCTAGTTAAGTTACAAAGTCCATGAAATAACCTTGTCGCCATTTCAGAAAAGAGACAATATCAAAGATGAAGGCTCGACGAAAAAAACCCCAGAACCATAGACTTTCTACATTTCCTTTAAGTGAACTATACATAAATATTTATATAACATCTCACGTATACCCTATTCTGGTTAATGTTTGGGGATACCTATAAAAGAAAAAAAAAACATGCTACATATTTATAAAAATTATGCTCCTAGTCACATCCCGCTCATAAGTACCCGAAATTGAAAACTTTTAAAAATGACGAAATACTTTCTAATTAATGCGCCATTTCAAATTTTCTAGCTAATGCTTCACTTTTCTTATTCAGATTGTTGTATAAAAGGATCAGATACATCTTAATCGATCAAAACTATTACCTTGCACTTAACAATTATTGTTTGTGCACGGCAGGAATGGGACTCGCATTTCCTATCGAAAACACGCACGCGCAGCCGCCGCCTCAACCCTAGCCGCCTCCAGTTCATTCTCCTCCATAGATCGGTTCCCCCTCCTCCGGTAGGCTCCGCTGGCGTCGGGAGGAGTGGGGAATCCGATCTATGCGTGGAGTTTTCAATAAAAGTATAGTTTTCATTAGATTATGTAGGATTTTGGTAGCCGCCTTCTTGTTGGTTTCCCCTCAATGGAGATGCCATCGTCTGCAATAAGTGATCTTTGACCTTTCGTCCGGCGACGAGATCTTCTTCCCGGCGTCATTGGTGGTTTTGGATGATTACAATTTTCTAGGTATGGGCCTTCAGATCTATCTTCGCCAGATCGATTTTGGATTTTTTTTGTCGTTGTTGCCGCGAGAAGGATTATCCTCGCAGTTTTTGTCCCAGTTGCTACAACCTCGACAATGGTGATTTATACTCTTGGCTCTCCATCGACGATGACAAAGCTAGTCGGTTGTTATTCCCTGACATACTGGTGTTGGTAATCTTGCCGATGTTGAATGACTGCTTTAATGGTTGCGTGCGCAGCCTTGGCATTGCGGCTCAAAAAATTATGGGAGAACTTTCATTGGTATTTACAGGTTTATGGTTCGTTATCTATTTTTGGCTGCCTTCAGAAGAGTACAAGATTGTGTTCTGCAAGAAGAAAGAATTTGAAGACCTCGAAGATTTGTTACTACCTTGTAGACTTTATTTTGTAATCGTTGGAGTCAGTTCATGTATCTCTACCATGTACTATTTAATACTATGAATATATGTGGTATTGATTATCAAAAAAATACATTTATTGTTTGCAATTTGGTTTGTGATTACTCACAAATTTAAGCTTTTATGCGTATTTTCTTTTTTTTTGTCGTTTGTCATTGCCTCATTGATGGTGACCAATGACTTATATTTGATGTGGGTCCCAAATGGCGTGAAAGACTTTTTTTTGTTTTATATCTTGACACATACTACCTCCATCTTAAAATTTAAGGCTATTTTTTAAAAGGTCAAATCAATTAAAATTTGACCAAACTTTTAGAACAATTTATTAATAAATATAGTATTTTGATACAATACGAAAAAATATTTTATTATCTATTTAATGATACTAATTTTATATTTTGCATGTTAGTGATTTTTAAAAACTTAGTCAAACTTAACATAGTTTGACTTTCTAAAAATAATATAATCCTTAACCTTTGAGATAGAGGTAGTAATCACTAGCTAACAATTTTTTTAATCACTAGCTAACCATTTTGTTTAGAGCTGCGAAGCTTCCAGTGGCTTTCATCCGTGGAAAACATGCCATAAGGTTTGACTAGCAGCTGCTCTGAATTTTCTTGCAAACGTGCACACGACTGCACGAGGACGAAACATATATTCAGTTTACTTTTTCGCGTGGTGATCAAGGCAGCCGGAGCATTATTTCTCAGAGAAATTAATGAGACACCAAAGCAAGCAAACACTGTTGATGATGTCCGAGCCGGTGAAGCTCATCGGCTGCTTCGGCAGCCCGGTGGTGCACCGCGCCGAGCTGGCGCTGCGGCTGAAGGGGGTTCCCTACGAGCTCATCACTGAAGACCTCAACAACAAGAGCGAGCTGCTCCTGAAGCACAACCCCGTCCACCAGAAGGTGCCCGTGCTCCTCCACGGCGACCGGCCGGCCATCTGCGAGTCGCTCGTCATCGTCGAGTACGTTGACGAGGCATTTGATGGGCCGCCGCTCATGCCGGCCGACCCTCTCGCTCGCGCCGCTGTCCGGTTCTGGGCCAGCTTCATGGATAAGGAGGTAGGTGAACTGAATCAATTGATACATATATCAGAAATTGGATTAGTTCGATCAGTAACCAAATTTCAGATTTTCACTCTTCTTTGCTACGTCTACACAGTGCAGGGAGTCCATGTGGATGGCACTGTGGACGGACGGCGAGGAGCAGGCCGGTGCCATCAGTGCGGCGAAGGCGAACCTGACGCTCATCGAGGGGCAGCTGCCAGATGGGAAGATGTTCTTCGGAGGCGACACCATCGGCTTCCTCGACATTGCCGTTAGCGGGATTGCGCACTGGATGGAGATCTTCGAAGAGATTGCTGGAGTGCGGCTGCTGACGGAGGAGGAGCACCCGACACTGTACCGGTGGGCGAGGGAGTACACGGCGAACCAGACCGTGAGGCAGTGCCTACCGGACAGGGGCCGCCTGCTTGCTGCCTTGGCGCCAAGCAGGGACATCTTCGTGTCCATTGCCAAGACGATGTCTGCACACAAATAGTATGTTGGAACTGTAACACTGGATATGTAAATTGCAGGTGATCATTCTGCGCAAAAAAAAAAAATTGCAGGTGATCTCTGTATTTGGAACAAAGCTCATATACTACACTGTAATAGGGGTGTAAGCATGATCTCACTAATGTTGTCTAACAAGTCATTTAGTTCAAAATTTTATTTAAAGCATAACATCTAGACAAAAAAAAAGGATGACTTAGATGTTAAATTACGTTGTCAAACCATTTCCATCAGTTCGGAATTTTGGTCGAGTTGGTAGCACGTTAGAGCCACAAGGCATCGGGACCAAAATCCTGCAAAACGCACCATTAATGTAAAATAGTTACGATCTATCATCGATCTCGCGTCTAAGAGTTAAAATAAGTTGCCAAGCAATGTTGCCTAAACCTTTCCATCGGTTTGGACTTATTGAACAAAAACTTGTCCGCGTTGGCACTTCATCTTTCACGATTCTTTTATAGTCTTCAAGGATGATGTATACCGATACCCAACTTTGCTCGATTGGCTGAACAACTTTGAAAAATTTAGAGATGCATTCAAGTATAAATATATATATACTATACGCCATTTTGAATAAAATTACTCTGCCCCCTTTCTCCGAAATATCGATCACTTCAGTTGACAAAACATATATGTAAATATTTATCTTCCAAGCATAGATGTATGTGCTGAGCCATTGTTTCCAAGAGAATAAAAATGTTCATACCAATATGAATAATAATAATAATCACATAATTGAAAAAAGAACACAAGCAAATTGCTGAAATAGATAAAAATATAGAGAAGAATGTGTACAATAGGAACTAATACGAACAATTTTGTGAAAATAATTTCAAAACACTATTGAGAAATGAATCAAAATATATTAAAAGTCCAAAGACACGGATGGAATTTCTAATATGTAACTCTTTATATAAGAAACCTTCAAGACTATGCATATTGCCAATTTTATAAAATAATAAGAATTACTCCCTCCGATCCATAATTTTTTTCGATAAAGGGAATATATTAATATCGAGAGATACCAATTACACCCAGCTTCTGCAACAACGCACCACCCTAATGGCACTACGGATGCACACAGCCAAAAAAAAAGGAAAAGAAAACTAAGAAACAAAAGTCCCGCTACAGTATCTCGGGTCTAACAACAGCAATACATCCACCACCATGACAACACCTGAATTGTAGACTATCCAAAAAACGACGTCTCAAAGAAGGGAACAGTGCTCCAACACCGTCGTCGCCCGATCAAAGATCTTAGGTTTTCACCCTGAAGATAGTCCCCACTCTCAAAACAATGCCTCCACCAAGGTTACACAACCAGCAGCGACCTTGGGTTCAACCCAAAAGGTAGGACTCTGCGCTTCACATGTGTTGTCGCCCCACTTTCATACCGTTGTTGTGAATCCCGGACACCAAGCAAGCCCTCAACAGCGGAGACTTGAACCTCCCTTAGCTAGTCCTCCCCTCCGGCTTCATGAAATTCTCTTCTTCCGACTTTCATCATGGATCCAAAGTCACTTGATGTCAACACGGAAAAGAGCTGCGCGCTCCTCCGAACCAAACGGTCGGAATAAGCGCATGGGTGCGCATGACCGAATACCTCCGATCCAGCAAACTCCAGGCAAAGGACTGTTACATTCGCCGGCGGAGCCTTCCAGAACTCAACCCTCCACCGGCGACACCATCGCCGGCTTCCATGCACCTCCATCTCACCGCCGGATGGCGATGATAGATCAAAAATCCACCACCACCAACTGCAGGCCGACCCTCTCCGATCCATAATTAGTGTCTCTAATTTAGTGCATACTAAATTAGAGACACTTAGTATGGATGGGTGGGAGTAGATTAAAGGAGTCTAGTCTAATGTAAAAAAAACTAGGCCATTCAATTTATTTTACCTTTTTAGATTCCTTGTTTTCTCTGAATTATCAAGATTTGAACTGAATGATAAGGTTTTTTTCCTTGTTTTTCAAAGTTGTAATTATTTTCTCCATCTCCATTTCATCAAAATGATAATACATGTATCTGATATAGTAACTATATCTGTTTAACCGATTTTTGTGTTTGAACATTCCATGACTTTTATTCATTTCGTTGGCCCACCCTGCCTTTCTGAACCTGCTGCCGTGCCATGGCGTTCAAGATAATGTCATGGACGAGGACGTGAGACGACCGGTACACTGACGATGCGATTTTTTTTTTTCATTGGTACAGTGAGACACAATATTCTCGAGCTAATAACTGGTTCAATCTGCAAGGGATTCCCGTAGCTATCATCTGTAGAAGATCATGTCACAAATCGAGACAAAACTTTGACGCGAAGTTGCCATGAAGTTTCTCTCGGCCAAACTTGTATGGAGTACTAGCAAGTCTAGTATTCAGTTTTTGGTTTAACCTGACGATCAAATTGGGCAGACCAACATATACCCCGCATAAATCAGGCAGAATCGGAAGCACCGGCCACGATGTCTGAACCGACGGTGAAGCTCATCGGCTGCTTCGGCAGCCCGTTCGTGCTCCGCGCCGAAGTGGCCCTGCGTCTCAAGGGAGTCCCCTACGAGCTCATCGAAGAAGACCTCAGCCACAAGAGCGACTTGTTGCTGAAGCACAACCCCGTCCACCAGAAGGTGCCCGTGCTAGTCCACGGCGACAGGACGGCCATCTGCGAGTCGCTGGTAATCCTCGAGTACGTGGACGAGGCGTTTGATGGGCCACCACTCCTCCCTTCGGAGCCCCTCGCACGCGCCACCGCCCGGTTCTGGGCCAGCTTCGTTGACAAGCAGGTGAGCTGCATCACTGACGCATATACAGAATTGCAGACACAATCTTTCACTGACTTTTTTTTTTTTTGAGAAACACAGTACAAACGCAAGCGCTCACATACACGCGCATACACTCACCCCTATGAACGCACACACGCACACCCTACCCCTATGAGCCTCGACTGAAGATGAAATTGACGAAGTCACCACAGGCGCCTCGCTGTCGACGGGAACGTCACCTCCCACTGAAAGAATATTCCGCCTATCTTTCACTGACTTTGGCTGCCTGCATGAATATGTACGCAGTTCAGGGAGTCCTGGATCGCTATGTTTTCGGCGGACGGCGAGGCTCAGGTGGCGGCCGCGAGGGAGACGAAGGCGAACCTGACGCTCGTCCAGGGGCAGCTGCCGGAGGGGAAAAGGTTCTTCGGAGGCGATGCCATCGGCTACCTCGACATAGTCCTCGGCGGGATCGCACACTGGATGGAGATGTTCGAGGAGATCACCGGGGTGCCGCTGCTGCCTGAGGAAGAGCACCAGGCGCTGCGCCGGTGGGCAAGGGCGTACACTGCAGACGAGATCGTGAGGCAGTGCCTACCGGACAGGGACCGCCTGCTTGCTGCCTTGACGCCGAAGAGAGACACGTTCGTGTCCATTGCCAAGGCCATGACTACAAAAAAGTAGTGTGCGTGGCTCACAGGGGGACTTGCTCGCTCCCACATTTCACGAGGGGAAGGAGATTTGCTGTGACTGACAGTGACAGAGTCAATGCTTCAGAAATGTTATCTATCCGGGGTTGGATGTGATGGAATAAAGGTTTGTCTTTTTAGGAAGAAGTATGTTTTAAACCCGAGCACTAGAAGTTCCGCGAAATAAACCTCAAACTTCAAATTCATGTCATTTATACCCTGAACTAGTCAATCTCAGTTAAAATTGAACCCTAGAGGAGTTCGGCGCACCAGAAAAGGAAATAATCCTGGACAGGGATAACTATTGTGTCACTAACTACAGAGGCCCAAATATCAGATTCATCTTCTACAGAGGCACAGCAAAGCAAAAGAGATTCAAAACAACATTCTGTAGTTACTGACCTAACAACAGGCAACCGATTCAAAATCAGAACCTAGCTGAACTTTGTCAACAGTACATAACGCCTCCGAAAATCAGAATCAACGGAAAACTCATCAGGACTGTTTTCTGAAACCGGCTCCGCGCCATGGCGGTCAAGTGTATGACCCCCTTCGAGTCCAAATACATGGACGCGGACAGATAGTCCTCTGCTTTGACTAGTGTCACATTCGACACGAGGACGACGCGAAAGCTTTTTCTTCTTCTTTGGTACAGCGTGATGTTATGTTGATCAAGTTGTCATTCTGTTTTACTTCTAGTTTAGCCTGACACGCTGTTTGTGTTCAGGTGTTTGAAATAAACCTGACGCGTGCTTGTTCACGTGGAGGTCCGTAGTTGTATCTTCGTTCTGTTGTAAACCTGCGCACGATGTACTCCGTGGGGTGGCGCGGACAAAGTGGATCGTGGGCAGCTTAGGAATCGATCACGAGTGCTAAGTCATCGTGCACCTGGAATAAAAGGAAGAGCAGAAAAGACGCTGAGGTTGAGCGCGTCGCAAAACCGTGTGTTTGTTTTTTTTCTGTGTTCAGTTTCGTCAGAGATAGAGAGAGAGGTTCTGAGCTGGCGTGTGATTAATTTCCATCCAAAAACCAACGTGATCGCGTTGTGTTCCTATGCTTCGATCTGTCATTTCGTATCAGAGCCGCTGGTTCTTGGAGGCGATCGTGGTGGCGGTGTTTGGTGGAGGTGTGTTGGCGGCGGTGACTAAAGATGGGCGACGCGACTCCACGGAACAGCGGGAACCGGGGCGGCACATACACAACGCCGAGGAGGATCAACACTGATCTTGCCTCGGCCAGCGGCGGTGTTGTGGTCCCGCATTCATCTTCAAGGGGAAGAGGCGTCCCGATCCGTTACCCGCAGCTCACTGACACGAATTACGGCCTGTGGGCTGTGAAGATGAAGCTCATCCTCCATTCCCTTTGCTGCCAGAGTGCGGTCGAGGGAAAGGGTGAGTTTGACTCGGCAAAGGACGAGGACGCATTCGCGGTTCTGTCCCAGTCTGTGCCGGACTCCATGGTGATGGTGCTCGCGGAGTATGAGACCGCGGCGGAGGCTTGGGAGGCGATCCGGCGCATGAGCATCGGTGAGGATCGCGTGAAGAAGGCATGTGTTAAGAAATTGAAGAGGAAAATGGATCGGCTGGAGATTGATGATGGCGAGACAATCACTGCCTTCTCCCAGAAGCTGACTACCCTCGTCGCAAGAATCCGTTCACTCGGAGATAAAATCACCGACGAGGCGGTCATCGATCGCTTGTTCAGTGCGGTGCCCAGCAGGTTTACCGATGTGGTAAACAGAATCGAGCAGTGGGTAACTTGTCCACGATGACGGTCTCTGAAGCCGTCGGTCATCTTGCCTCTCACGAGGAGAACCAACGCGGACGTTGCCGCAGCAGTGGCGGAAAGGACGAATAGTTGATGCTTGTCACCAGAGCGTTGGAACAGATGATGAAGGGAAAGGGCGTTGGTGACCATGGCGCTGGCTCGAGCAGCTCGCCAAGGAAAAGGGCGGTGACCGTGGTTACCGTACCGATCATGGCAAGGGATGCAAGGACAATGGCAAGGAGAAGAAAAAAGGGAACTTTGACATCTCCAAGGTCTGGTGCTACAACTGTAATGACAAGGGTCATTTTCAGTCAGAATGTCCAAATCCTAAGAAGGAGAAGGCAAATCGCGTTGAGGAGGAGGATGACCCAACGCTCCTGATGATACAAACTTGTGAGTTAGCTGTGTCTGAACCCAGAACAGAGGAACGTGTATTCTTCGATGAGGAGAAGGTGATCCCAAAGCTCAGTGGGGATCATGACATGTCCTGGTAATTGGACACAAGGGTATCATAAATGAATTGGTCTGCTTGGGAAGATAACGGAGCAACAGTGGACCTAAATACCCCGGTGCTTTCCACGGCAGAATGACATGATGTAGCCAGATAGAGTATGCTTGGTACCATAGAGCATTGCCCTCCGCATCGTCCGTGACCCAAAGAGACTTGTGATAGCAACCATATGACAGGCAGGTCAGATAAATTTTCAGAACTAAATTGAACAGTGAAGGGAAGAGTTCGGTTTGGTGATGGCTCAACAGTTGACATCTGCGGTCGAGGCTCGGTGTTGATGCAGTGTCTCACAGGTGAACATCGGGTGCTGTCGGATGTGTATTTCATTCCCCAGCTCAAGGACAACAGCATCAGCCTAGGTCAGCTCGATGAAAATGGTTGTAAGTATTCAGCTGAAGATGGTGTGATGACTGTGCTTGATTGGCAAAGAAAGCTCTTGGCCAGAGTGAGAAGAACCAAGAACCGGATGTACAACCTGAATATTCCCAAAGCTGAACCTGTCAGTTTGATGGCACATGCAAAGGAGGCCTTGTGGTTGTGGCATATGAGATATGGACATGTGAATTTTCGCTCACTCCATTCACTGGCTGCAGATGGCATGGTTAAGGGGATGCCGGTTCTAGACCAAGTGGAACAGGTGTGTGATGGCTGCATGGCTGCTAAGCAGCGTGGACACCCATTCCCTGCTCAGTCAAATTTCAGGACAACACATCAGCTACAGTTGTTTCATGGAGATCTCTGTGGGCCCATTGAACCGGCAACACCTGGTGGTAAGAGGTACTTCCTGCTAGTAGTTGACGACTACTCACGCTACATGTGGATTGCCCTGCTTAGCACCAAGGATGAAACTCTTGATGCTCTAACAAAGATACAAGTTGCAGCTGAAGCCGAAAGAGACCTGAAACTGAAGGCCATCAGGACAGACCGAGGAGGAGAGATTACCTCAAACTCCTTTGCTAGCTACTGTGAAGATCGAGGTATTGAGCATTTCCTCACTGCACCATATACACCAGCAGAATGGCGTAGTGGAAAGGAGGAACCAAACAGTGGTCGCGATGGCAAGAAGTTTGCTGAAAAGCATGGGAGTCCCTGCGAGGTTTTGGGGCGAAGCTGTTGTCACTGCAGGTTACCTGCTGAATCGTTCACCGACCAAGAGTGTGGCTGGAATGACGCCATACCAAGCTTGGCATGAGAAGAAGCCCAATGTGCAGCATCTACGCACATTTGGGTGTGTTGCACATGTCAAAAAAAAATGGGTCCAGGTTAGACCAAGCTGTCGGACAGAAGTACTCAAATGATCTTCATTGGGTATGAGCAGGGCTCAAAGGCGTATTGCCTATACGATCCGGAGAAGAGGAAGCTGGTTGTGTCCCGAGATGTAATATTTGAGGAATACAGATGTTGGGATTGGGAGGTGAGTGAAACTGCAGCGGATCGCGCCGAACCTGTGTTTACTGTTCACCATCCGGCACAAGGGACAGACACAGTTGCAGATGAGGTCCTGGCAGCAGAGCCCAAAACCCCAATTGCATCAAATGGGAGAGATACCTCCTTAATAACACCAGCAGCATCTCATCGCGCTGATAAGAATTGTCAGGCAAATGACGGCAGGGCAGTTCCTCTAGCTAAGGGACTAGCCACCTCTCCATGTGCTATTCTAGTGTAGCCGGCGCCGGCTTCCACGAGCACGGCAATGAGCCCGTGGACAGAACCATCTGAAGGACCCCAAGGCAAAAGAGCTCTGGACGAAATATATGCAGAAACCTCAGAGGTTGAAGCAGAATTTTCAGGCATGTGTCTCCTTGGAGTCGAAGAACCAAGCACATTCTCTGAAGCTAAAAGGAAGTGTGCTGGCAGAATGCAATGAAGGAGGAAATGGCCTCCATTATCAGCAATAGAACCTGGAGCTTGTGTGCTCTTCCAAAAGGACACAGACCAATTGAGCTTAAATGGGTTTACAAGCTAAAGAGAGACTCATCAGGTGTTGTGGTGAAGCACAAGGCTAGACTTGTTGCAAAAGGATATGTTCGGAAGCATGGAGTAGATTTTGAAGAAGTATTTGCTCCTGTAGCTAGACTGGACACTGTGAGGTTGCTTCTTGTATTGGCAGCTCATGAAGGTTGGGAAATCCGTCATATGGATGTTAAATCAACTTTCCTCAATGGTGATCTTGAGGAAGAAGTATATGTCAGCCAACCTGATGGTTTTGTCACTAAGGAGAGGAACACAAGGTGTTAAAATTGCACAAGGCCTTGTATGGGCTTCGACAAGCCCCAAGGGCCTGGAATTTAAAGCTGGACAAAACCTTGGTTAGTCTTGGGTTTGAAAAATGCCGATCAGAAGTTGCACTTTACAAGCGTGAGAAGAAAGGTGACACTCTGCTATTTGGTGTGTATGTGGATGACCTGGTTATCACTGGAAGAAGTGCTACAGAAATTCTTGCCTTCAAGAATCAGATGAAAACTCTGTTTAGCATGAGTGATCTAGGCTTGCTCAGTTACTATCTTGGAATAGAGGTGAAACAAAGCCCTCAAGGAATTTTCATCAACCAAGCTGCACACGCCACTAAAATCTTGGAGAAGTGTGGAATGAAGGATTGTAATCCTTGTCAGACTCCAATGGAGACACGGCTGAAGTTGTCCAAACATAGCACAGCTAATGCAGTTGACAGCACTCAGTACAGAAGTGTAGTAGGCAGTCTGCGGTATCTACTACACACAAGACCAGACCTGTGCTATTCAGTTGGCATCCTCAGCAGGTACATGGAGAGACCAACCACTGAACATATGAATGATGTGAAACACATTCTTAGATACATAAGGGAACATTGAAGTATGGTTGTGTTTATACTAGAGGAAGTGAATTGCAACAAACAGGTTTTAGTGACAGTGACCATGGAGGTGATGTGGATGATAGGAAGAGCACTACATGTGTTTTATTCTACGTTGGCACTAATCCTGTCTCATGGTCATCACAGAAACAGAAAGCAGTTGCTATCTCATCTTGTGAAGCAGAGTATATGGCAGCTACTTCTGGTGCTTGTCAAGGTATTTGGTTGGCAAGGCTTCTAGCTGAGATGCAGAATTTAGAGCCTAAAACAGTGAAACTGAAGGTGCATAATCAGTCCGCTATTTCACTGTGTAAGTACCTAGTCTACCACGAACGAACTAAACACATTGACATCAAGTATCACTTTGTGAGGGAGAAAGTGGAGGCTGGGAAGGTTGATGTTTCATATGTTAGAACTGAAGATCACTTGGTTGATATCCTGACAAAGTCACCTGGGAGAGCTAGGTTCCAGAAACTGAGAAACGCAATTGGCCTGAAGGGGGTGATTTGAAGACAACCTGATCAAGGGAGAGAATGTTTTTTTTTCGATATGGGAGCATAGCCCCGGCCTCTGCATCAATCGATGCACACAGCCCTTTCATTTATTTAAAAAATATTCAAAGTGCGTACTTATTACAATCAAGCCGTATCTAAAGTCGAGACAAGAACCAACCAAACAAAGATGAAAAGTATACAAAAACTATCCATCTTCAATTCTTCTAATATGCCGCCATCCAGTAGCCTGGAAATAACAGTCCTGAGTGACCGTCGCTAGATGGTTGCATCCAGTAGCCATAATATTCCGATGGTCCTCCGGAAGTAGGTATGCCCATACCTGTATCCAATGCACCGCACGAAGAATAACCTGCAAAAAATTGGTTCCCTTCTGTTTATTAAACACAATATCATTTCTACTAGTCCATATTGACCAACAAATTGCAGAAACACCAATACGAATACGTTCCTTATCTTTCTTAGGCACTCCATTCAACCAATTACCGAACATATTAGTAATGTTGGATGGGAGAGAATGTTACGTTGATCAAGTTGTCATTCTGTTTTACTTCTAGTTTAGCCTGACACGCTGTTTGTGTTCAGGTGTTTGAAATAAACCTAACGCGTGCTTGTTCACGTGGAGGTCCGTAGTTGTAGCTAAACCTGCGCACGATGCACTCCGTGGGATGGCGCAGACAAAGTGGATCGTGGGGAGCTTAGAAATCGGTCACGAGTGCTAAGTCATCGTGCACCTGGAATAAAAGGAAGAGCAGAAAAGACGCTGAGGTTGAACGCGTCGCAAAACTGTGTGTCTCTGTTTTTTCTGTGTTCAGTTTCGTCAGAGATAGAGAGAGAGGTTCTGAGCGGGCGTGTGATCGATTTCCATCCAAAAACCACCGTGATCGCGTTGTGTTCCTAGGCTTAGATCTGTCACGTGATACAGCATCACTACTCACAAGCTAACAGCTGGTTAGAGCTGCGAGAGACTTCCGTGGAATATCATTTATTCATGTCCTAAATCGCGACTAAACTTTGACGCGAAGTTGATGTAAACTCTGATATACTTTAAGGAGGGAGTATTCAGTTTGGTTTAACCTGACGATCGAACTGGCCAAAGCTATATATATACCCGGGACAAAAGAGGCACACCGGAAAGCAAATAAAGCACCGGCGACAATGTCTGAGACGGTGAAGCTCATCGGCTGCTTCGGCAGCACGGCCGTGCACCGGGCCGAGGTAGCCCTGCGGCTCAAGGGTGTCCCCTTCGAGCTCGTCGTAGAAGATCTCACCAACAAGAGCGACCTCCTGCTCACGCACAACCCCATCTACAAGACGGTCCCCGTTCTCCTCCATGGCGACCGGCCAGCCGTCTGCGAGTCGCTCATCATCGTGGAGTACGTCGACGAGGCCTTTGATGGCCCGCTCATCCTGCCCTCTGATCCCCTCGACCGTGCCGCCGCCCGCTTCTGGGCTCGCTTCCTCGACGACAAGGTAAACCAAGATCCTGACTGACAGGGAAAATTCAGTTTCAGTGATTGCAAATTAGAGTGTACTACTAGAATTCGTTCCATACATATACAGTGCTGGAAGGCTATGTGGGTGGCGCTCTGGACTGCGCCCGGCGAGACGCAGGCGGCGTGGGCGAGGGAGGCGAAGGAGAACATGACTCTACTGGAGTCGCAGCTGCCGGAGGGGAAGAAGTTCTTCGGAGGCGACGCCATCGGCTTCCTCGACATCGCCGTCGGCGGGATCGCACACTTGCTTGGAGTGTTCGAGGAGATCGCCGGGGTGCGGCTGCTCGCCGAGGAGGACCACCCGGCGCTGTGCCGGTGGGCGAGGGAGTACTTGTCGGATGAGACCGTGAGGCAGTGCGTTCCAGATAGAGACAGCGTGATGGTCGCCTTGGCAGCGAGGAAGGAGCTATATGTGTCCATAGCCAAGACAATGGCTGCACAGAAATAATGCTATGCGTGCTTGCCGGACAATGAGGAGCTGCTCCCACACATTTCACGACCACGAAGGAGACGTGTTTAAATCGACAGATTAACACTCAGTCTAAATTTATGTATTTCTCTCAATGATATCTTAGATAATCTTTACAAAGTTTATCCCACAAAATTCAAAATTTCAATGTTGAAACACATTCAAACATGATTTCTTTTACCGGAGTATGGCTTACGCCGGCCTAAACATTTCAAATATGATGATGCACAATAAAAAAAACTCGTTAAAGCTAGAGAGCCAAAAAAACGTCTCTCCAAACTAAACTCTTAGACAATTACCAAATATTTTTCTAGCTTTGATAAACCAAGTTTAAAACGAGTAAATAATTGTTTCAAAGAAAAAAAAACTAACAAGTTTCACCATGTTTAAAAGAAAATCGATTTTTTGAATTATCAAAAAAATATTGATCTTATTTTGTAGCTCCCTTTAATAAGAACTCAAATATTTAGAAGGTTCAAACTTATGGTTTAAAAGCTATATAAATTGCAAGTATTAAGTCTAGCATAAAATCTATAAACTGTAAAATAGGAATGAGAGGCAACTATGTCAAAGTCGCCTGACCTATCTAGGCTAACGTTCGTTCCTCTCGCCCGCTACCAAGGGGCGACGCGGGCGGGACCCTAACATCCTCCTCTTCCCACCCCTTGCTCGAAGGAGTCGGCCGGGGACGGTGCCCTAGGGCCAAGCGTGGCGCGGCCTCCGGTGTCATGTCGTCGTTGTTCTGCGGTAGCACGGCGAGAGTGGTGGTGGTTCTTCTCCATGCGTATCAATGATGAATGGCGTGAACAACACAACAATTTCTCGCATTTAAACATGAGGCCTCTTGGCCCCGCTTTATATATAAAGCCCGAACTGCAACATACATAATCTGGTAAAAACACCAACACACTCACACCAGATAAATCTCTAGAACAAGTTCACCAATAGCAATGCGCGTACCAAGCGTAAAGAGCAGCTAAAGCAAAGGGAAGCTAACATGGATAAGACATATAATACATACTAGGCCCTGAAGTGGGCCAAATAAAGAAGCTCAGCTCAAGCTCTAGACCGTGCATGCAGCCTCCTGACCTCGTCTAGTAGGTTTCGATCCCTCTGTTCCAACAGAACCCTCTAGCATATGAATCGATATTTGGAAAAAAAGCGTCAGTCGGGTTACAAAACATTCAACAAAAGGCTCCAAAGGTAAACCAGACTTATGACAAATGGAGTCCGAAAGGCTTTTGGAGGTAGCAATAAAGTAACCAGCCCCAGCTGGGTTCCAATTGCACCGTAGAAGTTGCGTAACTCCAGCCCACATGTATCCCACCAAGTGGCAGGTGAAGAAGATATGATTGCAATCCTTAGGTTCACCACATAAAGAAAAAATCCCATTGGGGGGGCCTCGCTGCTTGGCCACGTGCTCATAGGACGGCATTTTACATCGAATGAGTTGCCAGATGAAGACCTTAGTTTTGGCCGGTACCCTATGAAGGAGATATGCCCTAGAGGCAATAATAAAGTGGTTATTATTTATATCTTTATGTTTATGATAAATGTTTATATATCATGCTAGAATTGTATTAACCGAAACATTAGTACATGTGTGATATGTAGACAAACAAGAAGTCCCTAGTATGCCTCTTAAACTAGCTTGTTGATTAATGGATGATTAGTTTCATAATCATGAACATTGGATGTTATTAATAACAAGGTTATGTCATTGTGTGAATGATATAATGGACACACCCAATTAAGCGTAGCATAAGATCTCGTCATTAAGTTATTTGCTATAAGCTTTCGATACATAGTTACCTAGTCCTTATGACCATGAGATCATGTAAATCACTTATACCGGAAAGGTACTTTGATTACACCAAACACCACTGCGTAAATGGGTGGCTATAAAGGTGGGATTAAGTATCCGGAAAGTATGAGTTGAGGCATATGGATCAACAGGGATTTGTCCATCCCGATGACGGATAGATATACTCTGGGCCCTCTCGGTGGAATGTCGTCTAATGTCTTGCAAGCATATGAAAGAGTTCATAAGAGACCACATACCACGGTACGAGTAAAGAGTACTTGTCAGAGACGAGGTTGAACAAGGTATAGAGTGATACAAGATCAAACCTCGGACAAGTAAAATATCGTGAGACAAAGGGAATTGGTAATGTATGTGAATGGTTCATTCGATCACTAAAGTCATCGTTGAATATGTGGGAGCCATTATGGATCTCCAGATCCCGCTATTGGTTATTGGTCGGAGTAAGTACTCAACCATGTCCGCATAGTTCTCGAACCGTAGGGTGACACACTTAAAGTTGGATGTTGAAATGGTAGTTCTTGAATATGGAATGGAGTTGGAATATTTGTTGAGTCCCGGATGAGATCCCGACATCACGAGGAGTTCCGGAATGGTCCGGAGAATAAGATTCATATATAGGATGTCATTTTATGTGAAATAAAATGTCGCGGAAGTTCTATGGAAGGTTCTAGAAGGTTCTAGAAAAGTCCGAAGAAACCACCAAGGAAGGTGGAGTCCACAAGGGACTCCACCTCCATGGCCTTGAGCCTAGTGGGGAGTCCCAAGTGGACTCCACCATGGGCCGGCCACCCCCACATGGGAGGTGGGAATCCCACCTTGGGTGGGAGTCCTAGTTGGGCTAGGTTTGCCCCCTCCTATGGAAGGTTTGGTTTCGGGTCTTATTCGAAGACTTGGACACCAATACTTGGGATCCACCTATATAATGAGGGGCCAAGGGAGGGGCCGGCCACCCCAAAGACCACAAGCTGGCCGCCCCATTGAAGTGGCCGGCCACCCCCTCCCAAACCCTAGCCGCTCTCCTCCATATCTCCCGCGTAGCTTAGCGAAGCTCCGCCGGACTTCTTCACCGCCACCGACACCACGCCGTCGTGCTGTCGGATTCAAGAGGAGCTACTACTTCCGCTGCCCGCGGGAGGTGGACGTCGTCTTCATCAACAACCGAACGTGTGACCGAGTACGGAGGTGCTGCTGTCGTGGCGCCGGAACCGATCGTGATCAAGATCTTCTACGCGCTTTTGCAAGCGGCAAGTGATCGTCTACCGCAGCAACAAGAGCCTCATCTTGTAGGCTTTGGAATCTCTTCAAGGGTGAGACTCGATACCCCCTCGTTGCTACCGTCTTCTAGATTGCATCTTGGCTTGGATTGCGTGTTCGCGGTAGGAAAATTTTTGTTTTCTATGCAACGTTATCCTACAGTGGTATCAGAGCCGTATCTATGCATAGATGGTTGCACGAGTAGAACACAATGGTTTGTGGGCGTTGATGCTCTTGTTATCTTTAGTTTGAGTACTTTGCATCTTTGTGGCATAGTGGGATGAAGCGGCTCGGACTAACTTTACATGACCGCGTTCATGAGACTTGTATTGCATAAGAGGCTTTGCGGGTGTCTGTCTCTCCTACTATAGTGAAGATTCAATTTACTCTTCTATTGAAAACATTAGTATCAACGTTGTGGTTCATGTTCGTAGGTAGATTAGATCTCTCTCGAAAACCCTAAACCACGTAAAATATGCAAACCAAATTAGAGACGTCTAACTTGTTTTTGCAGGTTTGGTGGTGTAATATGGCCATGATATGATGATGAATATGTATGAGATGATCATTATTGTATTGTGGCAACGGCAGGAGCCTTATGGTTGTCTTTAATTTTCATGTTGAGTAGTATTTCAAAGTAGTTGTTATAGTTGCTACATGAGGTGAACAACCATGAAGACGGCGCCATGAACCTTGACGCTACACCGACGATGATGGAGATCATGCCCGAAGATGATGGAGATCATATCCGTGCTTTGGAGATGAAGATCAAAGGCGCAAAGACAAAAGGGCCATATCATATCACATATGAACTGCATGTGATGTTAATCCTTTTATGCATCTTATTTTGCTTAGATCGCGACGGTAGCATTATAAGATGATCCCTCACATTAATATCAAGATAATAAAGTGTTCTTCCCTCGTATGCACCGTTGCATTGTTCGACGTTTTGAAGCATCTCGTGATGATCGGGTGTGATAAACTTGACATACAACGGGTGTAAGCCATGTTGCACACGCGAAATACTTGGGTTTGCTTGACGAGCCTAGCATGTACAGACATGGCCTCGGACACGGAACCGAAAGGTTGAACACGAGTCATATGGATGATATGATCAACATGTTGATGTTCACCATTGAAGCTACATCATCTCACGTGATGATCGGTTTTGGTGTAGTGGATTTGGATCGTGTACCACTTAACAACTATGAGGGATGTTGTATTAAGTGGGAGTTCATTAGTAATTAGATTAAAACATGAACTAATTATCATAAACATAGTCTGAGTAGTATTTTGAATTAATTTTGTAGTATTGGCATCCGTTTACTACTATGCGCTAGTCTTGTTATTGAGATAGAAATACTGTTAAAATCTGACAAGAAACTTTACGGATTGGTACCGTATTGTTAAAGAATCAAGAATTGATTAAGTCCTATTGCAAACTTTTAGTAAACCTCACATTGTTGATTCAAAGAGCTATGGTTTCAATTAGTACCTAAAGTTATCTTGTCTCCATGAAACTTGAAAGTTCAAATATGTTTGAAAAATAAGGAGCTGAAAATTTAGTTTTCAGAAATAATCAAGGTATGAGATATATGTGATATCTAAGACCTTATTGCAAGATGATAGAATATAATTTGGTGAGACTACATAAACTCATAAGTTTTATGGGAATGTATGAAGGTTGAAGACGCAAGACGTCACAATCCTCCAGCTATTGGGGCACTAATGATATTCGCATATCCATGAAGTTATCATCCTTAGTATGCACCGTTGCTAAGACTCGTCGTTTCAAGCATCACGTGATGATCGGGTGTTATAGATTCTACGTGTTACAATGGGTGCAAGCCTGATTTGCACATGCGAATACTAAGGTTAAACTTTATGAGCCTAGCATGTACAGACATGGTCTCAAAAAGTTGTCATGAATTGATGGATAAAATTATGAGTGAAATTGTTCATCATAGTTACTAATATGTGAAATCTAGAACACTTGTCATATGATGATCAACTTCAAAGTAAGAACCTCAAGGTTATTGGTATTTGACCAACAAACCTAGAAGTTATTAATGTTGAAATGTTTTTCTGAATAATGGAAAGCTAAAAGAGAAACTGCAAAGATATTTTGGCAAAGAAAAGAAAAGACTAGAAAGTCTAGCTCAAGTGTATATAAATGATATACATGTTATGGTTGTATTCCTAGTTAAGTCACACAATGAAATTCTTGGTATTAATACCATATTGGTTGGTATGAAGTGTCATACAAAACAACGCAATTCAAGAATACAATGGCCTAAGTGACTGACAAGGAATATGATAAGAATGCACGTCTGGAACAAAAATAAAGTGTTATTATGTTCGTCGTTGGCATTCTATCTAGCCCTTAGAATTTATAATAAAGAGCTTAATAAATTGTTATTTTGCTCTGGTCAAATGAAAACAATGAGTTGTTCAAATTATGACATTACTCCATGTATGATGGATAAGTTATTATAAATCTTAAATGGTGAAACACACATACATAACACTGACGCTAAAAATGCCATAAGGCAAATGATTTGAATTCCACTTATTTTTGGAACCGCAATTTAGGTCATGTTAGAAAGGATCGCATGAAGGAACTCCATGCAAATGGATTTTGGAGTCATTCGATTTGTTGAATCGTTTGGCACTTGCAAAATCTTTTCTAAAAGGTAATGACTGAAATACCGTTCATAGGCGAAGAGTTGAACGGGCAACTAACTTAGTGAAAACATACATAATGATATATGTGGTTCATGGGCAGTTGTTGTGTGGAAGATTCTTCTACTTCATGAAAACTTTCAAACAATGAATTGAGTATATATGTGGATATATTCAATAAGGAAAAGTTTGAAACATTTGAATAGGATTCAAATAAATTTCAGCATGAAGTGGAAATCATCGTAATAGAAATCAAATATCTATGATTGGATCATGGTGGAAATATTTGAATTACGAGTTTTAGCGAACATCTAAGAGAGTTATGAAATTGTTCTACAACTTACGTTTCTTGGAGTATCATAGTGATGATGAAGTATCCAAGAGATATATCCAAACTTTGTTGGATCAATGATGAGATAAAATATTGATGCCATTATATTTTTGTGGATTATGCTTTAGTGACTACCGCTTTTACACTGAATAGAGCATCATCATGATCCGTTGAAATGACACCATACAAGTTATGGCATGGGTATAAACCCTAATAGTCAACCAAAATCGGATGAATGTCTTTGTTGGTTATCCCGAGATTTGATTGGGAATTCTTCCCACGAGACAAAGAAAAAAAGTGTTTGTCAATGTTTCTTATTTCCGAGAAATTGTTTCTAGTGAAGTATTTGAGTGGGAGGACAATATATTTTGATAAGGTTTATGAACCTGAGCATAATGATCGAGTAGCGCAGCATCGGAATTGGTTTCAAAGCGGCCACAACGATCATGGCTCCCATGACTACAAAGTGTTTTAGCCATGGAGATCGAAGTACATATTGAACCTTGTAGGTATGGTTTACTTTGTGATCAAATAAATGATTTGTGGACAAAGGATTGATTTTGAACAATGATAAACCAACTACAAAACAAAGAAGTTATGATGGGCCCTGACTCCGTTAAAATGGCCATACGCCATGAAATCCAAGATAGATGAATACTTTTTGAAAGAAAATAGATCTATAAAATTGATGGACTTGGATGAAATATCCTTGAAGAAGCTTAACTTGTCGAAAAGTTGTTTACGACAAAGTTCAAAGAGTTGACTACGACAAGATTAGATCTTCCGTAGCAATGCTTAAAGTCTATATGGATTATTCTAGTAATCACTACATATTTCCTTTATGAGATATGTTAGTAGGATGGCAAAATACATTACTTATCAGAAGTGTGTATTAAAGGTGTATACAAGATACAACCAAGAGTTTTGCTGATCCGTGGAATACTAGATAGGTATACAAACTTCAATTTGATGAAGTAAGTATAGCGGAGTTTGAATCTTCACTAGATGAAATAGTCAAAGAGTTTTTGATTTCATCAGAAACAATGAAGAGGCTTGCATTTGCAAGAAATTAAGTGGGAGCGCTAAGACACATTTATAATACTTTATGTAGGTGACATATAGTTGGTTATAGATGATGTAATTATATACTTGATTAAAAGGTTTCATTGAGAATTAACTTCAATGAAAGGATATGGACTGAAACAAATTTAGTGTCAAGATCTATGAAGATAGATTGAAACACATAAATAAGTTTAAGTCAAAGTGCATATGATGGATATTGAAGTAGTTCAATATAGAAATATTAAGAAAATGTTCTTGTCATGTGAAGGTTTAACAAGACTTGAGTGTATCTGACACTCAATGATTAAAAACACATGAGTGATTATAGATCACGAATAATATGTACACAATCAGATATCATGTGCTATAAAGTGTTATGAGCATATACCAGAATGATTCATATGATGATCATTGGACGACAGTAAGAATATCCTTGAGTACTTTAGAAGAACTAAGGATATATATATATATTTTTATGAAGAAATGACAAACAAATCGATGTAAGGTGTTACACCGATATTGGTTTTATCACATATAAAATATAAATTCAATCTCAAATTAGACGAAGTGTTGTTTAAAAGGTAGCACAATGAGCTAGAAGTTGTCTATGCTAGATTTAGAAGGGTTCTAAATATGGTGACGGATTCTACAAAAGAAGGCAGAGTATGTCATTGTTTTGACAATGACAAAGGATGTTAAGTCAAGAGGTTCTTTGAGAACTTGGTGTAGTTCGACAGAACTTTGAAGCTATATTGTGTGTGACAATATTAGTGACATATTTCAGACAGCGGAATTAAGGTTCCACCAGAAGATCAAACATATTTAATGCCAGCTCATTTGAAATGAGTGATGCGTTGAGACGCAAATGAATTACAAAATACATACGTTTCTGAGCGTGTCAGATCCGATGACTAAAAACCTCTCCCGTGAGCAATACATGATAAAGCACCAGAAGGCCAAGGTGTTATATCTTTACAAATGTAAACTAGATTATTGACTCTAGTGCAAGTGGGAGACTGAAGGAGATATGCCCTAGAGGCAATAATAAAGTGGTTATTATTTATATCTTTATGTTTATGATAAATGTTTATATATCATGCTAGAATTGTATTAACCGAAACATTAGTACATGTGTGATATGTAGACAAACAAGAAGTCCCTAGTATGCCTCTTAAACTAGCTTGTTGATTAATGGATGATTAGTTTCATAATCATGAACATTGGATGTTATTAATAACAAGGTTATGTCATTGTGTGAATGATATAATGGACACACCCAATTGCGTAGCATAAGATCTCGTCATTAAGTTATTTGCTATAAGCTTTCGATACATAGTTACCTAGTCCTTATGACCATGAGATCATGTAAATCACTTATACCGAAAGGTACTTTGATTACACCAAACACCACTGCGTAAATGGGTGGCTATAAAGGTGGGATTAAGTATCAGAAAAGTATGAGTTGAGGCATATGGATCAACAGTGGGATTTGTCCATCCCGATGACGGATAGATATACTGGCCCTCTCGTGGAATGTCGTCTAATGTCTTGCAAGCATATGAAAGAGTTCATAAGAGACCACATACCACGGTACGAGTAAAGAGTACTTGTCAGAGACGAGGTTGAACAAGGTATAGAGTGATACCGAAGATCAAACCTCGGACAAGTAAAATATCGTGAGACAAAGGGAATTGGTAATGTATGTGAATGGTTCATTCGATCACTAAAGTCATCGTTGAATATGTGGGAGCCATTATGGATCTCCAGATCCCGCTATTGGTTATTGGTCGGAGTAAGTACTCAACCATGTCCGCATAGTTCTCGAACCGTAGGGTGACACACTTAAAGTTGGATGTTGAAATGGTAGTTCTTGAATATGGAATGGAGTTGGAATATTTGTTCGAGTCCCGGATGAGATCCCGGACATCACGAGGAGTTCCGGAATGGTCCGAGAATAAGATTCATATATAGGATGTCATTTTATGTGAAATAAAATGTCGCGGAAGGTTCTATGGAAGGTTCTAGAAGGTTCTAGAAAAGTCCGGAAGAAACCACCAAGGAAGGTGGAGTCCACAAGGGACTCCACCTCCATGGCCGGCCAGCCCTAGTGGGGGTGGAGTCCCAAGTGGACTCCACCATAGGGGGCCGGCCACCCCCACATGGGAGGTGGGAATCCCACCTTTGGGTGGGAGTCCTAGTTGGGCTAGGTTTGCCCCCTCCTATGGAAGGTTTTGGTTTCGGTCTTATTCGAAGACTTGGACACCAATACTTGGGATCCACCTATATAATGAGGGGCCAAGGGAGGGGGCCGGCCACCCCAAAAGACCACAAGCTGGCCGCCCCATTGAGTGGCCGGCCACCCCTCCCAAACCCTAGCCGCCCCCTCTCCTCCATATCTCCCGCGTAGCTTAGCGAAGCTCCGCCGGACTTCTTCACCGCCACCGACACCACGCCGTCGTGCTGTCGGATTCAAGAGGAGCTACTACTTCCGCTGCCCGCCGGCACGGGAGGTGGACGTCGTCTTCATCAACAACCGAACGTGTGACCGAGCACAGGTGCTGCCCGCTCGTGGCGCCGGAACCGATCGTGATCAAGATCTTCTACGCGCTTGCAAGCGGCAAGTGATCGTCTACCGCAGCAACAAGAGCCTCATCTTGTAGGCTTTGGAATCTCTTCAAGGGTGAGACTCGATACCCCCTCGTTGCTACCGTCTTCTAGATTGCATCTTGGCTTGGATTGCGTGTTCGCGGTAGGAAAATTTTTGTTTTCTATGCAACGTTATCCTACACCCTAGTCCGCCATACTTCCTTGAAGTGTGTGACAGCCGCCCTCGCTATAGGCTAATGGTAATAAAATCGGTAATCGTTAACTGCTCGGGCGGCGCTAGAGAGTAGTGAATAATCGGAATTCAGATGATTAACTGATTTAATCGGTCGACTATTAATCGGTGCAACCCACACAAATTAGACACCCCAAACACGTATATAAAAAATAAACAAATAGTACAAAGGTCTATATATGCCCGTCCTACTTTTCTAGTGCTCAAAATTCTATTAAAACATGTACGTTTCTCCTCCGTGACGTAATCTTCTAGGTCATGAGCAACAGATGAGCAACCAGCCACCACCATGTTCCTTCCTTCGCCCTCTAAAGATTCTCTTCTCCCGCCACCTACCCAAGGTACTACCCCTCTTGCACCTCAACCATCTACCCTATTTGAAGGCATCTTGGAGCTCTTCGACAAGCTCCTCAAGGCGACCCAAACGGACGCGCTGGGGTCCGTTTGGGTCCGACGAACGGACACCCGGACAGCGGCCCGCGTCAGCGTGTCTGTTTGCGTCGCACGCTGCGCCCAACACGCGAACGCAGCGCATATGTAATTAAACTTAGCCCTATTTTGGGCAATTTTTACACAAAAGAATGTCCTATATGGTCTTTAAACTAAAAAAAAGCAAACCCTAGCCAGGGTTTGCGAGCACGGTCGTCGCCAGGCGCATTACTCCCAGTAGTACTGTCGTTGTCGCCGTCGATGAGGACGACGCTTCGGCGGCGACGCACCGCTCGAAACGCCGGAGGGCGCCGGGACTCGGCCGGGCGACCAGCGCCCTTTCCTGGCGGAGTGCGGGTCGGAGGGCTCGCCGGCCTGCGCAGCCGTGCCCTCCGCGCGGACTCCTTCCGGAGCTGCTCCTCCGCTGCGGCCTGCAGCCCGCCTAGCCGGAGCGCGGCCCGCGCTCCTCCGCCATGAGCGCCCGGCGCTCCTCCTCCTCGAGCGCCGCCCGCGCGCGTGGCTCTCCCGCCGACGCGCCATCTCCAGGAAGGACCACGCCTCCGTCCGGCGTCCTCCCCGGGCCTTCTGGCCGCCTCCTCCGCGGGAGGTGCGCAGCGTCTCGGCGAGGTGCGCCATTTGGCCGCTCGTCGAGGTCGCGCCGCCGTGGACGCCGCGAGCGCCGCCGCAGCCCGGTCGTCGTCCTCCTCCTGGGGCTGGGGCTGGTGCTGGGGCTGCGGCTGGGGCACGCCGATGTAGAGGCCGCCGGGGCGACGGCCAGCCCGCCTTGCTGGTGTGCGCGGCTGCGCGCGAGGCCGCGCCGTCGCGAACGTGAAGCACGTGCGCCGGCGCGCATCGTGCTCCACTCGAACCACAAGTCCCGTTGGGACTTGCGCGCCGAGGGTCCTGCCGGACGTCCGCCAGCAGAGCCCGGCGCTCCGGATCTCGGCGGGCGGGCGCGGCCGGAGCTCGGGATGGGCGGCACCGGAACCGATTGGCTCGGGTGCGCCGTGTGAGGTGCACGTCCCCCACGGCATTGGGACTCCGGCCTCCAACATCTACGCCACCGCTACGGTGACGTAGATCCGGCCGCGTCTCGGGAGGCACCGGGCCCCATGGCGAATGCGGGCGCGACTTGCCACCGCCGCCTCGTGGTCGTTGGCGATGGCTCGAACTCGCGCTCGGCCATGGCGCGGAAGCTCCAGCCCGCGCGTGCGTGTGGCCGGGAGTGGAGAGGGACGGACTGGATAAGGACAGTCCCCTCCCCACCCACATTTAATAGACTGGGCACCGACACCGCCAGCCACGCGACCAGGCGGACACGCGAGGACGCCGCAGGTTATATGCGGCCACGCAACCGCCAGATTTGGGCCGGGTTTGCGCTTTTCCGATGCCGCGCCATCCGCATTTGCGGTACCGCGTTGGGCTTGTTTGTTCGGCTCGACCCTCGATGACCCACAAGTATAGGGATCGCAACAATCTTCGAGGGAAGTAAACCCAAATTTATTGATTCGACACAAGGGAGGTAAAGAATACTTATAAGCCTTAACAACCGAGTTGTCAATTCAGCCGCACCTGGAAAAGCACTAGTAACAGGGTGATGTGAAAGCAAAGCAGTACATGGGAGCAATAGCAACGAACACAGCAGCAGACAAAGAACACGAGCATATGGCCGTAAAATAGTTGATACTACTTCCAATGACATATAGAACGAGTATAGGATGATAAGAGATGGACCGGGGTTCCCAGCTATCTACACTAGTGGTAACTCTCCAATAACAAGCGTTGTGTGATCAAATTACAGTTGGGCAATTGATATGATTGAAATAGCATTAAGACAGAACATCAAGTCCATTAATCATGTAGGCATGTTTTCCATATATAGTCATACGTGCTCGCAATGAGAAACTTGTGAAAGTGCATGGAGCCCCCATGTGTGGTTTTGGTAATTAATGACAATCCCTATGGACTAATGTTTGCATTGAGTTATATTTGTAGGAGTTGTCCATAGGCAATTCTTGAACCATTTGTTGGCTTCAAGGTTGCAATAAGAAGAAATTGATGAAGGATATCAAGTGTCAAGTATGTCTTGAAGATGAAGATGAAGTGAGCCCTCAAGTTACTTCAAGACATCAATATGATGAAGAATGAAGAATGAAGCGCAAGTTCAAGATGAGCCAACTCGAAGAGTTCATAAGCTTGAAGCTTGTCATGGAGAAATGAAGTGCAAGTTCAAGATGAGCCATCTCGAAGAGATACTTTGCTTGAGTCTTGCCATCCATATGGTGGTCATGGTTATGTGAAGATGCGCCGAAGAAGAAGCTCTCCCATGGTGGATTATGGGGGAGCAATCCACAAGACTTCGTCAAGCAAGCACAAGCAAGAAAGGCGTTCCATCTTGTTGAGGTCAAGATCGTCGTCATTGAGCTCAAGTGGAATGCGCAAGTATAAGGTTTGCTCTTGATAGGTTTCTTCTCTCACCGGTCTCATAGTGTAGTTGGAGACCGGTTTATAGTTTAGTTGCCGTACTATCAAGAGGGCTCTCGAGTGAGTAACCCGATCGTATCGTTCGGAGAGAGCTCAAACCTTTGCATCCTTGCATCATCTTTCTTGGTTGTTATTTGGACCTTATCCATGTGATGTTTTAGAGCTTGTGCTTATTCTCATGACAAGTTCTAGTTCATCGAAAACAGATTTCGCATAGATCACTTGTTGCGTTTTCGAGTTTGATTCATCATTTTTTTGGTTGATTATTTGGATCTTATCCATGTGATGATTTAGAGATTGTGCTTATTCTCATGACAAGCTCTAGTTCATCAAGAATGGTTTTTGCACAGGCAACTTGTTGCATTTTCGAGTTTGGAAGTTTTACCGGTATGTCTTTTTAGATAGGTCAAACCTTTCATCATTTGTTTCTATCCTCCCTTGTTGGACTATGATGGTTTCCTGATGATCTTGTAGAGCTTGTTCCTAGCTTCAAAACAAGCCCAATATCATCAAAATCGGAGTCCGGATGCTAAAGTTATGTCCGTTTTAGTTTTGGTGTTTCTGCCGTTTGGGCGGATAATCCGGCCCGAAGGCCAATTCTGGGCAAATATCCGGCCAAATATCCGGCCCGAGCCGGGGCGATTTTCGGGGGCGGATAATCCGGCCCGGGCGGATTTTCCGCCTGGGAGGTCCCAAACGTCATATTTCGTTGGGGGTATATAAGACCCCCTTCTTCCTCCTTGGGCTGGTTGGTTCACTCTCTCTCTCTCCTCCATTGTTGTCCTTCAAAGCTTGCCCTAGTTCTTGATTCCTCCCATGATTCTTGCATATTCTTGAGGGAAAATAGAGAGGAGATCTACATCTACATCTTCACCAATCAAATCCCTCTCTTTGTGAGGGGAACCCACTAGATCTTGATCTTGGAGGATTTTGTGTTCTCCTCTTTTTTCTTCCTCTCTTATTCCCCCAATAGCTTTTGTAGCTTTGTTGGAATTTGAGAGAGAAGGATTTGAGCATCTTTGTGGTGTTCTTGCCATTGCATTTGGTGCATCGGTTTGAGTTCTCCACGGTGATTCGTGGTGGTGAAAACAAGAAGGTTGTTACTATTGGGTTCTTGGAACCCTAGATGGATTCTAGGCCTTTGTGGCGGTTTCTTGGGAGCCTCCAATTGTTGTGGATGTGCCCCAATCTTTGTGTAAGGCCCGTTTCCGCCTCGAAGGAAATCTCTTAGTGGAACCGTGACCTAGGCCTTTGTGGCGAGGGTCACCGGAGATTTAGGTGAGGCGCCTTCGTGGCGCTCGGTGTGTGGTGAGTACCGCATCTTGGGGTGAGGCCTTTGTGGCGTTGGTGTGCATCGAGCAACCACACCTCAAGGTGAGCCTCTTGTGGCGTTCGGGAGCACTAAGCAACCGCACCTCTCCACCGGAGATTAGCACTCGCAAGAGTGTGAACTCCGGGATAAATCATCGTCTCCGCGTGCCTCGGTTATCTCTATACCCGAGTTTTACTTATGCACTTTACCTTGTGATAGCCATCGTGCTTGAAGTTATATATATCTTGCTATCACATACTTGCGTGTATTGCTTAGCTTAAGTTGTTGCACATAGGTGAACCTTTGCTTAGAATAAGTTGTTGGTGCACATAGGTGAACCATAGTATATAGGCTTTGGGCTTGACAAAGTAAATGCTAGTTTTATTCCGCATTTGTTAAGCCCATCTCGTAAAAGTTTTAAACCGCCTATTCACCCACCCCCCCCCCCTCTAGGCGACATCCGTGTCCTTTCAACTTGTACAACATCTTTTGTCCTACCAGCCGGTGGCAGCTGGGCCTCTAGGGAATCTACTGGAAATTAAGGTACTCCTTTTAATAGAGCACCGGAGCAAAGCATTAACACTTGGTGAAAACATGTGATCCTCATACCTAAGCCTTCCGTTATCCCAGTTGCTGTCACTCTGGGGCCTCGGGTTCCGGACATAGACATGTGCAAACAACTTGTAGATACAATCTAAGCAATAAGTATAGAGCTTAAATCTAAGATCATGCCACTCGGGCCCTAGTGACAAGCATTAAACACAACAAGATTGCAGCAACAATAACTTCACAAATTTATATAGATAGACTGATCATAATGTAACAATTCATCGGATCCCAACAAACACAACACCGATTACATCAGATGAATCTCAATCATGTAAGGCGGCTCATGAGATCATTGTATTGAAGTACATGGGGAGAGAATACCAACTAGCTACTAGAACCCGTAGTCCATGGGGGACTACTCACGAGCATGATGGAGGCGTATGCCGATGGATATGGCTTCCACTTCCCGTCCCGGTGCGTGCCGAACAGAGATTCTGGCTCCGAATTGAGTTTCGCGACATGCGGCGCCCGGAGTCTTTCCGAGTTTCGTCAATTGGTATCGAGGTTTTAGGTCGCGAGGGGTCTTATAGGAGAAGAGGCGGCGCAGGAGGCGCCCGGGGCCCACCCCATAGGGCGGCGCCTCCTGCCGCGCCGGCCTTTGTCCTGGGGCCCTGTGCCTCCCTCCGACTTTCCTTCGTGTCCTGGTCCATCTCGGTGAATTATGATGTTTGGTCTTCGTTTCGTCGAATTCGAGAATATTCCGAACAGCCTTTCGAACCAAAAATAACAAAAAAAGGAACTGCACGTGGCATCTTGTTAATAGGTTAGTTCCGGAAAACGATAAAAACATTACAAAGTGTGAGCAAAACATGTAGGTATTGTCATAAAACAAGCATGGAACATCGAAATTATAGATACATTGAGACGTATCAAGCATCCCCAGCTTAGTTCCTACTCGCCCTCGAGTAGGTGAACGATAAAAAGAATAATTTCTGTAGTGACATCCTACATACATAACCTTGATCATACTATTGTAAAGCATATGAGATGAATGCAGTGACTCAAGAAAATGATCTATAGTTGCTAACAAATAGATAACATATAGCAAAACTTTTCATGAATAATACTTTCAAGACAAGCATCAAAAAGTCTTGCATAAGAGTTAACTCATAAAGCAATAAATTCAAAGTAAAGGCATCAAGCAACACAAAGGAAGATATAAGTTTCAGCAGTTCAACTTTCAACATGCATATCTCATGGATAATTGTCAACACAAAGTAATATAATGAATGCAAATAAGCAAGTATGTAAGAATCAATGCACAGCTGACACAAGTGTTTGCATCTAAGATGGAAGGAAGTAGGTAAACCGACTCAACATAAAGTAAAAGAAAGGCCCTTCGCAGAGGGAAGCAGGGATTAAATCATGTGCTAGAGCTTTTCAAGTTTTGAAATCATATAGAGAGCATAAAAGTAAAGTTTTGAGAGGTGTTTGTTGTTGTCAACGAATGGTAGTGGGTACTCTAACTACCTCATCAACCAGACTTTCAAGAGCGGCTCCCATGAAGGACGTTATTTCTACCAGCAAGGTAGATCATCCCTCTTCTCTTTTGTTTACACATGTACTTTAGTTTTATTTATGGATGACACTGCTCCCAACCTTTTGCTTACACAAGCCATGGCTAAACGAATCCTCGGGTGCCTTCCAACATTCATATACCATGAAGGAGTGTCTATTTGCAAAATTAAGTTGCTGATGAATCAGGGCAAAACATGTGAAGAGAATTATTAATGAAAGTTAATTAATTGGGGCTGGGAACCCCATTGCCAGCTCTTTTTGCAAAATTATTGGATAAGCGGATGAGCCACTAGTCCATTGTGAAAGTCTGTCAAAAATGACAAGATCGAAAGATAAAACACCACATACTTCCTCATGAGCTATAAAACATTGACACAAATAAGAGATAATAGCTTTTGAATTGTTTAAAGGTAGCACATGAAGTATTTACTTGGAATGGCAGGAAATACCACATAGTAGGTAGATATGGTGGACACAAATGGCATAGGTTTTGGCTCAAGGTTTTGGATGCACGAGAAGCATTCCCTCTCAGTACAAGGCTTTGGCTAGCAAGGTTGTTTGAAGCAAACACAAGTATGAACCGGTACAGCAAAACTTACAAATAACAAGTTGCAAGCGTTATAAGACTCTACACTGTCTTCCTTGTTGCTCAAACACTTTTACCAGAAAATATCTAGACCTTAGAGAGACCAATCATGCAAACCAAATTTCAACAAGCTCTACAGTAGTTCTCCACTAATAGGTTTAAACTACATGGTGCATGAGCTTAATCATGATCTACTTGAGAGCTCAAAACAATTGCCAAGTATCAAATTATTCAAGACAATATGAGGCATTTTCTGTTTCCAACCAAATATCAATAAGTACAACGGTTTTCAACTCCGCCATGAACATTAAAAATAAAATGAAGAACACCAGTGTTCATATGAAAAAGCGGACCGTGTATCTCTCCCACACAAGGATTGCTAGAATCTGAATTTATTCAAACACAAACAAAAATAAAAACAAACAGACGCTCCAAGTAAAGCACATATGATGTGACTGAATAAAAATATAGTTTCACTAGAAGTGACCTGATAAGTTGTTGATGAAGAAGGGGCCTTGGGCATCCCCAAGCTTAGACGCTGAGTCTTCTTGAAATATGCAGGGATGAACCACGGGGCATCCTCAAGCTTAAACTTTTCACTCTTCTTGATCATATATCATCCTCCTCTCTTGACCCTTGAAAACTTCGCCACACCAAACTTCTTATAAACTTCATTAGAGGGGTTAGTACTCAAAAACTTTAATCCACTTTGGTCCTGTAGTGACACATTGCAAGAACTCAGTAAAACATTAGCTACAGCTCTCCACGTCTAGAAAGCCTTACTTAAAGTCCACCAGAGACAATGCAAAAAAAACAGAGACAGAATCTACCAAAACAGAACAGCTAGTAAACATGAATTTTTAAGAGGTACTTTCGTTGCTCAAATCAGAAAACTTAAAACTAATGAAAGTTGCGTACATATCTGAGGATCACGCACGTAAATTGTCAGATTTTTGTGAGTTTCCTACAGAGAGACCTACTCAAATTCGTGGATAGAAATCTGTTGCGCAGAAATCCAAATCTAGCATCAACCTTCTATTAGAGACTTTACTTGGCACAACAATGCAATAAGATAAAGATAAGGAGAGGTTGCTACAGTAGTAACAACTTCCAAGACACAACAAAATAGTAGCAAAATAAAGACATGGTTATCTCCCAAGAAGTGCTTTCTTTATAGCCATTAAGATGGGCTCAGCAATTTTAATGATGCTCACATAAGGATGAGAGTTGAAGCAAAAGAGAGCATCAAAAAGCAAGTTCAAAACACATTTAAGTCTAACCCACTTCCTATGCATAGGAATCTTGTACACAAATAAATTCATGAAGAACAAAGTAACAAGCATAAGAAGATAAAACAAGAGTAACTTCAAAATTTTCAGCATGTAGAGAGGTGTTTTAGTACCATGAACATTTCTACAACCATATTTTCCTCTCTCATAATAATTTCCAGTAGCATCATGAACAAACTCAACAATATAACTATCACATACAGCATGCTTTCCATGATCTATAAACACATAATTTTTATCAAGATCAAAAATAATGGGATTAAAACTCTCAAACCCACTTTTATCAATAATATAACAAGATGATTGATCAATCTCGAAAGATATATGACTCCTAGATAAAGTCAAGACTTCTCCAATCCCATTTTCATTAGTAGTACAATTAATATTATCAAGTAACATAGGACCATCATCTAGAGATTTATCATAAACATTTGCTAAGCAAAATTCTTTAGTACCATGCATTTCGATATCAGGCACAAACAAAGCATTATCATAACATTTTTCAAATAGCATGGATTATCATAGATAATAGTAGCATAATTATTCTTACAAGTTGTACTCATAGGGAATATTTCAAGAGAATCCACAGGCATATAACATTCATCCTCCTTTGGTAAGCATGGAGGACAATCAAATAGTGTAAGAGATAAAGAGTTACTCTCATTAGAAGGTTGGCATGGGTAGCTAATCCATTCTTCCTTCTTTTGTTCATCACTCTCCTCCTCTTTTTCATCCAATGAGCTTTCAGGTTCATCAATTTCCTCCTCTTTTTCATCCAATGAGCTTTCAGGTTCATCAATTTCTTCTTTCACCGGTTCCTGCAAATTGTGAGTGCATTCTTGTGCATTAATGAGTCTCTCTTTATAATCAATGATATAAGGATTATTGCTGTAACTTTCTATGCAAAAATTAAGGATGGAAGAAACATAATCTTTAAGGTTCTTACAAGCAACACAAGTTTCATAATTTTTAGACATGAAGGATTCTATTTCAGAAGCTCCCATAAATAAGACAAATTGTTCTACCTCTACGAACCCAAAATAAATATAGTTATTCCAATTATAGTTCATAATCCAAACTTCCTCACTAAAGCCACATTGAAATTTAAGATGTTTAGTATTCTGTTTAGAGCAACAGTTTATATCATGGCGTTTAAGCAAGATTTTAGCAATTGTATTCAAATTTTCTATCAAAGCACTTATGACTTTACCCGTTCTTGATTCTCTATAATTATTATATAATTCTATAAGCTCCAAATAGGTTGTGGGTTCTCCCATAAAAATAGTTTTTAATTTTTAGGTTTTTTAAATTTTTATGGATTTTTGGGTATATGAGGAAAATAAAACAAGACAAAAACAAACTAGACAAAAGTAAACTAAGCAAAATAATACTAGACAGAAATAAACTAAGCACAAATAAACTAGACAGAAGTAAACTAGCAAGACAAAATAAAATAAAAGCAGAGAGAGAGGTAGAATGTACTCCCGTGAACTTATGAGTAGAGCTATGCCTCCCGGCAACGCGCTTAAAAATAGTCTTGATGACCCACAAGTATAGGGGATCGCAACAATCTTTGAGGGAAGTAAAACCCAAATTTATTGATTCAACACAAGGGGAGGTAAAGAATACTTATAAGCCTTAACAACTGAGTTATCAATTCAGTGCACTGAAAAGCGCTAGTAACAGGTGATGTGAAAGCAGAAGTAATATGGGAGCAATAGTAACGATGACAGCAGTAAGTAACACAGAGGCATGGCACCGAAAATAGTTGATACTACTTCCAATGACATATAGAACGAGTATAGGATGATAAGAGATGGACCGGGTTCCCAGCTATCTACACTAGTGGTAACTCTCCAATAACAAGCGTTGGGTGAACAAATTACAGTTGGGCAATTGATAGGATTGAAATAGCATTAAGACAGAATATCAAGTCTATTAATCATGTAGGCATGTTTTCCATATATAGTCATACGTGCTCGCAATGAGAAACTTGTACAACATCTTTGTTCTACCACCGGTGGTGGGCCTCTAGGGAATCTGAAATTAAGGTACTCCTTTTAATAGAGCACCGAGCAAAGCATTAACACTTGGTGAAAACATGTGATCCTCATACCTAAGCCTTCCCCTCCAGTTATCCCAGTTGTTGTCACTCTGGGGCCTCGGGTTCCGGACATAGACATGTGCAAACAACTTGTAGATACAATCTAAGCAATAAGTATAGAGCTTAAATCTAAGATGATGCCACTCGGGCCCTAGTGACAAGCATTAAACACAACAAGATTGCAGCAACAATAACTTCACAAACTTATATAGATAGACTGGTCATAATGTAACAATTCATCGGATCCCAACAAACACAACACCGATTACATCAGATGAATCTCAATCATGTAAGGCAGCTCATGAGATCATTGTATTGAAGTACATGGGGAGAGAATACCAACTAGCTACGCTAGAACCCGTAGTCCATGGGGGAACTACTCACGGAGCATGTTGGAGGCGGTGGCGTCGATGGAGATGGCTTCCGGGGCACTTCCCCGTCCCGGCGGCGTGCCGGAACAGAGATTATGTCCCCGAATTGGAGTTTGACATGGCGGCGCCCGGAGTCTTTCTCGAGTTTTGTCAATTGGTATCGAGGTTTTAGGTCGCGAGGGGTCTTATAGGCGAAGAGGCGGCGCAAGGAGGCGCGGGGGCCCACCCCATAGGGCGGTGCGCCTCCAGGCCGCGCCGGCCTATGGTCTGGGGCCCTGTGCCTCCCTCCGACTTTCCTTCGGTGTCCGGTCCGTCTCGGTGAATTATGATGTTTGGTCTTCGTTTCGTCGAATTCCGAGAATATTGCCCGAACAGCCTTCGGAACCAAAAACAACAGAAAACAGGAACTGGCACTGTGGCATCTTGTTAATAGGTTAATTCCGGAAAACGCATAAAAACATTATAAAGTGTGAGCAAAACATGTAGGTATTGTCATAAAACAAGCATGGAACATCATAAATTATAGATACGTTGGAGACGTATCAACCCCCATCCGGACGCGCGGGCGCGGGATGGGTCGCCCTGTTGGAGATGCCCTAAAGGCGGTCGAGATCTTGTATCCAAGGTTTGGTCAGCAACGGTGAGAAATTCTTCAACGACGATGGGAATCAAGCTCCTGGAGACGAGAATCGAGTTGAAGCTCAGAAAACCTACTTGATTTGGACAGGGTAGTGGCTGGACGGGTAATCTGTATTGAAAATTTTGCAACTTTATTCACCCCAAAGTGAACTAATTAATGGGGAACATTCCTAATAATTGGGTTATCAAAGAAATTAATCGGATTACAGGATTAATACAAGCGATTAGAGGTAATCGACATGGTCATGCCCTAGTAGCGATTAATCGGCCTATTAATTGTTGATTCGGCCTATTTTTTGAACAGTGCTATAGGCTAAGGTAAACAGACCATGTGGTCAAGGCCCCTAAGGAGTCTAATGACCAAGAAACCTCATCGCTCTTGTCCACCGTGGGAAGAGCCTGGATCTCGCGGCATAGGTTCTCCTACACAACCACCTCCGCCAGGCCAAACCATCCGCGGAAGCGAATATGTCATTCTCCTAAAATTGCCCCCCACTCTAATTCCAAGCACAAAGATAAAGGGTTCATCGGAAAAACTAAAGAGGCAGGGGAATCTTGGTTGCGGAGGCGTCGACCCCGAACACCAATCCAACCAGAAAAAGATAAATTTACCATTATGAACCCTATGCTTGGCACCATTTCATTTTTCGTAAGGCGTTCTAGGGTTTGTAGCTGCGCGCCAGCACTTACTTGGATAATATGTTGCACACCTCTAGGTACTTCACAATATGCACTGATAAGATCAGCCCACAGTCTCTCTATGTTCTGATACAACTTCCATATCCATTCGAGCATCAGTGCTACATTCATAGTTTTTGTATTGGGATCCCCAAACCCCTGAGTTCCTTGGGCTTACAAAACGTAGCCCAATCCACCATGTGATATTTCTTCTTGTTCCCAACATAAGCGTAATCTCGAGCTGTCCATGGTGTAGTATGTTAAATTGTGCAGGAGGTAGACTCCCATTGCAAACATGGGGAAACAGGACAGTCACGAATTTGTCAGCTTGAGTCTCCTTGCCGAGGCAAGGAAGAGGCCCTGCTAGGGGTTGACCCTATGACCAACCTTTTTAGGAAGAAATCCCCAGTCCGCTACCCTAAGAGGACCGTCACTCACTCGTAAACCCACATACTTCTTGGGCAGCATGACTAATTTGTAGTTGAGCATATTTGCCACCCCGCGTTTATCCATTGTCGAAACCCCGTTTATGACCACTTCACTTTTGTCAAAATTGACTGACATGTTCTCGAAGCAAAGTAGAAGGAGCTTGAGGTTCGCGATTCCCAAATCGGTTGGCACAATCAGAATCATCGTGTCATCTGTGTGTTGCTGGTGAGTCACTTCCCCTGGAATGAGATGAGATATCACCCTCTTGATGTAGCTGGCATCATTGGCTGTAGATAGCAATGCAGCCAGACCATCGACCATAAAGTCGTAGAGGATGGGCGATAGTGGGCCTCTTGGACGCACTCCCCTCACGTTTCAAAAGAAGGACCCCATTCTTCATTGACATTGTTGGCAATCGGGCCTGCCACGACCAGCTCCATCAAACGATGTACCATCATGGCCGAGAAACCTTTACGCTGCAAAATTTCTTGAAGGAACTCTCACTTCACGATCATATGCTTTATCGAAATCAAGCTTGAGCAGCAATCCCCCTAGCTTCTTGGCTCGAAGCTCATGTGCAATGTGATGCAAGGAAAGAACGCCCTCACATAGACAACAATCCTTTATAAAAGCAGTTTGGCTATGGTCTATAGTCCTATGTTCAAGCGGTGCAAGACGGATCACATAAGCCTTGGCCATAAATTTTAAGATGGCGTTGATGAGTGCAAGTGGTTGCATCGATGACGATGCACCAAGTGGTTGCATCACCGACGGTGCCACCGGCGCCCAAGCCTAGCGGCTGAGCAGTTGCAGCGGTCAAGACCAAGGACCTGATTGCTTGTTGTATTTCTCTGTAGGGTCTTGTTTTTTAATTTGAGGGCTATGATGTACTTTTCCTTCCTTACAGTCCTCGTTATAACTTTGTACACACGTCCTTTATTTTTGACGGTTTAAAGACTGCGGATTCATTATAGTAGAGGGAAAAAAATTACAATGCACTGAAACTGCAGGAAAACACAAAGCGATGCTTCAGGTCTAAACCTTGCTCGCCAAAAAGAAAAATGGCACTCCTCGAGGCCTAAACTAGCAACAACATTAGCAGTTGCACTCTTAGATTCAAAAACACACCTATTGCGTTTCTTCCATAGGTTCCAAATGAGAACGTGGCAACCGTCACATGGCAGTTCAGTTTCCAAATCGCAGTCCACCAGGCCAAGAGGGGGAGGTGGTGGAAGAAACAACAGTAGCCAGCAGATGGAATTCAGAGGAAGGGGGATGCCAAACCTCTCTTGCAAATGGGCAGTGAACAGAGATGTGCGCCCCTTTAGTTAATGCAGTTTTCAGGCCTTCGGGGCCATTCCTCATTAAAACAAAATGGTCTCCAGTTCTAGCTCGGACATTATTTTTAGGAGAGCTTTTGCTAACGCAAAGCCCTGCTTGACTGGATGTTCACTGTCAGCAGCGGCCACAGAGATCTCGCTTCCCATTTCCATGCATCTATCGTTAGCCGTGGCCCGTGGGTGGCGCGTGAGTGGCCTCAATGCAGCTGATCACAGATCCGGGACTGAAATTGTCAACTCTCCATGACCGTGCACGACGGACAGCCGGTCACAGGATCGAGTCGACAACATGGAGGCTAATTTAGTCCATGAAAGTATGAAAGACGTGATGCTCTCATGAAAGATTCAGAAACACTGAAAAAAAATAAGAAATAGTGTGAACATCTTCGCTGTCACTGTGAATTTGAGTATATCCAACCGTATGTTTGGAATTAAACGATTCATTTTTCGTCTGGATCACCTATTTCACCGCCATAATGCAACATGGGCATGGGCCTGCAAAGAGACAACAAGGCCCCGCCAGCATCTCCGCCGTTTTGCTGTTTTTCAGCTTCATGAGAGCGATGCTCGTCTCCACTCCAAGAGAGAGAGAGAGAGAGAGAGAGAGATGCTCGTCCAAGTCCGATCAGCCTTTGACGAAGTGGCTTTAACACTAGGCTCTTCCTCGACCAGCTAAGTGGCAGTGCTACAGCGAGCAATATGTCCATCCCAATTCCCAATACCGCAGCCATGCAACAAGGTAACATTGATCGATCCATCATACTACATCAGTACATCTAGCCGATATTTCATTCGTACCCTCGCGACCATCGATGACAGAGGTAATGCAGGTGGTGACCTTCACCAGGCCGCGGCGCTGCTCGCCTCCGCCGGCGACGCGTTCGCGCTCGAGGTGAACCGTATAGTTGTCTCATTATCCCCAGTGGTGGACACCGTGCTGGAGCAGCTGCTCCGGGCGTGGAGCTTCCTGGCCGTGCCGCTGCTCACGGGCGCCGTGACGCTGTGCATGGCCATGTCGGTGATGGTGCTCGCTGAGAAGGTCTTCCTCGGGACGGTCAGCGCCGCGGCGAACCTGTTCCGAAGCAGGCGACGGCGCCGGCCGGGGAAGGGGAGGAGCGCGCGAAGGGGCGTCGACCCGGCCGTCCTGCTGGACGAGGAGGCTGGCGGTGGCGGCGGCTCCGCGGCATTCCCCATGGTGCTCGTCCAGATCCCCATGTACAACGAGAGAGAGGTACGCAATGCTACGTTTTCATGGAATGCATTTCGATCTGCATATGCTTGAGTTCGAGAGTGATCGAGTTAGCTAGACTATGAAGATGCTGGTAGGTTAGAAGCAGTTAATCTACTAGGATGCATGGCGACTGACAAATCTATGGGGGAAAACAGGTGTACCAGCTATCAATAGGTGCAGCCTGCAGGCTCACGTGGCCGGCAGACCGATTAATTGTGCAGGTCCTCGACGACTCTACCGACGCCGCCATCAAGGTCACATATAAGCCCAGATCAGATCGATCTGTCCACTTCTCAAATTGCCACTTCAAGTATATATATATGCATGCATGATCCACACTTCAAGTTTACACGGCCGGCGTGGCGTTCATGCAGGAGCTGGTGAGGGCAGAGTGCGAGAAATGGGCCAGCTGCGGGGTGGATGTCAGGTACGAAGCACGCAACGACAGGGCGGGCCACAAGGCCGGCAACCTCACGGAAGGGATGCGGCACGACTACGCACGCCAGTGCGAGTTCGTCGCCATCTTCGACGCCGACTTCCAGCCGGCGCCGGAGTTCCTCGCCGACACCGTCCCGCTCCTCCTCCGCGACCCCAGCCTCGCGCTCGTGCAGACGCGCTGGGAGTTCGGTACGTTTACATCGACCACGGCGGCTATGTACGTACGTGCAACGGCTGAATTCAGTTTACACGTACACTGTTGCTGTTGGGGTGGTAGTTGCTGACGAGAAGTGGTAATATAAGCTGCTCTGATGTAGTGAACGCGGACGAGTGTTTGCTGACGAGGATGCAGGAGATGTCCATGGACTACCATTTCAAGGTGGAGCAGCAAGCAGGGTCCTCGCTCTGCAGCTTCTTCGGCTACAACGGTATATATTCAGATACTTCAGATAGTAACTGATCCCCGTCTGAGATTGTTATTGGAGTAGTACTCATGTGCACACACGTAAGCAATAATCAGGTAGTGCCGGAGTATGGAGAAGGCAGGCGATCGAGGAATCCGGTGGATGGGATGATCGGACGACGGCGGAGGACATGGACTTGGCACTCAGAGCAGCGCTCCTAGGCTGGGAATTTGTTTACGTCGGCGCCGTCAAGGTAACAACCGCGACCATCCACGCAACTAGCATTGCTGGTCGTTCATTGATCACTAGTTTAATTGGAGATCTGACTGTATGTTTCAGGTCAAGAGCGAGCTGCCGAGCTCTCTCAAGGCCTATCGGTCCCAGCAGCACCGCTGGTCGTGCGGGCCCGCGCTCCTCTTCAAGAAAATGTTCTGGGAAATCCTCGCCGCTAAGGTCACACTTCTTTCACAACTTTACTATATCCTCACATATACATGTCTCATGATTTTTGTCCGTTTTTATCTAGCCCAGGAATAAACGAAGAGAGCGGCATTTTTGCTCTCGGGCTCAATGTTTCATGATTTGTTTTTGCAAAAAAATATGTAATTTAGAAAACTCATTTTTCCCACATATACATGTCATAAGGGTTTTACATACGTGTAAAAATATATAAAAAAAGTGTTTAGTAAGCATTAAAAGGATAAAGTTCTGGATTTGCATATATGTTTTTTAATGTAGACACCCAAAATATGCGTTAATACAAAACGCGCGTTCATTTCGATCCCCGTTGGAGAAAGGTTGTCGGAGGAGGAGCTGGCAATATCTGCCATAATAAGCTCCAAGGTGCACTAGATCTGATCCTTTGATTTCGGATCCCATTTTGGATCTACTGCTATATGTGGTTCTTAGAGCATGTCTAACAGGCCCCGTATTTTGCTGCCCCGTATAAGTCTCTTTTTTCGCCCCGTATCGAAAAACTGCAACATTTCGAGCCATTCCGTCTAGCAGACCCCGTATTTCGCCCCGTATTTTCAAAAATAAAAACCCCGGGAAGTTCATCTTCATTGATCATACTAGGGATCATACATACATATTGATCATACTACGGATCATAACTAAGCAAACCTACGTCTAGTCGTCAAGGATGACGTAGGGGATGAAGGCGATCCTCGCCGCCTCCTCCCGCGCCTCCCGCGCCTCCCGCGCCTCCCGCGCCTCGAACTCCTCGACCTGAGCGATGGCCGCCGCCTCCTCCTCTGCCTCCGCCCGAGCTTTCTCGGCGGCATCCGCCTCGGATAAGGCGAGCGCACGGCGGTAGGCCGCCTCCTCTTCCGGCGCCTCCTCTTCCTCATCGCCGCCTCCGCTCCTCCGCCCGCGCCGCTCGATGGTCGCCGCCCATGCCGCCTTGGACGCGCGGTCGCGCTGCCGGGCGAGCCACGAACGCCGCCGCTCATCGGCTTGAGCGGCGGGTCCTGCTTGTACCACCGCCCACCGGCGGCGTACTCCCGGAGCGGTTCGGCACGTACGCGCGCCGGCGTACAGGCCGCGACGGCTCCCGTGCGCCCTGCACTTCGCGCCCACGCTTCCTCTACGGTGTCCGGCGAGCGGGATCGCTTCGATCCGCTCGCGGCGAGGCCCTACTGCGGCGGCGGGAGTCCATCCTAGCTTTGGGGTGGAATGCGGCGCGGGGAGCGGCCAATGCTCGCCGGAGCAGAGGAGGAGGCGGGCGGCGCGCGCGCGGAGCTAGGGTTGCGAGTGAGGGGTTAACCCTCACTCGCACCTGCGCCCACTATATGTACGGGGCGACGGGGCCGATTTCGGGCCCCGTATTCCGCCGAAACGGCGGCCCGAATACGGGGCCTGCTAGACGGCCCAAACCGCGCCTGCCCCGTATGTCGCCGGAATTTTACGGGGTGGGCGGGTTATACGGGGCCTGTTAGACCTGCTCTTATACTTGACGATGCGCTAGGGCATGCTATGATGCCTATATGTCAGTTGTCGGCCTACGCTTCCTTTGCCGACTCTTCTAGTAGAAGGGTAACCCGTTGGAGACCGCAGTCTTATCTTCTTCATCTTGCTTGGGTGGCATTTTGGAAGGTAGAGATGTGGTTTTAGCAAGGCATCTGTACCTCCTACTTCTGGTGTGTTCTTTCCCTTGTGGTGATCTTGTGGCAGTTCCTATGTCCAAGTAGTGTGTATGTGGCGACGTTGGAAATGGTCCTATCGATTGTGTCTTAATTCATGGAGTTGGACCAGATTACGTTATATCTAGAGTATGGGGTCCTTTCTATTAAAAATGGATTGGGTTGTAATTTTTTTTTCTTACTGGGTCATTTTTAAGCTGTACTATGAATTGTTTATATAATGCAGCTCTAGGTCCCTCTTAGACTTTTCGATGTTCTATAAATACTTTTTGCATATTTGATGTTTTAATTCCTAACCATTTAAAATTTTAATACAGGAAGTCTCGATCTGGAAGAAGTTTTACATCGTTTACGACTTCTTTATAGCACGTAGAATCGTGTCGACCTTCTTCACCTTCTTCTTTTTCACTGTGCTGCTCCCTGCCAAGCTCCTGTTCCCACAAGTTGAGATCCCAGCATGGGAGATGATCTACATCCCTATGGTCACAACACTCCTTAATTCAGTTGGGATTCCACAACGCTCTCTCCATCTAGTCGTACCATGGATCACGTTCGAGAATGCCATGGCGCTGCACAGGTTTAAGGCCATCCTCATCGGGCTTTTCGAGGCTGGCAGGGCCAACGAGTGGATTGTCACGCACAAGTCGGGGAATGTTGGCCGAAAAGTGAAATCCATTACACCGGGTGATTACCTCAAACAAAGGTATTGTTCCTCTCGATCAGATTCTGGCGCTGGAAATATATATGAAAAAAATGCATGTACTGTAAACTAATGTCAAAATGAAGTGCATTACATGTTCTCCATTCTCCAACTATTCCTACGGTCTTACAAGGTGTTGAAACTTTTAAAATCATCGTTCATAAGGACGTGAAAGTCCAATTAGCAGCTTCTACTGGTTCCAAATTAACCAGAATAGGTTGAGAACCTACGATTAACATGAACTAAATCACTAATTCACCTCCACGACCCAAATGACAATTTTTGAAGTTGTACAATTTATACGAGACCACGAACATATTTTGACGAATTTTTTTTAAGAAGAAGATAGAGATCCGATCTCTACATCAGAGATGCATACTATTTAGATCTGTATATTTGACATGTAATAGTAGCTGGTTTTTGACAGGTTCCATGGCCTGGAGCTATTGATGGGCGCGTTGCTCCTCGTGTCCGGATGCTACGACTTCTTGTACGGGCACGGTTATTTCTACCTGTTCGCGCTACCCCAGTCGATTATGTACTTCATGATCGGATTTGAGCTATTGGGCGTCAGTGTCTGTAGCTGATTACATTTTGCAAGATCGAGCAATTTCACCCAAAATATGCATGTTAGGCCAAGTGATTACAAATGTTTTTATTCCGGATGTTTCTGTGCAACGCACGCACGGTACACATGGCGCACTATTTCTGTGCCGCCATAGCCTTGGCTGTGGACAATAAACATGCCCCTCTTCGGCGTCAAGAAGGATAGCATACGGCCCTTGTTCGGCGTGCATTGCCGCACTGCCTCCTCCGCTGCGTACTCTCTCGCCCACCGGTAGAGCTCCGAGTGCTTCTCCTCGTCGAGCAGACACACCCCTACCAATTTTTTTTTGAACAAAGGAGGACCCGAAGGTCCCAGAGGCTGCTTCATTAATCCGTCGGTGGGTTACAACTTACATCGAGGCCCCTTACAAATTGGGGATTAACAGATAAGGCCGCGACTTTTACAGAACAGACCCTAGGACTAAAAAAGGAAAAGCAATCGAGTCCTTGGTCTTCTCCACCGCTGACAGGAGATCTCGCCGCTCGGGAGTCGACGCCACCGCCGGGGAACATGCCACTTGGGGTGGTGTCAACTATGAGACCCGAGCTGAGATCAGGGATGAGCTTCTGGCGCGCAGCAGCGTCGTCCAGGCGAAGCGGAAGAAGATGTGAGGATAAGGAGGGTCGCCTTTCGACCATGAGATACAGAGGCGAGGCGGTGCAGGCCGCCGGCTTGAGTCCTCTGGTGAATAGCTCCTGAGATGAGAGCACAAAGGCTCTCCGATTGGAGGGGCCGCCCTATGGCCAAGAAGTACGGCGACAGCAGCGCCGTGATAGACCTCCGGCGAGAAGCAGACCTGCTCCCCTGCTGCAGAAGTGGTGGTCTGGACGAGGCAGCAGGCAGAAGTTCCTCTCCCCACTCGTCACCATGACGAACATGAAGAAGAAGCGTGCATGTGCATCGCTGTCCACCAGATCCGCGAAAAGCCGCCTTATTTACGGAGATTTCCGTCTCCCTCCACCACCTCCCGTACAACTCCGACCGCCGGAGCTCCAGGAAGCAGAGAACGAGGACGGGGCAGCACCAGATCTGGCCGCCGAGATCTGGCACCTCCCTCCCGGCATCGTCGCCAAACGCCACGAAGGACCAAAGACTACACCTAATACTACTAGTATTTACTCCGGCGCCTGCTCCTCTCCATCTCCAGCCAGCTATTCCGGCGGAGAGGAGGAAGGAGCGGCCCGGCGGGAGGGGATAGGGGATTGTAGTGAGACGAGAGGGGTTGTACCAGACGACAGGCTTCCGGTGAGCCCCATAAGTCGCAAGCTGTAGGACCGCGATAATGGTCGTTTAGTGCGGTTCGGGAGGCGAACCGGCGGCCTGGGCCCAGGCGCCGGTGGCCAGCAGTGCAGCGTCGGTTGGCAGTGCCAAAGCGACTGGGTGCCCGAAGGCCTTTAGTCGCGGTTGGCCAGGCCAACCGGACTAAAGCCCCCCCCCTATATATACCCATCCAGCAGCCAACACTTAGCCATTTGGTGCCATTTTCTTCACAAACTTCACAAGTGGGTGTTAGGTTTGCTTTTGGTTCCTCTTATGCACATAAGGTGTTTGATGAAATGCCCCAAGAGCATGAAACAAACATGATATGAAGTGTTGGAGCCACACTTGAGCTTTCTCATTTATTTTTTCCTCCTCGATCGCGGTTAGCAACTTGAACCTTTGATGTGTCGTTGATAAAATGTGCATGTGTGTGTAGTTCATTGTTTAATTTATATTGTTTGTAGCTAGTTAGTTTAACAAATGCATGATGGTTAATTATATATTTTATATTATAATAATGCAGATGAATCGACAATGGATGTACGGTAACCGACTCTCCGGCGAGTTCACTACGGGTTTGAAAGATTTCCTCGTAGTGGCTAATGCGAACAAGCAGGGGGGTTTTGTTATCTGTCCATGTGTTAAATGTAAGAATCAGAATGGTTACTCTTCCTCAAGAGATGTTCACATGCACCTGCTTCGGCACGGTTTCATGCCAAGCTATAATTGTTGGACCAAGCATGGAGAAAGAGGGGTTATAATGGAAGAAGATGAAGAAGGGGATGATTTCATCGATGAAAGCTATCTTGCTCATTTCGGTGATACTTTCATGGAGGATGCGAAGGTGAAGGGGAAGGTGAAGGGGAAGGTGAAGAAGAGGCACGTGATGATCCCGTTGATGATCTTGGTCGGACCATTGCGATGCACGGAGACGCTGCGAAACTGAAAAGAGAGGGAGAATTTGGATCGCATGTTAGAGGATCACAGAAAGGCGCTGTACCCCGGATGCGATGATGGTCTGAAAAAGCTGGGCTGCACACTGGATTTGCTGAAATGGAAGGCACAGGCAGGTGTAGCTGACTCGGCATTTGAAAACTTGCTGAAAATGTTGAAGAATATGTTTCCAAAGAATAACGAGTTGCCCGCCGGTACGTACGAAGCAAAGAAGGTTCCTCTAGGTTTAGAGGTTCTCAAGATACATGCATGCATCAACGATTGCATCCTCTACCGCGGTGAATATGAGAATTTGAATGAATGCCCGGTATGCACTGCATTGCGTTATAAGATCAGAGGCGATGACCCCGGTGATGATGTTGAGGGCCGAAACCCAGGAAGAGGGTTCCCGCCAAGGTGATGTGGTATGCTCCTATAATACCACGGTTGAAACGTCTGTTCAGGAACAAAGAGCATGCCAAGTTGTTGCGATGGCACAAAGAGGACCGTAAGTCGGACGGGGAGTTGAGACACCCCGCAGATGGAACGCAATGGAGAAAGATCGACAGAGAGTTCAAAGATTTTGCAGCTGACGCAAGGAACATAAGATTTGGTCTAAGTACGGATGGCATGAATCCTTTTGGCGAGCAGAGCTCCAGCCATAGCACCTGGCCCGTGACTCTATGCATCTACAACCTTCCTCCTTGGTTGTGCCTGAAGTTCATTATGATGCCGGTGCTCATCCAAGGTCCGAAGCAACCCGGCAACGACATCGATGTGTACCTAAGGCCATTAGTTGATGAGCTTTTACAGCTGTGGGGCAGACCTGGTGTCCGTGTGTGGGATGAGCACAAAGAAGAGGAATTTGACCTACGAGCGTTGCTTTTCGTAACCATCAACGATTGGCCTGCTCTTAGTAACCTTTCGGGACTGTCAAATAAGGGATACAATGCATGCACGCACTACATGAGACTGAAAGTGTACATTTGCCAAATTGTAAGAAGAACGTGTACCTTGGGCATCGTCGATTTCTTCCGAAAGGTCATCCAGGAAGAAAGAAAGGCAAGCATTACAACGGCAAGGCAGATCACCGGCCGAAGCCTGCGGAACACACTGGTGCTGAGGTATTTGATATGGTCAAGGATTTGAAAGTCATCTTTGGAAAGGGTCCTGGCGGACAATCAGTTCCGAAGGGAGCGACGGGCACGTAGCCATGTGGAAGAAGAAATCTATATTCGGGAGCTAGAATATTGGAAAGTCCTAGAAGTCCGCTCTGCAATCGACGTGATGCACGTTACGAAGAATATTTGCGTGAACATCCTAAGCTTCTTGGGCGTGTATGGGAAGTCAAATGATACAAAGGAAGCACGGCAGGACCAGCAAAGTTTGAAAGACCCTGATGACCGGCATCCGGAACGGTTTCAAGGTCGTGCCAGCTACGCTCTGACCAAAGAAGAGAAGGTCATATTTTTTGAATGCCTGAGCAGTGAAGGTCCCGTCGATTCTCGTCCAATATAAAGGGAATAATAAACATGGCGGAGAAAAAGTTCCAAAACTGAAGTCTCACGATCACGTGATTATGACGCAATTGCTTCCGATTGCTTTGAGGGCTCCCATAAAATGTTCGAGTAGCCATTGTGAAGCTATGTGCATTCCTCAATGCAATCTCTTAGAAGGTAATCAATCCAGAAGTTCTACCACGGTTACAGAACGATGTGATCCAATGTCTTGTCAGTTCGAGTTGGTGTTCCCGCCATCCTTCTTCAATATTATGACGCACCTCCTGGTTCACCTAGTCGATGAGATTTCCATTCTCGGTCCTGTATTTCTACACAATATGTTCCCCTTCGAGAGGTTCATGGGAGTATTAAAGAAATATGTTCGTAACCGTGCTAGGCCAGAAGGAAGCATCGCCAAGGGCTATGGAAATGAGGAGGTAATTGAGTTTTGTGTTGACTTTGTTCCTGACCTTAAGCCGATTGGTCTTCCTCAATCGCGGCACGAGGGGAGACTAAGTGGAAAAGGCACGATCGGAAGGAAATCAACGATATGTATGGACGGCCATTCTCTGACTGAAGCACACCACACAGTTCTGACCAATTCCAGCTTGGTGGCTCCGTACTTTGAGAAACACAAGAATATTTTACGCTCGGACAACCCGGGGAAGCCTGAATCCTGGATTAGGAAGGCCCACATGGAGACTTTCGGCAGTTGGTTGAGAAAACATTTAATGAGTGACAATAAGGTTGTAGATCAGCTGTACATGTTGGCCAAGACACCATCTTCGACTATAACGACTTTCCAAGGGTACGAGATAAATGGGAATACATTTTACACGATCGCCCAAGATAAAAAGAGCACCAACCAAAACAGTGGTGTCCGCTTTGATGCAGCAAAAAAAAAAGGTCACATATTATGGTTACATAGAGGAGATATGGGAACTTGACTATGGACCCTCCTTTAGGGTCCCTTTGTTCCGGTGCAAATGGTTCAAGCTAACAGGAGGTGGGGTAAAGGTGGACCAGCAATACGGAATGACAATGGTGGATTTCAACAATCTTGGTTACCTTGACGAACCATTCGTCCTAGCGAAAGATGTCGCTCAGGTTTTCTATGTGAAGGACATGAGTAGCAAACCGAGGAAACGGAAAGATAAGAAAACGATCAGTACATCATGCGATGATCCAAAGCGCCACATTGTTCTTTCAAAAAAGAAACATCGTGGGAGTGGAGGACAAGACAGACATGTCAGAAGATTATAATATGTTTGCTGAAATTCCGCCCTTCAAAGTGAACACCGACCCAAGCATTAAGTTAAATGATGAGGATGCTCCATGGATACGGCACAATCGTAAGCAAGCAGGGACACAAGGGAAGAAATGATGTGTAATAATTTATTATTGTACCAAACTTTGTTGAATGAATCATGTGAATTATATTACCCGTGATGTGTTTGGTGTCCATTTTCGAATGATTCAATTGACTCGAGATAGCACCGATGATACATGAAATTTGGAGTGACTAAGTCATACTCCTGCATACATGAAATTTGGAGTGATTTAGTCATACTCCTGCCTAGGCGTATAATATGCATACTCGTAGTCTTCATAGCCGCCGCCGTTGTACTGGTAGTCGTCGCTTTCTAAGTTGCTTCTGGCTGTCGTCGCTGGTTGTCGGGCTGCTGCCGGCAAGGCTCGTGGCTCGAACTGAGGGTAGCGCAGGCGGGGATATCGCCGGCCGTGATGTAGTCCATGACGCTCTGCAGAGTCCGGCCGTACACAATAGCCGACGGCCGGCCTCGTGGAAGTTTCCAGGAGGCAGACCGTCCTCTCATACCTGGCGAGCGCCCTCTCACGCCGATTGATGAAGAAGGCGTCCCAAGTATGTCGGTTATCGGGATGCCACGGGATTCATCTCGCTCTGGCGTGAGGTCGAGGTAGTAGTGGTTCATGATGGCCGCCTGGCGCGCAGTACCCTGAGGGACGGGAGGGACCGGCACGCCGCCGCCGCTTAGGCTCCAGCCGGCGCGCAGTCTTGGAGGGCAAGGGTTCGAGGCGCAAAGCTCCTCCACCTGCTGGTAGGTTAGAGTGGGTGCGGTGGAAGCCATGAGAGAGTGATGAGAGATTGTAGAGATGTGATAATGCTGGCCAAGCCGGGCTACCTATATGTAGTGACAAATGGCGGGAAAAATGGGAGCGGGAAGACAGGAGGCGGGAAGAAAGAGGCGGAAGAAAGTGGAAGAAGAAAGGGCGGGAAGAAAGTGGCGGAAGAAAGTGGCGGGAAGAAAGAGGCGGAAAGAAAGTGGCGGGAAGAAAGTGGAAGTATTTTTTGATTTTTTGATATATTATTTGTATTTTCAACAATTTGAATTGAATTAGTTTTATTTTTCTGAATTTTTTGGTATATTATTTGTATTTTTAAGATTTTGAATTGAATTAGTTTTATTTTTATGAATTTCTTGATATATTATTTGTATTTTTAAAATTTTGAATTGAATTAGTTTTATTTTTCTGAATTTTTTGATATATTATTTATATTTTTAAAATTTTGAAATGAATTAGTTTTATTTTCTGAATTTTTTGATATATTATTTGTATTTTAAAGGTTTTTAAATGAATTAGTTTTATTTTTATGAATTTTTTGATATATTATTTATATTTTTAACATTTGGAAATGAATTAGTTTTATTTTTCTGAATTTTTTGATATATTATTTGTATTTTTAACATTTGGAAAATGAATTAGTTTTATTTTTCTGAATTTTTTGATATATTATTTGTATTTTTCACATTTAGAAATGAAATAGTTTTATTTTTAACATTTAGAAATAAATTAGTTTTAGTCGCGTTAACTGCGACTAAAGGTCATTTTCCGCGGGAAATCAAAAACCGCCGAAAAATGATTTGGTCGCGGTGTGGCCAACCGCGAGTGGTACCCTTAGTCGCGGTTGGCCACACCAACCGCGACTAAAGGTCGATTTGTATAAATACGCGCGGGTCCAGGGCGGTTTCACTTCATCTCCTCCTCGAAGACGCCGACGACTGACCGACGCCGTCAGGCCGCGCGCTGAGCTCACCGACGAACCGCCCGCGTCGCCACCATCTCTCTCCGCCGCCGACGAACCTCTCCCCGGCCCGTCGCGCGCCGTCACCACGTCGGCTCTTCCGCCGCCAGGCGCCATACGTCGCCGATTTCCGCGCGCCCGAACGCCCGTGTACGTGGTGCCCTTCTCGATCGCCGCGCCGCGCGCGCTCATCGTCGTCGCGTCGCGCCGCCCCGTACGCACCGCCCGCGCTTCCGCTGCTGCACCAAACTCGCTGACGATTGGCCGCCACACGCTGCCCTCCGCGGTCCCGAGAGAGAGAGAGATCGAGGGAGAGGCGAGAAGGATTAAGGGAGAGGAGAGAAGGAGAGAGAGGGCCGGCCGGTCGGCCGGATTTTTTTCTTTTTTTGTGTTTTTTTGTTCTTTTTAATTTTAACTAGTTAATTAGTTTAACAAAAACGGTAAATTAACAAAAAAAAAGTAAAACTTGATAATTAACAAAAAAAAAGTAAAACTTGATGTGACAGAAACATTCCAAGTGTTAAAAAACATATTTCCAAGTGTTAAGAAAATTTGACAAAAAAATTTACATGTACATCTCCAAAATATATGTGTGTTTCGTCAAGTTTCATGAAAAAATGATATTTGTTGTAGTCTACATGAAAAAGAGAAAATCTATCTTGTGACAAGTGTTTATTTTAGCACCGAATTTTATCTTTTTTACACACGCCACATGACAAGTCGATTTTTCATGAAACAACTTTGTGAGCGCATAGCACATGAATTACGTGCGAAATTTTGTTTCAAATTGTATCTAAAATTGTAATAAAAATTAACTAATTTTTTTAACTTAGAAGTTTTTTTTTGTTCTATAGCTTGTTAACTTAGAACTACTTAACAAAAATTAACCCGTCCACACAACTCACTCGATCAACAACGTCCTCCTCCGTGTCCCTCTTCGTGACGTTGTCGTCTCTATATATACCGGCGCGGAAGGCCGCGCCGATCACCCAGTCCGCATACACATCTAATACGCGTCCCCCCTTTCGCCACCGCCACCGCCCTCTCTCCTTTTGCCACCGCCCTTTCGCCACCGCCACCGCCCCTTCTTCACTTAATTAATTAGTTTTTACTACATGTTTTCAGGACTGACATATGGCGGACGATAGAGCTGACCCGATTATGGACAACTATGATCCGGACGCTGAAGACCATATGTTCGGCATCATAAACGGCGATATTCAATATGTGCCGACCGGACAAGAAGAAGATGATATCTCTTCTTATCTGAACCTTGACGGTGAAGATGAAGGGCGCCGTCAGCAAGATGATGCCGAAGAAACGTCGATAAACGACGATCTTCAATTGGAAGTAGCAACCACCTCCGGCGCCGAGGTATATATATACATTGAGCCTCTGGTGATACAAACTAACTGATTTGAATAAATATGTGTGTACTAACGCGCGCGACTCTCTTTCTTATTTTAGCCCTCGGCCGGATCGTCGAAAAAATCGAGTACGTCGTCAAAGCGTGGCGCAACCAAGACGATGAAACCAAACGAAACATGCACCATCGAGGTTGTCGAGGAAGCAACCGGCAGGCCGCTGGAGCCCAGCAAGAACGCCACCAAGTTTATCAGCCAATGCGGAGCCGTTGTTAGAGACAACGTCTCGATCACCGTCCAGGAGTGGAATGAGCCAAAGAAGGCACGTCTTGGTTTCACTTTTGTCGATAAGAGAACAAAAAAAGATTGCTTCAAGAAGCTTATAGAACATTTCGTTCTACCTCCGGAATACCGCAGATACGATGAGGCGGGTAACAAGATTCAGGAAAACAAGGAGAGGTGCAAGCTAGTCAAACAGTTCGCTCTTTCTAAGATGGCCGACGCATTCCGGAAATACAAGCAAAAACTAGGCCATGACTTTGTCAAGCAGGGCAAGACTCCGGTTTTCGAAGGACAATATGAGAAACTGCAACATGATTGGCCAGAATTTGTGAAGCAAAAGAAATCGGAGCAGTTCCTTGAAATGTCGAAAAAAATAAGAAGAATGCGGCCAAGAAGGAGTACAATCATATTATGGGGCCAGGAGGGTATCGCTTTTGGCAGCCTAGGTGGGAGAAGATGGAGAACGAGCTGAGGGCGCGAGGAATCCGTCCAGGTACGGAGGGATGGGACCCAAGGGCCAAAGTTGGTACGGGCATGGCTTGATACGCGTAGATGCACACGTCCGTTGGGAACCCCAAGTGGAAGGTATGATGCGTATAGAAGCAAGTTTCCTCAGTATGAAACCAAGGTTTAATCGAACCAGTAGGAGCCAAGAAGCACGTTGAAGGTTGATGGTCGCGAAATGTGATGCGGCGCAACACCAGGGATTCCGCCAACGCTGAACCTGCACAACACAACCCAAGTACTTTGTCCCAACGAAACAGTGAGGTTGTCAATCTCACCGGCTGTCAACAAAGGATTAAACGACGAGTGGAAGATGTTTGCAAGAAAATAGTAAAATACAATTGCAGTAGATTGTATGCTATGTAAAGAATAGGACCGGGTCCACAGTTCACTAGAGGTGTCTCTCCCATAAGATAAAAGCATGTTGGGTGAACAAATTACACGGCAATTGACAAATAGAGAAAGGCATAACAATGCATATACATGATATGATAAATATAGTGAGATTTAATTGGGCATTACGACAAAGTACATAGACCGCCATCCAACTGCATCTATGCCTAAAAAGTCCACCTTCAGGTTATCATCCGAACCCCATTCAGTATTAAGTTGCTAAGCAACAGACAATTGCATTAATGGTGCGTAATGTAATCAACAACTACATCCTTAGACATAGAATCAATGTTTTATCCCTAGTGGCAACAGGACATCACAACCTTAGAACCCACTGTCACGATCCCAGGTGTCAATGAAGGCATGAACCCACTATCGAGCATAAATACCCCCTCTTGGAGTTAAGAGCAAAACTTGGCCAGAGCCTCTACTAATAACGGAGAGCATGCAAGATCATAAACAACACATAAACAATAGATTGATAATCACCATAATCATAGTACTCTCTATCCATCGGATCCCGACAAACACAACATATAGTATTACAGATAGATGATCTTGATCATGTTAGGCAGCTCACAAGATCCAACAATGAAGCACAACAAGGAGAAGACGACCATCTAGCTACTGCTATGGACCCATGGTCCAGGGTGAACTACTCACTCATCACTCCGGAGGCGACCATGGTGTGTCCTCCGGGAGATGAATCCCCCGGAGGTGACGGCTCCCGAAGGCGATTTTCCGATTCCTTCGAGGTTTCCGATCGCTCCCATATTTTCGCATCGTGAGACTTGAAGTTAAGAGGCGTAAGTCCACGCGGGGGGGGGTAGTCGGCCGCGCCGTGCCTCGCCGCCGCCGCCCTAGCCTCCTGGCTGCCGGTCCCGCTCCGATCTTCGGTCTTCGGGAGCTTGGCGCGGGACCCCGCCCAATTCGCGAATATTCTTACTAGGATTTCTGAAACCAAAAACAACAGAAAACAAGAATGGCTCTTCGCATCTTGTTAATAGGTTAGTTCCAAAATGCATAAATATGACATATAATGTGCATAAAACATGTAGGTATCATCAATAAAGTAGCATGGAACATAAGAAATTATCGATACGTTGGAGACGTATCGCATCCCCAAGCTTAGTTCCGCTCGTCCCGAGCAAAACGATAACAAAGATAATTTCTGAAGTGACATGCCATCATAATCTTGATCATACTATTTGTAAACATATGTAATGAATGCAGCGATCAAAACAAAGGTAATGACATGAGTAAACAAGTGAATCATAAAGCAAAGACTTTTCATGAATAGTACTTCAAGACAAGATCAATAAGTCTTGCATAAGAGTTAACTCATAAAGCAATAAATCAAAGTAAAGGTGTTGAAGCAACACAAAGGAAGATTAAGTTTCAGCGGTTGCTTTCAACTTATAACATGTATATCTCATGGATATTGTCAACATAAAGTAATATAACAAGTGCAATATGCAAGTATGTAGGAATCAATGCACAGTTCACACAAGTGTTTGCTTCTTAAGGTGTAGGGAGATAGGTAAACTGACTCAACAATAAAAGTAAAAGAATGGTCCTTCAAGAGGAAAGCATCGATTGATGTATTTGTGCTAGAGCTTTTATTTTGAAAACATGAAACAATTTTGTCAACGGTAGTAATAAAGCATATGAGTTATGTAAATTATATCTTACAAGTTGCAAGCCTCATGCATAGTATACTAGTAGTGCCCGCACCTCGTCCTACTTAGCTTGGACTACCGGATCTTTGCATGCCATGTTTCAACCAAGTGTCACAAAGGGGTACCTCCATGCCGCCTGTACAAAGGTCTAAGGAGAAAGCTCGCATTTTGGATTTCTCGCTTTTGATTATTCTCAACTTAGACATCCATACCGGGACAACATGGACAACAGATAATGGACTCCTCTTAAATGCATAAGCATGTAGCAATGATTATTATTCTCATATGAGATTGAGGATATATGTCCAAAACCGAAACTTCCACCATGATTCATGGCTTTAGTTAGCGGCCCAATGTTCTTCTCTAACAATTTTGCATGCTCCAACCACTAAAATGATAGATCCTTCAGACAAGACGGACATGCATAGCAACTCACATGATATTCAACAATAGTTGATGGCGTTCCCCAGAAGCATATTATCAACAACAAGCAACTTAATAAAATATAAAGTGCATAAGTACATATTCAATACTACGATAGTTTTTAAGGCTATTTTGTCCCATGAGCTATATATTGCAAAGGTGGATGATGGAATTTTAAAGGTAGCACTCAAGCAATTTACTTTGGAATGGCGGAAAATACCATGTAGTAGGTAGGTATGGTGGACACAAATGGCATAGTGGTTGGCTCAAGGATTTTGGATGCATGAGAAGTATTCCCTCTCGATACAAGGTTTAGGCTAGCAAGGTTATTTGAAGCAAACTCAAGGATGAACAAGTGCAGCAAAACTCACATAAAAGACATATTGTAAACATTATAAGACTCTACACCGTCTTCCTTGTTGTTCAAAACTCAATACTAGATATTATCTAGACCTTAGAGAGACCAAATATGCAAATCAAATTTTAGCAAGCTCTATGTATTTCTTCATTAATGGGTGCAAAGCATATGATGCAAGAGCTTAAACATGAGCACAACAATTGCCAAGTATCAAATTATCCAAGACATTTTAGCAATTACTACATGTAGCATTTTCCAATTCCAACCATATAACAATTTAACGAAGAAGAAACTTCGCCATGAACATTATGAGTAAAGCCTAAGGACACATGTGTCCATATGCAACAGCGGAGCGTGTCTCTCTCCCACAAAGTGAATGATAGGATCCATTTTATTCAAACAAAAACAAAATGAAAACAAACCGACGCTCCAAGTAAAGAACACAAGATGTGACCGAATAAAAATATAGTTTCAGGGGAGGAACCCTGATGATGTTGTCGATGAAGAAGGATGCCTTGGGCATCCCCAAGCTTAGACGCTTGAGTCTTCTTAGAATATGCAGGGGTGAACCACGGGGCATCCCCAAGCTTAGAGCTTTCACTCTCTTGATCATAGTATATCATTCTCCTCTTTGACCCTTGAAAACTTCCTTCACACCAACTTCAAGCAAACTCATTAGAGGGTTAGTGCACAATTAATAATTCACACATTCAGAGGTGACACAATCATTATTTTCACTTCTGGACATTGCATAATGCTACTGGACATTAATGGATCAAAGAAATGAATCCAACATAGCAAAAGAGGCAATGCGAAATAAAGGCAGAATCTGTCAAAAACAACAGTCCGTAAAGACGAATTTAAAGCTGGCACCAGACTCGCTCAAATGGAAAAACTCAAAACTAATGAAAGTTGCGTACATATCGAGGATCACGCTCGTAAATTGGAAGATTTTTTCGAATTTTCTACAGAGAACGTGCCCAGATTCGTGACATACAGCAATGCTGTTTCTGCGCAGCGATCCCAAATATAACATCAACTTTGACATAGAAACTTTACTTGGCACAAAAACATGATAAGGAGAGGTTGCTACAGTAGTAAACAACTTCCAAGACTCAATAAAACAAAAAATTGCTGTAGGTAAAAACATGGGTTGTCTCCCATAAGCGCTTTTCTTTAACTTTCAGCTAGGCGCAGAAAGTGCAAATCAAGTAACATCGAGAGTAGAAGCATCAACATCATAGCTTGTTCTAATAATAGAATCAAAAGGCAACTTCATTCTCTTTCTAGGGAAGTGTTCCATACCTTTCTTGAGAGGAAATTGATATTTAATATTACCTTCCCTCATATCAATAACAGCACCAACAGTTCGAAGAAAAGGTCTTCCCAATACAATAGGACAAGATGCATTGCATTCGATATCCAAAACAACAAAATCAACGGGGACAAGGTTATTGTTAACCGTAATATGCACATTATCAATCCTCCCCAAAGGTTTCTTTTTAACATTATCGGCAAGATTAACATCCAAATAACAATTCTTCAATGGTGGCAAGTCAAGCATATCATAAATCTTTTTAGGCATAACAGAAATACTTGCACCAAGATCACATAAAGCATTACATTCAAAGTCATTGAATTTCATTTTAATGATGGGCTCCCAACCATCTTCTAACTTTCTAGGAATAGAAGTTTCAAGTTTTAGTTTCTCTTCTCTAGCTTTTATGAGAGCATTTGTAATATGTTTTGTAAAGGCTAAATTTATAGCACTAGCATTAGGACTTTTAGCAAGTTTTTGTAAGAACTTTATAACTTCAGAGATGTGGCAATCATCAAAATCTAAATCATTATGAGCTACAACAATGGGATCATTGTTCCCAAGGTTGGAAAAAATTCAGCAGTTTTATCACAAGCAGTTTTAGCAATTTCAGGCAGTTTTGTTCGCTTTGCACTAGGAGTGGAAACATTGCCAACACCAATTATATTACCATTGATAGTAGGAGGTGCAGCAACATGTGAAGAATTAGCATTACTAGTGGTGGTGATAGTCCAAACTTTAGCTACATTATTCTCTTTAGCTAGTTTTTCATTTTCTTCTCTATCCCACCTAGCACGCAGTTCAGCCATTAATCTTATATTCTCATTAATTCTAACTTGGATGGCATTTGCTGTAGTAGTAATCTTATTATCAATATCATTATTAGGCATAACTTTCAATTTTAAAAGATTTACATCAGAGGCAAGTCTATCAACTCTAGAAGCAATAGTATCAATTTTATCAAGCTTTTCCTCAACAGATTTGTTAAAAGCAGTTTGTGTACTAATAAATTCTTTAAGCATAGCTTCAAGACCAGAGGGTACACTCCTATTATTATTGTAAGAATTCCCATAAGAATTACCATAACCATTACCATTAGCAGAAGGATATGGCCTATAGTTATTACCAGAGTTGTTCCTATAAGCATTGTTGTTGAAATTATTGTTTTTAATGAAATTCACATCAACATTTTCTTCTTGAGCAACCAATGAAGCTAAAGGAACATTATTTGGATCTACATTAGATCTACCATTCACAAGCATAGACATAATCACATCAATCTTATCATTCAAGGAAGAGGTTTCTTCAACAGAATTTACCTTCTTACCTTGTGGAGCTCTTTCCGTGTGCCATTCAGAGTAATTTATCATCATATCATCAAGAAGTTTTGTAGCCGCCCCCAATGTGATGGACATAAAGGTACCTCCAGCAGCTGAATCCAATAAATTCCGCGAAGAAAAATTTAGTCCTGCATAGAAGGTTTGGATGATCATCCAAGTAGTCAGTCCATGGGTTGGGCAATTCTTTACCAAAGTTTTCATTCTCTCCCATGCTTGAGCAACATGTTCAGTATCTAATTGTTTAAAATTCATTATGCTACTTCTCAAAGATATAATTTTAGCGGAAGGATAATATCTACCAATAAAAGCATCCTTACATTTAGTCCATGAATCAATACTATTCTTAGGCAAAGATAGCAACCAATCTTTAGCTCTTCCTCTTAATGAGAAAGGAAACACTTTCAATTTAATAATATCACCATCTACATCCTTATACTTTTGCATTTCACAAAGTTCAACAAAATTATTGAGATGGGCAGCAGCATCATCAGAACTAACACCAGAAAATTGATCTCTCATGACAAGATTTAGTAAAGCAGGTTTAATTTCAAAGAATTCTGCTGTAGTAGCAGGTGGAGCAATAGGTGTGCATAGGAAATCATTATTATTTGCATTTGTGAAGTCACACAACTTAGTATTTTCAGGAGTATTCATTTTAGCAACGGTAAATAAAACAAACTAGATAAAGTAAATGCAAGTAACTAATTTTTTTGTGTTTTCGATATAGAGAGCAAGACAATAAATAAAGTAAAACTAGCAACTAATTTTTTTGTATTTTGATTTAGTGCAGCAAACAAAGTAGTAAATAAAATAAAGCAAGACAAAAACAAAGTAAAGAGATTGAGAAGTGGAGACTCCTTGCAGCGTGTCTTGATCTCCCCGGCAACGGCGCCATAAATTTAGCTTGATACGCGTAGATGCACACGTCCGTTGGGAACCCCAAGTGGAAGGTATGAGCGTATAGAAGCAAGTTTCCCTCAGTATGAAACCAAGGTTTAATCGAACCAGTAGGAGCCAAGAAGCACGTTGAAGGTTGATGGTCGCGAAATGTGATGCGCAACACTAGGGATTCCGGCGCTAACGCGGAACCTGCACAACACAACCAAGTACTTTGTCCCAACGTTGAGGTTGTCAATCTCACCGGCTTGCTGTAACAAAGGATTAAACGTATCGAGTGGAAGATGTTTGCAAGAAAATAATAAAACACAATTGCAGTAGATTGTATGCTATGTAAAGAATAGGACCGGGGTCCACAGTTCACTAGAGGTGTCTCTCCCATAAGATAAAAGCATGTTGGGTGAACAAATTACAGTCGGGCAATTGACAAATAGAGAAAGGCATAACAATGCATATACATGATATGATAAATATAGTGAGATTTAATTGGGAATTACGACAAAGTACATAGACCGCCATCCAACCGCATCTATGCCTAAAAAGTCCACCTTCAGGTTATCATCCGAACCCCATTCAGTATTAAGTTGCTAAGCAACAGACAATTGCATTAAGTATGGTGCGTAATGTAATCAACAACTACATCCTTAGACATAGCATCAATGTTTTATCCCTAGTGGCAACAGACATCACAACCTTAGAACCTACTGTCACGATCCCAGGTGTCAATGAAGGCATGAACCCACTATCGAGCATAAATACCCCTCTTGGAGTTAAGAGCAAAACTTGGCCAGAGCCTCTACTAATAACGGAGAGCATGCAAGATCATAAACAACACATAAACAATAGATTGATAATCACCATAATCATAGTACTCTCTATCCATCGGATCCCGACAAACACAACATATAGTATTACGATAGATGATCTTGATCATGTTAGGCAGCTCACAAGATCCAACAATGAAGCACAACAAGGAGAAGACGACCATCTAGCTACTGCTATGGACCCATGGTCCAGGGGTGAACTACTCACTCATCACTCCTGAGGCGACCATGGCGGTGTAGAGTCCTCCGGGAGATGAATCCCTCTCCCAGGTGCCGGAGGCGATCTCCGAATCCCCGAGATGGGATTCGGCGACGTCTCTGGAAGGTTTTCCGTATCGTGGCTCTCGGTACTGGGGGTTTCACGACGGAGACTTTAAGTAGGCGGAAGGTCAACGCGGGGGCCACACGAGGCCCAGGTGGTAGTCGGCCCCGGCCAGGTGGCCACGCCGCCCTAGCTCCTGGGCCCCGTGGCCCCACTTCGTTATCTCTTCGGTCTTCCGAAGCTTCGTGCAAAATAGGACCCCGGGCGAAAGTTTCCCAATTCCGAGAATATTTCCTTACTAGGATTTCTGAAACCAAAAAGCAAAAAAACAACTGGCTTTCGGCATCTTGTTAATAGGTTAGTTCTAAAAATGCATAAATATGACATATAATGTGCATAAAACATGTAGGTATCATCAATAAAGTAGCATGGAACATAAGAAATTATCGATACGTTGAGACGTATCAAACTTGAACCAGACAGGAGTGTGGGGCACAAAATAATTAAACCCACCCAAAAGCTTATTGAGGCAATGAGGGATGCTCAAGAGGGGAGGATCAAGTTCAACAGAGAGAACGATGCCCTGACAAAAGCCCTCGGGAATCCTGAACACGGAGGACGTGTACGAGGCATGCCCGGGGACATTCCGTGGAAAGTAGGGTTCCCCAGAACGATGACCCGTACGGTTACAGAAGCCGTAAGAGAAAGATGGATCGGGATGCAGATGTTGTGGCGAAGTTGGTAACGGAAATGGATGTGATGAAGAAAACCGTGAGTGTACTAGTAGCCGAAAGAGATGCAGCTCGGGCGCAGCATGAAGATCATCCAATGGATCTCGGAAGCCGGGAGCAGAAGAAGCAGCGTGGCTTCCACGGAGGCCCCACCGGCTGGTGCACCGACGATCGAAATTACTGCACCGAGCCTCTGGTCGAAATTACTGCACCGGAGCCTCCTCGCTACCCCGTGGACGATATAAAGGAGATGAAAGCATGTCATCTGTATTATCCTATCGGGAACATGTCCATGAAGGTAGCCATCGGCAGTGCTTTACCACCTGGAGCACTCCACCTCAACAACCCCATTCCAGATGGCTATGCTCGTGTCACGGTGGAGGACATAGTCCAAGGGTTTGAGGACCTGGACATTGACATTGCTACACCTGAAGGGGCGACAAGACTTGGAGATGTCAAGCGCCAGTTCATTCTATGGCAGAAGAAGTTTATCAAGTTTCCAGGCGAGGCGCCAAGGCAAACAAGTCCACCCCCTCCGGTGGTGGTGGCGGCGGCGGTGGTGGTGGTGGTTCACCTACACCTCCTTCACGTCAGCCGACGCCGCCCCCAATTCACCTCCGGCGGGTAAGCAGACGCCACCCCCCAGTCCTCGTCCGGCGGGTGATCGACGCCGCCCAATCCACCTCCGGCGAAGAAGCAGAGGCGTCTTGGGTTATTAACCCGGAGCCTTATGTACCTGCAACCACAAAGATACCAGAGCCATCACTAAAGCCTCTCACCCCGAGGCCTTGGGAACTTAGTGTGGAGCAAAATGCAGCGGTCGTGGCTGCTCAGCATGAGAAATGGCAGGCGGACTGCAAGAAGAAAAGAGAGCCCGAGCCCAAACAAGTATTTTCTGAGAAGGAAAAGAGCTGGGCTAAGTCATTTTTGAACACACCGTCCCAAGCCGCGAAGAATCTGCCTGACGACTATGAACGTGAACTTCGTAGTCAAGCACTCGCGGTCGGGGGGAAACAAGTTGCCCAGCTCGGGGAACAAAGTAAACAGTCGATCGCCCCGCTCATAGTGAAAGCCGCAGGTCCGGAGGACGATGCCCCTGATGTCATAGCAGCTGCGGCAGCACAGGGATTGACTGTAGCGAAAGCCAAAGAACAAGCGGCGGACTTAGGTCTGACTCTTCGTGCAGCATAGGCCTTGATGAGTGGCAATGAAGGACGTAGTATTTGGATATGTGAAGGATGGTCCTCTCGTGAGCCTGCGCAGAAGAGGATCTACCTCGACAAATGAAAGGTCTGCTAAATTGGTACAAGGGTTACATAAAACTTAAAAACGCCAGAGAATATATTTATGCGGAAGTTAGACCTGAGCATCACTTCAAACATTACTATATAACAATTCATCGGAGTGAATTGTTCCAGCTGTTCAATCTGCGCGAGCTCGACAAATCTATCATCAGTTGCTATGTTCTGTAAGTGATTTATTAATTTCTACCCCATCTCGTTCATTGCCTGCACTATAAATATATATATTGTCCTAACTATCTTGTTGTGTACGCTATTATGCAGAATGAAGAAGCGGGAAATGCGAATAAGGCACACCCATGATGTTGGGTTCATTGACCCACAAATCGTTAATTCATATGTGTTAGAACACCACCCCAAAGACGTGGAGGATGACCTGTGGCGGTTTCTTACAAAACAGGAACTCAAAAGTGATATTCTATTTCCTTACCATTTTGGGTGAGTGTTTCTGTCTTGAGCACATTCTCTTTTGTTTACTCCATGCATGGTATGTGGCTAATCGATGAGTTATGCATGACTGTGCATGTATCGTGTCCGCAGGTTCCACTGGATTCTGCTAGTAATTCAAATTCAGAACTCCACAGTTCTCGTCCACGACTCTCTGAATATGGATACGAAGCTTTGGGCCGACATGAGAAAAATGATGCAAAAGTAACTACTTTCATTCGTTTGCGCTCTATATCGATCGGCCTATTTCATTCATCATTTCCTAATATCAAGTAACTAATTAATAACTCTCTTGTTCATTTAATTTTCCTTGCCTCGTAGGGTTTGGAGACGGTTCGTAGATCAAAAGGTCGGTGAATTCAAAAAAGAGCTACATTTTAAAAGGGCAAAGGCTGCGACCGGGGATATTCAGCCACCGGGGACCAATCTATGTGGATACTATGTTTGTGAGAGGATCCGGAGATACACCACCGAGCGGCAGCCGTCTGAGAACAACATCAGGAGGAATAACCTCCGGACGACGCTTACTCCAGAAGCTCGCTTCCGACCACTTCAAGAGGAACTAGCTGGATGGTTCGCCAGAGAAGTCATCGATCCTAGAGGAGAACACTATGTAGAGGACGTAGAACTTTATATGCACTAAATATGTATGGAAACTTGTTCAAAATTGTATATGGTCATCCGATATTGAATATATATTGTATATTCCTCTTGAATTCTTTTTGGTTCTAATTTCAAATTTGTTTGAAATTGTACATTCATATGCATGTATGTAGTACGGTAGAATATGTGAAACTCCTTCAAAATTAAAACCCAAAAGAAATAAAACAATACAAATTAAAAAGAAACCAGATTTAGGGGGAGGGGGTGATGTCTACGGGTGCTTCTATTCTTGTAGACAGTGTTTGGCCTCCAAGAGCAGAGGTTTGTAGAACAGCAGCAAGTTTCCCTTAAGTGGATTACCCAAGGTTTATCGAACTCAGGGAGGAAGAGGTCAAAGATATCCCTCTCAAGCAACCCTGTAATCACAAAGCAAGAAGTCTCTTGTGTCCCCAACACACCAAATACACTTGTCAGTGTATAGGTGCACTAGTTCGGCGAAGAGATAGTGAAATACAAGTAATATGGATGTATATGAGTGGTAATAGCAATCTGAATAAAATATGGCAGCGAGTAAACATGCAACAAAACAGTAAACAAACGGAGATTCGATGCTTGGAAGCAAGGCCTAGGGATCCTACTTTCACTAGTGGACACTCTCAACAATGATCACATAATAGGACTATTCTACACTCTTTTGTTGGATGATGAACGCATTGCGTAGGATTACACGAACCCTCAATGCCGGAGTTAACAAGCTCCACAATGCAATGTTCATATTTAAATAACCTTAGAGTGCAAGATAGATCAACATAATTACACCAAGAACTAACATAGCATGCACACTATCACCATCATGCATATGTAGGAGGAATAATACACATCAATACCATCATAGCAATAATTAACTTCATAATCTACAAGAGATCATAATCATAGCCTATGCCAAGTACTCACACGGTGCACACACTGTCACCATTACACACGTGGAGGAGGAATAAAACTACTTTAATAACATCACTAGAGTAGCACATAGATAATATTCAACTAGATCACATAAAGAGAGAGATGAACCACATAGCTACAGCGGAGCCCTCAGCCCCGGGGGTGAATTACTCCCTCCTCATCATGGAGACAGCGATGGCGGTGAAGATGGCGGTGGAGACGGCGGTGGAGATGACTCCGGGGTACCCCGTCCGGCAGGGTGCCGGAACAGAGACTTCTGTCCCCCGAATCTTGATTTCGCGATGGCGGCGGCTCTGGAAGGTTTCGGGTCCCGTCTTCCGTATCGGTGTTTTTAGGTCAGGGACGAATAAATAGGCGAAGAGATGGAGTCGGAGGGGCCACGGGGTGCCCAGACCACAGGGGGGCGCGCCCCCTGGCCCGCGCCGGGGTGTGGTGGGGGCCCCCCGGCTCCCCTCTCATCCTTCTCCGGTGCTCTGGAAGCTTCCGGGAATTATAAGGTCTTCGGTCTTTATTTCGTCCCGATTCCGAAAATATTTCTTTACTAGGATTTCTGAAACCAAAAACAGCAAAAACAGCAACTGGCCTTCGGCATCTCGTCAATAGGTTAGTTCCGGAAAACGCACGAATATGACATATAATGTGTATAAAACATGTAGATATCATCAATAAAGTGGCATGGAACATAAGAAATTATCGATACGACGGAGACGTATCAGCATCCCCAAGCTTAGTTCTGCTCGTCCCGAGCAGGTAAAACGATAACAAAGATAATTTCTGAAGTGACATGCCATCATAACCTTGATCATACTATTGTAAAGCACATGAGATAAATGCAGAGATTCGAAGCAATGATGAAGACAATGAGTAAACAAATGAATCATATAACAAAGACTTTTCATGAATAATACTTTCAAGACAAGCATCAATGAGTCTTGCATAAGAGTTAACTCATAAGCAATAAATTCTTAGTAGAAAGCTTTGAAACAACACAAGGGAAGATATAAGTTTCAGCGGTTTGCTTTCAACTTTAACATGTATATCTCATGGATAATTGTCAACACAAAGTAATATAACAAGTGCAATAGGTAAACATGTAAGAATCAATGCACACAGTTTACACAAGTGTTTGCTTCTAAGATAGAAAGAATAGGTAACTGACTCAACAATAAAGTAAAAGAATGACCCTTCAAAGAGGAAAGCATCGATTGCTATATTTGTGCTAGAGCTTTGATTTTGAAAACATATAGAGAGCATAAAAGTAAAGTTTGAGAGGTGTTTGTTGTTGTCAACGAATGGTAGCGGTACCTAACCCCTTGCCAACAAACCTTCAAAGAGCGGCTCCCATTTTATTTTTGGGTGGCACTCCTTCCAACCTTTTCTTTCACAAACCATGGCTAACCGAATCCTCGGGTGCCTGCCAACAATCTCATACCATGAAGGAGTGCCTTTTTATTTTAGTTTTATTATGATGACGCTCCTCCCCACCTTTGCTTTCTCAAGCCATGGCTAACCGAATCCTTCGGGTGCCGTCCAACAATCACATACCATGGAGGAGTGTCTATTTTTGTTAATTAATTTGGGACCTGGGAATCCCATTGCCAGCTCTTTTTGCAAAATTATTGGATAAGCGGATGAAGCCACTAGTCCATTGGTGAAAGTTGCCCAACAAGATTGAAAGATAAACACCACATACTTCCTCATGAGCTATAAAACATTGACACAAATAAGAGGTAATAACTTTTGAATTGTTTAAAGGTAGCACTCAAGCAATTTACTTTGGAATGGCGGAGAAATACCATGTAGTAGGTATGGTGGACACAAATGAATATTGGCTCAAGTATTTGGATGCATGAGAAGTATTCCCTCTAACAAGGTTTAGGCTAGCAAGGTTATTTGAAGCAAACTCAAGTATAAAATGGTGCAGCAAGACTCACATATAAACATATTGTAAGCATTATAAGACTTTACATCGTCTCCTTGTTGTTCAAACACCTCAACCAGAAAATATCTAGACTTAGAGAGACCAATCATGCAAACCAAATTTTAACAAGCTCTATGTAATTATTCATTAATGGGTACAAGGTACATGATGCAAGAGCTTAAACAAGATCTATATGAGCACAACAACTGCCAAGTATCACATTATTCAAGACATTACACAAATTACTACATGTAGCATTTTCCGTTTCCAACCATATAACAATTAACGAAGCATTTTCAACCTTCGCCATGAAAATTAAAAGCTAAGAACACATGTGTTCATACGAACCAGCGGCGCGTGTCTCTCTCCCAAACAATCATTTATTCAAACAACAACAAAAAAAACAAACAACAGACGCTCCAAGTAAAGTACATAAGATGTGACCGAATAAAAATATAGTTTCAAGAGAAGAAACCTGATACTTTGTCGATGAAGAAGGGGATGCCTTGGGCATCCCAAGCTTAGATGCTTGGTCTTCTTAAAATATGCAGGGATGAACCACCGGGGCATCCCCAAGCTTAGACTTTTCATTCTTCTTGATCGTAGTATATCATCCTCCTCTCTTGACCCTTGAAAACTTCCTTCACACCAAACTTCAAGCAAACTCATTAGAGGGTTAGTGCATAATCAAAAATTCACATGTTCAGAGGTGACACAAACATTCTTTTCACTTCTGGACATTGCATAAAGCTACTGACATTAATGGATCAAAGAAATGAATCCAACATAGCAAAAGAGGCAATGCGAAATAAAAGGCAGAATCTGTCAAAACAGAACAGTCCGTAAAGACGAATTTAAAGCTGGCACCAGACTTGCTCAAATGGAAAAACTCAAAACTAATGAAAGTTGCGTACATATCTGAGGATCACGCTCAGTAAATTGGCAGATTTTTCGAATTTTCTACAGAGGCCTGTGCCCAGATTCGTGACAGACAGCAATGCTGTTTCTGCGCAGCGATCCCAAATATAACATCAACTTTAGCATAGAAACTTTACTTGGCACAAAAACATGATAAGGAGAGGTTGCTACAGTAGTAAACAACTTCCAAGACACAAATATAAAACAAAGTACTGTAGCAAAATAACACATGGGTTATCTCCCAAGAAGTTCTTTCTTTATAGCCATTAAGATGGGCTCAGCAGTTTTGGTGATGCACCCGCAAGAAATAGTATTTGAAGCAAAAGAGAGCTTCAAGAGGCAATTCAAAACACATTTAAGCCTAACATGCTTCCTATGCAGAAGAATCTTATACACATATGAATTCATGAAGAGCAAAGTAACAAGCATAAGAGGATAAAACACGAGTAACTTAAAGATTCTCAACATAAAGAGGGGAAACTTAATATTATTAAGATGCATGTAACCATATTTCCCTCTCTCATAATAACTTTCAGTAGCATCATTGATGAAATCCACAATATACCCGTCACTTAAAACATTCTTATCATGGTTCATATGCATAGAAGTATCATTAATTTTGGCATAAGAAGAGTTATTCTCATTAATAGTAATTGGAGCAAGATTATTATCAAGAATTTGAACATGGTAAACAAGTTGCATATTAAAAGAATTGTTTTTGGTAATCCAATCATGACTATGACAAGTTTCATAAGGATAGTTATAACCTATATCATAGCATTCTTTATAATAATCATCAAAGATCGGAGGCACAGTGTCATCATAAGAAATAGAATAGTTATCTTTCACAGTCGGTTTATCTATGACATACCATCATTGTTATTAGAAGGAGATGTATCAAGAACATAATGACCAGTAGCAAAAGGATTTTCAAACACCTCTTCCCCAAGCTTAGAGCTTTCTATATCATTATGGGAGGAAGCATGGATAGCACTGACACTATGGCAATTATTATCATTTTCAGAATTAGTTTCCCAGAGATTTGTAATATCAAAAGTAGTATGCTCATTCAAATCATGATCGCTAATGTATGTAAAGGGCATAGGAAGATCATCATATTCAGATTCATTATCACAATAATCATTAGGAGCAACATACTTACGGTTACCTAGCGTTATCTCATTCACGCGGGGATACGCCGTTACCTCTTTCTTTTTATTCTCCTTCTTCTTCTTCTTCTTCTTCTTCTTCTTCTTCTTCGTTCCCTTCTTCTTCTTCTTCTCTTCTTCTCCTCGTTCCTTCTTTAGGAGGAAGAGGCTTGAAGGGTGGCTTGTCCGCATAACCTGATTTACTTTTAGAAACAATAGAAGAAACTTGGGAGGATCCCTCCTTTTCATTAATTAATTGAAAACACACAGCGGTCCTATCATATTTGGCAAGGTGTCATCTTCTAAAATATTTTGTATGTAAGTATTTGTATGGCTATTATCAATGCAATAAGAAAGACAACCATGCAGGACATCATCAATATCAAGATCGTTAATATTTAACAAAGAAATTTTTCTTGATAACTCTTCACACTTCAAAAATAAGGTAAGTTCATCATGCTGATTAGGAATAATTTCATCATCACAATACAAATTTGCAGCACTCATGGGGTTTGAATTATCATTGGAGGAACATTGAAAATTAAAATGACCAACTCTATGGCAAAGTTCACAAATAAAAGGATAGAGGGCACACACTTTTTCTCCAAGATCATCTAGAGCTCTAGACCACTTTCTAGTTTTTTCATTTCTGTGATGGATACAATATTCATCTTCTATTTGATTAATTCCACAAGGTCTATGTATTCCACAAAATTAACATGCTTATAGGAAATAGCATTCTTAGGAGTTTGAGCATGCTTATTGCAATCATTAACAACAATGTCATTCTTCATGCTTTTAAAAGGTTCATGATACTTATCAAAATTCTTTTTAGGCAATTCTAAATGAGAAGCAAAGGCTTTATAAAGATTTGCAGCAACTTGAGAGTCAAGACCATAAGTAGCACTCATATTTCGAAATTTATCAGTATTCATAAAAGTTTCAATGCATTCATAATCATAATTTATACCTGACTCTTTACCTTTGTCGTTCTCCCAATCTTCAGCGTTCTCCTTAATCCGATCAAGAAGGTCCCTTTTAAACTCTTCTTTATTGCTCGTGAATGATCCAGAACAAGTAGTATCCAGCAAGGTCTTATCTTGAAAAGAAAGTCTTGCATAGAAATTATCAATGATGATATTACCTGGAAGCTCATGGTTGGGGCATTTGAGCATTAAAGTCTTCAATCTCTCCCATGCTTGGGCAATACTCTCCATCATGAGGCCAAAAATTATATATATGGTTTCGATCTTTGTGAATTTCACTTGGAGGATAGAACTTGGAATAAAATAGAGGCACAATATCCTTCCAATCAAGAGAGCGCCCGTCCTTCAATAGTTTATACCAATGCGCCGCTTCACCAGATAGCGACATAACAAATAATTTCTTTCTAACTTCATCCATTGAAATACCTGCACACTTGAATAACCCGCATAATTCATGCAAAAACAGAATGATTCCTAGGATTGACAGCTTCCATCCCCTTCATAGCGGTTATCCATAACACGTTCAATAATTTTCATAGGTATTTTAATACGGAATACTTTCAGCAGGTGGATTTAAAATATCAGAAGCATCATTAAAGTTATATATGGGAGATAAAGCATTATCAGAACAAAATATTTCTTCCAAAGCTAGGAGCTAAAAAGATTATTTTTGTAAACCAGCTTCCCAAGCTTAGACTTCTTCATAGCATTAGCAGTAATTGCATTCATACTAATAACATTGCTACTATCATGTAAATAAGGTTCCATAGGTTTTTTAATTTTTGTATCAAACCATCCATGTCTTAAATCAGGAAATAGAATAAGAAGCTCTTTGTTGTCCATTATGCCTAACTAGTGTAAACAAGAAACCAAATGTCGCAATTGCAGAGTCTAAAGGAAATAGCTTCGAGCACACACACAATGGCTTTAAAAGCGTTACTGAACCGGAGTATGAGTGCCTTTACCTTTCCTCCCGCAACGGCGCCAAAGTGCTTGATGTCTACTTGCTTCTTATTCTTGTAGATGTTGTTGGGCCTCCAAGAGCAGAGGTTTGTAGAACAGCAGCAAGTTTCCTTTAAGTGGATTACCCAAGGTTTATCGAACTCGGGAGGAAGAGGTCAAAGATATCCTTCTCAAGCAACAATCACAAAGCAAGAAGTCTCTTGTGTCCCAACACACCAAATACACTTGTCATGTATAGGTGCACTAGTTCGGCAAAGAGATAGTGAAATACAAGTAATATGGATGTATATGAGTGGTAATAGCAATCTGAATAAAATATGGCAGCGAGTAAACATGCAACAAAACAGTAAACAAACGGAGATTCGATGCTTGGAAGCAAGGCCTAGGGATCCTGCTTTCACTAGTGGACACTCTCAACAATGATCACATAATAGGACTATTCTACACTCTTTTGTTGGATGATGAACGCATTGCGTAGGATTACACGAACCTCAATGCCGGAGTTAACAAGCTCCACAATGCAATGTTCATATTTAAATAACCTTAGAGTGCAAGATAGATCAACATAATTACACCAAGAACTAACATAGCATGCACACTATCACCATCATGCATATGTAGGAGGAATAATACACATCAATACCATCATAGCAATAATTAACTTCATAATCTACAAGAGATCATAATCATAGCCTATGCCAAGTACTCACACGGTGCACACACTGTCACCATTACACACGTGGAGGAGGAATAAAACTACTTTAATAACATCACTAGAGTAGCACATAGATAATATTCAACTAGATCACATAAAGAGAGAGATGAACCACATAGCTACAGCGAGCCCCAGCCCCGGGTGAATTACTCCCTCCTCATCATGGAGACAACATATGCGGTGAAGATGCGGTGAGACGGCGGAGATGACCGGGCAATTCCCGTCCGGCAGGTGCCGAACAGACTTCGTCTCCCGAATCTTGATTTCGCGATGCGGCTCGGGAAGGTTCTCGGGTGCGTCTTCCAGATCGGTGTTTTTAGGTCAGGGACGAATAAATAGGCGAAGAGATGGAGTCGAAGGGCCACGGGGTGCCCACCACAGGGGCGCGCCCCCGGCCCGCGCCGGTGTGGTGTGGGGCCCCCTGGCTCCCTCTCATCCTTCTCCGGTGCCCGGAAGCTTCCGGGAATTATAAGGTCTTCGGTCTTTATTTCGTCCGATTCCGAAAATATTTCTTTACTAGGATTTCAAACCAAAACAGCAGAAAGAACTGCCTTCGGCATCTCGTCAATAGGTTAGTCCGAAACGCACGAATATGACATATAATGTGTATAAAACATGTAGATATCATCAATAAAGTGGCATGGAACATAAGAAATTATCGATACGACGGAGACGTATCAGGGGGCTAAACCCTAAACCCTGCGGAGGCCTTTAGTCGCGGTTGGCCAGAAGAACCGCGACTAAAGGTCCTCCGCCCGGCCTCGCCGCCGCCCACGGGACGGCCTTTAGTCGCGGTTCTGGGGGCCTTAGTCGCGCCTAATTGGTCAGTGTTGCGCAACCGCGACTAATGGCCTTGCCAACCGCGACCAAAAGCCATTTTTCTACCAGGGGGGGGGGATGAGGCTATACACACCCCTACCGATGGGTACCATGGTATTTATTCCCGAGACAAATGTCCAGATATCCCCCAAATAGACAAGGAATGTTGGAAAAAATACGGACCGACGACAATATAGGCACATTTCACATTAACATTCAAACAGCCAACTTGATGTCTCAACAGCGTTTTTTTAGGTAGATGTCTCAACAGAGTTAATTTCAGAGCCCTATGCTTATGTTGGTGCGGGTGAAGTAGCCCTGATATAGCGGCTGAGCCGGTTTTCAGGAAAATCTCACGGTAAAACTGTTCTCGTCTATGTCTTAGAAATGTGCTGTTCTCGTCGCCCACATGATTTTTTTTCTTAAAAAAAACTTAACATCGATAGCACAGTCGTTTTCCATAGCACAGAACTCTTTCCGAAGTTCGGACTAGAGTTGTTGAAGAATTCGTTTCCGTATCCTGCAAGATATAGTACTCCTACTCCTTAATCTTCAGCAGCTCACCACCACATAACTCAGCCGAAACCCACGACGCAAAAGCCTAGTCCAATACAACCCTACGACCCGGCGCCGCGCCAAATTGTTGCAGCAGAACAATGGCGGCGGCAGCACCCCCTTGCAGCACGGTCGTAGGACCAGTCTGCCGCCGTGCAAAGCGCGCACGCACTGAGCTCGCCGACCCGCCGCCGCCGGACGCGCTCTCCGCCACCCACACCAATTGGTACGCACTAGGAATTTAGGTTTCTGTTTCTTCTCGCTCCATCATTCTTTCAGTATTCCCTGAAAAAAACAAACTCTCTCATCGATATGAAGACTGACAGGAGATGATTCGTTGTGGTTTTCAGGAGGGACTGGGCCAACCTCACGGCCGGGCCAGCCGGCTTGATCGTCGAGCGCATCCTCGCGGACGATGTCGCTACCTACCTACGCTTCCGTGCTGTGTGCGCCTCATGGCGGTGTTCCACCCTATCCCCGCGCGTGGACATCTTGGACCGCCGGTTCCACCCTCGACGGTGGATTATGCTCCCCGAGGTCTTTGCGACCCAAGTCAAGCGCCGCGACTTTATGAACGTCTTGACTGGGGAGCGCATACGGGTGGACATCCCTGGGCTCCGCTACCAGTTTGTGTTCGGGCACACCTTTGACGGCCTTATCCTGCTGTGCCAAAAGGGCACGGGCGCCGTCCGCCTCCTGAACCCTCTCACCCGGCAGCTCACCACCTTCCCCAACGCCACCTCATTGTTGTGTTCGCCCAATAACAAGAATAGCACGTGGATATCAAGCAGTGGATCAATCAAGTTGAAGGAATTACAGGCGTTCAGCGCCGGCCTTGCTGACAGCTCAACGCTAGCGCTTCACTTCCAGTACCATGAGCTAGCCGTCGCCAAGCCCAATGATGAGAGGTGGAGCCGATGTTCTCCATACATGTATTGCACTTACTCAACATTATACTTTGCCAATCGCTTCTATTGCTTCACCGATATGGGCCTCATGGTGGTGCACATCACCGACGCCAAGAAGCAGCCACAGCTAGCGATGGCGGTCGAGGTGGACAAAGACTTCTTTTGCCCATACAAAAACATGAACCTTGTGGATAATGATGGCCAAATGATTTTGGTCTGCCGAAACTATGGTTTAAACTATCCAAAGAAGTACGATGTGTACCTGGTGGATCTCGACGAGGGGAAGATGGTGCCCATGATCGGGCTGCATGGTCGAGCCTTGTTTGTCTGTCACTTTGGCGCCGGTAGTGGTCATGCCCTATCGGTGCACGCCGGGCTGTCCGCATCCATCAGTGCTGACACAATATACGAGTGTACAGAAATAGGTGAGGGGGCACACTGCAAACCAAGAATTAGCGCCTACGATCTGTGGCGGGAAGAGTGGACCAAGGAAAACTTCTACGCCTGCCAGGGCAGCATTGTAGACTATCTATCACGCTACATCTGCCGCTCAGAGGCAAGTCCTAGTGTCGGGGCTGCTGTTTCTGGTCCATGGAAGCGGAAACGGATGCGCAAGGCCAGCCCAAAGATAATTGGGAGCGAGTGGGTGAACTAGGACGAGACCAAATAGGAAGTGGAAACCAGCATTGAAGATGCATACACAAATACAACGAACAAGTGTATTTCAAATATTATGACGCACAGACAAGTTGGTTTAGGAAATACGTTCCGATAGATCGACTAAACAGATGCAATTCAATGAAATTGTGCACCATACCTTGATCTTTTAATAAAGGAAACCCACTCCGCCACATTCACAACCACAGCGGCCTCAGCAGTGGTGCGGAGGCGCAAGAGCCAGAGCACGGGCAGAAGAAACGGAGAGAGCGGACAATGCAGGGCCATAAATTTATACAACATGCATACAAGCATCAAAATAAATCAACTTCCACCAATCCATAACCATATAACTCGGCGGTTTTTGGAGAGTCTGTAATTCAGATGTTGTCTTGGCGGTGGATGTATTGCTGTTGTTAGGTCTGAGATACTGTAGCGGGACTTTTGTTTCTTAGTTTTCTTTTCTTGTTTTTGGCTGTGTGCATCCGTAGTGTCATTAGTGTGGTGCGTTGTTGTAGAGGCTAGGTGTAATTGGTATATTTCTTGATATTAATATATTTCCTTTATCGAAAAATATAACTCGGCTGAAACCAGCACACACCAAATAGTCCAACACGTTGCGATCGAGCTCTGCAAAAAAATTAAACTTGACGTGACTATTTACAGAGAACCTATACCTGTTGGTGTTGGACGTCAGTGACTTTTGAAAGGCAACGAGCAACTATTTGACCATCGTGAAAAAGACAGATACAAATTATCGAGGGTAAGAGATGAATCTGATGACAACGTACTTGTTGGCATCTCACACATTCTAGAATTTTAACTTATAAATAAGCTCCACAGTCCTACTTTAGAAACCTCTATTATGATATTTATTAGGCTATGCGTTGTAAGGAGATTACTATTACATTTAAGCATATGAAAAATGGTCATTTGCACATAAAAAGACAGCGTGAAAATCCATTTGCACAAAATGTATCATAGATGAATGTGATGTTGTCATCTGAATTAAGCGTTGGTATTCTTAGAAACAGTATAGTTTATTGAAATGCCCTTAAGTAAAACTATATATAAACTAACACAGTGTTTATGAAATGTAGTTCTATTGTACTGTATGTATTTGCAATGGCATACATTTGAATTCGATAGTAGTCAATTTTGAGTTATATTTTCCTTTTCATGATGCATGTGTTGCAGATACAATAGAATAATAGCAATCAAGATTGTGTCGATGAAACTAATAAATTTTGTTAGTAAATAATCTATAATAAGAAAAAATATTTAGTATAATTAGGCGGTGGGATTTTTTCCACTAGCTTTGCGTGCTCCAAACTCCAGTGATATGGAAAGACGTACAGATAATATGTAGAAGAAGGAAATGCATTCATATGTGTGGTCATGACAAACCCTAATTAGTGTTGGTCAGAAGTGTTTAGTGGATCAGCTTTAACCGATGAGATCCAAACCCTCCTAAACCAGTTCACGTTACATGTGCGTATCGAGTTAGCGTCGCTCCTGGCAGATTAATCACCATGGCCCACGGGCTCTAGATACCTTGCAGTTCTCCTAACGTCGTCCATCCTTCTTCGTCAACATTGTCCCCTAGTGACTGCATCCGTTGCCGCCGTCCGCTTGTAGCTTCTGCCACCGTTGAGTCAATAAGGTCTTGTTTGGTACAACATTTGTTTGTGCAGATTAGTGGAGATAATACTCTAGACTATTGGGTGAATCACAATCGTCATCCAATCCTCACAAAATTCCATCCCTAATTGACTAGATATGAGTAGAGTATAACATAATTAAAATTGTGTTGCTTAATTTTTATGGTTGAAGTTCGTCCTCCTTATTCTTTGAAACAAAAGGTAGTTGAAGTTTTAGGTAAATAACCAATTTTTAGGTAAATAACAAATTTTTCCTATTCCGAATATGTGTGATGATCACCAGCAACACATACATCCACCATCAGACTCACTAGTCAAACGTACATAGACACATACACACAGTGCATTAGAGCATCTCCATTTGTCTCCCCGACGAGGCCCCCGAGCGACTATTTTCCCATCCGAACGGCGAAAAATGGCTCAGCCGCGCTCTCGGTTCCTCGTTTTCCCCCGGGCCTTCATCCATCCGGGCCACGCCAACCCCGGCCATCAAGGCGCGGGGAGTCCTGGACGAAGGAAGACGCAAACACCGAGAAATCTCTCCGTTTCACTTCGTTTCGCCGCAGAGGTGGACCCACCCGGCCAGCACACGCATCGTCTTCCGCGCGCAGGCTGCCGCCGGTCCGCCGCCGCGACGCGTAGCATCCACGGCGGCATGTCCAAATTCGCCAAATACCGTCGCCGCACACGTAGCACCACTCTTCCTCGGCGAGATCCATGGCGTTCAACGAGCAAGACGGCGCGGCCAACAACGGCTTTCTCCGGCGGTCTTCCACGCGTGGGAGGTACACTCCTCCACTGGGCGGGGTACCGCCCGCCGGACACGAGCCTCCCACGCGTGTGGCGGCTGTGCAGCGACGTTAATCCCGCCGCCGCCCTGTGCCACGCCTCGACGCCGCTATCGAGAGGTCCGATACATTGTCGATCAGAGCGCCGAGCCACGCTACCACCCCGACAACTACACGAGATGGAACTCCTATTTCCTGCGGCGGTGGGATTTGAATTCCCCCGACCGAATTTGAAATATATTCGAATTCGGCCTCTATGTATGAACTTCGCCCTCTATATAGTAAATATCATTAAATTTAGTCTAAATTCAATTGTTTTTAGCCGTATTTCGTCAAGCTTTTGTTTTTCAAATTTAGATTGGTGTCTTCGCCTGAGATCACGGCTGGGAAAACTCGTCCTCCGAGACCAATTTTACGTCCAATCCGGAGAAAATTTACCCCGGATTTCGGGCGTGAGTACGCCGATCGAGTGGAGATGCTCTTACATCTATGCGGCCATGGCTTTTGCCGTCGACATGAACATGCCCCTCTTGGGCGTCAAGAAGGCGAGCATCATTGTCATGTCCGGCGTGCACTGCCGCACGATCTCATCTGCCGCGTACTCCCTTGCCCACCGGCACAGCGCCGGGTGCGTCTCGTCGGCGAGCAGGGTCACCCCGGCCATCTCCTCGAATACAGGCAGCCACAGCGCCACCCCGCTGGCGGCGATGTCGAGGAACCCGATGGCGTCACCTCCGAAGAACCTTTTCCCCTCCGGCAGCTGCGCCTCCAGCAGCGTCAGGCTCTCCCTCGCCGACGTCGCCAGAGCCACCTGCGCCTCGCCGGGCTCGGTCCAGAGCGCCACCCACAAGGCCTTCCACAGCTGCAGATACAGAGCAAGACTCGTGTTCGTGCACTGAACATCGCAATGACTGAATTTATCCCCTGCACTGAATAAACTTGCTCACCTTGTCGTCGACGAAGCGGGCCCAGAAGCGGGCGGCGGCGCGGGCGAGGGGGTCGGCGGGGAGGAGGGGCGGGCCGTGGAAGGCCTCGTCGACGTATTCGACGATCACGAGCGACTCCGGGATGGAGCGGTCGCCGTGGAGGAGCACGGGGACCTTCTTGTGGACTGGGTTGTGGGCGAGCAGGAGGTCGCTCTTGTTGGCCATGTCGTCCTGGAGGAGCTCGTAGGGCACGCCCTTGAGCCGCAGGGCCACCTCGGCGCGGTGCACGTACGGGCTGAGCCAGCCGATGAGCTTGACCGCCGGCTGCTCAGGCATCTTGGCTGCTGCCTCCTCCATGTCCGGTGGCTTCGTCAGGTTTGGAAGAATATATGTTTGGTCATGGTGTGTTTTGAGGAAGCTTCCCGGTAGGCACGGAATCTTGGCATCCACGGCAGGACGAAGCTGCCGACAGTGCCTCGCATGAAGAGGTGGAGTTTCCATGTGCCGAGACGGGCATTGGACTGGTCATGAATCCATCGACAGAGTCGAGTATCGAGCAGAATACTGATTGCTTGCTCTCATCTCCGGCGAAGATTCAGAAACAAAACGAGTGCGTAGCTGCCTGCATACACGTATCGTCGTGCAGCTCGAACTTAACTATACAAGGATTTGCATTTCTGTGAAGTGGAGGACAAACGTTTACAATTACTCTAGAGTACTGTGAATGAACCAACCACCAATTAATTTCGCTTGATCCTGGCCAGAAACGAGTGCACATATAGATTAGCAATTAGCCAACTTTTACTCATACTGTTACTGCCGTGTTCTTCATGATAGTAAGTACAACACTTGACCAAGTCAATTGATATGTGCAGTTCTCTTTTGTTTGCTTCATCTTCACCAATGACCAACTGAACCAAACAACCCGCGCGCTCAGATCGGCCACAGACTCGTTAACCTGCTCCATATGGCCACACCTGAAAGCCTTCTCGCAACTCGCCGTCACATTAGTTAACAGTAAAATGGAACCACTATGGCCTCTCCACATCAATTCTGGCTCGTCAACCCTCCGATCCAGAAATCCAACGAACCGAATACCGTTCCTGAAATAAAGCGCCCCTTTTCGTTCCCAAAGCGGCCCCCAAATCATGTGTCTTACTCAGCTGCAGCTATGGTACACGAGTATTGCAATGTTCAGTACACGAGTTTGGGGGCTCGGTCCACAGCGCCACCCACAAGGGATTTGGGGCGTCCCACACAAAATTTCGTTCAACCGCACATTTTAAAGCCTTCTTTCGTCCAGCGTGACCCGATACGGTGTCCGGTAACCCGAGCTCATCCCCACTCCACAAGGGACGCTCTGGGCATGCCGGTTAGAACGAAATGCGAGGGGAGAAGACGCGGGCCCAACGCGTCAGCGGCACATTCTAGTTTAACCTAACCATGGCACGCAACGACGGTTAAGTTTCCGAAGAGGTGCAACGAAGCGTCTCATCGCACCTAGCTCTCCGCGCTAGCGTTAATGAGCGACACCCCTCCCCTGCCTCCCTCCGGCCTATAAAAGGGGCGCTCTTGCATCGTCCCTCACACACAAACCCTAACGCCTCTCTCCCCAACCCTAGCCGCCACCATCTAAAGAGTTGACGCCATGGCTGGTAGAGGCAGAGGTCGAGGCCGAGATAGCAGCCACGGCAGAGCTGCACGGTCGCCGTCACCTCTGACATTATCATCTGCATCGTCGGACCTGCAGGAAGAGCACCAAGTGTTATTCGAGTTCGTCGTCGTCCTCAAGGGCGACCCACTTGGCATCCAAAGGCTACCGGACAAGTTCGATGAGTTCATCACCGGCAATGAGCCGGCCGCGCTGCATCTGCGGGAGGCTGCCTGCGACTGCTGCCGGTGACCGGTGGACGTGCTCTTCGACGGGTGTGGCAAGATGTACCTCCACACTAGTTGGGAGAAGGTCGCGCGCTACCACGACCTCGAAGCCGGCTGTGTGCTCACATTTTCGTACCAGGCGAGGGGGATATGGGCGTTAAGGTGTTCGATGACACGCTCTGCCCCTGGCACTACCACGGCGACAACGATGAGGGGGGTGATTAAACACACCGAGTGTTCTTTCTTGGCAGCGAAAATGGTCACGGAAGGATTTGGTATTGCTCATATTTTACAAGAGATACTTACTTATAAGTCTGACTGTCGTTGCCTAATCGACGGTACCTCCGAGGAGGGATCCTCACGAGGGGGAGAAGAAGTAGGGGCCATAGGGCGGAGTGCACACGGGACGGTGGTACGCGAGTTACCCAGCTTCGGAACACCTGCACGATGACAGGGCCTACTGCGCTTGTCCTGAATTATCCGGGCGCTCGCGTTGTTACAATGAGTTGTGTTTTGTGCCTCTAGGGCTCGGGATCCGGCTTATAAAGGCGCACGGGATCTAGGGTTTACATGGAGAGTCCTAGCCGGATTACGATAGCCTAACTACGGTACAATATCTTGCCGTGCACGTCACGGATCCGCCTTCCATATACGTCGTACTGGATCCGGGTCCCTCATGGGCCTCCATGGATCCGGTTACTCCTATGTCGGTATGGATCCGGCTTACGATCCCGGGCGGACTTCTTCCTTCATGATCAACAACAACTGGGCCGCCCGATGGGCCACATGCCTCATCACCGTCTGTGGGGCCACCCGGGCTTGCCGGATCTAGGCACCGTCGATGGTACACCCATGAAGTATACCCACAACAGAGCCCCCGTAGTTCTCCGAGTTTCGTGCAGCTTCCGCCTTGCTGGTCCAACACGATCTCCGGCAAACGTTGGTAACGCGGAGAAACTTGAAGAGCTCCAACTTTGCATTTTCTTCTTTTTCCAACTTATAGCCGGAAAATGCTCCCATCCCGCGGGACTTCATCCATCGACGTTCCAAAGAACATTTCCGGGTTACTCCCCGCTCGAACGAGAGCCAATTTATCCTCACGGAATTACCCGGAATCTTAAAAGACTCAAACGGCTTCGGAAATTCTTCATCTTCAGATCACAATCAACGGAAGTTCCTTATTCCCCGCGCACAACTTCCTTATTTCCCACGCTAAATTTTCGCAGACGCAAATCTTCAGCCGGAATTTTCGGGAGCGCGCAGTCAAATCACCTCCACGTCGTTTTACCGCATTTAACCTAAACACGTGTCAACCATCCAACGGCGTGACCGTTCGTTTCACCGTCGATCCGATCCCGACCGAGCGCGCCTATAAATACCCCGCGGCCCGGTAAAAATTCATTCTTTCACCCTCTCACCACATCGTCTTCCTCCTCGCGCCGCCCGTCGATCTAAACTCCGGCGAACTTCGTCACGGTGAACTTCGCGCGCCGCCGAACCGAGGCTCTCTTCGCACCAAGATTCTCACGTTTGAACGAGAAACTCGCTCCGCCGCCGATTCGTGGTTACGCGAGTCGATCTCCTCCAAGTTCAGCGACCTCATCTCCGCCGGAGCTCCGTCGGGCCACCGCGCCATTAGCGGTAAGTACGCCGGCCTTGTAGAAGACAACCTAGTGTAGAAGATAGGTTCAGTGATCCGGGTACTCAAACACTTTGTATGGGTGCAGCCGGAAGCATGCCACTCGAATCGTCACTTTGCACTGGTAGCTCTTCGAGTAGCCCGGATCTCAACCAATTAGAGCCCATATGCCCGGATCCCATATCATTCCTGCCACCATATATTTCCGACTTAAGACTAGCTCAACCTTTTTCCGCATCTTCCAGCACCGCTCCAAGCCGGATCCCTTCCCTCCAAGAGCTCCAAGAAGAACTTGAAGGGCAAGCTCGGATGGCAGCTAAGGTACAGGAGACGGAAAACAAGAAGGCGTCCAAGGCCCGGATCCGCGAAGGAGAAAGGGGTCAATGGTGGCCTTGCGAGACTACCGACGTGGAGCTTAGAGAGCTCCAGAACGAAGGAATGATCTCCTCACATTGGAGTTTCACACGTGATTCCGTCGTCCCCAAGCCAGAAACCGGAGAAGTTGTCATGACTAAGGCTTGGGTGGAGCGCGGACTTTCACTCCCTTGTTCGGAATTTTTTCTCTCCATCCTCAGCACCTACGGGCTCCAGCCCCACAACATCTGCCCGAATTCATACCTTCTCCTGTCCAACTTCGTGACTCTCTGCGAAGGACACCTTGGGATCCGGCCAGACGTCAAGTTATGGCAGTTCTTTTTCCGGGTGAAGAAAGAAACCAAAGAGAAAGCAATGGTGAACTGCGGAAGCATGACGTTCATGCTCCGCCCTAGCCGCATGTACCCTGCCCATGACTCGCATGAGTCCGTCCGGTACTGGAACGCCGGATGGTTCTATGAGAGGAATGCCTCAGTTCCGAAAGTCCACGAGGGTCTGCCTCGTTCATCAACGAACCTCCGGAAGAACTCGCAAGCTGGAGCTTCGTCCCTTCGCTCGCCCAGACCCCACTGGAGAAGGCTGCGCGGAGAATCTCCTGGCTAGTCCACGACGGGCTAACCGGAGCCCAGCTCACACTTAGCTGGTTTTCCCGGAGAATCCAGCCTCTACGCTACAACGCGCGCCTGATGTGCGCATATACGGGGCGGATGATCCTCTCCGGGTTACCCGCCACGATCTTCCGGCCGACTCTCTGAAGAGAAGGATCAAGACGTTGGTGAAGATTCCGAGGGGCCAACAGGTCCCGGAACTAACCAAAGACATTTTTACAAACGACCAATGTCCTCCGGTAAGCGTCCTTTTCACTGTTTCAAACTTCACAAGCTTTTGGATGTTTAACTTAACTTTATTCATTTTCCCTCCAGCTCAATACTTTGGCGGAGGAAGACTTTCGCGCCATTCTCCGTGTTCCCGTCACTGAAGACACGGCGGAGGAGGCTCCGGATGACGAGGAGGAGGAAGAGGAACATGCACCTCGCAAGGCGGCCCCTCGACCTACAAAGCGTCCCCGCGCCAAGGCTTCCGGCTCTGAAGTCGGAGCTAGCGGCGAGGCCTCCGCCAAGAAACCGAAGACGGTAAAACCACCTCCGCTAGACTCAAGGAAAGCGGAGCGTGCACGTATACGGATGCTCTCAACAGCCGGCCAAGGCACGCGCCCCATTATCCCCGGCGCCCCGTAAGTTTCCGAGCATGACACGATTTTAACTTAGCGAAATTATCTCTTGTCTGAATCCTTTCACTTGTTTGCAGGAACCCGAAACCCGCCGCCACGCGGACCGCCAGCCAGGAGCCCATTACCAAATACATGAAGAAATCTCCGGCAGTCGGTCCAGCTACTCCGGCTCCGCCAAGTGCCTCTCACCCCACTCCTCAGCCATCTCCTCCTCAGGCTGACCCGTCTCCCCTCCCGCCACCGACACTCCACCGGAAATAATTCCGGTCAGCAGCGACAAGGTAGGTGGAGAAGATCCCAAGGCCAAAGGCCCTGCCCAAGAAGATGCAAGAGAACAAGGCCAAGGAGGGGCTGAAGTCACTTCTTCTGAGAAGGCCGGAGATGGCGCTGGCGACATCGTCGTTTCCGAAGAACTTCGGAGATCCGGCTGACATCACTTCCACCCCCAAAGCGTATGCTACCAAGTTCTTCAACAAGCTGTCCGAGGCGGAGGAATGGGAGCTTGAACAAGACCTGCTCAACGCCATGCTGAACAATGCCTGGGGGAAACCTGATGCCGCGACATCGGAGATCCAAGATTTTAAAAAGGATGTCGGCCAGTTCTTCGACAAGCTCGTCTGTAAGCAAAAGGTACTCCCCAGCCCCAAGCATGTATGCGGAAACTGAAATAATAGTTAGCGCTTATATGCTTAGAGAAAAAGGTACTTCCGGGAAAGTTTTCAAATTGAACCAGCAGCCCCCAAGCATTATGGCGGAAAGATTCCGGCAATGATGCTTTAAAAGAAACCACTGCTACAAAGCGGAATTTTTACTCCTGCACTGTGTAAATTTTACAGAACAAAGAGCGCCGCACTACGAGCTACACAAGAACATTGCTCAGCGCCGCGTAACTCCGAGTCAGGAAAATATCCGATCAAGGATGAAAATGCAGAGCTGGCTAAACAACTGGCAGACGCCCAAGGTTGGTTTCCGCCTTCTTCGTTGTTTAACCAAATTCCGACTTTGAACCTGTTATTTAACTGATGCTTTTTTAGGCGCATCCTCCTCCCTGGCAACAACTTCGACTGAACTTGAGAACCTGCGCTCCTCGTACCAAGACTTGGAGACGAAGCTAAAGGAGGCGGAACTTAAGAGAGAGCAAGCCGAAAAGCAGCTGGCGGAGAAAAACTCCGAGCATGTCAAGGAAAAAGGGGAGCTGAAATTGAAGCTAAACGTTGACAGTGAAACTATCAAATCTCAGCAAAAAGAGCTCAATGGACTCCGGAAGTATATGGAGACCGCAGAACAGCACTGGGATTTGCTCAATGAGAACATCTTGGGTACCGATACTAGAACCTTGCCCAGATATTTGTTCCGACATTTTACTTTATGCTCGAAACTGTATGCTTATATCCTCACTGTTTTATGCAGAGCCGCTTGGGTATTCTGAAGAGCGCCGGAATTTGTTCCCGCGAGATGACCTTCTTCAACTTGCAGGCGATGACTGCAAAGATCTCATCTCCGCCTCCCGCAAGATATGTTATAACTTATCCATCAAGAGGAGTCGTACTTGCGACGTCCGGAAACTTATTGGAAAGATGGATGTTCTGCCGGAGCTGGTGACGGATCTGCAAGCGTCGTCAGCCCGAGGCGCAGCTGCAATGGCCCTGACCATGTGCCTAGCACATCATGCGGATCTTGATCTTGATCAGGTAACCACGGGCGTTCCTCCAGATGCGGATGTTAGCGCTCTCCTGGATGCAGTGAGCGGCTACGACACCCGTATCGCGCGCAGGATCCGGCATGAGGAATTCTACGACAAGGTCGTCCTTCCTGCTGACGAGTCCTTAGAAGCAGAACTTCAGAAGGAGCTTGCTGCCAAGGCGCGACCTGCGGAATCCGGAACCCAGTTTACCTGGACCAGCTCCAAGAATGCTCCCCAAGAGGAACCCAAGACCAGCACTGCTGCCTCTGAAGAAAGTGATGAGGACGTGTCTTCTCCGGCCGAAGGCGCCAAGGAACAGGATCCAGAGGGCAGGACTTCTCCGGCTAAGGGGAATGAGAACTTTTATTCCTGCGGAAAAACAATGCATCATTTTGGCCCCAGCGAGGGTTTGTAATAAGACTTTTAAATTCTTAAGTAGCTAGGAACGAAACGATTATGCATGGGGCGGAAACACTTATCCTGCTATCCGTTTAACATTATCAGCCTGGGAGACCCACAACACTGACCATCTTATAGCTCGCCAAGAAATACTTAATGCTATGATCTGGAGAAAAAGAATACCTAATCACGAGGATCCTCCAGAATCTTTTCGAGTGCTCGTTCGAGAACTACGATCTTTCGCTCTGGAACTGAATCATTTCCTTGTATCTGAGAAGAACTTCCAGGTTACTAGGAGGAAGTTTGGTCGGAATAAATATAAATTCTTTTCTTATTTCTATTTTATGATTGGCCTATATAAACATCAACAACTTCAAATTGGACTCGTTTCCCCTCAACAAATAAAGGCTTGGGCTAACAAAAAAAACTACCTAATGGAGAAGTCATTGGCAAAGTTGCATGGTCCTCTAGGTTTCTGGATGTTCTTCCTCGAAAGGACCAACAAAGCTATAATTACCAGCTGGATTTTCCAGTTTAGGTGATTAAGAGTGCCTAAAAGTGTTCTTTCTTGGCAGTGAACATACAAAATCTGCGATGCCAACACTAGTTAGGTTTCCTTATTTTGCAATGGTTTAACTATGTATTAGTTTGTGGAAACCATGTTCCAAACCATGTCTTAGTTTGTGTAAACCATGTTCCCAATTATGTATTAGTTTGTGGAATGTTCCTTCTCTCTATTGGAATAAAATGCAAAAAAAACTGAGTATTTTAATGTTTAAAAAGTTTGGGAGCGGCGTTTGGGGGATGCGGCTGGGACCCGGCGTACCCGAAACGCGGCACGAACAAAACACGTCTCCCAAACGCTCGATCAGGCGCTGTTTGGGGATGCTTTGGGGACGCGGCTGAAGATGCTATAACAAAGAAATTAATAGGTGACCAATTAATTCAGTTAACTGGTCTATCGGTGGTTTAATCGTTACTCCCAGCCGATCGAGCAGCCACCAGTTACCGATTTCCTTACCATTGCTGACTAGTGAGATCATGTGTAGTGATAAAATAACAATAGGTTCATTTTTTACTTGAAACACAGAAATTATTCAGGATTTAGTATCATTCCTACTTTAGTGAAACATTCTTGGATTCAACAGATAAATGGATGCTTGGTTAAATTATTCGGCTGTATACTCCGAGGGTTGCTCTTTTAGATGTTTGCCGTTTGAGGCACATGTGCATGCTTTTTTTGTTCCATCTCATATCTTTCTGCTTGATTGATCAGAATTTGTCTTAGGTATGGTGCATAGTTGTGCTTGTATGTTGCAAAATTTCAGTTTTTATTTGTTTGCATGATTCTTTATTCGTTGTGATCACTTTGGCCAATTCATTCAGATTGTGTTGTGATACCCTGTTATTTGCTTCAGCTATCTTGGGTACTTGTCTTGTTAGCTATGGCCAGCTGCGTAAAGTTTCTTGCTGCCGCGCATATCACCTGGATGTGGTGATATCATGCGACTGACAGAAAGTTGTGACGTTCAGTGAAGCTGCAACGGTAGACAAGTCTAGCATTTTTGTGGTTCTGGGTTTCAGTTCACCACAGGGATTTTGTGTGAGGAGTGTCATCAAAACAAGTTGGCCTTTGGAAATGTTCATCAACAATGTGCCTACTGTGTCATCTTTTGTTTCAACTTTCAACTGAACAGGAAGTGGATGGCCGGCCACGGTGACTAGATTGCTTTGCTGATGATTTGAATTTTGATTCCCTGTAGTCCCAGTAAACTTATACTATGTGCAGAATAATTCTACAGTATTCGGTAACTTGAGGTTATTTCATTGGCCTCAAACAAGTGTTACAAATGATCCAGTGGCTGAAGATTCAGAGACATGGAATCTCCTCAGGTTCAGGAAACACAAGGAAAGATGGCATTGCTTGGAGCTGCCTGCAGTCTAAGATGGAAACGACATCTCCTGGGAAGTTGAGCACCATGTCAACCTCGCTCTCTGTCTCAGTTGTAGCAGCAGACAATGGGCAAGCAGGACACCAGCGGTTTTCCTTTCTTTCTTGGGGACTAGAGAAACACTGTATTACAGCGTAATGTTACATCAACATTTTCCTTTGGTTTTACACAAGTGCCGTTGTGTGCACACATCTTCCAACTTGCTCTCGACAACAGAACAGCCCTTGGGTAAGGTCCATCTGGTCTATATGGCCTATGGGTGCCTGCACATAGGCCATAGCTCCATCATCTGTAACTTGGGAGCTCGCTCCATATGGCCACGCCTGAAAGAAGCACGCACCGGCCTTTGACGCCACTCGCCATCAGATCGACACTATATATGCTACTTTGAGTTCTACTGTATTTATAAACTGGTGGCTGGCTGCCTGTAGTTTGCTTATGCCGACACTGCCATGGTCGCCAGCGCTTGCCCTTTGTTTGACCCGAGCATTATTTTTAAGAGAGAGCTTTTGCTAATGCGAAGCACTTGCTTGACTGCACGTTCACTGTCCGTCCGACTGTCAGCAGCGGGTGAAGATCTCATTTCTCATTTCCTTTGCTCGTGGATGGTGATCGGGAGCTGATCGCAGATCGGGAGCTGAAATTGTCAACTCTCTCGATCGAGGCTCCATGACCGGGCACGGACAGCCGGCAACAGGATCGAGCACAAAACAGGAGGACTAGTTTGAGTACAACCGTACGTGAATCTTTTCACTGTCCCTGCGAGTTATGTTTGGAACAAAACGCCTTTTAACCTTTGGTTTGGATCAGATATTTCACCGCTATAATGCTGCAACATGGGCCTGCAAAGTGCAAAGAGACAACGAGGCCCCGCCAGCAACGGTGTTGCTCTCGGCCGTTTTGCTGTTTTGGAGCTTCACCGAGATGCTCGTCCAAGTTCGATCAGCTGACGGAGCATGGCCCACATGTAAGCATTGAATTCGGATAGGAACGGCCTAGGAGTCTGGAGCCGACGGCAGGTGCGTTCGTCACGTGTGCTGCGTGATTCTCTCTGCTCGGTCGGTGCTGTCTCAACACGTGGACAAGAGAAGAAAAAAATGAATTCCGTCTGACCGTGTTCCCTTGGATCGTGCACTGCCCTCTCGCGTTTCAAATACTACCACCACATGTGAGGTAGTGATAACACAAGAACAATGTGGCATCGTGTATGGTATGTATGATGAGATTTATCGGCATGTTAAACGTATTTTTTTGGACGGAGATAAGTTTTTTCCTCATTGGGAGTTTGGGACTACCGGGTTTGTAAAATTCCATCGCCATATCCAAACTTGAAGGTCATCCATTTCAAAAAAAAAAATGGAGGTCTAGCCATCGGCTTCGATATGTTGGAAGGTCTGACTGCGGTGGGCAGTCGCTGTGGCATGGAGGTCTCCCTCCCCGTCAGATCTAGAGTTCGTGTCTTCCCCTTAATTTGGCGCTCTCTCTCTCTCCATCTCTCTCTCTCCCCCCTCTCTCTCTCTGGTTGAAAGTGGCATCTTGTTGCATGATCTGGAGAGCCGTGGGTGCTAGTGGTTTGCTTGGGACCATGGGAAACCTAGGTTGGCTACCCTTCCCAGCGGCGGCAACTCCATCGGGTTTTGTTCTTCCTCTTTAGAGGCGTGCCTGAGGTCACCTGTTTATACCCCAACCCACCTCCCAGGCGAAAGAACAAAATCTCGCAGATTGGACGATGTCAACATGATGCACGCCATGTCCTCCTTGTTGGCATCCTCCGGGGATATGTGGTGCTTGGTCAAGAGAGTTGAATGCGGGAGCTTAGTTCCTCCGTAGTTGCTCAAGCCAGATTTTCTGCTACTTATAGATATCCAAGGACGGTACTAGTGTGGCCGTCGTGGTGTGCTCTTCTTGCTTAGGTGGTCGTGTTTTGGGGTTGCCTCGGGTCTCTGACTATAACAATTCTCCAGTTCTCGGGTGAGCGTCTCTCATGTCTAGTGCTTCGACGCCTTTGAAGCAAGGCAAGAGGGTAGGGGCCCTGTTCGGCATGAGAACATGAAGGTGTTTGGTGCTTGCAGTTCAGGATGCATTCCTCGATCACAATCTCCATTCTGCTCCGTGGTCACTGCTCGTTGTCATTGGTGCCGAAGTGTTGTAGTCTTCGCCTTGAAAGTTCCTTCGGTGTTCTGCTTGTAGTGTTGAGTTGTAAACGGTTTAGGATGATCTCTTGTATCGTTCGGTAGCTGTGGAGTGTTGTATTATGTGTGAATGTGTGTACGGGTGGCTTTGCGTAATCCCTTACCAGTTAATGGCTTCGCTTTGAACGATGGGTTTTTCTTGAGCCAAGTGTCTATACCACTGGGGATAGTGGGGGCTAACGATATATCCTCCGCTCGGGTCATCCCCTCCAGGGCGACTCAGGGCGGAAACCCTAGCCGCCGCCTCCGTCTTCTCCTCCCCCTCCTTCCCTCCTCGTCGTCCCCGGAGGCCGTCGCCGACAAAGCCTGGCGCGGCCGGTGATGGGGGTGGCGGGGATCCTCGCGTAATCCCCCGGTGCGGTGGATGGAGGCTAGCCTCCGCACGGGGGATGGCCCTGGCCCGTGGAGGATGTTTCCGCGGCAGCCTCTCGCCGGGCGGACGGTGATGGCGGCGGCGGCGTGGCCATGATCTGGTGGTGCGGCCTCTCCTCTTCCTCGCCGCGGCCTCATTGGGCGGGCAGGGATGGGGGCGGCGCCGCGAACCCGGAACCTGGCGGCGCGGTCCTCTCCTTCCGTCCTAGCCTCAGCATCGCCGGGCCAACGGTGATGGAGACGGATCTCGTACAGTTCCTCCTCAAGGTCTAGGACCACAGAACCAAGGGAGGCGGCACTGGATGGCGGGGACGGTGTTGACCACGCGATCCGTCGCCTAGCTCCCGATGGAGAGGCGCAGCTGTCGGTGAAAGTCGGCCCGGACTTCGGTCATGGCAGATGATGGTGGCGTTGTTCGTCGTTACCTTGTTGAAGGCATTGTCTCTGCAGTCTGCGTTCTTCACCTGGGCTGCTCCAGGGGAAACCCTAGCCCCGGGTCTCCCGGATCGGACGATGGCGGCGCGCAACGCTGTTCTACCTGTTGGAGGCATCGTTTTTGGAGCAGACAACGGATGGTGGTGGTGCTGAGGTGGAGCGTTGTGCTTTTGCTGTGTCGGCGTCGTTGAGTCGCCGTTGCATGGTGCAATGGTGTCTCGGAGACGGATGAAGTGTGATGGACGCGCGCGGGATGGTGGAGTCGTATGGCGCCATGGCGGCACCGATGGCATGCCTGGCATGGCCAATGCGTTGATCTCTCTTGAAGATGGAGTCGAGGAAGACGGCGGTAGCAACTTCTATGACGTGTGTGTTGGCGTGCGTTGAGAGTCTGCTTGACCGGATGTGCTTCTCATCTGCTATTGGGCGGCCTGGGAAGTCATTTGTTTTTTTTTTTGAATGATGTGAGTTAGTGAATTGTCACCCCCTTCATCCCTCTGTAGGTTTAGCAAGGTGGCTTTGAGTTTGATCTTTTTGTATTGCTCTTGTAATGTGTTGTTGTGAATAATCTAATAAAAAAAGCCGTGTGCATTCCTTGGATGCAGAAGCTGGGGTGATATTTCCCCCATTCGAAAAAAAATGTCTATACCGCATAATCAAGGGATCAATCACTAGGTTTGCATTTGGTGTCATGTGTATCTTGCCCGCTCAAAAGACTCCAGTCAAGAGTTGCGTGAGTGAGCATGCATATATTATATTTGGTGTTTATATCAAATAGCAAGAACTATAACATTTCTCTATCAAAATCAATCTAGTACTGTCTTTGCTCGTGTTTATCTTTGTATCTAAATGGACAAATATTTTTATTTTGGGACAATGAATTGGATTCAAGACTCTAACCCTAAACCCTAAAAGATGTTTTTCACACAACTATATAAATTAGGTCTGTAAACATGATATTTCTTGGTAGGATTGTTCTAGTAGCATAAAAAAAACTTAGCACTTCCCGCAAAAAAACTCAGTTACCACTTACCACAACTATGACGTTCCTATAAGATACAACCCATAATATATATGAAAAGAAGATACTCCATGTGCATCAAAATATGTTGCATATTAGTTTTTGTCAAAGTTAAAATTCATACTAATGTTTAACCAATGATATAGATAATGTTTAACCAATTGTATAGAAAAAATAAGATCTAATATTTCATTTTGCGAAAAGGATCTTGAATGTATGAACGTATATTTAAGCAATGAGTATCATACAGTGTATTTTCAGCAATACCTTTTCCATTTATATTATTTTTACTTCAGGATGGAAGATAATCTTCAATCCCAACTCAGTTAATACCATAATCCTAGCAAAAAAGCTCAGTTACCATGCATAAAAACCTCAACAAAGGCGGAAGCATAGCCGCCGCAAAACCCCCTGAACCCAAAGCTGAAAGAAACAACCGTACGGTGCGGTGTGGGGGCACACAGATCCACGGCTACAGAGGATTCGTCCCTGGACCATGGGTCCATAGTAGTACCTAGATGGTTGTCTTATTCAATTTATGTCTTATGTTTAGATCTTGTGAGCTGCCCTACATGATCAAAATCATCCTTATGTAATGCTTTGTGTTTGATGGGATCCGATGAATATTGAATACTATGTTGAGATCGATTACATATTCTTGTCATATGTTATTTGTGATCTTGAATGCTTTTCGTTGCTAGTAGATACTCTGGTCAAGTAGATGCTTGTGACTCCAAAAGGGGGCATTTATGCTCGATAGTAGGTTCATGCCTCTAGTTTTCTGAAAAAAAGATAATAACTTCTAAGATTGTAGATGTGCTGTTGATATTAGGGAGAAAACAACAATATTTTATCCAACGGTAATTTTATTGTTTACTTTACACACATTTCTTAATGCGGTAATCTGTTGCTTGCAACTTAATACTGGAAGGGGTTCGGACGATAACCGGAAGGTGGATTATTAGTCATAGACTCAGTTGGATTACGGTCTATGTATTATGCTGTAATGCCCAAACGAATCTCATAGTAATCATGTTTTCATGTATGGTCGGTATTCTGTCAATTGCCCAGCTGTAATTTATTCACCCATCATGTTATTTATCTTTATGGAGAGACACCTCTAGTGAACTGTGGACCCTGGTCTTTTTCTTTTACACTGATAAATTCATCCACAATAATCCTGCTCTGTTTACTTTTCGCAAGTATTGTTCTCTTTAATTATTGCAAACATCCCCTTCCACTCGATACGTCTAATCCTTTGTGTTCAGCAAAAATTGGTGAGATTGACAACCTCACTGTAAGTTGGGGCAAAGTATTTTGGTTGTGTTGTGTGCAGGTTCCATGTTGCTGACGCCGGTAGTGCGCCCTGCCACTAGTCAGCTAGCAACACCTTCAGAAGTCACGCCTTTCTCTTACTAGTCGATTAAACCTTAGTTTCTTTCTAAGGGAAAACTTGTTGTTGTGCTCATCATACCTTCTTCTTGGGGTTCCCCAACGGTGTGCAATCTGCGCTCATCAGTGTCATGTGTATCTTGGCTGCTCAATGATTCTGGGTGTGAGATGCGTGAGTGAGGGCTTATATGCTTATTGGTGTTTATAGAAAATATAAAATAAGACGAGCTCTATGAAAATAAATGTAGTAGTGTCTTTGCTCATATTTACCTTGGTATCTAAATGGACACACATTTCTTTTGGGACTATGTATTATAGGTTCATAGAAACCTAAAATCTACACCCTAAAAGATGTTTTCAACGCACCACGAATTATAGGTTCATAAAGCTATTAACTGTACGATGTTATAATTATTCTAGCATAGAGAACATAGTATTAGTTACCATAATCACCGCAAAAAACAAGAAACCCATGTGCCACTTACCACAATTATGAGGTTTCTATTAGGTTACCCAAAACATATGGAAAGAAGATATTCCCTAGTATATGCCGAAATATGGTGCGTATTAATTTTATTCGAAATCGAAATTTATTTTTGTATCTAAATGGACGAATACTTTATTTTGGTACTATGAATCAGGTTCAAGACTCTAGAATCTAAACCCTAAAAGATGTTTTTCAAAACAACCATGAATTAGGTTCATAACCAAATATGTGGTAAGAAGATACTCCCTCTACACCAAAATATGGTGAATGTTACTTTTTGTCAAAGTTAGAATTCATACTGTAATGTCTAACCAATTATATTGAAAAAACAAGATGTAATATTTTATTTTGCGAAAAGGATCTGGAATACATGAAAGTATATTTCAGCAATGAGTATCATACAGTACACATTTTCAGCAACAATTTTTTCCATTTATATTCTTTTTGCCTCAGAGGATGGAAGATTATCTTCAATCCCAGCTCAGTTACCATAATCCCCGCAAAAAAGCTCACTTACCATAAAAACCTCAACAAAGCAGGGCCGGCCGCCGCAAAACCCCCTGAACCCAAGCAGAAAGAAACAGCCGCACGGTGCGGTGTGGGGCACACAGGGATCCACGGCCACAGCGGATTCCTTCCTGCCTGCGCTCGCCAGCCCGCATTCAAAATCTCGCCACCTCGCCTCCGACGATTCCAAACGCATCGATCCGCCCCGGCCGCCGCCCCACCACCACCACCACCGCCCCCGACGAAATCGAATCCAGCCAAGCCCGTCGCCGCCCCGCCTCGCCTCGCCGCAATCACAACCTTCCTTCTTTGTTCCCGCGGGCGGGCTCGTGATCCCGTCGCGCCGCAACCCAGTCCAGCCCCGCGCCGGTCGGTTTTCTTGGATTCTTTCCTTCTTTGATACCGCCGCCGCCGCCGCCGAGGAAGGAACGGCCATGGTGCACTGTAAGCAGGCGCGCAGGAGGCCCAAAGGCGCCGCCGATGCCCCCAAGAACGGGGAGCGCGGGCCGCTCCCCGGGTACATGAGGCCGACCAGCAGCTCCGGCGCCAGGGCTGGCCGGGAGTCGTCCGCCGACCCCTCCGCTACTCCCCTGCCGGAGCGAGACCCGGCGGCGCCCTGCGCGAGGACGCCGAGCGCCGCCCGCGCGACGTGCTCCTCCGCCCTGAAGAGCGCGCTTGCCCGCGGCTGCGGCGGCGAGGCGCGCGTGTGCCGGTACGCCTACTGCTCGCTCAAGGGCCACGCCCACGCCCCCGTCGCGCCGCCGCTCGGGACCTTCGTGGAGGCGCGGAGGCGGCTGATCAAGACGGAGCAGCGCATGAAGCACAGGGGCGTCTCCGCGTTCCGCAACACCAACACCAACAATGCTGCCGGCCTCGGCGGCCACGGTTTCTTCGTCCAGGCATGTCCCAACGCCGGCGCCAGCGTCAAGCCGGCCAGCTCGGGCTCGAGCTGTAGCGGGCTCTCCACGGCGGAGATGGAAGCGGCGGTCGCTTTCGGCCGCCGGGAAGCGCAGGGCAAGTGGAGCGATCCGGACGGATCCGTGGACGGCTCCTGCGGGTCCAGCGACGTCATCTCGGATGGTTTAGCCCAGCCGGCGGCGACGGTGACGGCGAGGCCTCGCAGACCCAAAGATGGGATTGATGGAGACGGGGACGCTTGGGGTCGTCAAGATCAAGAAGAAGCAGAGGACTCTGGCGGCTGCAGGTCCGATATCTCAGAGGAGCTGGGTGCAAGATACCAAGGCAACACGTCCTCCAAAGGTGAAATTTCTCTTTCTGAAACTGATTCTTTCCATATATCGAATTCCGTACACAACTCTCGATAGAGGGCCAACAATATCGCAATTATGCAGATCACGGCAGCGGCGTCACTTCAGTGGAATCCTCAATGGACGACATATCCAGTGCGTTCGGTGGGATGTGCTTCGAAGATGCAGGTTCTGAACCTACCGATGCCCAGAGGAACAAGTTGACCATGTCCAGGAGGGGAACAGCACCTAGAGACGAGGAGCGAATTCGGCCATTCAACCCCAGGGCTCCAAACTTTCTTCAGGTAGAGCCTGGCCCCGATGCTGAGAAGGTTGATCTCAGGCATCAGGAGGCCGATGATCGCAAGAATGCCGAGGAGTGGATGGTTGATTATGCGCTTAGGAGGACGGTCAAGAAACTAGCTCGTGCTCAGAAGAGGAAGGTGGAGATGCTCGTCCAGGCCTTTGAAGCTGTTCTACCGCCAGTTCCAGGTGAGAAAAACGCCGTGCAACAAGACGGTGACGGTGACAAGAAAGGCTTCGCACAGACGAGGACATGGCAGGCATTCAGCTGACAGAGTTTAGCGGTAAGAACGATTGTGTAAAATAACTTCAGGTAGTAGTAGAAATCATGTGGCACACATTTTAGATACTGTGGATTCGACTCATCATGCGGTACCTTGTGTTTCTGCAGGCAGTTTGGGGTTCAAGCTGGAGCAGATCATATAATTGGGGTTCTAACTCGGTGGTCGCTGCAATATTAGTGCCAGAGACCTGCTCAGCTAGGATAGAAAGCTGCTTACTTGCACCTGAGGTTTTTAGCTCATAGTTACAGATTCAGATAGCAACCAGGGATATCACTCAGTCAGCTGATTACTGTAGTGGCGTAGTGCATGTGTAAATTGGCCTCCTGTGCTCATGCTGATATTGTAGCGCTGAGAAGAATTTCAGGCTTGCAAACTGGCATCAGCATCCAGATGTATTCCTTCCTGGGACAAATATCAATCAATAAAACTCTTATTGATAGCATGTGCCATTTCTGCTGTCGTGATCATGTTCAGTAGTAATATGGAACATTTGCTTTCGATAGTATACTTTGGTGATGACTGGGACTCGTAGATAGTATACTTTGGTGTCAATCTTAGACTCGAAGACAGGCTATGCCTGAACTTCATTTTTACCTTCAGTTAACACGTTTGGTACTGCTCCGATACCTAAAAAAGTGTCAGGGATTTAGTACTAAGTTAGTATAACTTTTGTACTAAGTACCTGGCACTTATTATGCATCGGAGGGAGTAATATATAACATTTACCTTTAGTCTTTGACTGTACAAGTTGACATCAAGTGTTGCTTTCTGAATCACAACGTAATGTGTCTATCTTGGTGTCAACTTGCCTAAACCGGCATCAGAAATTCAGGTGCCAGCAGGCTGTTTTGATATACAGAAGAGAACAGAATGGATGAAGCCCATGAAACAAAATAACAGAAGAATTTTCAAAAGTTTGATTATATTTGGTAGAGATGTTTTCTGTATTGCCTAGGGCTGACAAACTTTTCTGCATTATTATATTTACTCCTTATATGGCTATTGATACTCTATTGATACTCTGAATGAAGCTAAATTTAGCCTGAACTTCTCATGAACATAAGAAAAGATACAACCTCGAACAATTCAAACAAATTTTTATGCCAGATATTCATTTAATCAAAGGAAAATCAAGCAAGAGAGCACATGAAACAAAATAATTGACACTTGAATGAGAACAGTAAGAAACACTTCAAAGGGATAAAGACAGGGATCAAGCATGCAACGCCATGAATAAGTGCCATTCATACTGGAGGTTGAATCTCACAAGTCACAACGGATAGAAGGTTTGATGCTCTCACCAACCTGAAGGATGGATTCTCAGCTTGATACTGACATTGTTGCGTGGTCCAACTATTATGGACCATCAAGGATATATCAGCATCATATTAGCAGCAGTACGGCATAGATAATTTGAGGAGTGGATCAGACACTTCAGTTGGGCAAAGAAAAGTGATGTTGCTGAAGCCACCTGATGCAGAGCACATCAGCTAGCGTTTTTGTCTGCAGAAAACATGGTAAAGGTCGGCAAGTACTCAGAAATGAATTTATAAAGAGAAAATGGCTTCTGTACCATTGACAAACTCATCAATGGCTCATTTGCCATGCAACAAAGCACAAATGCTCACATACCAAACACAAACAAAATGCAGTGCTTATTTGCCATTGGCTGTTAGTCCACCGTTGCCTCACACAATTTATGCAACAAAAGGACTGCATTGCCCTCAATGGCAAATAAGCAACAATTAATACAACAAGTCTGGTATAGAAAATTGATAGCATATTGACTCTATTTTCAGCATTTCAACCAAACAACAAGGATATAATTAGAACAGCTGAAACAACAGGCATATTTCAGCAGCAAAATATTAGTCGATCCAAGTTCAGATCATGCATAATCAGGTTCACATCATCTAAAAGCATAATCAAGTTCACATCATCTAGAACCAAAAGAACACAACCTGAAGTTGGTTGTTAACATAAGCCTCTCCAGTAAATCATGATACACATGAATAAGTGCAGTGTGTAAACAAAACGTATTTGCGTGTATGCAAGGTTTTTTTCCAGGCAGCCTTTTTTATCGGAGGGCACCGAAATTAACGGTTTCCGTAAAATCTCGGGAATCTCGAAAATTTATCTTCCAAGTTTGTTCAAACAAATTTTGAATTCAATTTAACGTGAAAACGTGCTAATTTTACTGTCCACGACACACGCAAGTGAATGCTCAGCAGAGCGGTTAGGCCTTTGCTCTTTGAACCGGTAGCATCTTCGAACCTTTGTTGTGACTCTTTTTCATTCGATTTAGCCTGTACAATGAATAATTTTTACCAAAATGTTACATCTCGGGACCAACACGCGAGCTTGAAGGACAGCAAGAGAGATTCTACCACCAGACCAAGAATTCGTATGTGCTATTAACTAGCATGCGTCCGAATTTTAACCTGGTTCCTGACGTTTCAATTTAAATGTCTCTAAATTTTTTGTCCGGTAGTAGTGATTCTAGGAGGGGAACGAGAACTGCCGTTTCCGGCGAAATTTCCGAAATCTCAGCCGAGAAAAAAAAAAAAACCATGCGTGTGTGTTTGATTTCTCCTTTTTTTTTCTTTCTTCTATTTCATAAACTAGGGGTAAACCTGGAATTTTAAGAGAATCTGACAAGGAAACGGTGACATTCTAACATTGACTTAACGGTGATGGCAAATAAGCACTAAATTTTCTTTGTGTTTGGTACACAAGCATTTGTGCTTTGTTCGATGGCAAATGAGCTATTGACTTGTTCGTCGATGGTACAAAAGCAATTTTCTCGAATTTAAAAGGGTATGCAAGAGGTTCATCAAACTCAAACACTACTATATTTGCGTTCTCATACAATCCTACTACATTATCAGTATTACGAAATAGCAGAGTATTTTGGAAGCTTTTAACTGGCAAGAGTTAAATATGTCACGATTTCTGCACTGAGGGTAACAATTACCCAGACTGCCCCAAGAATCACAATGGATCAAGTCAATAGAGAATACCAAATTACCAATACAGAGCATGGTACAGTATACTTCGGTTAATGTGGCATAAACTCGTGATGTTGTGTCGTGTGTTTCCTATGCAATTTGGGTTCAAGCTGGAGCAGATCATGATAATCGGGTTCTGACTCGGTGATCAGTGCAATGTTAGTGCCAGACTTGCTCAGCTAGGTTAGGGATCTGCTTACAAGCACCTGAGGTCCTTATCTCATAGTGTTGATTCAGAGAGCAGCTTGGGATCTCACTGTGTCAGCTGGTTAGTGTAGTGGCGTAGTGCATTTGCAGTTTTGTACACAGTGTGCTCATGCTGATATCTCAGTGATGTGGGTGTATTTCTTCCTTGGGCAAATATCAACCAATAAACTCTTATTGACCGCATGTGTTATTCGTACTGACATTTTCAGTAGTAATATGGAAAATTTTCTTCCGATCTTTGACTGTACAAGTTAACCTCAAGTGTTCCTTTCTGAATAATGAGGTAATGTATCTGAAGTTGGTGATGTGGACTCGTGGATAGTCATAGTCTACTTTGGTGTCAATTCGAGACTCTAAGACAGACTATACCTGAACTTCGAACCAGGATTGCAGGTCCCAGCTGACTGTTAATGTAAATACAGATAGGGTATAGGCTAAATCTGCTGGAGAGGGCAAAATGGATGAACCCTAGTACCATGACAGGTAACAAGAATAGAGGAGCTTTCAAAAGCTAGATCATATTTGATATAGAGGTTTCTTGAATGGCCTAGTGCTGAGAAGCGCTTACGAGTATTGTTTACAGCCACTCCTTGTTGTGGTCTTGGTACAGTGAAAGAACATATGTTATGTCTGTATTGCTCGGCAATAAGAGATGCACCCTCGGATGATAAAGGCAAATAAAACAGCCTGCATTCCAGGTATTCATTCAATCATAGGAGCAATTAAACAAGAGGGCGCGCACATGGACCTAAATAAATGGCAGTGAATAGTAACAACAAGAAACATTCCAAACGGATACAAGACAGATCGATCAAGCATGCAACACCATGATTAAGTGTCGTTTATATTCGAAACCAAATCTCACGAAGTCACAACGGATACAAGATTTGATACTCTCACCAACCTGAAGATGTACGTCTGCTTGATGTTCCAATCACACCAACCCCCCTGCAAACGGAATAGAAGCGGCTGCCGTGCAATCACAACTACCATGGACCATCAAGTGATCAAGGACAAATCAGCACGCAGTTATTCACAGCAGTAGGGCATCGCAACTTTGAGGAGTGGATCAAGACCCTTCAGTTGAACAAATTTTGAGTTATGCAAAGCCAACATGAAAACATCTGGCGCATACTGGCGCCATTTCGGTGATTGCACGACAATCTGGTGGGACTGATTTTTTTTCTTTTTTTGCGGGTGGACTGAAAAAGTTCATGACTCCTTTTCCCTCTATTTTGTTTTTAAAAATCGCCGATCTATTTGATAATCACCAACTTATAAATAACCTAAATAGTAATAAAAATTATAAACAAATACTTAGACCACCTAGCGACGACTACATACACTAGCATGAGCCTAAGACGGCCATGGGCGCGGGCCTACGTGTATTAATGGGTATGCAGGTGCATACCCAATATTTTTGTCAAACTTTTCAAATCATGTCATACAGTTATCAATTTTCGTTCACATTGTATAAAATATAATCCTAGTGTTGACACAAACGAGCAATTGGTCTGTTTTCGACTTTTTTATATTATGTTTTCTTTTGAATACCCATTGTCAAAGTCCTGGGCCCGCCCATAAAGACGGCTACATACACTAGCGCGAGCTCAAGGCGTAAGCTCAAGGACCATCAAGGACAAATCTGTACTCAGTTATTCACAACAGTAGGGCATAGCAACTTTGAGGAGTGGGTCAACAAATTTTGAGTTCACGGCTCCTTTTCTCTCTCTTATTTTAATAAATTGCCGATCTAATAATCATCAACAACACTACAACTAGCCCCAAAACAAATAAATAATTATAGATATTTAGATCACCTAGTAAACACTACATACACTAGGGTGGGCCAAGCATGCCACCGCCCCTCCATTATTGAAACCGGGCAAAACTTTCCCCAAATTCTGAAACGGTGCATAAGAGAAAGGTGGCGCTCAAAGAAAACCAATCTAGAGTTCCATCGCCTCGTTGGTAACACCGCCAGTCAGTATGCCTCCGGTTACCTTGGGGCCTTGAAGGTGTGGCAGATCACTACCTCTCGCCGGCAGGACTACAAGAGGTTTTTATTTTTTATAGATATTTGTGGTGTCTTCTTCATGGTGGTGAGGCGTGTGGTGGCTATGTCATGAAATCAGAATAAGGTCCTTCCTGTCTTATCCCTGTTCTAGCAGTGCACCTAGCGCCCGCGGAGGGAGTATGGATCGGAGTTCTCTTCCAGGCGGATTTCCTGAAATCCGGTTGGTGTTCATGTCAGTTGGTTGCAAGTTCGTCCCTTCCGATCTATGATTCTCATCTTTCGTGATGGTTGATGCAATGGTGCTCCGGTTCTTTGGAGCCTTAGAACACCGACCTCTCGACTGTCTACTACAACAAGTTTTACTACAATGAACTTTGTCCGGCTCAAGTTAGGGATGGGCAAGGACGACTGCGCGCCTTCAGCTCACTCTAGTGCTTAGTCTTCACTAGATGGTCCGGTGACCTATCTATAATTTTTATTAATTTTAGTGCTCTTTATATTGTTGTTGATGATCATTAACAGATCGATGGACTTTTCACAAAAAAAGGGCAAAAATAAAACATGTTGTAATAAACAGACAGTAAGTCGTCGTGCTAAGACCTCAAGAACCATCACATCATAGCAACCATAACCAATGATGACAACTGTAAATCGAAAGAGAATGATATAAAATCACACGAACTAGCACGAACCGACCGGATCTCAGAAGATCCATCGTGTCCAACTCCATGCGCCATCCGCCAACACTAGACGAACCACCAGAACGTGGATAGAATAGAGAGGACTTCATGATGTAGATGCGGTCTCACCATCCCAAAAAAACACCGAAAAACAAAGCTAAACATAAAAATATAAGCCTTTCTGCCGGTGAGAGGCCGTCTCCGCCACACCTCCGAAGATGAAGTAGACGAGCAACACCATGAGAAGGAGAGAACCTTAGATAAATTTAGCATGGCCACCGCCTCCCGATATCCTTGTCTCTTGGAAGGTAGCATGCCTACTCACTCAAAGCAATCAAACCGTAAATGAAAACCCTCATCTAAAAAATATTACTGTAATTTTTTCCTGATACGAAAATAATATTATCACTATTTCAATAAATAAGGTTTATATTTTTCTAAACTATGTAAAGTTTAATCAAGGTTTTAGAAAAAAATCATTAACATGTATGGTACAAATTAAATCAATATAGTTAGATACACCATTAAATATATTTTCATATAATATTTATATAATTTTATAATTGTTAGTAGTTTTTTTCCTAAGTTTACGAAAAAGATATAATCCTTATTCGTGGGAATGGAGAAAGTATACATACAACATTGTACATAAATATACAATCGGCTCACACAAAGCGTATCACACCGACCATGTCGGTATTAGGAACACGCGTCCACGCCGTCGCACGCGGGACAACTTATTCTATACGAGGCTGGAACAGAGATAGCTCAATGCTGCCCGCCGGGAAGCTTCTCCTTGATCTTTTCCATCACCCCCTTCTTTTCGCCGGTGGCCTCCGCAGTAGTGCCTGTGCCGGTGGTCGTCGCCGCCGTCTGCTGCTGCTGGGCGGTGTCCTTCTTGCCTCCGGGGAGCTTCTCCTTGATCTTCTCCTTCATCCCCTTCTTCCTCCTCCCGCCAACGCCGTCGTCCTCAGACTATAAATACATACACGTACATCATAAGTTTCATCATAACAGATACACAATCACATCAAATTAACTAAGATGATGTACTGAGGCGAGCGATCGAGACGGAACGTACCGAGCTGGAGCTGCTGGAGCTGCCGGAGCGGCGCAGGATGCCGTCGGTCTTGTGGTCGTCCTTCATCGGCTGGAACTGCCCGCCCCCGGTACCGGCGGCAGCGGTGACGCCGTGTGTCCCCGTGGGTCCGCCGGTGACGCCGCCGTGCCCGGCCACCGGCTGGCCGTACTCCTCCACCTTGTTGGTCGCCTGCCCGTGCTGCCCCTGGTATTCCATTCTCCTCGATTACTGATCGATCTACAGCTGAGGTGTGTGGTTTTGTATTGAACTGTTGCGACTTGCGATGCAGAGAAAGTGTAGCTGAAGCGATTATTTATAGCGATGAGCTCCGTTTTCCAGAATAATGGCGTATTCGAGTTCGAGATGCACAATGACACTAGCTGGCAGGAGAAGGGAGAGTGCGTGTGCATGCACGTATGGATCTCTCATTATCAGGGAGTGGTTATCCTGCAAATAAACAAAGCTGTGCATGCCACAAGGCCGTGTCGGTAGTGCCACGTACGTCTTCGGCCTCTCTGGAAGGACGTGACTAGAACGATGAATTCATAAAAGTTCGGTACAGCGCGCTAACTATCTGAAAAATATGTTTCATTTCTTTTTGAAACGAGGCAAGTTTGCGATGATGACTGAATTTCTTTTAAGTCCTAGTCACCTCTGAAAAGTACTTTTTTCGGCATAGAAAATATACTAATATCACGAAGATACTAATATTATCATTCAGACTGAAATTACAAGAGTTTATAGCAAAGAAAGGGTGACACGATGAAGAAACTCCTAACATCACTAGATTTACAGCTACATCCTTCAGAAGAACTCAGTCTAAGTGATTCTGCCAGACTTTGAAAATAGTAATTGGATTCTAAGGGCATCTCCAACCGGACGACCCAAACGAACGCGCTGGGCCGTCCGTTTTGGGCCGTTTGGGTGGCCGTCCGGACACGCGGACAACGGCCCGCGTCCGCGTGTCCGTTTGGGTCGCGCGCTGCGCCCAACGCACGGACGCAGCGCATAATCGGAGAAACACGAAAACAAAACAAAAATGGCAAATTTAAACGAAATTTGATTAAACATATGCCCTATTTTGGGCAAATTTGTACATAGCCCTATTTTGGGCAAAAAACTAACAAAAGAAGCCCCTATATGGGCTTTAAAATTTAAAGGAAAAACCCTCTATTAGGGTTTGGTCGGCGGCGCGTGGCGCCGTGCGCCGCCTAGCCTCAGGCAAGTCCTGCTGTCGTCGGACGTCCCCGGCGGCGAGGCACGTTGTGGCTCGACCGCGCCGGGACTCCGGCCACGGAGACCACAGTCCTCCTGGCCGAGTGGGGGTCCGGAGCGACCCGAGGATGCGGCGGCGCACGGAGCAGCGCCTCCTCCCGAGGCGCTGCGCCTCTCCTGCCAGCGCGCCGGCCCATCGCGCCGCCGCCTCCGCGCGGCGCCGGCCTCTTGCCGCCGCTGCTCCTCGCGGCGCTCCTCGTCGGCGCGCCGCCTCCCCGCCGCGCCGCCTCCTCTCCTCCTCCCGTCCGCGCCCGGCGGGCCAGGGCGAGCTCCCAGAGCTCGGCTTCCTCCTCCGCCCGCGCCGCTTCCTCCATCTCGGAGGTTCGAATGGCCGCACGGAGGTGCGGCTGTCTCTCCTCCGCCGCCGAGATGACTAGCGCGGCGCGGATGTCCGGGTCCTCGGAGGACTCGGGCTTTGGCCGAGCAGCCGCGGCGGTTGCGGCAATGCCGCGCCGCCGCGGGCGGCCTCCGATGTGGAGGCCGCTTCTCCCCGATGCGGGCCGGAGGACGACGGCCGCGCTGCCTCGCTCGTCGTTGGCCGGGAGCGAAACTCGCGGGGCCATGGCGGCGGTTTCGCTGGAGTGGAGTGGGACGGAGTGGAGTCCAGATCCCCTCCAGTCCCCATTTAATACCCTCCCGGGTCACCGACAGGTGGGCCCAAAGGAGACGAGGCGACGGACGACCGGACGCGAGCGGACGGCGCGTGCCATCCGCGGCCACGCAAACCAAGCCCAGATTTGGGCCGGGTTTGCGTCGTTCCGGACGCCGCGGCGTCCGCTTTTGCGGTGCGTTCCCGCGTTGGGCCGGGATTTTGTCCGGATCGACCCATCCGGACGCGCGGCCGCGGGATGGGTCGCCCGTTGGAGATGCCCTAACTCGGTGGCCGCTGCAATATTAGTGCGAGAGACCTGCTCAGCTAGGATAGAAAATTAGAAATCTACCTACTAGCACCTGGAATCCTGCTCTCATAGTGCATTTGTACTCAGAAAGCAGCTAGAGATCAAACCGAGTCAGCTGATTACTGTAGTGGCATAGTGCATGTTTACATAGGCCTCCTCTGTGCTCATGCTGATATTTTAGTTATGAGAAAATGAGACTTGCAAATGTCCAAGAGTATTCAGATGCATTCCTTGCCTGGACAAAAAAAGAATCAATAAAACTCTTATTGATAGCATATGTCATTTCTATGGCAATTAACATGTTCAGTAGTAATATGTAACATTTGCCTTGGGTCTTTCACTGTAGAAGTTGATCTGAAGTGTTGCTTTCTGAATAACAAGGTAAAGTGTCTGAAGTTGGGACTGGCCAATGAAGCTAACTAGCGATTGCTGAGACTCTTGGATGGTCTACCTTTGTGTCAATCTGAGACAGGATATGCCTGAACATGGCAGCCGAAATTCAGGTCTCAGCAGGCAGAGCAGACTGGGTTGACATACAAACAGATGTGCCAAATCTGCTGGAAAAAGCAGAATGGATGATGCCTAATACTAACTAGCAAGGAATGGCGCGGCGGCACGCCGCGCCCTAAAGGAAGCAGCAAGTTGAATAGTGAAATACGCTCCTATTTTAAGTTACAACGGTGTAAAAACATTTAGAAGTGAAGTTTGCATTGCATACCTCATTAGGCACTAAACACTAATAGTATGCACCGCTAGATGAAGTCATACATTCAGTAAATTAAACGTAAGAAGCCCAGGCAAGTGCTCTGATTATTCCAGCCTCTTTGCCATCGCTCGACGGTGTTGTCTTCATCCTCGGAGGAGAGAATGACGACATCACTGGCTGTACCCTCAGGTTCCTCAGGTTTTTCATTGGTGGTGTCATCTTGGTCCGACCAGTCGAGCTCCTCCTCTTCGTGGGCCTGGCCTCCGTAATCTCATTCTCTGACTCAACTAAATCTTTGATCACCTCCTTTACTGTATCAAAGTTGCATTTTACGAACCATAGAAATAGTTACTGATTCATATAAGTAACAAATTTATAAAATTTTATATGCAAACATCGTTAGCATATATGTTCCCAATAAACTATATATCCACCTGATCAGATTTCAAAGAGGCCAAGAATGACGAAAGTTAAACAATCCCACTTAATTAATTACTAATTTAGAGAAGGAATCTAATTAACTGTAAAACACTAAATATGAACTTCCTGCAGCCAATCCATTTATAATGCACTTCCCCAATATTATAGAAAGATTTTGTTTGGTTTAATAGTAGAGGCCTTAGAGGAGCATGGCATCGATGCAAATCTGAGTGATATTTTTGTTTTCTCACCTGACATTTTACATCCGAAATTTTAACAACAGCTTAAAGTTTATCTATTCCAAGGATAATGCCATCTGGGTGGAAAGCTGATGCTCATGTGTATCCATTTTGTCCAAAAGCCTTAAGTATCTTTGAACATGATAACTTTTTATAAATTTGGTATGAAGAAGGTAATCATGGAAAAGAATAATAAGACCATTGCATGGAAATTAAGGTGAAACAAAATTTTGCTTGTTTCCGCCTACGTAGTTAAAGGGAAAAAAAACTTAGCCTTCTATCTTTGAAAGATGATAAAATTCGGCTAACTAATAGATGAAAAGAGGGGATTCCCTAAAAAAACAAAGGATTAGCATTTCAAATCGGACATATTAGTACTGTGTTGAAAATATTGCCTAACATAATCAATGAAGACAAAAAATTGACAGCAAAAGGTAAGGCATGTTTACTTCTAATTAATAACGACAGTTAGAAAGTTGTATGCTTACTCTATCTGAGATAAGTTAGCTAAATAGGTCAATCATGTATCTACAATTTTTAAAACATTGACATGAAACAATCAGAGGCACACATTGAAAGATAGTAATACAAAAAAGGACTATCCTGTAAAACTCGAAATGCAGTAAGTAACTTCTTACTGTTCTTACTAAGTTTATTTTGCATTCCCATTAAAGAGGACCAACTACCTGGTGGCAGATGCACTACATGGTCTGCTCATACCCTAGTGCCGGCAAGATTTCCTCTCTAATATTAGCAGTGGATTTGCCATCAGTTAGCAACGTGATAGAAATTATTTCTTTCTTGATCAATTGGTCCTTAAAATATCTCAACTATTGCGAACTGGCTGATGTGAGAGATTCATATGAGAGCATTGACCTGGTAGTGAGGAAACATATCTTAGAATATTGAATAATTGAGAAGTATGGCATATTTATCATAGTACTGCAAGCAGTTGGAATCGAAATATAAATCACAGTAGTAGCTCCACATGCTTCAATTGTATATAAGTTCAGTTTACTCAGAATATTGCAAACAATTGGAATATAAATTACATCATTAAATTTTAGTGCTTGATTGCTGAAATAGTAGCCTTTTGCAAACTTTGTTATAAACCAGTTAATCCCTACTTGGCTAACCTATCAAAATTATATGGGTATATTCTCTGTCATACCTACATAGTCATTACAGCTTTATTTGCAGAAAATTTGTAGTCTGGGATTTAAGATGAGAAGGGCTTAAGTACACATAGGTAGTAGATGAATACAGAATATGCACAACTGGATTAAAACAATTGGTTGCAGTCAGCTACCAATATTTCCCATAAGTGTATGTACAGTACAAAAATCTGAAATTTGGTAGGCTAGGTACCTGAATGAAATCAAAGTGTGGGAATAGCTTGAGAAAGTTCAATAAGTCTGTCGCTGAACGGATATGCACCATAGGAGACCTGCACCATGTACTCCAATAGCAAGGAGCATGTTGCCCTGGCCTTGACCAGCGCCTCCATGATGGGCGGCAACCGGCAAGTACTTCCACTTCCACACACCTAGTCCCCCACCATGCAATGTGGTAAACCAGTGATGGCTTGACTTGACTGAACTGAAAAACAAAAAGAAAATATGTGATAAATTATCAGATCAAGGGAAGTAAAAAAAGGCAGGGAGAAGAATGGTTCACCTGGAAGCCAGAGTTCCCGCGCCGGTGGTCGCTGGACTCGCTGCCACGCTAGTGGCCCATGTGTGTGTGACCCTGGATTCGCCCTGAAAGAGATTTAAAGTGCATAGAAGTTCAGAGATGAGTCGCCTTATTCAGCAACTATGGACTGGTTTCAGAAATTTTGGCTCATACACATTCAGAAACTACAACAGCCAGTTCACACTACTCAGTCAGAATGCCACAGCTTGGATTATATGAAACATCCTTGGACTATATCAAAAGTTACAAATTACAGTGATCCTTTCACATCAGAGAAAGATGGGGCAGCAACTTGCTTGCTTCCCTTGTTGCTATTGCACGCGTCACATCCAATCCACATGACCTAGTGGTGCCAACGCAAATTCATCTATAAAATTAGGATTATCTAGTGGTACTAATTCATATTTGGGCATGCTTGCAGAGTTTAGAAGATTACATTATATAAGAAGACACATTTCTGGTGACTAAAATGTAACAGAGATGGTGAAGTATGAAAGTAGGACTCAATTTAGATAGCATGACTGTTTACGTAACCGAGATCCATTTAATTAATATGACTGTTACCACCCCTGAACACACAAAAATATGAATAATTTTCATAAATAAAACTCCATTTATTAGATTACATACCCAGAAGTACGGCTAGCTAACAGAAGCTACTTTGTCGCTATACTCCATATATACACAAAAATACGGCTAGGAAGATTTGATGTGACCCGGATTGCAGTAACCAATGAACATATCAAACATATCTTCACTACTCATTGGCTATCATTCCTGGCAAACAGTAAAGTAACGCCATTTAGCAAATGCACAAATTCAATTACATCAGACATGGAAAAGGACCTGAGAGCACATGGCGAGTGAAGTTGTACGGAAGAGTAAAATAGAAAGAAAAAAGAACACGTCATTTACATGCATAAATGAGAGAGATGTCAGTCCAAGTTACAGACCGATGTTCTTGCTGTTGAAAGATAAATAACAATGGCAATGCAATCTTAAGATTGCAAAATGAGTACCAAGTTATTTTGAGGCACCTCAACAGTCGCATATAGGTCAACAACACCGAACACACTGGCACGCGCAGCATAATGAGTAATGATGGTCGTTTCCGTGCATGAAACACTACCCAAAAAATTACAAGTCTAATTCATTTGAATGTAGGGAGTTCTATTCTCTCGTTGCTTCTACCATGCCTTTTTTTTCAAAATGGGCAGAAGAAGGTCCACTCATTCATTTTAAGGATTAATACAATTTAGAGATTACCTCACCTGTTCGAACTCACTCAGGGAAAAGACTGCAAACACACCTGTTGAAGCTACAACTACAAACTCTATATGGCCGACACTTCTATTCCACCTGCAGTAACAACTTTGTTAAGTATTAATTCCACATTTGGATGTCTAAAAATGCAAAAATGCAGTATATAATTCAACTCTGATGTCCTTTTGATGTATTCTAAAAAGTATCTTGACATATTTAGAGGAAAAAAACAGAGTGACATATATTTAAAATACAGCGATGATACCATGGGCAAATACAGGCTTTGGATCCATGTCCTTAGCTGGTATAAGGGGGGCAATCTAAACTATAAAGCATCAGTCGAGACAATCCATCAAGTAATGGAGCGATGGTAGGCATCGATTGTGCCTGATGTGTGTGCATGGGAAAGGAAACGCAGCTAAGAAAATACCTGAAAACGATCGATTTGATTTCTAGGCATCGAGCAGCAGCCTGCACACTCGATGCCGTCCGCGTCCGTGCCTTCTTCCCCCCAAATTTCCCCTTCCGCACTTCCGCCTCCCGTCCTCCGTCCTGAACTCCTCTGGTGGCTCAGCGCCCTCGACGCCATCTTCTCCCACCTCCCGTCCGTTGGCTCCAGAGAGAGCTCCTCCATGCCAGAGATTGCCCCGGCCACGACGGCTGCAGTAACTGCCTCTGTCGGCTCCGCGAAACCATCGATGGAAAGGTCCATGCGGCACATGTTGCTGACCTCGTCGCGGCCGGTAACAGCACGCACATTCATAGAAACATCTGAAAAAAGGAGTAATCCGAATCCAATCAAAGAAACAAAAGAAATCGTGGAAGCAACAAAATCATACTACGTACTGCACGATGACCAGGACCTCGTCGAAGCAGCCGTGCCGTCAACCGCCTCAAAGGAGAGGAAAGGGCCGAGTTCTTCCTCCGCATCGCCAGAAGCCTCGGTGAGAGAGAAAGGAGGTCAGACCAGAGCGGGACCAGACCCCCGCCACGGCCACCAGAAACGAAGGAGCTCGGCAACGGGAGCTCGCGGCCGGGGAAGTCCGATGTAGATGCATATCTGTGGGTGGTGGATGGCGGCGATGCGCATCGGGGCGGGAGGTGAAGGCCGAAGCGGAGCCTCTTCTCGCCCTCGTCGGCGGACGCCAGGTCGGCGGCGGCCGTGGTGTGGACGCGGTGGACGTGGAGCAGGACGGCGAGAAAAAGGAAGTGGAGCAGGACACGTCGGCCCCCATCTCCCGCGAGCGGCGGCGGCTGCCCCCATCTCCCGCGAGCGCCGACTGCCCAAAACTCTGCAAAGGTAGATAAAAGAGCGATGAGGCGACATACGTGCAGACCGACGCGGCGCGTAGCCGCTGGTGGCTTCCGGACCCGTAGTCGACACCGCTGCCGGCGAGCAAGCTCATGGCGGGGATAGGGTTTCAGGGGCGCGCGCGTAGGGTCACGGCGCCGTGGCGGGGAAACGGAAGAGGAGGAGGCTGCGGCACCGTGCGGTGGTTCTGAGCTTCTGCCTGTGGCCAAGGAGGGGAGCGGGGCATCGTCCCTGGGGCAAGCAGTGGCGTCGATGGGGAGAAAATGAGAGAGAAGATACGGGAGAGACGGGGCAAATTGGCTGGGTGGCTCGAGAAACGATACAACGTTAAGCGGTGTGGTACCGCTTTAACTACTTTAGCAGGGCTACAGCCACACGAGGAATGAAGGGAAAAAACTCAATAGGTGTTTCTCTGCCCTGCAAAAAATTGTACGGAGAACCAAAAATGTACACAAGCAAACCCATTCAGAAATCAAGACATATAAACGAATACATGTCAGCACCACGTTAGTCCCAAAAAAAATTCAAAATTATGAGAAAAATTGAGTTGGTTCACGTTTAGTATAGTAACTAGAAATGAAGGGCGCGGCGGCACGCCGCGCCATTTGGTGGCAGGACGATGATAATTTTTAGCGGTGTTAAATACTTACGGGTTTTAGTATTTTTTTCCTTTAGAATTGTGATTGTTCTGGCTTTATTTTTAGGCGCATCGGGTTTGTTGTTTTTATTTTTATGTGACACCTTTACATAAATTGTCGTGTCTCACAAAGGGTGGACATGCATTCTTAGATGTTAATTGTGTTTGTCTGTTTGATGGTCGTATCTGCATAGTAAGGTTGGTCCAACGACACACCCGTGTAGTGGCCAACAATAAAAGACATAGTTTAAATGCAGAACTTTTAGAGAGAATCGTTTTTCTTTCCCATTAATTTTGCAATCCTCTCTGTGTGACATCGATTAGTTTGTAAGAATATAGCAAAGCTAAACATAAGTTAGATTACATATTGTAGAGAACCAACCTGAGGTTGGATGGTTAGTAGGGTGGTTGTACCCCAGCCCAACAGAGTTCAAACCGCAGGAGTTCAAACCGCAGGTTTGACATCTGTTTGTCCCATGAAGACGAATATTCATTCAGTGGGAGGCGATGTTCCTGTCGACAGCGAGGTGCTCATAGAGGTGAGTGTATGTGAGCGTCAGCATTTGTACTGTTTTTACAATTATTGCAAGTATTCAGAAATATTTAAGGATCCAGTTGCACATGGCCGTACATCTGGTTCAAATCAAAGCCACTTTCAACCTACATTGATTTCGCACACACCTACCTAATAAGGACATCTGGAGGCTAATTTCCACTTCTATATATTTCCAAAAAGAACCAATTACCTTTAAAAACATGTCTGCTAAAAAATGGTTACATACTCAAGTGAATGCCCTAGATCGATGAAATACAATAACTTTACTCTCATAATCTAAATGTGTCTCTGATCAGGTAGCAAGCTCCCATCTTTCATTCTGCAAAGCATGCCGCATCAACATTAGCCGCAAACACAATTCTCCTGCAGTGAAATATCCTTGTTTACTGGTGCTCTAGAATCATACTAATATTGTCGAGCATCTAGAAAAGACAAAAGAAGGCACATACATGCAAAGTAACATGGAAAAACAGTTAACTGCGGATTCAATTCAATGGGCAAGCTTGGTGTTTTACTTGTTCAAACGACTCCCTTTCAACATGAACAAACATCCTAATACTCTATAGTCCACCGAACAGCCAAACCATAAAATTGATGATTGATAGATTCAATACACTTTTTTTTGCATACACAGGTCAATGTGGTTATTTTGAATGTCTACGAAAGGAGTGATGAACCAATTAAATTGTAAAATGACAAGTACCTCAAAAAAGTGGCAGGACTCTCACAACATAACTAATTTGACACACTGCCAAAAGTGAGGGACTTTAGTATGGACTGAAACATGGATTAAGTTTCTAATGATTAACTCTGAGTTAGATATAATATCGCAAAGTTGGTATTGCACATGTCTACAATTAAACAAAGAGTGGACTTGGATACCTATCTACTTCTTTTTTCAGAAACCACCATGGTTTTTGAGTCGCGACTCAAAAGTGAGTCGCCAAACCTTGCGACTCATGTATAGTCGACCAAAAACATGTATAGTCGCCATAAGTCGTTGTATAGTCGTCGAGTCGTTGGCAGCGACTCGACGACTATACAACGACTCAAAAACTATGGAAACCACTACTTGTTTGACAACCTAAGATATTTCATTAGGTGCAGAATTTTATTTTATTCAAAAAGTGACCCAAAAAAGGTTCCACATATATTCTGATCGGAGGGCCCAAAAAAGATTGAAAGGAAAGTTCCATTATGTGTGTTACCGTCCTCATAAACAGACACAATAACAAATTATATTTTCAACATAAATTATTGACCTTATATGATGGCTCGGTACCACATTGCTGACCATTGCTGAAGCAAAACAAAGACGATCTCTAGTGAGAATACACTTTGTATATTTGCTTAGAAATAAAACTATCTCCCTTAAAAGGATGGCTATACTTGTAAAAAAACTTGGACTAATGTTCAAAAGAAAAATATTTTTTTCTAAAAAGTGACATGAGTTCAGTAAGACAATAATTGCATTGTGTCTGATGAATCGTGTATATGCAAGATAACAATTAATACTTTGCGGTACAGAAAAAGATTAATGTATAAACTACGTAGCTATGTGATTCCTAGCAGCTTAGCATATATGTGAGCAAACCTGATGCCGGAACACAAATGGTGTTGCACATGTAGTTAACTTAGAATGCAGTACACATTGCTGAGTTTTTTTTTTCCTTCTCCCTATTTTATTCCTCCAGATGATCTGCAGGTATTGTAAGTTAAAATTTTCTTGTTATATGGCCAAACTATGCATGAAATTAATCTGCAAAGATAAGAGATTCCGAAACAATATAATGAACAAAAAAATAAAAATTAATCCTACAATCATCGCTTCATGTTGTGATCGCTTATCGTTTTGTACTGAATACTGAGTAAATAAGGTAATACGGACCACAAAAGAAAATGGAATCTAGAGAAGAAATAGTGAAGCTACAACTGAAGAGAATACCTTTGAACATAATGAATCTGTTGAAAAAAAAAGTGAATCTGATTAAAATTCTCAACAAATTTCTGTCATTTTCATGATTGCCATCAGGCATCAGCAAAGTCTATGGTATCTTGAGAGCAACCTCAATCTTTGTAGACAGAGTCCGTAGATTCATAAAAAGCAATTATGTAGAATTGGAAGAAATATGGCCATACCAATAGAGAAAATCCAAGCACAATTAACTTCTCAATTAAACAGTTATTCCCATGACCACAAACAACCATTTCACACACGGGGTCAAGGGGATTAGAACAATGTGCATAATACAAAAAAAATCTTTCACTTGAAGGACAATATATTTATAAAGTTGGAACTCTTTTATCTATGTCAGATCATAATGGTGTAGACGTGTAGCATGTCGAGCCGGCACTTGAACCACACTAACTGTAGTTCAGCTTTGATCAATTTCAAATTGCAGCCATAGAAATGGGGTAAAGGAAGCCCATACTTTATTTCTCATTAGCTCATGTTGAACAGATCAAACATTAGACATCGTAATTAAGGAGAAAAGGATGGGATACCACCATAAAGAATCACTGCCAATATGCCAAAGAATAAGTCCTGACCACTTATGCAAAATAGAAGTGTCGGTATTATCTTGCCTTACTTTTTTCTCGAACTCATTGTGTATTAGAAAAAAACCATCAAGAAGAGGAAAAAAATTCAGAGAAAGCAAGGAAAAACAAACTGTACAAAGCTAACTTCATTAATCCTGAAGGTTCTGTCCCGGTGGGTCATCAGGGGGCATAGCATCCAGGGGAAGCCGGCGTAACGCCCTAGCACCGGCAAGCATCCACGGTTTGGCTTCAAGGATAGATTGAACCAGGTCATGTCTGTGTGGGGCTAAGTTTTTGAAGATGGCATCGTTGCGCGTCTTCCAAAGCCTCCACATTGTGAGGATCCCCTTTCTGAACTGCAGGGTCAGAGTTGGTGACAGCCAGCCGTGAACTCCATGTTAGGATCTGGCATGCTAATAAGGCATTATCTTGCCTTATTAGTGTCTGGAGGCTTGAAACATCCTGAACGCGCTTAGTCGGTCAATAATGAGATCCAGTGACTTGGCTCGGTCAAATCGCCGAGTAATTTGCCCCTTCACAAATACTGCAAACAACAGTTCCAAAGACAGATCAATCACTACCAAAGCACAGCAATGCTTCAAAGCATTTCTCTGATACAAATTTATCAGCCGCCTCGGTATTTTTGCCCGCAAAATGCAGACAGAACCATTTGCATGGTGGGGTACATAATCAAAAATATTATTCCCTATTGACGTAGCTGGAATAGATTAAGAATCCTATCTCAATTATTAATACTGGTATATGTAAATATCTACTCACCAGTCAGAAGGAAGACAAATACGACACGACACGCTGAAGGGAAGAAAATTTGACTGGAAGAGAATATTCAGTAGTGTACAGTCCAAGACAATAAGCGTGTTTGTTTGGTAGCCATGCAGCGCAATGTATACCAAGCCACGGTACATTGCAACATATGAGCCTAGTGGAAAAATAGAATGCAATGCCTGCAAACTATAAGTCTTTCCCATGCTTTCTTACATTTTGTAAAATCATGGAGAATTAACAGTCCGTAAGGGTTTAATTATACACACAAGAAATGTGGAGGCCGTGTATTGTTAATCTAAGATCTAATCAGTCAATTAGATTGCAGGGTACCTGAAGGCTTCTAGGTATATAGAAATTTTGCCTGATTCACGTTTGTTGAGTACAGAGAGGAATAACTTAAGTCGCACAAACGTTCAGGGGAACAGAATGTGAAATGCACTATATGCATAAAGAACACTAACAGTGCATCTATGAAATCTAGGATTTAGAACTTAAATCCGATGTGTAAAACTAAGCAAGGAGCAGAGCAGGGAACAAAGAGGGACTTACTCTTCTAGGGCATACCTCAATAATCGTGCTAGATTCTGTTTCTTACAATAACACTATCGCTCCAACTTCACACTTGCCAGAACATGCTGTGCTTTGCGGTTGGTCATTCATGGAAATGCCAACGTATATAATTGTGTAGGAGCATACCTTGGGAAGGCCAAACAATTCCAGACATGGTACATGTATTTTATATTTATCTCGTAATAGACTTACTTTCTCTCAGCATCACTTGCCGCCTACGTGCCAGAAGTTGTCCATGGAAACAAACTACCTGATGAGCACAGTTTGATATTTGCAAGCAGGATGGGAATGCAAAATTTTCTCTTGTGCTCCCACACATTTATCACCTGAAAATTATCCAAAATACACCTCCCATTAACATGAGAACAGAGGACTTCAGGAAAATCGATGTTTATAATTTGCATATCCAACGACTTATAAGTCAAACTATAATATTAGGAATTACATGACTAAGCAAATCAAATTATTTAAAGAAGCGCCTCTCAAAACCTATAAACCATAAGTGGGATATTTTGAGTATATAAAGTTTCAGGAAAACAGAGATATAGGGTGAAGCCCTCCCTCACGATATGGAAGCAAGATAAATGCCCGAACCCATGATCTTCCTGAGACCGGATGCTGATACGCCACGCCTTTGTGGTAGCCACAAGTTGAAGAATAAAAGAAGCCTCTATTGTAAAATTACTAAGGCGACGCCAAGGTGAGTTAGAAATCAAAAGATAAGCAATGTGTAAACAAAATCAGAAGTGAGTGAGACGAAGCATCAGCTCTGATATTGCTTTAAATTGGTATTAATGGGTGGACAGTAATAGAATGCAGAACACTGACCACATAACCGACGGTGAAGTTAAATTCGCAGCTGGACCTGGTGTTCAGACTTCAAGGATGAAGTTAGGACGATCCAGCCAGAAGTACAATCTGGTTTATATATACATTTCCATAAGTTTTCTATGCAGTAGGATGCACCATGGTTGCCTAGAATAAAACTAATTGATATAATATCGTGCAACTGAGTTTGCTCTAAGCTCTACGTGGTTTTCTCGAAAATGAGCTCTATGTGGTTACAGATCATAAAATGATCGAATCAAGACGTGAGGTTTTCTAGGTCAGCTTAATACGAAATAGCAACAAAGACTACATGAAATGAAAATTTCCAACAGGCTAAATAAGTAAATATGATAATAATATGCTGAGGATCAAGTTAACATGGAGAAAATTTCTGTTTCTGGTCTCATAAGTTGTTCCACTCTCTACAGTGGTATCTCCATTAGATAAAAAAAAATCGTCACAGATTTAGAAGTTCAATGGAATCAGACTTTTCTAGATCTCGACCTATATACTCAATCAACCACGTATTAACCCCCTGCTGTGGCATCCAATAAAAATATTCACGGGAATTCTCATGTCGATCACGATTGGGCAGCTACCTCGGAGAATTGAACAACGCAAAGCACCAACAATCTCGGCTCGTCTCAATACGTACTGATGACGGCGAGCTGAACCTTAATGGTAGCCTACCCAGAACCAGCAGCCAGAGTGGAAAGGTCCAGGTATCCTGAAACCAACAGACATAATTTGCAAAAGCAGAATAGGAACAATCAAAATTATACAGGAAGCATAACAGAACTCAAGGAGAAACATGATGCAAAAAAGAAAATTGCTTCATGCTTTTGAAAAGGGAAGCAATGCTAGTGATCCTGTTCATGTTTTAATAATTCTACATTAACAAAAGAAACAAACAAATTGGGCAAGTATTTCCGTTGTATGTTCAGTACAATAAGTCAATAACAAATCTTAGCTAGCCATCTAACTGAGTTCATGATCTAACTCCAATCCGAACATTTGGACATTACCTCGGTATATAATCAGCTCGGCCAGAACCAGAAACTGCAGACTACTCTGGTCGGCACCGCTCGTCTCTCGCCCATGGCCTGACTGTGCCTGCCTACCATTGTGCAAAGCTCGAGATCGACGTCTTTGACCGTGCCTGTTAGCCACCCGCGCCCGAACCATGGCTGATGCGTCACGTGCCTGCATCCTCTTGATCTGATTTGGATGAAAAAACACTGTACGTCACATCATCGCCTAGATGTAAATCATGGGGGGTGGGGGGGGGACTACCTGTGCCGTTGCTGGCGGCGGCTTGGCGAACGGCGACGGGTCCTACAGAAACAAAGTGGCGGAGCCGGCTCCCAACCCGCCAAATCGGCGGAGACTGCTCCGAGCGTGAGGCACAACTTGGACGTATGCCAGCAGCAGCCCGAACACCCAGCGGCAAGGCCTTGCACTGTCCGACGCGGGACTATGGCGCTGCTCCTCCCGGCAGGCCTCGCGAGGCATCGGCCGACGGCCGTTGTCCTGGCGCTGCTCCTCGATCCCAGCACGGCCTTTCGGTAGCCGTGGCGGCCAACGGCCAGCCCGGCAAACACCTTCACAACACTCGGCAAATAAGCACAGGGCGGCGGGCCTCGTCGTCTCGGCTTGCCGAGCTCCTCCTCCGCGCCGCCAGCAGCCTTGGGGAGCCGAGCACCTCCTCTGCGCTGCCAGCAGCCTTGGGGTCTTGGGGAGCCGAGCACCTCCTCCGTTCTGCCGACCGCTTAGTACAGAGAGAAAGGAGCAGGTGTGAGGGAGAAGAGGACCGATCTCCGCCGGCCCATCCAGATGACCTTGCACACTGCCGGCACTGCCAGGGAAGATGATGGTGAAAAGAAAGGAGATGAAATCGAGATAAAATAATGGTCAAGGCGGTGCTATCTGGAACAGAGCAGTAGAATCGAGAGAACCATCAAGTGCTTGTCCCCCATGGCCCACCACCATCCCAAGATCACCTCAGCTATGGTCACACCGGTAATACCCAGAGCATCTCACTTACAAAGGCCCAATGCGTCATCATCCAATAAATTTAAAACTATCTCAAATTCTTGGAGAGCACCAAAACTGTACACGTAAAGAAACATGCAGTAATCAATCACCACAAAACACACGTGTTAGCCCAGAGTTAATCCAAAAAGTAATTCAAAATTATGTGAAAAAAGATGTTTGTTCACCTTTAGTATAGTAGTTATATATACCATGACAGCTAACATAGAGAGAAGGGTTTTCAAATTTTGATAACATTAGGTATAGAGGTTTCCTGAATTGCTAGGCCTGACAAGCTTTTATGAATTATTATTACGCCTGCTTCTTATTGAGCTCTTGGTACACTGAAACTCTGAAAGAAGCTCAACTGCTCATGAATAAAAGATGCACCCAGGGATACCACAAACAAACAAACAAAAAACATTTGCATTTCAGGTATTCATTCATTCTATGGTACCAAGTAAATGGCACTGATAGAAACAACAAGAAACACTATGAACGGATACTAGAAGGCAGATGTATCAAACATGCAACGCCATGAGTAAGTGCCATTTATTCATGAAGGATGGATTCTCCTGCACCAAGGCCAACAATTATCCAGACTTTCCCAAAAATATGGATCAACTCAATGGAGGATACCAACAGTCCATTAGCAGATGCCAAAGGCTCAAACAAACCAGAGCATGGTGAAGGAAGAACAGCAAGACGCAAAACTCAGGAAGAGAAATAAAATTGTAAACATTCATACTGCGAATTTACATGATTTTTATAGCAAAAAAGGTTGGTGTGACTAAAAAGAGCTTAGTATCACATGATTTACAGTTACATCATTCATAAGAACTCAGTCCAAGTGCTTCTGCCAGACTTCCAAGTCATTGGTGCTTGCCATTACATTTAAAACCTTGCTTATGGAACTCGTGTCAACTCTTCAGGAACCTGAACATCTGGGCATTCGTTCAACAATAGAAGAAGGTCGTTTGGAACAGTTTGAAGCCTGTTTTCCTCCGGTGGAGGATTATCCTGCAGAATACTCTCATGAAACAGCCTCAGTGCACCCTCGGATGAAATTCCTTGCACAGACTTGTGCAAATCTTCAAGTTTTCCTTTACGCTGGTCATCGAGCAACAACTTTTCTTTTAGACTGTCGGGAAGACTATCTAGTGCACTGCTTGAAGGAAACAAGAAAAGGGAGATAGAATAAATGAGGATGTTACAGGAGCAAGTCTACATATAAGATAATTTTATTAGCACAACTAGTGTTCCACATTACCTAGTGATCCCCCGAACGAGACCCCACTTGTATCCAACATGCACTGATTGCCCAAACCCAATACTGAAGCCCTCTTGAGCAGCATCCTTCTGCCCTTCAGTTATGCCATCCCTATAGCCCATCTACGGAGAAATCGAAAAGCCATACTTTTATATCAACGCAAACTCATGATTCATGATTATAACCAATAACCATGGAAGTCAAAATCGATATATACCTTAACGAACTGGTTCTTCCTGTGGGCCCAATCCCTGTCTAAGATGGCAGCATCATCCCAAACGTCATCATCGGCAGCAGCATCATCACCATTGTCTGAGTCAAAATTGGAGGAAAACAACTAGTTGTGAGATGGAATGCATGTTCAAACAGAACCTTCGTTGCTTAACTAAACAGAAAGTGTATCCAAGTAACGTAGATGGCAGCAATAGACAGACAGAATGTTGCAAAATCTAGTGTTCTTCGTGGTATTGACCACATTTCTGATCCCTATTTGCATTTCGGTGGGTTGGTCCGGCATGAGAAGTTTCGGGAAAAAGGTATATTGCGGAATTCTACATCAGAACAAGGCTAGGACACACCAAGCCAATCAATTTCTTTCTCCCTCGATGGTGATGATGGCGATGCCTCAACCTGTAGCTCTCCAAGGGACGCTGCCAAACCCTTCACGTCTTCGGAGCCGTTCATCGAGAAACCCATCTGCAGTTGAAACATGGAGCACAAAGGAGAATGGTCAGTTGACAAATAGCAACTTACTTTCCCTCTAGTTCATTGCCCTCATATCACACAATACCATAAACTCTTCTTTTTTTTCATACGGAGTACATCAATTGTTATTTTTCCCCATCTGTATCATTAAAAGGCTTTATCACTAACGCCAAATACTCCATGTGGAATGACCTGTGACCCTCTTTTATTTCCTCAACCCCAAACTGTTCTACTAGCTAGCCCGGGGTAGCTGCCGCTACATGGATCCCTTCTCTATATATCTTTTCAAATTCCCTTCTTACTGAATGTTCATATCACTGTCCTTGACACAGAGGTGGATCCATATTGTTTCTAGCCAACCCAAAAACAGTTTGATTGATCCGAGAACAACAAAATTACATGCTAGCGGATGACCATAAAAGGGGGTTATTCACACTCAAGAGCACTTGAGGATGCAAGTGGACACGTCCGTGGTGTCCGTCGCACTAATTGCAGCAGCCGTGTAAACATATTTACCTGTCCGAATTAGGTTCAGCTGTCCGCGGATATCTGCCGGTCATATACGGACGCGTAGCTCGCTCTCGCTGGAACGGGGAAATGACGGCCTCGTCTCGCTAGCGTGCGCGATCAGATGCAGGCTACTCGTATTAGCTTACTAACTTAATTGTCATTCTACTAAGCAGAGGCGTTCTACAACAATAATTAATACCCATCTACTAATTATGAACAACGACTATGGAAAATTATGATGAGCCGATGCTACTTTCTTGCAGGGGGATGCTACCTCTGTTTAGATTAGTTGCACATGAGGTAGTATTTCTTTCAGAAAGGGAGCCAGAACAACCTAGCTTAGATTATGGTACCAGAACAACCTTGCTTAGTTTATACACAGCTAGTACAAATTTGAAGATGAAAATCGAATTCAAGATGCAGTTTCAGGTAGGGCACGAGATTGCAATAAGGGGAGGAATCAGACCTGCTTCTTGCCCTCTAGGTTGACGCCGAGGCTGAGGAGGGCGCACGGATTCAAAGGGGCCAGGCCCTTGGCGGCGGAGACCTTGTGAGACCCTGCGATGAGCTCCTACCTAGGGTAGAGGGGAGGCACTGGGACGAGTGGGGATGAGTGTGGAGGGCGGCGACGAGCTGGGTGCAGGCTAGCGGCGAGGAGCGGGACGCCGGCCCAGCTGCTTTGGCGGCTGGGTCGGGGAGGAGGCGTGCGAGCGGGGAGGCGCTCCTCTGTCTCGCGTGTACGTGAATCTGCACCGGTCAGATATGAGCAGTATTAACAGCTAACCGATCAGATAACAAGGGTAAAGGGGAATTTTACTTTTTGCTCTTCTTTACTTTGTACTTCTATCTTTTGCCCTCTTTTACATTGTAATTTATTTTTTGCCTGGGCTCGCCGTGGCAACAATTAGGCCGCCACGGGGGGCTGAGAAAAAGCGACCGAACAAAGGGGTGTTAGGGCATCTCCAACCGGGTCCGCGCGTCTGGATGGGTCGAAACGGACAAAACCGCGGCCCAGCGCGCGGACCCATCCCTAAAACGGATGGCATGCGTCCGGACGACTCAAACCCGCCCAAATCTTGATGAGTTTGCGTGGCCGCGACACGAAAGGCTGGTCGCTCGCGTCCTCCCTTGTCCGCCCGGCCCGCCTGTCTGCTCCCACAACACAAGCCCGTCGCACACATCTCCCCACCGCTCCGCCGCCACCCACGGACCGGCGATTTGGGAGCGCGCCGACGCCGGCCATCGTCGTCGAGGCCGGCAAGCGGGGCGGAAGCATAGGTCGATGCCCCGCGCGCGCCGCGTCGAGCGAGGACGCCGCCGACGCTGTTGTCCTCTCACCGTCGCGACACCTCCCGCCGTTCGCAGCTGCGCCGTTTCCGCCGGAGGTGAGCTCTCCTGCACCGTGTTTCCAGACCGCAAGTCGGCTGAGACGGCCATGCCTGCAGGTCCCTACGGAAGCATTTGGATCGCCTCCGCCTGCGAGGTGTTCGTTGAAATGCTCGAACTAAAATGTGTCCCTTTTCAGATCATGGTGGACAGCGACGACGAATACTACTTCAAGAACTTCATCGACACGTCGTCAGATGAGGAGTCCGACAACGATTTTTTCACGGATGCTGCGCTGCTCATCCACGAGCACATTGTCTCGCAGATCCCCGTGTACCGGGGGTCCTTGCCGGCCGCGGCCCCCTTGGACCGCAAAAGAGAACGCGGCCACGACCAGCTCTACAACGACTACTTCCAACCTAAGGCATTGTTCGTGCCGTCCTTGTTTCGCCGTCGTTTTCGGATGACCAGGCCGCTGTTCCGCCGGATAATGGATGGCGTCAAGATCTACGACGACTACTTCTGTGCGAAAGTGGATGCACTTGGCAAGGTAGGCCTCTCTTCGTACCAGAAATGCACGGCAGCGATTAGGATGCTCGCATATGGCGTTGCCGGTGATTTCGTAGATGAGTACACGCGCATGAGTGAGTCAACCGGCCGGAATCGATGTACAGGTTCTGCAGAGCAGGATCGGTTCGTTCGGAGAACGACCTCCGGCAACCTAATGCGAGGACACAGCTGTCTGTCGATCAACGCTTCCAGGGGGTTTCCTGGGATGCTTGGCAGCATAGACTGCATGCTCTAGGAGTGGAAGAACTGCCCCTTTGGTTGGCAGGGGCATACAACGGCCATTCTGAGGGGTGCACAGTCATTCTTGAAGCTGTTGCTTCCCATGACACATGGATTTGGCACTCATTCTTCGGAATGGCTGGCTCGCACAATGACATCAATGTGCAGCGCTCTCCGGTGTTTGATAGGCTAGCGTACGGTAAGTCCCCTGATGTGGATTTTGAGATCAATGGCCATCACCACACCAAGGGGTACTACCTTGCTGATGGTATCTATCCACCTTGGGCTACACTCGTGAAGACAATCCGAAACTCCACCTCAGAGCAGGAGGCAAGGTTTGCCAAAGAGCAGGAGGCAGCCCGGAAAGATGTCGAGCGGGCGTTTGGCATCCTCCAAGCTCGTTGGGCTATCGTCACACACTGCCAGAGCCTGAGATGTGCAAACTCTGTGGGAGGTGATGACCGCTTGTGTAATCATGCATAACATGATTGTTGAGGTAGAGCGGGATGATTCACTCTTTGATAATGACTGGGAAGGCCAAGGAGAGTTGGTTACTCCTCAAGGTGCTCCGGCATCATTCCAGGACATTCTTCATGCGCACCATGAAATTCGAGATCTAGCTGTACACAACCAGCTTCAGGCTGATTTGGTCGAGCACATGTGGCAGCATGTAGGCAACAATGCTGCAAACAACAATGATGAAGGAAATCCTGAAGCCTAGAGGGCATTTGTATCGTTTTTTCATTTTATTTGAATAACACTTTATCCTTGATTACATGGACTATGTAATGTGTAATACATTTTGAGAATTTGAACTATTTTATATATTTTATATAATATGTTTTTGCGTTTTTCTAGTGAATTTACAAGAAAAACATACCATAGGGCAACGCGACCCAAATCCCGCGTTGGGCGCAGCGCGACCCAAACGGACGCGCGGACGCGGGGCGTCCGCGCGTCCGCTCGGCCACGCAAACGGCCCAAAACGGACGGCCCAGCGCGTCCGTTTGGACGGTTGGAGATGAGCATCTCCAACGCCGACGACCCATCCCGCGCTCGCGATGGATCGAACCAGACAAAACCGTGGCTCAACGCGGCCACGCATTGCAAACGCGGATGACCGCGGTGTCCGGGACGACTGCGGTGACCTAGCATACCACGCATGTTGTAGTATACAAGTCGTTGATATGATCTTCATGAAGGGACTTCTTCACAAATATCACATCCCTCAGAGTGGTACAACAGAAACATTGCAGGTCATAACACTCGATAATATATTACAATCATGGTCTTAACAAGTTGGTATTCTCACAGGTCCGATGAGAACACCCTACAACATAAGGTACTTAGTACAAACCAACTTAGATATGAAAAGACATCAGCAACTTATTTAAGTATGCCACTACGCTGCTCGGCTCTATACTACTCAGGTATATCACTATTCCTCCACCTCCATGTCATCGGGTCCGTAGACTATCCCATAGTCTACTCCTTCAACTCCTCCGGAAAGATCAGGTTCCTCGTAGACCAGCTCGTAGCTTCCTCTGGTGCTCCATTGGTGATGGCCTCCATTTCCGTATCACAGTCTAGCAAGGGTGTCGAAATAAAGTGAGTACAGGGTACTCAGCAAGTTCAAAAGAGTAAAAGGTGTTTGATGCACTAGCTACGACCTTCGATCAGAAAATCTTAGGTCAATGCATGTTTCGAAATCATTTCTTCAAAAGGTTTATTTTATTCTGAAAACTATGCCCGTCTTCACAGGTTGACTAGAACTTCACGGAGTTCCTTTCTGCCGCGTTCGCAGTTCCCTTCCTAACAGGAGTGACCACAATTTAATACACTCTAGAGGTGCGTTACTTTTCCCATAAGAGATCTCACCCTTTTTGCCATCCGCAGGGACTTGCCCCCATTCACACTTCCTTGGTGTGAGGCCAGGTATAAAGATCCAAGCCCACACCGCCTTCTCCGTGACCTCGCAGACCCACCCTTTTGTAAGTCTGTCCTCTCCTATATCTATGGGTAGACTAACCCAGCACTTGTTCTCTCCTATACCATTAAGGTAGACTGATCCGAACAACTTATATGCCCTGTTCTATACACCATAGATAGACCGATCCGGACAACCCTTACAATCCTTCATAGACCAATAATAAGTCTACCCTCTCCTGTATCTAATGGTAGACAGGACCACATGTCCCCACCTTTACCAAAGATAGACCGATCCGGGCAACCCTTATTACCAATCCGTTGGCATGCGAGAGGGAAAATACAGCTGACTTCCCAGAGCCATTATAGATCTTATGGTCAACGCGATATGTACGGCGCTAGAATCACTGGACGGCATTGGTACTTAGTCCTAGATGAGTAGTACCCATGCAATGGAACCTCCACCAATCAACACATACCATGGTTCCATTGCCAGCCACATAGTCATATTCATAATTGGAAAAGTAACATTTCATTTTCAATGCAGGAATGATAAGTCATATAGCTTTGCATTAAATTAATAGAAAATACTCAAATTTGACATGAGCAAGGGTGAACTTGCCTGTGGACTGCGAGATAGTGCAGTTCAATGCGTTGGATGGAACCTGGACCTCGGGTTCTGTAAAGAAGCATCATTGTCCGGTAAGGACAATGTTATAAAATCCAAATGATACATGCATGGATGTATTATTTTAAGTTGAATCCCTTTATCCCGATGAGTTATTACAATTTAGGGTTGAATTAAGATTTATGCCTTTGGCAGTAATTTACAATTGTTTTAATGTATAAAACACTTTAATTCACACAAGGTAACATAATTCAAAGCAAAACTTCTTTATGTTGGTGATTCATTATTTATTCCAAAATAATTTGAAATAATAGAGTTGTCTCAATATTTTTGAGAATAAAAAGGAATAGAATATCTTCCTTTGGAAAATACCTTTTTTTCAAATAGAAATAACTTGGAATAATAGAATTTCATTTTGAAATGTTTAGAAATAAGTATTTTAACTTATTTGGGATTTTTCCTTGATTTATTAATACAAGGAAAATATAATTTGAAATTCCAAATGTTTATTTTAAATTCATAAAACTCACAAATTTAAATTTGTTCATTAAATTTTATTTCATATTTTATTCTTATCAAGAATAATTTTTCATTCACCAATCCAATTTTTAATGGATTTTTAGAGTGGTATTTTATTTATTAAAATTTGGTGAAATAATGGCCTTTTTCTAAATGGTGAAAAGACTAAAATACCCCCTGGACCCATATTGGGCCCAGCCCACTAACCTAAGCCCATGGGACAGCCCACTAAGGCGTGCCCATAGCGGCTCGGTGGAGCCGAACGGCCCACCGCTCTCACTCACTCGGCCCTCTCTCACTTTTTCCTAACCCTAGCTTCTCTCTCGCGACTCCCGTGGCGATGGCGTCGCCGCCATGGCCGCCGCCGTGCTCCGCCGACTCCGAGCTCCTCCGCCGTAGCCACCTACCACACCGAACCACCGCGAGCAGATCTATCGATCTGTCCGCGTGGTTTTCCCCATCTCTTCTTCTCCTGGCGAATCGCCTCCGATCTGGATCTCAGGTGGAATCGCCTCGACGAACTCCGGCGAGATCTCGTCCTCGCCGACGATGTGTGTCTCCGAGACCGACCTGGCGCAGGTGCTGCGCACTTGTGCCGTCGTCTCCGTGCCGTGTGTGGTGATGTTTGTGCTCGTCGGCGTAACGCCGCACTACGACTTGCAGGGGCCGCGCGAGCACCGCCGCCATGCCCTAGCCTCGCTTCCAGCGCAAGTAAGTGTTGCATCCACCTCTTCTCTGCGCCTCCCTTGATACTGTTCTTCTTCCCTCAAGCTCTGCTGCTCTCTGGTGATCCCGTGATCACACAGCCATGCTATTCCTATGCAATTCGTCTGTGCTTGGATTGATTGCAAGATCATGGTCCAATTACCATTTACTGGTACTGGCACATGCTGCTCGACATGCTGTTCATGTTGTTCTTGCTTCTCTGCTGCTCCTAGCATGCTCTATACTTGCCATGCTCTACTGTGCTTGCTCAAGAGCTAACTATGCCATGCTATGCTTGGTTATGACTTGCCTATGCTCACTGGTCTATCATGCTTGCTTGTCTAGGTGTACTTGTGTTGCATCTGTGTCACTTGTGTGTGTGCCAGAGGTGCCTGTGATATGCTTCAGTGCTACTCCTGCAAGCCAATGATCCATTGGATCATTCTTTGCTTGCTGGCTAACCTCTCTGTGTAACTTGGCTTGCTATGATTGATCCATTTGATCAATTGATTAGCAGTGATGGCTTACTGGCTAATACTGTGGCTATAAATTAACTGTGTTGCTCAATAGTGTGCTACTGTCAGTATTCAGCATGGATCTGTAATAAATTCATGCTTGTACTAATTTGATTATGATGAACTGCTTATGCAGTGATGATTTTAAATGACTTGCTTGTATATGAATTTGCTGTTCATGATTACTTAACAAGCAATTAAAGTCTGAATCCATTTCTGGATAGTGATGCTTTGTATATGGCTTTCTCTCAATTGGTGCTAAGTGTGAAGTGACCTCAGTAGCCTTGCTACTGACTGGTTGCTCACCTGGTTGGCTAGATCTAGTTGGCTACTCATCTTTGCTTGTATATTTGGGGATCATAGAAACTATGAATGCCAATATACTTGCCTGTGAAGAAATCTAGGGTTTCTGATGGTTGTATGCTTAGGATTTATTGTGTAGTCTTGGCTGCTAATCCTTGCCATCTACTGGTGCTATCTATGCATCGATCGGCTAGTGTGTGCATCTGTGCATATGTGCTTGTTTCTGTGCATAGGATCTGTACCTAGATGCTTTCTATTTTAGTGGCTTTTGACTGGCAGTAATCCTTGGTGAAAACCAAGTGATGATCTACCCATATGAGCATCTGCTCATCCCATGCTTATTTCATGCATATGATGGATTAGATCCATGGGATCTTCTCCAGGAACTAGGTATACCTTGTTCCAGCTCCTAGAAAGAAATATTTGGTTGATGCAGACTTGGGTTTGTGTCACAGCTCTTCACCTCCAGGTCTTGGATGATCTTCTCAGGTCACCATGATTCCTGGTGGTTGAGTGGTTTTGTATGGGTTGGTTCTGTTCTTGCTCAAGAACTGGATGAACTGAGCTTGTTCTTGCTTCACCCTTACCTGGTGAATCTTATCTGGTCGACTGGTTATGACTTCTAGGGTTTGTGCCCCTTTTATATGAACCCTACTTCTATCCTTGCATTGACACACAAGCCTGGCTTGCCTTGGTGACTAGGCTGATGCATTGCCTTGCTGTTGCTGCCTAGCACACTTGAGCTGTGTGCTCTCATATGCTGAAACTTGAGCCCCGTGTGTGCTCAGGTTTGGGCTGCTGCCCTTATCTTGTGCTGTCCATGGTTTTGGAACAGCACAACTGTGCATGACACTTGGTTCTGTCCAAACTGAATATTTGTCTAACACTAACATTCTGGCTAGTGTAGATGTTGTATTTTGCAGGTTTTTGAAGATGGGCATGGCCATGAAGAAATACTTGAAGTCACAAAGCCTAGATTTTAGTTTAGGAACTAAATTGTAATCTTTATTTTTATTTCTGTTTATTATTCCTCAATTCTTGTATCAAGAATTTTGTAAAGACAATGTAATTTGTGTTGTGTTATCAATAAAGCTCAAATTTTTGTTTATGAGCTTTTGCATTATATAATGTGTATATTCTTGATTAAATATTGTATTTGATACTCACTTTGAAATCCAAAATGATTTGAATATTATCTTGTGTTTGAATTATAAATTCATATTTATATTGTGTAGTGCTTATTGTTTAATGTATTAACACTTGTCAAATGAACTCAATTCCCCCAAATCAACAAGATACAAAAGAGATCATGTCGAAATTTCCCTAACTCACATTGCCTAACCCTAAGTGCAAAATGAGAGAGAACCTCGATCCCTCTTAGGTTTAGTTGCAATAAGGCGCGAAAATTTCCCCCGTTTTGCGATGAAATGCACATCCCATTTCTAAATCTACCCTTCGTTGTTCCTATGTTCTGGGTTATTACAGCCTCTCCCCAAAGAAACTTCGTCCCGAAGTTAAGATTGGTACCTGAATAACTCGGGGTAGGACTTCCTGAGCTCTTCTTCGGTCTCCCAGGTTGCTTCTCGTTCAGGATGATGTTGCCATTGTATCTTACAGTATTTGATTGCTCTATTCCTTAACTTCTTCCACTGTACTTCCAAAATCTTTTCAGGCTTCTCCACATAAGTTAAGTCTGATTGTAGCTCTATTTCTTCATGTGTAATGGGATCATCAGGTGCCTTCAAACATTTTCCGAGTTGTGATACATGAAAAACATTGTGAATTAGACTGAGCTGTTCCGGTAGTTCCAACTCAAAAGCTGTTTCTCGATTCTGACTGAGTATCTTGAATGGTCCTATGTATCGAGGACTTAGTTTTCCTTTTACTCCGAACCTTTTGAGTCCTTTCATTGGGCTAACTTTCAAATATACCATGTCTCCTACTTTTGGTTCCCAAACTCGTCTCTTCTGGTCGGCATAACTCTTCTGTCGACTTTGGGCTATTTTGAGTCTATCTCGGATCACCTCGATGACTCCTTGTCTCTCCTTGATGTAGTCCGGTGTAAACTCCTTGTTCTCTCCGGTTTCAAACCAACAGATTGGTGATCTACACTTCCTTCCGTACAATGCTTCGTACGGTGCCATCTGGATACTACTCGATAACTATTGTTATATGAGAATTCCGCCAATGGTAGATGGTCCTCCCATGAGCCTCCAAAGTTTAGAGCACAAGCTCTAAGCATATCTTCAAGTATCTGATTGGTTCTTTCGGTTTGTCCTCCGGTTTGTGGATGATAAGCTGTACTGAAATCCAACTTGGTTCCTAAAGCTTCTTGGAGTTGTTTCCAGAACGCTGATGTGAAAATTGAACCTCTATCTGAGACTATCTTCTTTGGCACTCCATGCTTGCTAACAATCTCCTTCACATAAATATCCACAAGCTTTTCTGCAGTGTCCTTTGTATTTACGGCTATGAAATGAGCACTCTTGGTAAGTCTATCCACGATTACCCATATCATATCCTTCTTTTTACTGGTCATTGGTAAACCAGTAACAAAATCCATTCCGATTTCATCCCATTTCCATTCTGGTATTTCTAGTGGTTTGAGTAATCCTGCAGGACTCCGATGTTCTGCTTTCACTCGCTGACATGTATGACATTCAGAGACATATTGAGCTATCTCTCTTTTCATGTTGTTCCACCAGAACATTTCCTTCAAATCCATATACATCTTAGTACTTCCTGGATGTATTGAGTAAGGGGTTTCATGTGCTTCCTTCAATATGATTGACTTCACTTCTGGGTCATCCGGTACACATAACCTCTTCTGAAAGTATAGAGAACCAAACTCGCCGAGATTGAATTCTGACGGTTTACCCTCTCCAATCCTTTTGATTTCTTCTTGGATGAATAAATCATCTACTTGTTTCCGAATGATTTCATATTTTAGGTCTGAGTACATTTCATCCATGATCCTCATGGTTGCTATGCTTCCCACTGTATCACCTTGGATAAACAGAATCTGAGCTTCTTCGAGTTCTTTCCGAAGTTCCTTCGGAATCTCCCATTCTGTAGGTTGATTCTCAGTACTCTTCCTGCTTAAAGCATCTGCTACTACATTAGCCTTGCCTGGTGTATAGTTGATTGTCAGCTCATAATCTTTAATCAACTCTAACCATCTCTTTTGTCTCATGTTTAATTCCTTCTGAGTAAAGAAATACTTCAAGCTTTTGTGATCTGTATACAACTCACATTTGGATCCATAAAGGAATTGCCTCCAACTCTTCAAAGCATACACAACTGCCGCCAATTCTAAGTCATGTACTGGGTAATTATGTTCATGTGGCTTTAGTTGTCTTGATCCGTAGGCTATCACCTTACGATCTTGCATTAGAACACATCCAAGTCCATTCTTGGAAGCATCACAATACACCGTGTAATCCTTTCCGGGTTCCGGAACTGCTAACACTGGTGCCGTGGTTAACTTCTCTTTGAGTGTTTGGAAACTGGTTTCACACTCATCAGTCCACACAAATGGGGTATTCTTCTTGAGTAACTTGGTCATTGGTCCTGCAATCTTCGAAAATCCTTCAATGAACCTCCGATAATAGCCCGCCATACCAAGGAATCCTCTGATCTCCTTAGCATTTTTAGGTGACTTCCATTCTAATACTGACTGAACCTTTCTTGGATTCACTGCTATTCCCTCTTTGGTTATGACATGTCCAAGAAATTCAACACTGTCTAACCAAAATTTGCACTTGCTGAACTTTGCATATAGCTGATGTTCCCTTAAAATCTGCAGAACTATCTTCAAATGCTTGGCATGTTCTTCTTTATCTTTGGAATAGATCAGAATGTCATCGATAAACACGATCACAAACTTGTCCAAGTACTTCATGAATATCTTGTTCATCAAATTCATGAAAATAGCTGGTGCATTTGTTAGTCCAAATGGTACAACCAAGTATTCATGGTGTCCATACCTTGACACAAACGCTGTTTTTGGCACATCTTCCTTCTTGATCTTGATTTGGTGATATCCTGACCTTAAATCTATCTTCGAGAAGACTCCAGCTCCTTGAACTTGATCAAAAGGATCTTGTATTCTGGGTAAAAGTACTTGTTCTTGATGGTTACATTGTTAAGATTCCTGTAATCTCCACACATTCTCCTTCCTCCATCTCTTTTATCCACAAAGATAACTGGTGTACCCCATGGTGACACACTTTCTTGGATAAATCCCTTCTGTTCCAGTTCATCTATCTGAGCCTTCAGTTCCACTAACTCCTTTGGCCCCATCTTATATGGTGGTTGAGCTATTGGTGCTGTGCCTGGAATTAGATCTATGGTAAACTCGATCTCTCTATCGGGTGGCATTCCCGGTAGTTCCTTGGGAAATACATCTTGAAATTCATTCACTACAGGGATATCTTCAATCTTCACCTCCTTCAGACTATTCAGCTCCAATCCTATCTCCAACTGAGTGTACTTGTCTCCTTGAAACACTATCTGACCTCCTATGGAGTTTCGGAGTGATACTGTCTTGTCTCCACAGTTGATTACTGCGCCATTCTCCGTTAACCAGTCCATTCCTAGAATGACTGATATGTCCTTCATGGGGATGATGAATAGGTCCGCGAAATACACACAGTCACAAATGGTTATGACCTGTGCTTCTTTCACGTGGGTTACTAAGATCGTTCCCCCCGCAGATAAGACAGTTATAGGTGTTTCTAACTTAGAACATCTAAGCCCGAATTGTTCCACAAATTCCCGTGCAAGGAATGATGTAGTTGCTCCAGTATCAAATAATACTTTGCCAGGATGAGTAAGGATGCTGAGCGTACCTACGACTGCTTGATCCGACTCTCCCGCTTGCTCCACAGTTGTGCAATTCAGCTTCCCATATGGCTTTCCCCTCTTGTTGTTGTTGTTGTAGTTCCGGTTGCTGCGTTGTTGTTGTTGTTGTTGCTGTTATTGTTGTTGTTGTTACCTCCGCCTCGTCCTCCGGAGCTTTGTCCACTCCATGACGCCTTGTTTGGACACTCTGGCTTGATGTGTCCCTCTTTCCCACAACCATAGCATATGATCCTGGGCTTCTGACAATCCCTTTGAATATGTCCCCTCTGCCCACATTGCAGATGATCTGATTCCTTGGGTTCTGATTCTGACCTCCCGGTTATACTGATTACCGTAGGTCGGAATCGTGGTTTGAAACTCCGATCTGGAGTCGGTTTACGACTGGGTACTTCCTTGGCTCGATACGAGCCTTCTTCCTCCTATCCTCCTGGACCTGCCTGTAGTCATCCTCGAAAGTGATTGCCGAATCAATCGGTTCCTGCAGTCCGTGCCAACCTCAGTTGCATCTTCATGTATGGATTCATGCCTTTCATGAATCGTTTCTTCCTTTTCTCATCAGTGTCCACTTCCTCAGGTGCATATCTTGATAGTCTATTAAAATCTCGGACATACTGCATGATAGGTGCAGTATTCTGATGCAGCTCGTCAAACTCTCTCTTCTTCAGCTCCACCACGCTCTCCGGAACATGGGCATCCCGGAACTTCTTCTTGAATTCCTCCCAGGTAAACACCTTTTCTGGAGGATGTACTGCCACAAGATTCTCCCACCATGATGCTGCTGGACCTGACAACGATAAGTGGCATACCGAATCTTTTCTTCATCATTGCATCCAACGGTCCTCAACTTTCTTTCAGTGTCCATGAGCCAATCTTCTGCATCCATTGGTTCTGGGGCTGATGCAAAAGGTAGTGGTCTTGCATTCTGGAAGTCTGATAAGGTTACTCCCTTGCCTTCATTACCCCTATCATTGATGACGTGGGTAAAGAAATCTTGCATGTTCTTGTTTTGACTCTCCTGGTACCTCCTCCTATCTTCTTCCATTGCCCTCATGTACTGTTGGAAATCTGGATGCATCATTGGGTGTGGTGGTGGTGGTGCATCCTCTCTAGCTGCGGCATCCGCTTCCTCCTTTTCTTTCGCCTCCCGCTCTCTCCGAGCATCTTCGGTTTCAACTAACGCCATTTCCCCTAGTCCTGTAACAAAGAGCGATTACTCATAATTACACCATGCCAATGTTTTCTGAGCTCAACTCATTGCCCAGAACTAGTCACACAATGAAATCAAGAAGCAAATCCAAAGCAAACATTTATTATGTATATACACCGTATATTACATAACTTACACACATATATTACATGTGGTACTTATATAACCACTTATTTGGCTTCAAGCCCAAGCCAACGGAATTTAAAATACGTTCTAGTACAATACCACCTATACTACTTTATTCTTCCTTGAAGCTCTACTCCTCATCATCTTCGTTCGCCTCCGCATACATTCCTGGGGTCCATCCGGTACAGCGACTCGTCTTCCGAACACCGTCCGGAACAAAGGTCCTTCCAGTAGGTATGTAATCTGAATCGGACGAAGTGCCGAGACAGAGATCGGTCATGCCAAAGTAACTGGACAATGACTCGTATGTATCCCCAGTAGGATTCATACCTCCTTCATTGGTCATCCATGAAGGGTTTCGATTCACCTGCCCCCTCATCTTCTTCTTCTTCTTCTTCACTCCGGAGCTTTCACCTTCCTCGTACTGTGATGGTTTTGAGAATCCCATCTCCAAGTCTAAAGAAATGGAATCAGTACCTTTCTCTTCCTTCCCGTAGTGTCGGTTAACATACTGGTTAACCCCACCACTTTCATCTCCAGTGTCACATGGAATAGGTTCCTCCTCATCTCCATAAGGTTCCCCGAAACGCCAACCGGTTGAGTTTTCGATTGGTGACTCGGAGCAGTTTAGGTTCCATGAGTTATCTCCCCCATATCCTGAATCATATGATGCTGACACATGTGGATAATGTGGGACAAAGTTGGGTGTAAGTGGATCTCTCTGGGTTGCCTGGCCACTCCAATCTACAGGGTTGTTTAGGCTAAAGAAGGGTGTTGTATATTGGGGTTGTGCCCTCAGATCATGCATCCGAGCTTGGACTTTATCAGGGTCCGTGAACTCAGCTAGCATGTGGTCAATCTCACCCACCATCTTCACGTGTAGAAGGTACATCGTAGTCAGTAAAGACTTACAACTGTCCATGTGCTGTGCTGCCACTTCAGGATGTTTGTTTGCCATCAGCAGATGATTCAGAGCGGGATCCTCATCTTCCTCGGCATGAGGTATATGAGAATACTCTGAACATAGCAGTTCTACTGACTTGTGCTGCCTTATTTCAAGGATTGCCTTGAATATGGCCATGTGAAAGGCTGTGGTAAAGGTTTTGGCCTCTCCGTATGGCATTATACGGCTCATCTCCAGTCGCATAGGTAGTTGAACTGAAACTCTGTGCTTGGCTACTATCTCTCTGATGACCCACAAGTATAGGGGGTGTATCGTAGTATCTTCGATAAGTAAGAATGTCGATCCCAACGAGGAGCGAAGGTGTTGGCAGCGGTTTCGATGAAGGATTCACTGTAAATGCTCACAGACAAGTATTCAGGGGGTTTTGATATTGCAGATAAATAAAGTACGAGTAAGTAAAATGCGAGAGAAATAATTGCAGCGAGTGGCCCAATCCTTTTTAGCACAAAGGACAAGCCGGTTTGTTTACTTATAATGACCAAACGTTCTGAGGACACACGGGGATTTTAGTCTAGTACTTTCGCTTCATGTGGCTTAATAATCTTCATTGTTTTGATAAGTGTTGTGTGGGTGAACCTATGCTAATGCACCGCCTTCCTAGGACTAATACATACTTGTGATTATACCCCTTGCAAGCATCCGCAACTACAAGAAAGTAATTAAGATAAATCTAACCACGCCCTTAAACTCTGAGATCCTGCGATCCCCCGCATCGATATACTAACGGGGCTCAGGTTCTCATCCGGCAACCCCGCAATTAGCAACCGAATACAAGATGCACTCCCCTAGGCCCATAAATGGTGAAGTGTCGTGTAGTCGACGTTCACACGACACCACTAGAAGAATGACACCACAACTTAAATATCATAACATTGAATATTACTCAACCATAATTCACTACTAGCATTTAGACTTCACCCATGTCCTCAAGAACTAAACGAACTACTCACGAGACATCATATGGAATACAATCAGAGGTGATATGATGATGAATAACAATCTGAACATAAACCTTGGTTCAATGGTTTCACTCAATAGCATCTACAACAAGTATAGAATAACACCGGGAGAGTTTCCCCTATCAAACAATCAAGATTTAACCCGAATTGCTACAGCGATGACGAGGTGCAGCGGTGGTGATGGCGGTGTAGATGGTGGAGATGATGATGATGATGATGGAGATGATGTCCCGCTCGATGGCGATGGCGATGGCGTCGATTTCCCTCCGGGAGGGAATTTCCCCCGATTCCTGCCCGCCGGAGAGCTCTTTTCTCTCGGTGTTCTCCGCCCCGCGAGGCGGCAACCCTTCGTGAGGTCCTCTCTGTGGGCTTAGGTTTTCGGGACGAAGGAGTACGCGAAGAAAAGGAGGCGAAAGGGGCTGTGGGGCCCCCGAGCACAGGGTGGCGCGGCGCCTTGTCGCGCCGCCCGTGGTCTGGGCCCACAGTGGCTCTTCTCTTCTCCCCTTCCGATCCCTCCGTCATCTGGAAAAATAGGAATTTACGTGAAATTCCCTTCCACAGTTGATCTTCCGAAATATTGCGTTCGACGGTGCTTTTTCCAGCAGAATCCTGGCTCCGTGCTTGATCCTCCAATAATGATGAAACATGCAAAATAGATGAAATAACATAAGTATTGTGCCCCAATATGAAATATATCAATGAATAACAGCAAATTATGATACAAAATAGTGATGCAAATTGGACGCATAGACCTCGCTTGTCCCCAAGCGAAACTGAGCTCGATAAACAAGACCACATGTTTATGGAGTGAAGAGTCGATAAATAAAATACGGACAAGAAGCATCATATTCATTCACACAAGACATTCTAGTAAACAACTTCCTCATATAACTCATCTCGAAATGAGTAAAGAGAAATCACAAGTAAAGGTGCATAAGAAATCATAATTGGTGATGGCAAACTTTGTTCTTGGTCAGAGAACTACTAACGGATTGTACTTCTAAGCAAAGCTTTCATATTAGAATTTATAGCTGAGCCTTCATATTTAAGCATAACAATCTCTTCATAATCATTGATAACTTCAAAGTCATATTCATTCAGATAAAATTGGTACTAAACAAGAAAGTATAAAAGACATGATTAACTGAATCATAGCATAAATAATTGGTTCACAACAACTCAATTGCTTGCTTGAGATAGAGGGAAATAGGTGTGACAGGCCCTTCGCAGAGGGAAGCAGGGATTAAATCATGTGCTAGAGCTTTTCAAGTTTTGAAATCATATAAAGAGCATAAAAGTAAGATTTTGAGCGGTGTTTGTTGTTGTCAACGAATGGTAGCGGGCACTCTAACCCCCTTGCCAAACGAACCTTCAAAGAGCGGCTCCCATGAGGGACGGCATCTCTACCAGCAAGGTAGATCATCCCCCTTCTCTTTTGTTTACACATGTGTTTTAGTTTTATTAAGGATGACACTCCCCCCAACCTTGGCTTTCTCAATCCATGGCTAACCGAATCCTCGGGTGCCTTCCAACATTCACATACCATGGAGGAGTGTCTATTGCAAAATTAATTTCTTACTGATAGGTCAGAGCAAAACATGTGAAGAGAATTATTAATGAAGGTTATTAATTGAGGCTGGGAACCTCATTGCCAGCTCTTATTGCAAAATTATTGGATAAGCGGATGTGCCGCTAGTCCATTGGTGAAAGTCCGCCCAACAAGATTGAAAGATGAAACACCACATACTTCCTCATGAGCTATAAAACATTGACACAAATAAGGAGTAGTAGTTTGAATAATTTAAAGGTAGCACATGAAGTATTTACTTGGAATGGCAGAAAATACCATGTAGTAGGTAGGTATGGTGGACACAAATGGCATAGGTTTGGTCTAAAGTTATGGATGTATGAGAAGCATTCCCTCTCGATACAGGTCTTTGGCTAGCAAGGTTTGATAGCAAGCATAAAGGTTGAGGGAATCAAACAAATATACATATGATAGAACAATCATGCATCTTTCTCATAAGCACAAGTAATTTTAACTTTAGAATACTAAGCATAGAGATAATAGTAATATATCTAATTGTATTTCTCTCTTCTATTAAACATCAAGATGTTGTTGCTATTGACCAATGCTAAGTTTGCCAAAACCAAATAGATTTACTTAATGCTCCCAAAGTGATATCAATACTCATATCAAGAGTAATCATATAATGGAGATTGCGAACTAAAATAAGGTGTGCAAAAAGTAAATGATAAGACTTCTCATTAATATTCCATAACGATAACTCACACCAACGGATACATAGATAACTAACTAAGAGAGATACTTCCACATTGCATACTATTCCATATGATAACTTCCCTACTCATGATATGACACTACTTGATAGTAAAAGATAAAGGTGGTGATGTGATACCGCGGCACTCCCCAAGCTTGGAACAAACCAAGGGGATGCCAATACTGATGATGAATTACTCCTTTGGTGATGATGGCGATGGATTCTTCTCGACAAGCTTCCTGACAAGCTCTTGTAAACCTTCAATCTCATAGGTGAGGTTGCGAATCATCTCCGAGTTGTGCTCAACGCGGCTCATAATCATGTCCGGTGGTGAATCCCAACTCTTAGAATTGTTTCCCCATCCTTCATCTTCAGATTTCATCTCTCCTGCATTGTCAGAACGATTTATATCCCAATTACTCGGCAACACTACCTTGGGGGTTCTTTCAGTTTGACGATCGTAGATTAGATTGCGGTAAGGGTTGTAATGGCTCGGAGAAGATGTCCTTGGAGCCAAGTAATGACGTGGAACCGCTCCTCCGGTAGCGATTCGTGCACTCCTCTTGACGTCGGATGGATTTGATATCACGCCAATACTTGCAACGGTGGCTTGCTGGTGATCCTGCGGAGCTTCCTCCACTTCTTCCTCATCCTCTCTTGCGTCTTCTTTCTTCAGCTCCGGGTCTTGAATATTTTCCTTCAAAGGTTCCTTGTCCTTGTTGTTGGAGGCCATGGTGCTTCTAGATCAAAACAAATCTGGCAGAAAACAGCTCGAAACAAAACACGACGAGAAAACGATATTACGGACCTCCAGGGGTCCGGGGATTATATAGCAAATATTTTTACGACAAAAGGAAGGTTCCAGGCCGAAAACGAGTGGAAACGGGACACCGAGGCGGCCAGACCACAGGTCGGCGCGGCCAGGGTGGGGCCCGCGCCGGCCTATGGTGGCACGCCCTCGTGCGTCTTTTCCACTCCGTTTCGATTCCGTAATTTTTCATATTTTCTAAAAACAGCAGAAATAATGTTCGGAAAGGTAAACGCGGACTTTTTATTACCTGTACTGTTACCTATTCAAAGTCGAGTTCTGGCGGACTGTCAATTTGTCCTTTGATGAAAGCCTCCGGTGTTTCCACTTGAATAATATCAACATCAACATTATAGGAATCACCCGAGATATAATGCTTGAGTCTTTGTCCATTCACCACTTGTGTGGCATTGCCTTGGAGAGAGCTAATTTTAATTGCTCCTGAACGATACACCTCCTCAACAACATATGGTCCTTCCCACTTCGAGAGTAATTTCCCTGCAAAGAATCTGAGACGAGACCGATACAATAGAACTTGATCTCCAACATTAAATTCTCTTTTGATGATCCTTCTATCATGCCATTTCTTAACTTTTTCTTTAAAGAGTTTAGCATTTTCATAAGCTTCATTTCTCCATTCATCTAGAGAACTTAATTGCAACAACCTCTTATTACCGGCTAATTTAGGATCTTTATTTAGTTCTCTAACAGCCCAATAAGCTTTGTGCTCTAGTTCTAAAGGTAAATGACAAGCTTTTCCATAAACCATTTTATAAGGTGACATTCCCATAGGATTTTTATAAGCAGTTCTATAAGCCCATAGTGCTTCTTTCAATTTGCTAGGCCAATTCTTTCTAGATTTATTAACAGTCTTACCTAAGATAGCTTTAATCTCTCTATTTGATAATTCTACTTGACCACTAGTTTGAGGGTGATAAGCAAGCAATTCTATGATTAATACCATACTTAGCAAGAGTTTTTCTAAAACCCCATGAATAAAATGAGAACCTCCATCAGTCATAATATATCTAGGTACTCCAAATCTAGGAAATATAACATCTACAAGCATTTTTATAGAGGTCTCACCATCAGCACTTTTTGTAGGTATAGCTTCTACCCATTTAGTAACATAATCAACAGCGACAAGTATATGAGTGTTACCTCTCTGAAGAAGGGAAAGGACCCATGAAGTCGAATCCCCAACAATCGAATGGTTCAATAACAAGAGTATAATTCATAGGCATTTCATTGCGTCTGGAGATATTACCAACTCTTTGACATTCATCACAAGATAAAATAAATTTCCTTGCATCTTTGAAGAGTGTTGGCCAATAAAAACCTGATTGTAGAACCTTTTGCGCGGTTCTATCTCCAGCGTGATGTCCTCCATAAACACTACCATGACATTTACTCAATATCTCCTGTTGTTCATATTCAGGAACACATCTTCGCATAATACCATCCACTCCTTCTTTATATAAGTGTGGGTCATCCCAAAAATAATGCCTCAAGTCATAAAAGAATTTCCTCCTTTGCTGAGCTGAAAAGGTTGGAGGCAAATACTTCGAAACAATAAAGTTAGCATAATCTGCATACCAAGGGCTCTCTCGCGAGCTCACCTTTATTACAGCCAATTGTTCATTTGGAAAACTATCATTAACAGGAACAGGATCATAAGCAATATTTTCCAATCTAGACAAATTATCAGCAACAGGATTATCAGCACCTTTCCTATCTATAATATGTAAATCAAATTCTTGCAACAGAAGTACCCATCTAATAAGCCTTGGCTTAGCATCTTTCTTTGTCATAAGGTATCTAATTGCAGCATGATCAGTATGAATTGTAACTTTTGAATCAACAATATAGGGTCTAAACTTGTCACAAGCAAAGACTATAGCTAACAATTCCTTTTCAGTTGTAGCATAATTTCTTTGAGCAGCATCAAGAGTCTTACTAGCATAATGAATAACATTTAATTTTTTATCTACCCGCTGTCCAAGAACAGCGCCTACAGCAAAATCACTAGCATCACACATAATTTCAAAAGGCAAATTCCAATCAGAGGTTCGACTACAGGAGCAGTTGTTAAGGCTTTCTTTAAAGTTTCAAAAGCTTCCTTACAATCATCATCAAAAACAAAAGGTGCATCTTTTTGAAGAAGATTAGTAAGAGGCTTTGAAATTTTAGAGAAATCTTTAATAAATCTCCTATAAAACCCAGCATGACCAAGAACACTACGAATACCTTTAACATCCCTCGGATAGGGCATCTTCTCAATTGCTTCAACTTTAGCTCTATCAACTTCAATACCTCTCTCGGAAATTTTATGTCCCAATACAATTCCTTCATTAACCATAAAGTGGCACTTCTCCCAATTAAGAACAAGGTTAGTTTCTTCACATCTCTGCAAAACTTTATCGAGGTTTCGCAGCAATTATCAAAAGAATTCCCATAGACAGAAAAATCATCCATGAACACCTCTACAATACTTTCGCAAAAACCATGAAAAATAGCAGACATGCATCTTTGAAAAGTAGCAGGGCATTACATAAACCAAAAGGCATACGCCTATAAGCATAAGTTCCATAAGGGCAAGTAAAAGTGGTTTTCTCTTGATCTTTAGCTTTAACAGCAATTTGTGAAAACCCAGAATATCCATCAAGAAAGCAAAAATGAGTATTTTTAGACAACCTTTCTAGCATTTGATCAATAAAGGGTAAAGGGTAATGATCTTTCTTAGTAACTTTATTAACTTTTCGAAAATCAATGCACATTCTATAACCTACAACTATTCTTTGAGGAATAAGCTCATCATTATCATTAGGCACAACAGTCATTCCTCCTTTCTTAGGAACACAATGCACAGGACTAACCCATCTACTATCAGCAATAGGATATATAATACCAGCTTCAAGGAGTTTTAATACCTCGTTCCTTACCACTTCCTTCATCTTCGGAATTAGACGACGTTGATGTTCAATAACAGGCTTTGCATCATCTTCCATATTAATAGCATGTTGACAAATAGAAGGAGAAATCCCTTTCAAATCATCAAGAGTATAGCCAATAGCTCCTCGGTGTTTCTTCAATATTTCCAATAACCTTTCTTCCTCAATTTCTGAAAGCTTAGAACTAATAATAACATGATATATTTTCTTATCATCAATATGAGCATATTTAAGATTATCAGGTAAAGGCTTTAAATCAAAAACAGGATCTTCCTTCGGTGGCAGTGTTGTACCCAAATCTTCCACCGGTAAATCATGCTTGAGAATAGGTTGGCGAAGAAAAATTTCCTCAAGCTCATCTCTTTCTTTCCTAAAAGCTTCACTTTCACTATTCTCCAAATGTTGCTGCAAAGGATTATTAGGAACAAGAACAATAGATGCACACTGCTCCATTTTAAAATCATTACTAGGCAAGTCAGCTTTATAAGGAGTTTTGGTAAATTTAGAAAAGTTAAATTCATAAGGTTTACCAGCAAATCTAGTCAAAATTTTCTCTTTCTTACAATCTATAATAGCTCCACAAGTATTTAGAAAAGGTCTACCAAAAATGATAGGACAATGATCACTAGCAGCAGAACCAAGTACCAAAAAGTCAGCAGGATATTTAATCTTACCACATAGAACTTCCACATCTCGAACAATACCAATTGGAGAAATAGTTTCTCTATTAGCCGATGAATAACCACATCAATATCTTCAAGTTCACAAGAACCAATTTCGTGCATAATCTCCGTGTAAAGCTCATAAGGAATAGCACTAACACTTGCACCAATATCACATAAACCATAATAGCAATGATCACCAATTCTAACAGATAGCATAGGAACACTAACTTGTTTGGATTTATTAGGATGTGAAACAATATTAGAAGCATCTTCACAGAAAATAATATGACCATCCTCCACATTTTCAGTCACGATCTTTAACTATTGCAACAGCAGGTTCAATTTTAATTTGTTCTTCAGGTTCTTTAGGTTTCTTTTCACTTTTATTAACCGCACTAGATATGACAGAGTACTCCTTCATTTTAGCAGAAAGGAGTTTTTTCAATATAAGCTTCAGGAATAACATTATCAACAGTTTCAACCACTACACATTTGTTTACAGATGAATCAATTTTATCTTTATACGGTTCATGATACTTATCAAAATTCTTCTTAGGCTTCATAATGAGAGGCAAAAGCTCTATAAAGATTTGCAACAACTTGGGAATCAAGACCATATGTAGCACTCATATTACGAAATTTATCAGTATCCATAAAAGCTTCAATGCATTTATAATCATAAATTATACGATTCTCTATCTTTGTCATTCTCCCATCCTTCAGTATTTTCTTGGATCCGATCAAGAAGGTCCCTTTTAAACTCTTCATTCTTGCGTGTAAATGATCCAGAACAAGAAGTATCCAGCAAGGTCTTGTCTTGAAAAGAAAGTCTTGCATAGAAGTTATCAATAATAACATTACCAGGAAGCTCATGAATGGGGCATTTGAGCATTAAAGACTTCAATCTCCCCAAGCTTGGGCAATACTCTCTCCATCATGAGGCCAGAAATTATATATGCGGTTCCGATCTTTGTGAATTTCACTTGGAGGATAAAATTTTGAATAGAATAAAGGCACAATGTCCTCCCAATCAATAGAATCACCATTCTTCAGCAATTTATACCAGTGCGCCGCTTTACCAGACAGCGATATAGTGAATAGTTTCTTCCTAACTTCATTCATAGAAATACCTGCACATTTGAATAAACCGCATAATTCATGCAAAAACAGTAAATGATCACCAGGATGGACAGTTCCATCCCCTTCATAGCGGTTATCCATAACACGTTCAATAATTTTCATAGGTATTTTATATGGTACTACTTCCTCACCTGGCGCTTCATCCACTACCGTTGCAGTAGTAGTAGTAGATTTCCCAAATAGAAATTGAAGAGAAGATCTCTCCATAATGATTTATAGCAGCAGGCAGAAATAAAATCAGCACAAACAGTAAAGGTTTTCCTTACCAATTCCACTTACCAATAGCGCTTCACTCCCCGGCAACGGCGCCAAAATAGTCTTGATGACCCACAAGTATAGGGGTGTATCGTAGTCTTCGATAAGTAAGAATGTCGATCCCAACGAGGAGCAGAAGGTGTTGGCAGCGGTTTCGATGAAGGATTCACTGTAAATGCTCACAGGCAAGTATTCAGGGGTTTTGATATTGCAGATAAATAAAGTACGAGTAAGTAAAATGCGAGAGAAATAATTGCAGCGAGTGGCCCAATCCTTTTAGCACAAAGGACAAGCCGGTTTGTTTACTTATAATGACCAAACGTTCCGAGGACACACGGGGATTTTAGTCTAGTACTTTCGCTTCATGTGGCTTAATAATCTTCATTGTTTTGATAAGTGTTGTGTGGGTGAACCTATGCTAATGCACCGCCCTTCCTAGGACTAATACATACTTGTGATTATACCCCTTGCAAGCATCCGCAACTACAAGAAAGTAATTAAGATAAATCTAACCACAGCCTTAAACTCTGAGATCCTGCGATCCCTCCGCATCGATATACTAACGGGGCTCAGGTTTCTGTCACTCCGGCAACCCCGCAATTAGCAACCGAATACAAGATGCACTCCCCTAGGCCCATAAATGGTGAAGTGTCGTGTAGTCGACGTTCACACGACACCACTAGAAGAATGACACCACAACTTAAATATCATAACATTGAATATTACTCAACCATAATTCACTACTAGCATTTAGACTTCACCCATGTCCTCAAGAACTAAACGAACTACTCACGAGACATCATATGGAATACAATCAGAGGTGATATGATGATGAATAACAATCTGAACATAAACCTTGGTTCAATGGTTTCACTCAATAGCATCTACAACAAGTATAGAATAACACCGGGAGAGTTTCCCCTATCAAACAATCAAGATTTAACCCGAATTGCTACAGCGATGACGAGGTGCAGCGGTGGTGATGGCGGTGTAGATGGTGGAGATGATGATGATGATGATGGAGATGATGTCCCGCTCGATGGCGATGGCGATGGCGTCGATTTCCCCTCGGAGGGAATTTCCCGGCGGATTCCTGCCCGGAGAGCTCTTTTCTCTCGGTGTTCTCCGCCCCGCAGAGGCGGCTATAACCCTTCGTGAGGTCCTCTCTGTGGCTTAGGTTTTCGGACGAAGGAGTACGCGAAGAAAAGGAGGCGAAAGGGGTGTGGGGCCCCAGAGCAGGTGGCGCGGCCGCCGGGCGCGCCGCCCCGTGGTCCCCACAGGCTCTTCTCTTCTGCCCTCCGTCATCTGGAAAAATAGGAATTTACGTGAAATTCCCTTCCACGCTGATCTTCCGAAATATTGTTCGACGGTGCTTTTTCCAGCAGAATCCGGCTCCGTGCTTGATCCTCCAATAATGATGAAACATGCAAAATAGATGAAATAACATAAGTATTGTGCCCCAATATGAAATATATCAATGAATAACAGCAAATTATGATACAAAATAGTGATGCAAATTGGACGTATCACTCTCCATCATAATAGGTGTACTTGAAAACAGGTATCCGAGTTTCACAGTGAAGTTCCTTCAGCATCCCACGCAGGAGATCTGTAAGTGGTCCTTCATAATCACCGAGCCATCCCTCAACCTGCCTCAAAGTCCTCTTGGGAAACGTGTACGCCATTATGGCTGTATACAAAAGCAGAAAATTAGTAGTGATAGTGTATAATAATAGTTATAATAAAGAATTATCGCACTAAAATATATGATTTTTCTATTCTCAAGTGAATAAACATCATATTCTTAGAGAATCCTTTACTATTTCAACTCGACTCCTACAGGTTTCTTCCCTATACTAGGTTTTTCCAACCTAAGGTCGCAACATTTGCTCTGATACCAGCTGCGGTGACCCAGCATACCACTGCATGTTGTAGTATACAAGTCGTTGATATGATCTTCATGAAGGGACTTCTTCACAAATATCACATCCCTCAGAGTGGTACAACAGAAACATTGCAGGTCATAACACTCGATAATATATTACAATCATGGTCTTAACAAGTTGGTATTCTCACAGGTCCGATGAGAACACCCTACAACATAAGGTACTTAGTACAAACCAACTTAGATATGAAAAGAGCTCAGCAACTTATTTAAGTATGCCACTACGCTGCTCGGCTCTATACTACTCAGGTATATCACTATTCCTCCACCTCCATGTCATCGGGTCCGTAGACTATCCCATAGTCTACTCCTTCAACTCCTCCGGAAAGATCAGGTTCCTCGTAGACCAGCTCGTAGCTTCCATCTGGTGCTCCATTGGTGATGGCCTCCATTTCCGTATCACAGTCTAGCAAGGGTGTCGAAATAAAGTGAGTACAGGGGTACTCAGCAAGTTCAAAAGAGTAAAAGGTGTTTGATGCACTAGCTACGACCTTCGATCAGAAAATCTTAGGTCAATGCATGTTTCGAAATCATTTCTTCAAAAGGTTTATTTTATTCTGAAAACTATGCACGTCAGAAAGTTGACTAGAACTTCACGGAGTTCCTTTCTGCGTTTCCCTTCCCGAAAGGAGTGACAGCCACAATTTAATACACTCTGCAGAGGTGCGTTACTTTTCCCATAAGAGATCTCACCCTTTTTGCCATCCGCAGGGACTTGCCCCCGTTCACACTTCCTTGGTGTGAGGCCAGGTATAAAGATCCAAGCCCACACCGCCTTCTCCGCGACCTCGCAGACCCACCCTTTTGTAAGTCTGTCCTCTCCTATATCTATGGGTAGACTAACCCAGGCACTTGTTCTCTCCTATACCATTAAGGTAGACTGATCCGAACAACTTATATGCCCTGTTCTATACACCATAGATAGACTGATCCGGACAACCCTTACAATCCTTCATAGACCAATAATAAGTCTACCCTCTCCTGTATCTAATGGTAGACTGTGCAGGACCACATGTCCCCACCTTTACCAAAGATAGACTGATCCGGGCAACCCTTATTACCAATCCGTTGGCATGCGAGAGGGAAAAGATACAGCTGCTTCCCCAGAGCCATTATAGATCTTATGGTCAACGCGATATGTACGGCGCTAGAATCACTGGACGGCATTGGTACTTAGTCCTAGATGAGTAGTACCCATGCAATGGAACCTCCACCAATCAACACATACCATGGTTCCATTGCCAGCCACATAGTCATATTCATAATTGGAAAAGTAACATTTCATTTTCAATGCAGGAATGATAAGTCATATAGCTTTGCATTAAATTAATAGAAAATACTCAAATTTGACATGAGCAAGGGTGAACTTGCCTGTGGACTGCGAGATAGTGCAGTTCAATGCGTTGGATGGAACCTGGACCTCGGGTTCTGTAAAGAAGCATCATTGTCCGGTAAGGACAATGTTATAAAATCCAAATGATACATGCATGGATGTATTATTTTAAGTTGAATCCCTTTATCCCGATGAGTTATTACAATTTAGGGTTGAATTAAGATTTATGCCTTTGGCAGTAATTTACAATTGTTTTAATGTATAAAACACTTTAATTCACACAAGGTAACATAATTCAAAGCAAAACTTCTTTATGTTGGTGATTCATTATTTATTCCAAAATAATTTGAAATAATAGAGTTGTCTCAATATTTTTGAGAATAAAAAGGAATAGAATATCTTCCTTTGGAAAATACCTTTTTTTCAAATAGAAATAACTTGGAATAATAGAATTTCATTTTGAAATGTTTAGAAATAAGTATTTTAACTTATTTGGGATTTTTCCTTGATTTATTAATACAAGGAAAATATAATTTGAAATTCCAAATGTTTATTTTAAATTCATAAAACTCACAAATTTAAATTTGTTCATTAAATTTTATTTCATATTTTATTCTTATCAAGAATAATTTTTCATTCACCAATCCAATTTTTAATGGATTTTTAGAGTGGTATTTTATTTATTAAAATTTGGTGAAATAATGGCCTTTTTCTAAATGGTGAAAAGACTAAAATACCCCCTGGACCCATTGGGGCCAGCCCACTAACCTAAGCCCATGGGACAGCCCACTAAGGCGTGCCCATAGCGGCTCGGTGGAGCCGAACGGCCCACCGCTCTCACTCCTCGGCCCTCTCTCACTTTTTCCTAACCCTAGCTTCTCTCTCTCGCGACTCCCGATGGCGTCGCCGCCATGGCCGCCGCCGTGCTCCGGCCGACTCCGAGCTCCTCCGCCGTAGCCACCTACCACACCAGAACCGCCGCGAGCGATCTATCGATCTGTCCGCGTGGTTTTCCCCATCTCTCTTCTCCGGCGAATCGCCTCCGATCTGGATCTCGGGTGGAATCGCCGACGAACTCCGGCGAGATCTCGTCCCGATGATGTGTGCCTCCGAGACCGACCGGCGTGCTGCTTGCGCACTTGTGCCGTCGTCTCCGTGCCGTGCGTGGTGATGTTTGTGCTCGTCGGCGTAACGCCGGCGCCTACCCTGGGCTTGCACCGTTAGGGCCGCGCGAGCACCGCCTCGCCATGCCCTAGCCTCGCTTCCTGCGCAAGTAAGTGTTGCATCCACCTCTTCTCTGTGCGCCTCCCCTTGATACTGTCTTCTTCCTCTCTGGTGATCCCGTGATCACACGAGCCATGCTATTCCTATGCAATTCGTGTGCTTGGATTGATTGCAAGATCATGGTCCAATTACCATTTGGTACTGGCACATGCTGCTCGACATGTTGTTCATGTTGTTCTTGCTTCTCTGCGCTCATAGCATGCTCTATACTTGCCATGCTCTACTGTGCTTGCTCAAGAGCTAACTATGCCATGCTATGCTTGGTTATGACTTGCTTATGCTCACTGGTCTATCATGCTTGCTTGTCTAGGTGTACTTGTGTTGCATCTGTGACACTTGTGTGTGTGCCAGAGGTGCCTGTGATATGCTTCAGTGCTACTCCAAAGCCAATGATCCATTGGATCATTCTTTGCTTGTGGCTAACCTCTCTGTGTAACTTGGCTTGCTATGATTGATCCATTTGATCAATTGATTAGCAGTGATGGCTTACTGGCTAATCGTGGCTATAAATTAACTGTGTTGCTCAATAGTGTGCTATCCATTCGCATGGATCCGTAATAAATTCATGCTTGTACTAATTTGATTATGATGAACTGCTTATGCAGTGATGATTTTAAATGACTTGCTTGTATATGAATTTGCTGTTCATGATTACTTAACAAGCAATTAAAGTCTGAATCCATTTCTGGATAGTGATGCTTTGTATATGGCTTTCTCTCAATTGGTGCTAAGTGTGAAGTGACCTCAGTAGCCTTGCTACTGACTGGTTGCTCACCTGGTTGGCTAGATCTAGTTGGCTACTCATCTTTGCTTGTATATTTGGGGATCATAGAAACTATGAATGCCAACATACTTGCCTGTGAAGAAATCTAGGGTTTCTGATGGTTGTATGCTTAGGATTTATTGTGTAGTCTTGGCTGCTAATCCTTGCCATCTACTGGTGCTATCTATGCATCAGATCTGGCTAGTGTGTGCATCTGTGCATATGTGCTTGTTTCTGTGCATAGGATCTGTACCTAGATGCTTTCTATTTTAGTGGCTTTTGACTGGCAGTAATCCTTGGTGAAAACCAAGTGATGATCTACCCATATGAGCATCTGCTCATCCCATGCTTATTTCATGCATATGATGGATTTGATCCATGGGATCTTCTCCAGGAACTAGGTATACCTTGTTCCAGCTCCTAGAAAGAAATATTTGGTTGATGCAGACTTGGGTTTGTGTCACAGCTCTTCACCTCCAGGTCTTGGATGATCTTCTCAGGTCACCATGATTCCTGGTGGTTGAGTGGTTTTGTATGGGTTGGTTCTGTTCTTGCTCAAGAACTGGATGAACTGAGCTTGTTCTTGCTTCACCCTTACCTGGTGAATCTTGATCTGGTCGACTGGTTATGACTTCTAGGGTTTGTGCCCCTTTTATATGAACCCTACTTCTATCCTTGCATTGACACACAAGCCTGCTTGCCTTGGTGACTAGGCTGATGCATTGCCTTGGTTGCTTTTAGCACACTTGAGCTGTGTGCTCTCATATGCTGAAACTTGAGCCTGTGTGCTCAGGTTTGGTCTGCTGCTGCCCTTATCTTGTGTTGTCCATGGTTTTGGAACAGCACAAGTGTGCATGACACTTGGTTCTGTCCAAACTGAATATTTGTCTAACACTAACATTCTGGCTAGTGTAGATGTTGTATTTTGCAGGTTTTTGAAGATGGACATGGCCATGAAGAAATACTTCAAGTCACAAAGCCTAGATTTTAGTTTAGGAACTAAATTGTAAGCTTTATTTTTATTTCTGTTTATTATTCCTCAATTCTTGTATCAAGAATTTTGTAAAGACAATGTAATTTGTGTTGTGTTATCAATAAAGCTCAAATTTTTTTTTATGAGCTTTTGCATTATATAATGTGTATATTCTTGATTAAATATTGTATTTGATACTCACTTTGAAATCCAAAATGATTTGAATATTATCTTGTGTTTGAATTATAAATTCATATTTATATTGTGTAGTGCTTATTGTTTAATGTATTAACACTTGTCAAATGAACTCAATTCCCCCAAATCAACAAGATACAAAAGAGATCATGTCGAAATTTCCCTAACTCACATTGCCTAACCCTAAGTGCAAAATGAGAGAGACCTCGATCCCTCTTAGGTTTAGTTGCAATAAGGCGCGAAAATTTCCCCCGTTTTGCGATGAAATGCACATCCCATTTCTAAATCTACCCTTCGTTGTTCCTATGTTCTGGGTTATTACAACGACCCAAATCTGGGTCAGGTTTACATGGCCGTGGATGGCACGTGGCGTTCTCGCGTGTCCGCCTGGTCCGCGTGTCGGTGCCCTAGTCCTATTAAATGTGGACTGGGGAGGGGGATTGTCCCTATCCAGTCCCCACTCTTCACTTCGGCCGCACGCACGAGCTCGACCTTCCGCGCCGCCATGGCCTCGGAGCGAGAGTTCGAGCCGTCCACCAACGACCACGGGGCCGGCAGCAGCCGGTGAACCGCGTCGGCGGCGTTCGACATGGGGCCGCCGGTTCCCATCCGCGACCAGATCTACATCACCGTAGCGGTGGCGCATATGTTCTAGGAGGCCGGCGTCCCAATGCCGTGGGGCAACGTGCACCTCCCCCACGGCTGGCACCTAAGCCCAGATCGGGTTCCGGTGCCGCCGATCCCGGTCTCCGGCCGTGCCCGCATTGCCGAGATCTGGCGGCACCGCGCGCAGCTGCCGGCGGAAATCCGGGAGGACCCCGCCTACGGCGACACAAGTCCCAACGAGGTGGAGCACGATGCGCGCCGGCACACGTGCTTCACCTCGGCGACGGCGAGGCCTCGCGCGCAGCCGCGAACGCCTGCTAGGCAGGCTGTCTGCCGCCCCGGCGGCCTCTACATCGATGAGCCCGCGGCGGCGCAAGCGCCACAGGCCCAGCCCCAGGAGGAGGGCGACCCCGAGCTACAGGCCGCGCTGGCGACGTCCCGCGAGCTCAACGACCTCGAGGAGCTGGCCAAATGGCCGCACCTCGCCGAGGCGTTGCGCTCCGCGCCGGAGGAGATGGCCAGAAGGCCCAGAGGACGCCGAGGCCGAGGCGTGGCGTTCCTCGCCATGGCGCGTCGGTAGGAGGAGGCCACGCGCCAGGCCGCGCTCCGGGCGGAGGAGGAGCGCCAGGCCGCGCTCCGGCACGAGGCGGAGCTGCAGCCGTGCGGCGGAGCGCAGCGAAGAAGGAGGCGCGCGCGGCACGCCGCGCGGCCGGAGAGCCCCGACCCGCACTCCGCCCGGGAAAGGGCGTAGTGGTCGCCCTGGCCGGAGTCCCCGCGCCCTCCGGCGTGTCCAGCCGGAACAGCGTGTCGCCGTCGGGCGTCGTCCTCATCGACGGCGACGACGACGAGTACTAGGGGGTAGGCACGGCGGCCACCGTGTCCCAAACCCTGGACTAGGGGTTCCTCTCTTTTTTTAGTTTAAAGCCCATATAGGGCTTTTTTGCGTAAAAATTGCCCAAAATAGGGCTAAGTTTAATAGTTTAAAATTAATTTGTTTTGGTTATTATTATTATTTTTATTTTTATTTTGACATTTGCGATGCGTCCGTGCGTTGGGCGCAGCGTGCGACCCAAACGGACACGCGGACGCGAGCCGCTATCCGGGTGTCCGCGCGGCCACCCAAACGGACCAAAACGAACGGTCCAGCGCGTCTGTTTGGGTCGCAGCGTTGGAGATGCCCTTATCCAAGACATGAGAGCTAGGGGTTAAAATCAATTCTCCCGATTTTCCAGTTTTTTTTCGTGTTTTCGGAAGAAAACTCCACGAATACGAATGAGCTGACAACAAAGAAGAATTGGCCAAGACAATCGGACCACCCATCTGTGCATCCAGATTATATTTAAACAGAAAAAAAAACTGTTAGACTGGATTTGTTTGCATACAATGGAATTCTTTTTCCAAATATAACTGAATTCTGTTTCGGACTACTATACATTAGCTTTTTTTTTTACTCGAGAGTTAGCTTCAAAATTTGATTACAAACTAGCGTCCAACGGAGTGGTTATTTTATCTCCAACACATCAAGAAATTTGTTTCAGTCAGCTCGAGATTTTGCTTTCTACTGGAGCTAGATTTTGTTTTGATCTAATAGAGATTATCGGCCAATACAATAACAGTTTCTTTTCATATATACTACTAAATATTTCTCAACAAACAAATCTGGTTCCAACTTGTTCAGAAAAATGCTTTCGATGAAACAAATCCAAAAGGCTGCAGCACCCTATGGGGCTATCGCCACTTGGCGTCGCTGGCGTCCAGGCGCCCTGATCTTGGTGAGCAGCTCTGACAACAAGGACCTATATGCCACTGCACATAGGGTGTTTGATGTTAGGGATCTGTATATATTTCATTATATCCACACAAAGTGGTTTCTCATCCAGTAACAGACAATGATGCAAGCCAAACTTGCAATGTCAGGTTACATCTCATACAAGTTTTGTTAAGAAATAATGAACTTAACAGTGCAATCATCAATCATATTACATCCCAAGCTTTTGTTCGAATGCCCTTTATAAAGCTATATACATTTTTGCAAATCAGATATATTCACATGTACATTTACACCATCACATATCATCATGTCTAGGATACAGTGTACATAGGAACAAATACAACAACCCTGTATCTGTATCTATCGCATACCGAGGTGGGTTTTCCCAGTTGAGTCTCACTGATTCTGCTTTTGGTTTGGATACTCCCTTGGTCCAAAAATGGTTGAACCAACCCTCACGTTCGTGCTGCCCAGCTCTATCTGAACGAAGACATGTAAAGCACTAGATGTTACAATCACTTCAAATAAAGCACCAAGAATTCTATCGCGGCGTGCACCTAACTTTATTGTTATGATTTGAATTTTGCATGATCCCACTAAACACGGATGTCAAAGATTGTCTTACCGCTTGCTCAAAGTCACCAGACATTCCCATGGAGAGTTCAAACTGTTCTGTGGGTATCCCAAGGGCCTTGCAGACTTCAAGCTTGCAGTTTACCAGCGTCTGTATTCAGATCACAAGAAACAACAGCTGTTGTGAGAGTCAACACAGAAAGAACATTTGGGATTATGTTATACTAGATAGCCACCTTGAAATTTACTGGTGTTGAGGAGTAATCTTTCATCCCTATTGTCATGAGGCCTGAAAATATTAAGTTTGGGCATGCAAGCTTCACATGTTTTGCAAGCTCCACGCATCTTGAAGGATCGATGCCAGATTTTGCTGAAGCAAAAGAGCAGTGTTTCATCAGAGAATTCATCGTCGCCAAGAAAAGCTTCTATAATATGATCATAATGAAAGGAAAAAAACAATATAAATAAACAGTATGACAGCGACTTAGCAGGAAAAAAGTTTTAATATACTTTACAGTTCACTCTAAAAAAAGACTTTACAGCATTCTGAAGTAATGAAAGAAATCTAGCAATGTAATGGTAGTTTTACCACAAAACACAGTAAGCTGATGACTAACTGAAAAAATGTGGGAAGATATATCCTAAAACTATACTTCATTTATTACATCAATTTAATATCTTCTTTGTACTCACATTCTTCTCCACTAGTGTTCACTTGCACCATAACTTTCAAAGGCTCCCTCCCCAAGCTAATGACAGCACGATCCAAATGATTAGCAATCTGAAAGCATGTCACATTATGTAAAACTCATGGGGAAAATATAAGGAAGAAACTCATAAGACAAACATTATCTGCTCCTTTTCTGTAGACATAGTATGCTATGCTAGCACTGTATGGTTGAGATGAATTCAACCATTAAACATAATGGATTTTTGATGCTGGTTACTTACCTTTTCATTACCTACACCCTCAACCATGTCAAGATTTGGAACAGCAGCTACAAAACGACAGAAATAGGTATTAACAGCAAGCAATACATGTCTGTAATGGTTAGTTGCTTAGTACAACAAATCCGAAGGACACATGTGGAATTACAGTAGTAAATGGATGTTCTATTTTAAAAATAAGATATTTGTGGTTGTGTTTCAGCCTAATAAATATGACAATATGTGTACTTGAACGATTGAACACCTAAGAGTGAAGAGCCTGACAATCATGTGACTGGCTGTAGTACAGACAGAGTCGTGGTTTGAATTGTTTGAATCATGTAATTTGGGTCCAACACTGCAAAGTATGAGTTGGCAGACTATAACTCTTGAGGTGGCATTTGGTAAATAAATAAATGTACGAACCAAAGAACAAACAGCTGGTAAAACATTATCATTGAATGTGTGGATATTCAGCAAACAATTTCTTATGTCCTGAAGATCTGAACATCATGGTAACTACCACGTTGGCATTCGGTGAGCACGCCGGTGAGGAGTGATTACACGGGATACTGGTTACAAGGTATATCATTGTATCTTATAATTCAATAGTTTTGTATGCTCCCCTACTTTTGCAGCAGGAGAGGACAGACTATCTATGTGACATGCAGTGTCTAGCAAAGAACACCAATTCTCCCACAATCATTTGTCAGATTTTGCCATACAAACCAACGCAGCACGCCGTGGACTAGAGGAAGGCAGAATTGAGTCATACCTACTAGCGATTTCACCTTGTTGCTCTGCAAGTGCCCGACGAAATGCCACCGAATATCGTCCGGAAGCTGCAGAAGGACGGCAGAAGAGAAAAGGAATCAGCCAGCCAGCCATCCATTTCCGCAGTACAAACAGATCGAGCTCGAGCAGACCGGAACCACGGCTCACCTGCGGCGCCTTGGTGATGAACTCCTGGACGTAGTTCTCGCCGAAGCAGCGGTGGCCGGCGTCGTAGAGCTGTCGCAGCAGCGACACCGGCTTGGTCTTCCCGATGGCCACCACCCGCACCGCCTCCGCGGCCCGCCCCGACCGCTCCGCCGCCCTCCCCGCCCGCGCAAGCACCCCCCGCATCGCCGCCGCGACCGGCGCCACCGCCCCCTCCGCCGCAGCCGCTGCCATCCCCTCCGTTCGCCGGCGTCCTCTCCTTTTCTCAGTGCTGGTGGTTGCCTTTCTTCCCTCTCACAGGAACCAAAATCTTAGCCAGAGCGCAACAATGGACTGGGCTGGGCTGGGCTGTAAAGGCCCATACTGGTAAATATCATGGGCCGACGGCCCTATCATTCGGCGTTGAAGAAAGGCCACTTCGTCCTTAATTCTAGCGAAAGCTCACTTTTGATCTAAAGCTTCTGTTTGGTTCAAAATGAACCTTGCACTCATTCGCTTTTAGAGCATCTCCAACGGGGGCGATGGATTTCAGCGTCCAAAAATGTTCACGCGCATCCGTTTGGGTTGGCTGAAATGGTCGAAATTGATCGCGCGTCTGTTTGCGTTGGGGGTGGCTCCAGCGGCACGACGTATTTTTTTTCTCGAATTTCCATTTTTTTATAACATGAAAACATAATTTACATAGTTCAACACATGGAAAAAAAACCTAAACGCCTGCGCCTACTGCTTCTCCTCGTCGTTGTCGATCACGACGAGCTTCGGTACCACCCACGACCAGTTGGGAACCGGCGGAACGTACGCCGGGCACGCCGGCGGTGCTATAGGTGGAGGAGCCCAGTCCTGTGGCGGAGGTGGATGTGGAGGCGCCCAGGGCTGTGGCGGAGGTGGAGGAGCCCAGGCCTGAGGTGGGGGCCCACATGGGTTGTACGGCGGAGGTGGAGGCAGCGGTTGTGGCGTGGCCGAGTCATGTAGCGCCAGTCGTAGGGCTTCTTTCTCCGACAGGCTCGGCGGCATGATGTCGGTGGCGTACCGGGGCAGCCAGGTCGGTCGTTCTCCGAGACGAGGACGTCGAGCCTCGTGATCTCATCGTTCGTCATGTTGTCCGGGTACTCAAACTTCCGGCCCTCCGCCATGGCCAGCTGCCATTCTTGGAAGATGCACGCGATGTAGTCGTCGCTGTCGTCCTTGGCCTCCTCGTTGTGGTACGCCAGCGCCTCGATGTAGTCGTCGTCGTCGTACTGCGCAGGCGTCGGCGCCTGCTGTCTTCGATGATGAGGCGTCGGTGGACGGTCAAAGGGAAAGTCCCTGTTGCCCACGAAGCCCGCCCTCCTCCTCAGATCCCTCTCGGACACGAGATATGTGCGCGAGTTGTCGGAGTCCATGTCGTAGGCGGGATCGGCGCGGATGTCCGGCGGTAGGTACCACCTCCTTCGCTGGATCTCGACGCTCCTATCTGGCTCGTGCGCAGGCACGGGATGGACGGGCTCCCGGTGGTAGCTGAGCCGCCACCCGCCAGGCATGTGCACGTCCCCTAGGCGTCGCACGACGTCCAGTTCCGGTGCATCAGCCTCCCCACGCTGACGGGCAACGGCACCCTGTTCGGCCGCTCCTCCTTCTTGGTGCCGCTGCTGGACGCCTCGAAGTCGTTCTTCTTCTTCCCCATGGTGTTGTGGCGGTGGTGGTGGGAGTGGAGGTGTGGGCGATGGAGTAACGATGCCGGTGGACTTTAAGGCCGGCTGCGCGCGGGAAACGATGCCATTGAAGGCGGCGCAGAAGTCCAGCCGCCGCCCGCCAGTGCGCGCGCAGAAGAGGCAGCCGCGACATTGATGGCGAAGGCTGCGGCGCAGACGCGGAAGCGCTGACAGCGGAAGCGATGCCCTCGATACAGGCTCGCTGCCAAGCGGACCCGGTGGAGATGCGAGCGGTCACTTGGTGCGTCCGCTGCGACGCATTCTAGGCGCAAATATGCGCCGGGTTTCCGTCGTTGCAGATGGCACGTTCATGATGCGTCTCCCCGCTGGAGGTGGTACTAGATGCATTTTTGGCCCAGGCGGACGCAAACGGTCGTTCAGCGTCCCGTTGGAGATGCAACGGTGCAAGGGTAGAGAGGCGGGGCGATGCTGATAGGCAAGCAAACGGACTTTTATTACGCAATTCTTCAAGTGAAGAGTGAGAAATCAAGCCAGAGACTAGGTCAAGGACTTAAGGATTTTGTTGCTTTTTTTTGCAATTAAGATGTTGAATTCGGCTTGCGCTTGGTCTCGTTCTAAACTAATTCGGTAGGTTCACTGTTCTCAGCGATTTACCCAACTCAACGGAAAAGGGATGTAAAATAAACTATTCTGAAAGTTTAAGCTTCGTTTTAAACTAAAAATAATTTTTGGAACCAAAAATGAACTTTACCAACAGTTTAAGGATGGAAATTGGACTTTCTTCTTCGGCGTTTCGGCATTTGCGGCGCGAGATGAACGTGTCGAGCTCTGGCCGCTCCTCGCTGCTGCGGCCGCCACGTCGCCGCCCGCCTCCGGCCACCGCACCCACACCACACGGGCTCCAGCTCGAGGTCGAAACAAAACTGGCAGAAACCTGCGCGCGCGACTGGGATTGCAGGCGCTAGAGGTGCAGGGAGCGGTCGTCGTTTGGGTTGGGTCGCCATGGACGCGGAGGGGCTGCTAGCGTCGGCGACGATCAACCTGGGGCTAGCGCTGGTGGCGCTGTCGCTCTTCTCGATGCTCAAGAAGCAGCCGGGGAACGCGCCCGTCTACCGGCCGCTGCGGATGGCGGAGGGCGGCGCCGGCGGCGGCGTGTTGCCGCTCGGCACGGGGCGGCTGACCCCGTCGTTCCGGTGGATCGGCGCCGCGTTCCGGCTCTCCGAGGACGACGTGCTGCGGCGCCACGGCCTCGACGCCTTCGCCGTCATCCGCCTCTTCAAGTTCGGGTGCGTCCGTCTGATCCTGTTTCTGAATGTCGATCCGGTAGCTGCAGACAGAGTACTCACTCACGTGGGTTCGATCGGAATGTAGGATCAGATGTTTCAGTGTCTGCTCAATTGTCGGAGTGTCGATCCTCGCGCCGGTGAATTATACCAGCAAAGGTCCATCCGGCATTGGATTGTCGAATTCGATGGAGCTTTTCACGGTGTCCAACGTCCCAAACGGCTCTGACAGGTTCGCTCTGTATTTTGCAATTTCGCCTCGCAGCCTTTCTGTTGCATGCGTTCATTACAGTACTCAATCAAACACTGAGGAGTATGTAGAAATTGTGGCCGGAAGTGTATATATTCTACTCCCTCGGATCCATAATAAGTATAGTGGACTCGTGGTTTTCATTCATTTTAAGTCAAAAAGTGTTGAATGATCCACATATATGTACAGTTCAGAGGTTCTAATTTGGTATGTAGTCTTCCATAAGTGATGCCAGTGTTTGATGATTTTATTGCCTGTCGATTGAGACTGTACTAATCATGTAACTGATATAATTCTCCTTTCATGTCAGGCTTTGGGTGCATTTTTCATGCCTTTGCTTCATATCCTTCTATGTGGTGTATTTGCTTCATAAGGTGCGCGTTTGTAAAACCTGTCAGTTAACCAACTTCTGTTGTTAGATAGTCCAAACTCTTTTCAAGGATACATCCTCAAGTATCCCAACTCTGATGCTAAAATACTGCAGTTTTGGTTGTTCACTTATGAAAGATTGATAGTTGCCATAGGAATTTAGTGTTGCTATCTTGTCTGCCATTTGATATTTTTTAGTGGATTCGAGTTATGTCTTCCTAATCAAGGGATCTTGATTTCATTTAAACGCTTAGATAAATTAGCTGAAATACGTATCATTGTGACTATTCAGCTTCGATCATAAGATGAAATATTTACTGATTGCATCTCCATTTTATTTCAAGCAGGAGTACAAAGATATGTCCCACAAAAGAATTGAACAATTGAAGTATCACAAGAAGAGACCTGATCAGTTTACCATTTTAGTTCAAGGAATTCCACTGTGTGCAGATCATGGAACTTATGGGTGTCATGCAGATCACTTCTTCTCAAAGCACTATCTGACATACCAATCATATCAAATACTGCATGATACAGGAAACATTGAGTCATTACAGGTGAGTATAGTTTAGCAATGATGTGATTTGTGTCTGTATTTATAGATTATTTCATCATGAACTGCAACAGTATTTTCAGAATTAGTACTAGTTCAGTTCTGAATACCACATTTTGTTGCTCCAGCTTGTCACACGCTTAAGAAACCATAGAGTTGATTGTCCATATCAGTTGCAACAGCCGAAGTAGAGGGTCCCATTTCAGAGCTTAGAGAGTCGGTTCGAAACAAAAAAATAGGACACTCAGGTATAGGAGTTGGTATAGAGGAAGGTTCTTATAATGAAGGTTATGGGACACTGGCGTTCGCTTTAATTTCTGATCCATCCCTCAAAGATATATATTAGGAGCAGTATAACACTTATCAGTAATAACTCGTTATTGCTAGTCACCAACTATATTTTTGCAGTGGCACCGACCAAGTATGAACATTTTGGAATCTTTGAACTTGTGAAGCAAAGATATATATTTGGAGCAATATCACTCTTGTCAGTCAAAACTCGTTATTTTCAGTCACGAAAATTGATGTTTGCAGTGGCACCATCCAAGTTGAACAGTTTGAAATCTTTCAACTTGTGCAAAATGCAAAATTCTTCTGCTAACAAATTTTTAGCCTAGCTGTTTTTCACATTCAGGATATTTTGTTTATGTTTCCTTACTTGGTCTCTGCCAACTTCGTGGTTTGTATGTGTTTTTGAGAAATAAAATATCGCATCGTCATATGTCAGTACACCATAGAGAAAACATAATATGTATTCAAAGATGAAAAACAACTTACATTTTTCTATTCTTGTTCTGTTCTCAAGGACCATAAAAATATCAGCAATTTATTCTTTTTCCAGCACACCATGGTTATTTTTGGTATTTTCTAACCAAGAAATCATCATTACAGAAGCTAGCATCTTCCCTTGAAAAACAAATAAGGAGGAAACGGGATACCAGAAGATGCAAATTTTGGCAGTGGATCTGGTTTAAGTTCACATTGGGACCAATAGATGCTCGCAGCCAGGAACAAAAATTAAAGGAAGTTCAAGAATCTATCCGCCTCCAGCAGTGTAAAAATATGCTTAAACAAAAGGTATAGCCATACCGTTGTGTACCTTTCACTCCACCTGCTTGTGATAGTATTTTCAGTAGCCTAAAATAAATAACAGCTGAAGTATTTATATCTGGATCACACATTAATATCATTTTCAACTCCAGGAGTTACCCGTAGCTTTTGTCTCATTCAAGTCCCGGTTGGAGGCTGCCCAAGCGGCTGAAATGCAACAGCATGTCAATCCACTGGCATTGGTTACACGTTATGCTCCTGAACCAACTGAAGCAATATGGTCAAATCTGGCTATTCCTTTCTACCATCTTGCTGTATACAAGTTTGGAGTCTTCATTGCTGCATTTTTACTGACGGTGTTCTTCACCATCCCTGTCACAGCTGTGCAAGGGATAGTACAATTTGAGAAGATTCAGAAATGGTTCCCACTGGCTAGAGCTGTGCAACTTATGTTAGTGGCGAAAACTTTAAATAAATTTGGGAAGTTTACTATTTTGCATTTACTTGGGTATAATAACACTAATACAGGTTGGTGCTTTGTTATCTTGCAGACCAGGCCTGAATTCTGTTGTAACTGGATATCTTCCAAGTTTGATTTTAAATGGATTCATCTACTTGGTTCCATTTGCAATGCTCGGTATGGCTTCATTTGAAGGTTGTGTTTCCAAAAGTCAGCAGGAAATCAAGGCTTGCAACATGGTGTTCTACTTCTTGCTAGGAAATGTGTTCTTCCTGAGTATTCTTTCGGGGTCTCTACTCGATCAGATAGGGGAATCCTTTACACACCCCAAAGACATTCCTAGCCGTCTTGCGAGAGCTGTTTCTGCACAGGTAGGGCCAGCAATATATTGAATTGCATTCATATTGTTTTAACAAGTGCTATATGTCATTGTTTCTAGACATGTTTCCATAACTCAGTTCAAGCATTTATCTTATGACTTGTTTACACTGCAGTCAGATTTTTTCATCACATACATCTTGACCAACGGAATGTCAGGGTTTTCTTGTGAGGTTCTTCAGTTTGGTTTGCTTACATGGCACTTCTTTAAGGCGCATTCAGTTGGACATGCTGATGAGCCGTATCTTTATGGCTTCCCTTACTACAGAGTTGTGCCCATTGTTTCACTTGCAGTATTGATTGGAATGGTGTATGCTGTTGTTGCACCTCTTCTGCTTCCAATTCTTGTGATCTACTTTTTGCTCGGTTATGCAGTGTTCATCAACCAGGTAGCTTCTTTGTCACTTAATAAGGCTAGTTGGGGACTTGGGATACATTTCGTTTGATTTTCTTTAGGAACGGAGTTTATTTAGGCTGCTGTCAAGTATTCACCATGCGGTTTTAGATTTTGTAAAAACAATTGTTGTCCTATAAAAATCAGCAATTCGTACTTTAAATATTCACATATGCTTGGTGATATCAGTATTCTTTTATAACATGGTATCAGTATTCATATGTATAACATAGCTATGCTGCGGCCATTTTTTAATGTCGCCCAACAATGACTACATCAGAAAAGAAGGAAAAAATCACCTTGACCTTTATGTATTTTGTTGAGATTGTTGATTAGGTTCTATGTTGTACAGATGGAAGACGTATATGAGATCACATATGACACCTGCGGACAATATTGGCCTACTATTCACCACTACATATTCCTCTCAGTCGCTCTCATGCAAACTACAATGATAGGGCTGTTTGGGTTGAAGTCGAAGCCGGGAGCTTCATTCGCCACGATTCCCTTGCTTGTGCTTAACATCATGTTCAACGAGTACTGCAAGGTTCGGTTTCTTCCAACTTTCCAATGCCGCCCTGTCCAGGTAAGCTTATGGTTGTTTCGACTTCTTTTGTAACCACATTCTTGTGAAGAGCATAAGTGAAAATTGTTGTATTAATCGTGCACTTTCTTTTGGATACCTTGTCCAGATTTGCAAGGAGAGTGATGAAGTTGATAAAACCGAGGGGGAGGCACAAGGCAGCTCAGATAATGCCATCAAGGCCTATACGCCGCCATGGATGCGCCTGACAGGCAGCTCCTCAGAATCTAGTTCAGTGCAGCCTTTAGTCGGTTGTTTGATATAATTAATGCTCTCAGTATATATGGCTTATTCTGTATAAATCCATTAGGAATGCCGATGTGAGTTCGAATGTTTTGAGCGGTGGCATGTAACGCTGAGCGAGGTTTATACGAAGAACAGTATTGGCATATGGACAGTCGCAGGACTTGTCTTCTGTAATTATCCTGTGGTGATGGTCGTCAGGTCAAACCAGACTGAATCCTCCCTCCTTAAAATATACGCCCGCAGGCAGTATCAAATTTCAAACGTTTATTGATGTGGGTGTACATACGTATTTAGCACGCGCTTCTGTACTATATGTTTCGCAAAAAAAAAACGCAAAAAGAAACACGTACTAATGCTGAATAGTACTCGCAAAATATTGTGGATCGGAGGCATGCGCCAACTAAGCACGAGCATGCACATGTGTATCAAAATATGAGAGGCATGCGGCACTACGACCGTTATATGTATGGACCCAGCATCAGTTCCAAGAGACTGAGTTTAAAAAAATTTATTCACCTTCATAAGACACCAAATTATCAAATCTGAGATTTGAACTCTTGTGAAATAGAGGTGTCACTACCCTCTAAGTCCTAACCATCCAACCACAAGTTGATTCTCTTGCATTGGTACGGAATTGAGTTACTGCCAAGCATATGTATGAGTAATTGTGCAGTACATGTATTGGCCACGTCTTCTTAAAAAACAAACAAGAACCCAAAAACAATTTTGAAATGTGAAAGTGACTTCATCACATGTGGTACCAACGTCTATATATTTAATCACATATCGTTTATCTAGAAATAAGTTGACACGTTTATATGTTCTGAATAGCATGTGTGCACCACAAGTTACAATGACAAAATGAACAAATACAGAAGCATGAGCTAGGCTATTGTCGATGTGCCTTCTACGTTAGGGAGTCGGCCTAGAGTCGTAGACATGACTGCTTGCATCATCTGCAAGATATTCAGTTGGGTGGCATACACATTGTCTAAAAGTACTACACTTTTATAGCTCACAGTTTCCATGTAACAACCTATCTTACCAACTCACGTCAACCTATTATGGTGTAAGAAAGGTTTTTTTTATTCTTCATCTATTTTTTGATGTTTTCTATTTTATGACTATTTTAACTGTTACATTATGATTTTGCAAAGTTGATAAAATAATTCTAAAGTTTTACGTTTTCCATGTCAAATAAAATATCTGAAAATCGTGCATTTGGAACGGTTAACATGTTACTTGAGTAATTTTTAAAAATACATGTGCATTTCTACATATTTAATATATATTTAAAAATAATTTATCACATGGAAAAAATACGTAATCTATACAATTTCATGAGTTTCACTCATGTTTCATATCTATAATAACTAAAAAGGAGCAACCCACAAAGTTGAATTCTCTCAACATGCAAGCATGCCACATCATTTGTATCAGTTTGTGATTAGACTAGTCATAGTGGGGAGTAACATAGAGTAGTAACATGTGCATGTTACTACTCTATGTTACTACCTCCATAGTGGGTAGGTAACATATATGTGGTGTCATGCAAAGCCACATTAATTAGGTTGTAGACTCATCTTGTATTGGGAAGTGTGATGCTATGGTAACATAGCTAGTTACCACCTCACTATCTTTCTTCATTTATTACCATGCCATGTCACCAAAATGCTTTGGGGTGTGTGCTGTTACTAGCTATGTTACTCCCACTATAAGAGCAAGTACAATAAGGTACAGGCTGGCTATAAGAGATAAAATATTATAAATTTGCTTAGTTGGAGGAGAGAGAGAGAGAAGGAGTGGCTCTTATCTTATAGTCTAAGACGTGTCTTTGACTATGTAAAATGTGGGTCATGTATTGTGAAAGTACTACACTTTTATAGCTCACTATTGTATATGTTGGCTCTAAGTTAGCTATAGATGACATGGTACTTGGCTTATAGTCAGCAGCTGGCTACACTATTGGAATTGCTCTAAGTGCCTCAAGCTGAGTAATCGAATCGATCAGCTATTGTTTTTTCCCTAGTACTACGTTCCCCTAGTACTGCACAGAACGGCAGGCTCCAACGTAGCTAGACAGTTTCGCACGAATCGATCGGCTCTCTTTTCCTTCCTATACTGCTGGTGCTATACGGAACGGCGAGACTGCAGGGTATGCCGCGGCATACCGGGCATACCCTGTAGGTCCGCCACTGATCAAGTTGCATCACATGCATACTTAAGGCTTTGGATGAAGATCGGATTTTCCATTTTGGAAGAAGTAAAAATACCATCAAGGTTTTGGGCCCACGAGTTAATGACAGTGAGAACTAAATAGGAAAAGTATTTCTTCTTGATGATGTCAAGTTCCCACGTATACGTGTATACCATGTTAGAGATAGAATTGTAAACGTATGAGACTAGGATTAGTATGATTACAACACGTATTGTAACCTGCTATATAAACCTATGAAGAGAGCCTCGGAGATTATCCGAGTAGTCTAAACCTACCTGATCGTTACATCGAGTTTTACATGGTATCAGGCCGCCTCTTCCGGCGATAACCTGTCCATCAAGTTCATCGCAAGCTTCGGCGCCGCCGCCCTTGTCGGCCATGGCGTCCTCCGCTTCGAACCCGCCGATTTCCCTCGGCCCACCTCCGCGCACTCAGCTGACGCGGGATAACTACCCGATCTGGCGATCCCAAGTTTTGCCAGCTATCCGCGGCGCGCAACAGGTCGGCTTGATCACCGGCATCGATAGCGCCCCGCCAACAGAGGTCGTTGATGTGCCGGCTGACGCCGCCACCAACACGCCGGCGAAGATGAAGGCCAACCCTCTCTATGCAGATTGGATCGCGCGTGACCAGCTCGTCCTCTCATACCTCCTGCAGTCTCTATCCCTGGAGGTACTGCCCCACGTCCATCGCATTGAGAGCTCTCATGGCGTTTGGAGCGCCGTCGAGGAGATGTTCTCCGCCCAGAGTGAAGCCAAGGTCGACAATCTGCTGGTCGCCCTCGCCACAACTAAGAAGCTCCAGATGTCCACCGCTGAGTACCTTGCGAAGATGCAAGGATTTGCGGATGAGTTGATCGCCGCCGGCCACCCTCTTCTCGACCGCCAGTTGGTCTCGTATATTCTGGTCGGCCTCGGCAAAGATTACAATCCCCTTGTCGCAGCCCTTGGTGTGGCGACGACTCCCATCACCCTCAGCCGGCTATACTCTCAATTGCTGGCATACGATCAAAGACAACTCCTCCTTGCCGAGCCCACTCCACCGGAGTTCGAGTCCTCGGCCAATGCGGCATCTAGGCAATGGCGTTCTCGCAATGATGCCAACAACAGCTACAACGGACGGTCCCGTGGTGACCGCCGAGAAGACCACCGTGATGACCGTCGCGACTCTCGACGTGATGATCGCTCCTTTCAACAGGGGCGCGGTGGGGGTCGTGGCAACCCTGGAGGGGGGCGCGGCCGTGGCCGTGGACGGCGCCGGACTACTCCCTGGGCTGATGTCACGTGCCAGATTTGCAACAAGGAGGGGCACTATGCCAAAGACTGTTGGTCTCGTTACTCCAACCATGATGACTATGGCGAGAAGGAGGTCCATGCTGCCTATGGCGTGGACACAAATTGGTACCAGGATTCAGGTGCTACTCACCACATTACGGGAGAGCTAAACAATCTCACTCTTCGTGATGCCTACAAGGGACATGACACGGTCAACACCGCCAATGGGCAAGGTATGAATATTTCTCACATTGGTCATTCAGTACTACGTAATCCTACTCAAGATTTTCATCTTCGAAACATTCTTCATGTTCCCAATGCCTCCAAAAACTTACTATCTGTTCATCGCTTCACATATGATAACCATGTCTTTATTGAGTTTCACCCCTTCTTCTTTTTGATAAAGGATCTGGCTACCAGGAGAATCGTCCATAGAGGAAGGTGTGTTGGCGGCTTGTACCCTCTCATTGCATCCTTGGCATCCTCCACGCCATCCAAGTTTGCCTTTGTTGCCGCCAAGCCCTCTCAATACCAGTGGCACAGTCGTTTAGGTCATCCTTCTATAGTAATTGTTAGGCAAATTATTAGCAAGAATAAACTCCCGTGTGTTAGTGATTCTAGTGATAAGTCTATTTGTGGTCCTTGTCAACAGGCTAAGAGTCATCAACTCCCATATCCTATTTCCACCAGTGTATCTACAGTTCCTTTACAGTTAGTATTCTCTGATGTATGGGGTCCTGCACCTACTTCTGTTGGTCGTCATGATTATTATATAAGTTTTATTGATGATTATAGCAAATTTACCTGGATCTATCTCCTTAAACGCAAATCTGATGCCTTAGCGGCTTTTGTTACCTTTCAGACTCTTGTTGAACGCAAATTTAATAGGAAAATTATCACTGTCCAGTCTGATTGGGGAGGTGAATACATAAAATTGAACTCTTTATTTCAAACACAAGGAATTACACATCTTGTCTCTTGTCCTCACGCCCATCAACAAAATGGTGCCGCGGAGAGAAAGCACCGTCACATTGTTGAAGTTGGTCTAGCACTTCATGCTCATGCTGGTATGCCTTTAAAATTTTGGGATGAAGCCTTTCTCACAGCCACATATCTTATCAATATGCTTCCTAGCAGGGTCATAAATAATGATACTCCAGTTCATCGTCTCCTTGGTACTCGTCCTAACTATTCATCCCTGCGTGTGTTTGGTTGTGCTTGTTGGCCCAACCTGAGACCCTATAACAAACGCAAACTAGCTTTTCGCTCTACCCAATGTGTTTTCATCGGCTACAGTCCTCGCCACAAGGGGGTTAAATGTCTTGAAGTCTCTAGTGGACGGGTCTATATTTCTCGGGATGTCGTCTTCGATGAGACAGTCTTTCCCTTCAAAAACCTTCATCCCAATGCTGGTGCTCTTCTACGCAAGCAAATTCTACTTCTTGATCCGTCTCTCCAAAATTTTGAGCAGGAACACGTTACTACTAATGATTCACATGTTGAGGATACTCATACTCTTAATCCTGTTGCTAGACCTGTTTTGCCTCTTGTGCAGGATGCAGAACCAGGAGATAATCATGCTGGTGAAAATTCTAATTCAAACGGTGCCAATAGCTGGTCATATGGCTCCTTTGAGTTCTCTGCAGAAAATGACAGAAACGCTGAACACGAGGAGGATCTGCCGCCAGAATCCACCTCGGGATCGACCCGCCGCGTCGGATCACGTGCTGTCAGCACTAACCGTCAAGATTCGGTGGGGACCCCGTCTGCAGCTGGACGTGCTGCCGGTCCCCGCGCGCCTCCGTCCCCACCGGCCCGCGGATCGTCTGCGCCCCGCGAGTCTGCCACACCATCCGCCAGCGCCACACCGCGGGAGTCCTCCGCCACAGCGGATCCCGCGCTCAGCAGCTCACCTGCGCCCTCTGCAGCCGATTCTGCGTCGCCTGGCGCTGTCTCCCTGGCCGGATCTCCTGTGCCCGCCCGCCCTGTGCCCCAAGCTGCTGCTCAGACTCGCCCCGCTACACGAGCGTCATCTGGAATCGTTCGTCCTCGACAATACAAAGATGGTACGGTTCGCTGGCTTCTCTCGTGCACGTCTGGTGAGCCTACCAATCTTCAATCCGCTCTTGTTGATCCTAATTGGAAAGGGGCTATGGATGATGAGTTTAATGCTCTGATGAAGAACAACACATGGCGTTTGGTTCCTCCGGGCTATGGCAAAAATGTTATTGACTGTCGGTGGATTTACAAGGTCAAGCACAATGCAGATGGGTCGATTGATCGATACAAGGCACGCCTGGTTGCCAAAGGATTTAAACAACGTTATGGGATTGATTATGAAGATACATTCAGTCCAGTTGTCAAAATTGCCACTGTTCGTCTTGTCCTGTCTATTGCTGTTTCTCGCGGCTGGAGCTTGCGTCAGTTGGATGTCAAGAACGCGTTCCTTCATGGCGTTCTGGAAGAGGAAGTGTATATGAGACAACCACCTGGGTATGAGGATCAACGACAGCCAGGATATATTTGCAAACTTGATAAGGCGTTATATGGACTGAAGCAGGCACCTCGTGCATGGTATTCACGGTTGAGTGCCAAATTGCTTTCCCTTGGATTTGTTGCTTCCAAGTCTGATATGTCATTGTTTATATATCGCAAGTTCAATGTCAGTATTTTTATGCTTATCTATGTGGATGACATCATTGTTGCTAGTTCCTCTCAAGCTGCCACAGATGCTCTGCTTACAGATTTGCATAAGGAGTTTGCCCTAAAGGATCTTGGTGATCTTCACTATTTCTTGGGCATTGAGGTAGCACGGGTTGCTGATGGTCTGGTTCTTAATCAGGCAAAATATGCTCAAGATTTGCTTACTCGTGTTGGCATGGTTAATTGCCAAGGTATGCCTACTCCATTGTCATCCTCTGAGAAAATTTCAGCTCATCATGGTGCTCCTCTGGGACCGGCTGATAGTTCCAAGTATCGAAGTATTGTTGGCGCCTTGCAGTATCTTACTCTCACTCGCCCAGATATCTCCTATGCGGTTAACAAAGTCTGTCAATATCTATATGCACCTACTACAGTACATTGGACTGCAGCTAAGCGCATCTTACGCTATGTTAAGCATACTCTCACAGTTGGACTTACTTTTTCCAAGTCTGCTTCCACTCTAGTTAGTGCCTTTTCTGATGCTGACTGGGCAGGAAGTGTTGATGACCGTCGGTCCACGGGGGGATTTGCTGTGTTTGTTGGACCGAACTTGGTTTCTTGGAGTGCTAAGAAGCAGAATACAGTGTCCAGGTCCAGCACTGAAGCAGAATATAAGTCTCTAGCAAATGCAACAGCTGAAATGATTTGGGTACAGTCACTTCTTGCTGAATTGGGAGTTAGGCTAACACAGAGACCATGTTTATGGTGTGATAATCTTGGAGCAACATATTTATCTGCTAATCCTGTCTTCCATGCAAGAGCTAAGCATATTGAGATCGATTTTCACTTCGTCAGAGAACGGGTGTTGAAAAGACAATTAGAGGTGAGGTTTATTCCCTCAAAAGATCAAGTTGCTGACGGGTTTACCAAGCCACTTCCTTACCGAGCCTTTGAAGATTTTAAGCATAATCTCAACTTGTCAAAGTTGTGATTAAGGGAGGATGTTAGAGATAGAATTGTAAACGTATGAGACTAGGATTAGTATAGAATCCGTTGTGATTACAACACGTATTGTAACCTGCTATATAAACCTATGAAGAGATCCTCGGAGATTATCCGAGTAGTCTAAACCTACCTGATCGTTACATCGAGTTTTACATACCAATGTATCTTCTTTCCAATAATTATGTGACAAACATGCATGTGACTACAAATTCATTATGGTAGAGCATGAATAGTAGTTTGTCACATGCTCATATGCGGGGTCGTTTTGCCAGTTCAGAAGAACTACAAACAAGCGGGCACACTCTTTACTCTTTGTAGTGTCAAGAGTTTCTTGGTACCCAAAATACGTCTCGCATCTTTTTTAGATACAAATGTATCTAGACATCAAAATGAGTCTAGATACATCTACATCTAGATAAAGTTGTGACATTTATTTTAAAACAGAGATATTATCAATATGTCTCATAAAATTGGGGCCACATATATTAGAATGAGGGTACATGGAGAATTAATTCAGTAGATAGGAGGGGTCCTCTAAACCATTTTGGGAAAACCAAAAATATGATACTCCCTCCATTCTAAATTACTTGTTGCAAATTCATCTAAAAACGCATATATGTATATATGTTTTAGTGTGTAGATACATGCAAATCTAGATAAATTTAGATCAATTAATTTGGAACGGAGAGAGTCATTCTTCTATTTTCTTTGGTTGTTCAGTAAGAACTAAGTGGGCACATTCTTATATCTATGGATGTCAATGACCACGTGAGTCAGACATTCACGGAATCAATTAAATGAGGAGGGTGAATAACTCAACCATCATGAGGTATGCTCCTGACCCCATTGGGACTTCTTGGTTACCACCTTCAAGTTGTGTTTGGTTGAGGGAATAAACTGGATTTTAATGGGTTGGTTCTGGATTTTCAGGTCATCATGGATGAAGGATTGTTTCACCACCCCTCGACAATCACAATCTAGCTCGAAGGTCGAAAGATTGTTTTATTTGTTCGGTAGAGGCTCGGGATAAAATGTTTGGATCAAAGACATGATGTAGATGATGAAGTTCCCTCTGAATTTATTCATGGTGTGTGATCACGAGATTGTATAATAAAATTACAAGATACATGAATCTCATCGTGTTTATAGATACACCCGAGGAGACAGTACATGAATCTAGGGTTTAGGGCTTAGTCATAGATGTGAAACTTGTCTCTGGGATGAATATTTTTCGGTCTATATTCGTTTCGTGGTAAGTGTCCCTATGTTCCACGCCAGGTCTTGTATATCTTGCACAATAAGTGATTGCAAAGAAACTACATGCGTATACCAATATGTTGGTGCTCGAAGTGCAGACTGATGCATCAATGGGTGATTTTCGCCACAAGGATGACTGGAGTATTTGTATCGAACTCTCGCGGAAATAGTTTAATTCTCCCTTCTACCCACTTCAAGCAACCTGTTATGAAAATGAAATTTTTTGCATCCATTCATATGCATCTCCACAATACTATAAGGGAATAACTTTGCCTTAAGAGTATTGATATTTGTACCTTCTATTTTAAGCCACTCACATATTTGATCAAACTTACTCAAATGTTCATTGGGGTCCTTCCTAACAATTCCATTAGCATCTTGCGTTGATCGAGCGTGTCCCTCGCTACATCAAGGGCACCATCGGCCATGGTCTCCTCTATCCCGTCCACACGAACTCTCTTATCACCTTCACGGGCACTGATTGGGTGGGATTCCTTGACAATAGTCGTTTGACCTCTAGCTAATGTGTCTTTCTCGGTGACAACTTGGTGTCTTGGTCCTCCAAATGCCAACACATTGTGTCTCGCTCAAGCGATGAATCTAAGTATGCCATTGTTGCCAATGTAGACCTCTCCCTTGATCTACCATTGTGTTTTGTGACAATGCCAGCGTCGTCTACATGTTCACAAACCTGGTCCAACATCAACGCACCAAGCGCATCAAGATCGATCTACACTCCCTTCAAGATCGAGTGACACTTGGTCAAGTGTGTGTCCTTCACGTACCATCATCGTGCCAGTTTGCTGGCATCTTTACCAAGGGTCTGTCTTCGCCTTTGTTTCTAGATTTTCGGTGTAGACTCAACTTCCATTTGTCTCCCGTTTCCACTATGGGGAAGTGTTAGGAAACCGAATATCAGTTAGGATTGCTTTCGGTTTGTTTGAAGGGCATTGTGAAAGTATTTTGAAAAATTACATCTACCGAACACCCAAGATCTATACTATGTAGTTGCGGTAACGGCCAGGATTCGATCGATATCAACTCACCGAGTAAATCAGAAGAGCTCGATGATGATGATCCAGGCAATCCTTGCAGCTAGGCGATACCTCCGAGCCGCGAGGATATCTCCTCCTCGCTCCAAGAATCGAACGGATGATTCCTCCAGCTTAGTCCACGCGTCCAGAGGTACAATCCGCGAGGGCTTCCGCAGTCTAGGGCTAGGCTACTGCAGCGACAGTGGTGCAGCCTTACAACATATGTGGAGAGGGGAGAAATAGATAGGACCAACCAAAGGTCCAGGAAGAGACTCCGAGAAATTTTCACACCGGAAGTTTCTCTCTTAGTCATAAAATCTTCCGAGCAATTCTAGACGTTGTCGGAAATATTTCGAACAGCTTCTCTCAACCACATACCATAAATGTAACTCTCACAGCGGATTGTACAACCTTAAGCATGTGACCCGAGAGGTTTGATATAGCACAGTCATGAGTCCGAACACTTTCAGATGAACAACAAATGTTGGGATCTAGACATCCATGTTAGCTCCTTTGCATACTCAAAGTTTGGAACTTAACAAACCTTCCGTGTTGTTATATGTTATTCCCTTTGTTACATGATCTGTTGGTAACTCGAAGTGAGACCTTGGTATTCCTGTGACAAACTCTTGATCACTATACATGTTAGCTTGACACAAGGCAGCGATCTGAATTTCCTTTTGAGAGAGATTCCTGTGTCAGGTACCTCTTTTTTTTATCCGAGGCATTGTCTTAGTTCTCTGCGAGGTTGATTTGGAGGGCAGAGAACACAGGACAGCTGCGGAGCAGGTTTAAGATGGCCGGTGGTGAAGACTTGCCTTTGGTCGAATGAGCTCCTTGAACCTCGAGACGCTTGAGGGGACATAATGCCGACATGAGCTCCATCCGCCTTGCCTCCCTAAGGACGGCGATATCCTCGAATTTCTCCCCCTTTTTGAATTTATATGCCCTTTTATTTTATTTTTTCACTATATGTAAATTACGTTTTTATATATAAATTGTATCAAAAAAATTGCGTGGGGACGCTTAGGCTAAGCCTCAATCCAACCGAACAAGTAGAGTCGATTTTATGTCTACGGCCCGACCCAACGAATCCAAACTTTTGATGTCATATTTGTTTTGCACGGAGCCGTGTCTGCCTTTTGGGAATGACGCGGCCACGGTGCCGTCGTGGCGTACTCCGACTTATGTGAGCGCATCTGGGCACCCGATGTAGAACCAGTCGTTTCTGACAATGCCGAACCCGTCCTGCTCACTCAACACCAGGGTCGCACTGGCCCAGGAGCCAGGACTCCCTCTCCGCTGCTGCTCACCAGCCCGCACTGCACCGTGAGGCTCTATGAACAATAGGGGTTCAATATGGTGAACGAAATCGGCACGATAACAATCACACAGGTGCGCAAGACCTTGAATTTGAGAAGAGCTCACAAAACAATCACGCGGGTGCGCAAGATTGATGCCCTCCAACCAACTCCAAAGGTGGGAAACAACGAAGAGGTGTCGCCATCACCCGATCCGTGGAAAACACACTGCAAATGCTTCTTAGTGGCCACGATGTACAAATGGCAAAACGCGAGACTTGGATACATAAATACAGAGGATCCACGGTAGCGGAATTTAGCCTAGGTGTAGGCCTGGCACAAGGCGGCAAAAAGGAGAGAGACTGACAAAACAATGCTAACAGGAAATCCAATGCACGCCATAAGAATGTGCTGTATGTCTCTGATCCCGCCCTGCTCATCGCTTATTTGGGGAAACATCAACGAAAAGGCAACGATGAAGAAGATGGCGCTGCAAAGGTATAACACGCGGCTGCGCCGGCCACAGTACTCACGATGGACGTTGTCGCCGGCACCCTCAGGGTTTCTGATGGACGATGCGATGTTCCGCCAGCAGCTGGGCTCCTCCGCAGCGTCCGGGACGCAGCCATCAGGATCGGGGTTCTCGATGTCAGCAGCGCCCATTGCTTACTCTCACGCTCGATGGGTTAGTCGATCTCGAGGGCTCGATTTTGTTTCGTGGGCGCTCAATTGCTGCGTGGTCTCTGGAAGGTAGGTGCGTTGCGAGTATATAATGCAGGCAGGCAGGCTGGCCGGCAAGAGAACTACCTCTACCTAGGTGGCAGACGTACTGGCACGTATCCGGATCGTGTTCTTCTAGTATAATACTCCGTACGTAGGGTCAGCACAACGGTGGGGGAAAACCCCACGTGAAGTTTTTCCAATTCTGCAAATCCAACGGAATGCCAATTTGTTTCAGAATTCTGAAACTTGATGAACATAATGAAATCTGGTAATACGGATTTCAAAGCATGAAACGGGGTGAATCCAACACCACAAACATGCATGGGATGCCCGTGCGCGGGACGTGTGCATTTCTTGGAATGTTTGTTGTAGTGTAAGGTGTTTCGCAAAAAAAAAAAAGAGTGTAATAGGGGCTTACATACTTAATGCATCGGCAAGAGCCTAGGGAGTCCACAATATCATTGAAGGTGAAAATGTCCCCCCTCTTCCAAATGTTCCAAGCGATGGCAGTGTTTAACATAGATTTCTCGTAGGTGTGGTAGCGCGAGAGAGCCAGTTGTCGGTGAAGCTAGCGAAACCTTGGGGGTAGAACTCTTTGTGGAAGAAGTTCCAAACTTTCCAGGCCCGAGAGCACCAGAACAACAAGTGATCAGTGTCTTCGTCTTCGGAGCATGAAAAAAGGTTGGGAAAACGGTCGTGGTGGGGGATCTTTGAGATAGATCATCCCCGACAATTTTTTTTTTGAAATGGGGAAAATATCGCCCCAGTTTCTGCATCCAAAGGATGCACACGGCTTTTTTTATTAGATTATTCACGAAACCTTACAAGAAACAATACAAAAGATCAATCTCGAAGCAACCTTACTATAGGATGAAGAGGGTGACAATACACCAACTCACATCATCCAAAACTAAATGCCTTCCCAAATCGCCCAATAGCAAGTGAGAATCACATCCAGTCAAGAAGACTCTCAGCGGACGCCAACGCACACGCCACATGAGTTATCCCGCCGTCTTCCTCGACTCCATCTTCAAGAGAGATCATCGCATTAACCTTGCAAGACCTGCCGTCGATGCCACCATGACGCCAGACGCCTCCACCATCCTGCACGTATACATCATCCCGCATCGTCGTCGATACCCTGACCATGCCGCTGAGACTCAGCGCAAACAATGTGGTAGATGAACACCACTCCACCGAAAACCGCCAACACCCAGCAGCTGCTCCAAAAACGATGCCCCAAGAGGTAGAACAACGCAGGCCGCGCCGCCATCGTCCGATCCGGGAGACCCAGACCTAGGGTTTCCCCGGAGCAGCACGAGTGAGAAAACCGCAGACTGCGACGATGATGCCTTCAAGAAGGTAGCGGCGACACGTCGCCATCGTCCGCCAACCGAGGTCGGAGCACGGTTTTCACCGGCAGCCGCGCATCCCAACTCGCCGAGCGTAGTGCCAAGACGGCAAAGATGACGCCTTCGACAAGGTAACGACATCGACCGACGCCGCCATCATCCGCCAAGACCGAGGTCGAGGCTCCACCGGCCGCCATGACACCCCGGACTAGATCACCATTGCTGGAAACCTGTGTGAGATCCCATGATCCCCCACACAGGACTACCAGTCTGGCCGACCACCTCCGACGAAGAAGAAGGCCGCCTCCGCCGTCGAACCCGAGGCTGCTGCCCCGGGCGTCCTCGAACCGCGGGAGAAACCCAAGGTCACCACCCCGCACCGGCGAGAGGCGGAGGGGATGGCGCAAACCGTCCCACCACCAGCCACCACCGGTGTGCCACGGACGGGAGGCAGGGGAGGCCGCAGCACCATGGCCACCGTCGCCCCTCCTTCCTCCAACCGCCGCCGCCCCGCCATCACACGGGAGGCAGGAGGTCCCTCGCCGCAGCCTCGAGGAGAGTGCCCAGCCGCCGTCCCCGCCGCGGCAAGAGGGAAGCCCGCCGCCGCCGCCACGCCCCATGGCCTTTGCCCGGCAGCGCCGCCGGCAGCGCCGCCGGTGGCGGCGGCGGGATGGGACTAGGGTTTCAGAGGGTTAGGTGCGGGACGTGAGAGGAGGGTTAGGTGCGGGACGTGATTTCCTCTTGTGTATCATCCCCGACAATAAACTTGGAGACCAGTAGGAATGATTTAAGCCCACAATGAAATCTTTGCAAGTGAGGATATCAAAGTAGTGAAAGTCTCCGAGGTCCTGAGATCCAGTCTAGCTGGCGAAACTAGCAAGCCCAGCGAGTCGAAGCTTGGTTAGGAACTTAGCAAAATGTCCTCAAAAAAAAAGAAAAGGAACTTAGCAAGAAGCACAGAGTTTTGGGCCAGGATATAGAGGGCACCAAGATCCCCGAGCTTTTTTGGGACACACACATCGGTCCAAGTAGGCTGACATTGACGAAATATAAATTTATCCGTTACATCATGGCATCAAGATCTAGAATTTGAGAATAGTGAACGAGTTGTAAGAAAATATGACTTTTGAACTATAAAGTAGGCGGGCACTGACGACGTGGAGTGGACAGATAGTTGAGAGACAGATAGTTTGATTAAACCTTGCATCGTCAGCACTACCTATGAAGCTAGGATGTACCAGCACGTTCCAGCCTCCATAATCGTACGAAGTAATAAGAGTACATATAACAAAATTGCGCTTCTTAGTAGAGTCACCTCTTAAGAGGTAAGACCACAAAACTTGTCGCCCCCAACTTTCTCCTTTTCGAGTTCCACTTTTCAGTCCTGGGATTCATGTGCTCGCAAAACTTTTCCTCTCCACCATCAATACGCATTTCTTCGAGAACCATCGCATTCTCCGCGAAGAATTTCATCAGCTTGATGCCAAGACAGTCTGACTTCTCTAGCCGGAATCGCAAGGCCACTCTCCTGAGGGAGCTCCGTAAGCCTTGGAAATGGTGGCTCGGACCCAGCAGGGCGGCGACCTGAATTTCCTTTTGAGGATTTCGTGCGTCGGGTGCCCCTTCTTTCTTTGGGGCGTCATTTTGGTTCTTTGTGGCGAGGTTGATTCGGAGGGCAGAGAGCACGGGACAGCAGCGGAGTAGGTTCAAGATGGCCAGAGGTGCAGATTTGCCTTTGGTTGAAGGAGCTCCTTGAACCTCAAGACGCTGGAGGCGGCGAAACATCGGCAGGAGCTCGACCCGCCTTGCCTCGCTGAGGACGGCGATTTCCTCGAGGTGCTTCACCCTCAGCCTCATCTCCCTGGTGCTGGTGAAGTTCCCAACGAATCGCCAAAAGATTGCTAAGTCACGGTCTGGGTCTGGATCCAGTTTCTTCCTCTTGTAGTCAGGCCCGGAAAAATCCAGGTCTACTTGTTCGAGCTCCAGCGGCCGTGTACTGAAGGAGAAGGAGCGGAGTAGCCCCTTGTACTTGAAGCGGCGTAGCCTCGGTGCGTTGATCTCCACGCCAAGGACATCGACGGTTACCGTATGGTAGTAGATAGAGGTACAGTCGTTGCGGCGCCGGATCTTCTCCTCCCACGTGCAACTGTCCAGCACGAGCACGGTGGCCGCCGGGCATACGAAGCAGCGGGTAGTGGGAGACAACGGAAGGTTAGCGCCGTCCTTGTCTGTTGCGTCGATGATGACGTGGTGGAGGCGGATGGCAGCGAGCGCCGGCGCGGCGTCGATGAAGCGTTGGAGAGAGCTTAGGCGGTGAGAGCAGCGGCTCAGCCGTAAGGACGACAGCCGCGGGAGCACGAGGGCAGCGGCCTCCGTCTTGTAGAGGAATCCATTGCATTTGGTAAGTTGCAGGAACCGAAGTGTCTTCAGCGGCAGCGAGTCGACGGTGAGCGTGTAGAGGTATTTCGGATAATAGTCACTCGGATCTTTGGCGACAAGCCGGAGCTCCTTGACGCGGCGCGCCGCCTGGTAGGAGAGCACGGCGTCGACCAAGATCGTGGACTTGGAGTCGAGGCGCAGGGTGAGCCTGGTGACGCGGACGTCGGCGGCGTCGAGCGCCGCCCGGGCCGCGGAGAAGAAGCGGGCGCGGTCGGCGCCCGTCTCGAGGTTTACGGCGCCCGAGGAGGGCCAGAGCGGCGTGCGCCATCGTCGCGAGAGCGCGGTGGTGGAGGCGGCCTGCTTGAGCGGGGCGAAGTGGAGGATGCGACGGAGGAGGTCGTCGGGGAGTTCGGACAGACGGTCGCCGCCACGGCCCATGCCGGCGGCGCGATCGTGATTTCGATGGGATTCGTACGGCGGCGCGAGAGGATGCGATCGACGGCGAAGTGCTTGACAGACAAGGTATTTTTCTTGTTAGCTGGGCCTCGGTACTGATCCGTTTCTTTTTCTTGTTGGGTGAACGCCTGATTCGTTTATAACTCGGTGAATTCCGACGCCATAAAGGAAAATACGCTCAGTTCGTAAAAAAGAAAGGAAAATACGTTCCAATATACTTTTGTGCTAAGATGTGTGTACGACGCTTAATCATTGTGGCCTCACTTGACATGTGAATAAGAAGAGTAGTTAGTATAAAACCACCATATTTCTAGCTAAATGTTGATTTTAGCACCACTTTATGTTTTGGAAATAAAAAAATATTACATTTTTCTAGATTTTGCAAAAAGCACTAACCATGAATTGATCTTGAATTGACACAGTTTCGGACATTGGGGTACAAGTCTCCACGCTGATGTGGCGGCGCCAGATGGTGCGTGGTCCGTTTTTTTGCAGATAGATCCTCAAGTTTTGATTGTAAATTACAATTTTCAAAAATCTCCTATTTATTTTTCAAACCATCATAAATTTTAAATAATAATTTAAATAGAAAAAATTTAATATGAAAAGCGCTCAAAAATGTTTGAATATTTCAAATATAAACTTTTTAAAACATTTATAACTTTTAAATACTAATTCAAATGGAAATACTTTTAATATGAAAAATGCTTAGAAATGTTTGAAGATTTCAAATATAAACTTTTTAAAACCTTCATAACTTTTAAATACTAATTCAAATGGGAAAACTTTTAATATGAAAAGTGCTCAGAAATGTTATAATATTTCAAATATATAAACGTGGTTCACTATTTCAGTCAATTAAAATATGCAAACAATTAAAATTACTTCTATTAATTATGTAAACCTTGGAAATTCATAACTTTAATTCTATAGCTCTAAATAATATAAATAATATGTCTAAATTTATTATAAAAATCCAAGAAATCCATTTCTAACATCTATAATGCATAAATCAGATCTTCTCCCCTCAGATATTTTGATTATGCAAGCAAACGTACCAAAAAAAATGTGCCATTTTATTGATTCCTGCTAGGGCGCCTAGGTAGATTCAAATCCATCTATGTCCCAATCAAAACAAAGAACTTGCATCAATGGTAGCGGCTCGCTTCTGCGTTATTTTCAATTATGCATAATGTGAACCAACTTTTGTATGCACTAGAAGATTTGTAAATGGCACGTACTAGTAGACTTATAAATGGTATAGAGAAGAGACTCAAAGCTAGTATTGACGAAGTTGTATATCTTTTTTCTCTGTAGTGGATCGAGCAAGTAACGCGGACTTGTGGCTCTTGGGTGCAACGCACCCCCATAGACCAAAAAAATTATAATAATTTAAATAAGTCAAAAAAAATTGAATCTTCCTGGAAATAGAAGATGATCAAGTTTGTACTCGTAAAAAAAATGGTTGGACACGAAATGATTCCCATGGACATTTCGAGTTTGTTTTTTTTACCCAGGATACAATAAAAGTAATTTTCTAGGAAAATATTTTGTTTCAGGTACAATACCTGATCATCTTTGATTTCCAAAAAAAATTAAATTTTTTTAAACTTTTTTTAATATTTTTTTATTTTTCCAAGTATGGGGGTGCGTTGCACCCGAGAGCTCCTTTGTATTTTCCATCGAGCAAGGTGCTAGCTTACTAGTAGTACGTGGGCGTATCCAGCAGAGTGGAAGGGTGGGGCGTGCCCCACCCTAAGAATTCAGCCCATTATCCCATATAGATTTTATCTGGACGGAAAAAAACTCCTTAGGTTATTAGCCCACCCAGTGAGAAAGCTACCAGGTCCCTGATCACACTGCTTTCATTAGATCCTAAACCCCCGAGCTAAAGTCCTGATCTACTCCTCTCCGAATCTGCTCGCCTGATCCGATCGATGGTGCTAGAAAACAAAAGAAGAAGAAGAATTAAGAGGCCACGGCGCAGGCGCAGCAGTCCAGGGGTGCAGTGCGTAGTGCCGCCTGCGACGGGCGCGAGCGACATAGACATTAAGGGTCACACTCCCGGCGCACAGATTCCTTGCATCTTTTGATCTTTGAGATCTCTATTTCATCAGGTTAGGTGCCAGGTTCTACTCCCTTGCCTCTTTTCTTCTTTAATTTTGAGTTTATTTTCCATGCTAGAATTAAGATACCAATTCGTTAGAGACTAATTAGAGAATTGATAGATTACTTTGTATTTTTGTATCGTTAAACTATTTGAGGAACGGGTGCATTGCATCTACTTTCAAAAACATGTAGTTTGTGCAAATATTCCTATATGCAAATTTTAGAAGTAATAATTGAATTAATGCTACTTTTACAAACATATGAATCAACTTCTATTGTAATTTTCAGTAATTTTATACATGTCCTTTTCATGCCATATTTGTGCTATTAGAAAAAACAATTAGTTGCCCCACCCTAGCGTAAAATCCTAGATTCGCCACTACGTACGTGCATATGGAAAAGGAGAGAGAAGATGTCCAACGTCAAAGACTAGAGCATGTTCCAATAGTAGCACTCGTACATGAGGGCATCAATAGAAAATATTTATCTACCAAACACGCTTCAACAATAGCACGGTAGACATCGAGAGACATGGATAGTGTTGGCGCAATTTTTCTATTTTGATTCGTGACATGGACGGATTTTGAATCTATCTAGGCCGGCTAGGAGAAACAAATAAAATGGCACATATTTTTTTGCTAGGTTTGCTTGCATAATCGAAATATCTGAGAGGAACATATCTGATTTATGCATTATGGATGTTAGAAATGGACTACTTGGGTTTTTCATAAACTTAGACATTTTATTTATATTATTTGGAGCTATAGAATTAAAGTTATGAATTTCCAAAGTTTACATTATTAATAGAAGTAATTTTAATTGTTTGCATATTTTAATTATCTGAAATAGTGAACCAAGTTTATATATTTGAAATATGCAAACATTTATGAGCACTTTTCATATTAAAAGTTTCCCTTATTTGAATTAGTATTCAAAAGTTATGAAGGTTTTAAAAAGTTTATATTTGACATTTTCAAACATTTCTGAGCACTTTTCATATTAAAAGTATTTCCATTTGAATTGTATTTAAAAGTTATGAAGGTGTTAAAAGTTTATATTTAATATATTCCAATATTTCTGAGCACTTTTCATATTAAAAGTTTTTCCATTCGAATTAGTATTTAAAAGTTATGAAGGTTTAAAAAATAAATAGGAGATTTTTTGAAAACTGCGAGGTGCAAGTTACTCGTGCATAATTTACATTCAAAACTTGAGGACTTATCTACAAAATGAGGGCCATGCACTTTCTAGCACCGCCACATCAGCTTGGAGACTGGACCCCACATGTCAGAAATGGTGTGGGGATCAATTCACGTTTAGTGGTTTTTGCAAATGCTACGAAAAAATGTGTTAGTTTTTTGCTTCCGAAACGTAAAGTGGTACCAAAGACATTTAGCCAGAAATATGGTGGTTCTATGCTAACCACTCGAATAAGAACCAGTGCCACCTTAGTTCTTCAGAATGGAGAAAACTGATTAGCCCATCAATTTGACAAGTCAGTTCATACTGAACTCTGTTGCTGTATTCTTCTAGAATAGTGAAGGAGTTTTCAGAAAATATTGACTTACTAACATTCATGCAGCAGATCTACCAAGTAGGATCTCTTCCACGCTCTAGACTTCAGTAGAGCACACAAGAACGGTACAAGAGTTTCAGCATAAGAATACAAGTCCATTTCATTTCACGGTAATGTTGCAACACGACATCAGGCAAGAAAATAGTGTCGAAGAAAAAAGGAACAAAAGCCACCAAGAGAAAAAAAAAATCCTAGCTAGCAAAGAACCGAGATAGATATCTCAAACTTGCCAGAATCCAACAGTTGACTTTCTCGAATATGATTTAATGGTTTTACATTGAATGCAGCTGCAAATCTACACCGGCTTTGCTCAGATAAAATTAATGGTTTACACTGAGGCAGCCCAGAAAATTTTAAGCTCTCTTTCGGCATTGTACAGTTGTAAAGATATTATTGCGGTGCTGCACCGCGAGGTGGGGGATGCTGTGGTGGCGGTGGTGGAAGGCCGACGTTGCCCATCCCAGGCTGCAATGACCAACAAAATAAATCAGCAAATATAACCAGTTATAACGCGAGAGCTAAATAATAAAGAATCTACAAGACCATATCCTGCCCTAACCAAGTCTATTCAGACATGACAGATCAACTAAAGCGCGGCGAGAAATCTTACTTGGTAAGAACCTAGACCAGGAATTGACATTTGCCCTTGTGGAGCCATTTGTCCCTGTGGCCGGTTGTACATGCCACCCATAGGGAAGTTCTGCATGCCGGAAGAACCTGGTGCACCTTGGATGTTCCCCATTCCGTTTGCGAAGCCACCCATCGGAGGCATATTGTTGGGAGGGCCGGAACCAGGATGCGTCTGATTCATGCCAATCAAGTGCTGTGGCATTTGAGGCATCATCTGGTTCGACGAACCTTGCATTGCCTGCAAAGATGAAAACAAACATGTCAGCCAATGTCAACAAAGATTCAACAGAGGCAGTATAAATGTTATAATGTAATACTAGAGATATAACAAGGATTCATATATATTCATGTTTTATCTCGAATATGTAGCATAAGGGTGTGGCACCCTATTCCTCCAGTTTTAATAAACGCATTGATCAACGTTAAAGAACAAACCAGATACAAGACCTAACTAAAGGTTTATTAGTAAACTATCGGAATGAAATACATATAAGGTATTGGTGAATAGTACCATCGGGTGTGGCATGGGCGGTAGTGGCGGGTTCACTGGCGATTGCCCTGGCATCGATGGAAGCTGAGGAAGTGATGGTCGAGGTCCTTGTTGATGAGGAAGCATGTGTGCTGGCGGTTGCAGCTGAGGCATGTTTGGAGGTGGTGGCCTGAACTGATGTTGCTGCTGAGGCATCTGTTGATAGTGTTGCTGCTGCCCAGTGGATAGAAGAGATGGATGAGGACCTGGTGGCAGCGGAGGCGGGCCAGGTGGAAGACCAGGAAGACCAGGTATAGATTGGGCATCTATACCAGGAATTGCACCACCAAATGGTCCGGGTGTTGGTTCAGGCATCTGGAATCCACCTGGACCATGAACAACGAAACCGGAGCGTTGGTCATTACCTGATAATAAAAAGTTAAATTTTGAATTAGCCATCTGTTGTCAAGTTAAAGAGAAGAAAACCAAACAATATATGGAGCACGAAGGCACTATCAAACAAACAGATAAAGTGAATTTATAATGTTCATCGAACTTTCTAGCTAACTTAAATCATGCAACCAGAAGGTATGCATTTACCAGCTTCTGCAAGCACATTCAAATACACATCTTGTTTCCAAGACTGGAACGAGATGTGAAATTAATCAAAAACAGAATAAGCTGAGAGCAAATCAAAGTGACCTTGAAACTGTCCACCATTGAATTTATCACGGCTGGTATCACCAGGCCTGTTTCTACACCAGAATCTCGTAGCATGATCATTGCCCCCGCTGAAAGAAAATAATAAGATATCAGCAATAATTAACACAAGGAGACATACTGAAAAGGTAGTTTGAATAGATACAGGAAAAATAACTAAATGTTACAATTGGCATGTTTCTACATTTACAGTTATAACGTTATAGGTATATTATAAAAATAGTAACATACAAGCAGATGATCAGTATGTATACACTAAGATCATAAATTCAGAAAGTAATAGTTTGTAAATGAAGTACCTGGAAAGTAGATAGCCCACTGGATGCCAAGCAAGGTCCCAGACACTATTGTCATGTGCACCACTTATTTCTATCTGAGGGGTTTCATGGCTGCCAAACAAGGAAATATTTGTGTGAAATTGAGATATCATTTCAAACTAACAAATGTAATTAGAGATTATCTTGAGAAAAGCATGAAAATAAACAGACTTAATTAGTCATATACTTCATGGCCATCAAGGTGTAGATCTTAACACTAGAAAATCACAACAAATGAGTTCCAAATACCAGTCTGTCCAAATTGGATTTGGATTCATGGTAACAAACTGCCAGGACAGAAAGAATTATTATGTCAATGGCTCTTTAGGTGTCTCTTACCCGACCAACCAATGAAAGATTCCTCCATCATAACTTCCACTAACAAAGTATTCTTCGTGAAACGGATGCCATGCCAAAGCTGCAGAAATATTTAGTAAATAAAACACTACTCATTCATTACAACCATGTTGAACAGGAGAATTAATATTGTAATTTCATGTGTAGTGTTTAAGTGATTAGTCTGAGCGTGTAAAGCAAATTAACAACAATCTGATATATAAAATCTTAAAGGTAGGAAACATAAGATTCAAATTATGTGATGACAATCTAACCAGTTACATCCTTATTGTGCCCACGGAAGGATTCAAGCTCTTTCATGGATCTAATATCATATAACTGCAGAAAACAGATTAAAAATAACATGTGAGAAATTATCAGATATGGTGTGAATAATTTCAGCAGCTGCACCAAGTTCCTCAAGGCACATGCCATTTAGGAAGGGATTTCAGAAAGTATCACATTTAATTCAGCTGTGAGGAAAGAGTAAGAGTTCCTTCCCAGTTACACTATTAAGCAGAACTTGTTGGACATGAATGATTACTAAGCAGGTCTAACAGCTTGCTTTTTATCATGTGGCCCAGGGGTCGTGCTGAATACATCAGAAAAACTAAGGTACCAGCTTATTTTTATATAAGTACTACTTAGTTCAGAAGGAAAGCCCAAACAGAACATGGTTAAAAAGTTAAGTTATTCACCTTGATAACCTGATCCTTAGAGGCAGTCAATACCCAGTTCCCATTCTGATTCCACTTTACACACTGCACAATGTTTTTATGACCATGGCTGCAGAAATAGCTCGTCATACGCTGACATACCACAGAACTTCAAAATTAGCAACATAATACGAACAATACTTACAATGACCGTAGCTCTCTACCACTTTTTGCATCCCAGAGTTTCACAAGATAGTCTTTACCACCTGAATAGCACAGAAACGAATGAGCTCTGGACAAATAAGCTAAGTAAACTAGCAATATTAATAACTAACCTGAGACCAATAAAGATTTTGTGGGATGCCAATCGACACTTTTAACATCCCAACCATGGCCTGGCTGAGTTTGAAGGCAACATCAAGTTAATTCACATACAAAATTAATAACATAAAGTAACTTACACACGCAAGCATCAAGCAGTACAGGCACATAAGATAAGTTTAGCAACATTACCAGTTAAAGATCTTTCTTCTTGGCATCTTGCGAAGTCCCAAACCTTCACAGTAGTGTCATCAGAACACGAACAGAACTTCAAGTCTGTTCTACAGAAGCTGTGCACAGTATGTGCTTAAGTAGGGAAGGAACAATATCTTGTTATAGCTAAAGTAACGAAAACACATAGCACAGTAATCACCTCAAGTCACGGACTGATTCTCTGTGGGCAGTTTTATTCACTTTAACGTTATTCATGTTACTTTGCCAATACCTGCAACGGATTCAAAACATGCAATTAACAGGTCAAACAATTTGGTGTTTTTTAAGGGCCAGTTCCAGAAATGATACAGGGTAAAACATACTTTATTGCACCACCATCGTCCCCTGTAACCATCCAATTTTCATTGTGACTCCAAATCATTGATCTCACAGCTTGATCATGAGCCTATTCATCAAATTCACAAAAAATGAGTCACATTGACTAACAGACTAGTAAGTTCGCACGCATCTTATGTGGTACCTGAAGAATCATTTCAAAATTAAAAGATTGTCCATTCCATAGGGTAAATTCACCACTCTGGGATCCAGTAATAAGCCGGCGGCCTGTAGGAGTCCACTTTACACACAAAGAACAACATGTTAGGCTCAGACAGGTGAAAAGGAAAACAGAACAAAAATAACAATGAAGTAGAAAATCCATTACAGCTTCGACTAGATCACAATAATGTGAAGAGGCTGGCATCGAGTTATCAAACTGATCTACCAATTATTTTTTGAATATGGATTTCGAAGTGGCAGTGGATCTAGGTAACAGAGTTTAATTCATTCAGTGTTGTTAATCCTTGAATAAATAAGTCTACCACCCAAATGATGAAGGTTAACTAAGAGTCAAATACTGAAGGACTATGCACAAATTTCATATACATTAGACTTCTGAACCAAATTACTGGCTAGAGATAAAGATGACATTAGATAGAACAGAATAAGAAGCTTAATTCTAACACATTCTGACAGTATTGATGTTAATTTTTCCTTTAGTGACTGGAAGCCAAGAACATTATTGAAGCTTGAAACATGCAACAAGCCAGTAACCACACTACCTGCAATCATCACTTTAACATTTCAACTGGAAACAAAGTGCATTAATGCAAGATGTCAAGGTGTCAAAAGACCACATGTAAATCAGGCACCAAATTAGCTACTTATATCATGACTCCTCTTATATAATTCAACATCTATCTTTGGTATTAAGCATCATAGATATTATCCCTACGTTGGAATCGTATTCAAGTTCAAACTGAAACACCATGGATTGCTGAAGCTCTCTTGGACATATAAAAGTAAGTTGCTAAAGCAGGAACGTTAGGAATGCGAAGAGATGTTTATCACATAACTCACCACGACACAGTTTATGGAGCACCGGTTCTTATTGATAGATGAATGAACAAATTTGCTGGCAAAACTTGTCGAGGGGTTGTCTGGGTATGCAACAGATGGCAACATCTGCAATAAGCCAACCGTGTTACTCAGGATATCTCGATAAGAAACAATGGAAGGGATAGTCTTGTATTCATAATACCGTAGATACAGATGATTTAGGGAACTTGCACAGTTTACATAAAATCCATCAGAATTTTATTTTTGTAGATGGTAAGTGATACAACTGGAAACAAAATAAGCACTGCCCTGCTGTAAGCATATCCAAACCCTTAACCAAGTAGACCAAGTGGTAACTAAATAACACCACTGCACTTACTCCTATGTGTCCACGGAGGGGTCGAAACAACGAACGGCTAGAAAATGTTCTTTTCATTGCTCTGTACGTTCATCAATCAAGAGGATAGCAGTTATATCAATGCGTATTCGGGGGGGAGGGACAAATTGCATACTGCAATACATGGCCACTCATTCAGGATTCGCTATATCTAGATACAGAGCAGTATTAAGATTGTCCTGCCTTTCATCTACTCAGCAGTAGTCGTAGTGGCCTGGCGCTGGTGGAATAACCATATACTACCTCCGTTTCAAGGAATAAGGCGCCCTCGTTTTACGAGCTTTTTGTTTGACCAAAAATTAATTCAAATAGATAAACATTGTTTATATGAAATTAGTATCATTAAAAAGCTCTTTTCAATACGAATCCAACGACACTAATTACATATAATATAATCAAGATTTTGTTGCTCAAATTTTATGGTCAAACTTCGTCTTGGAACACGTGTGCGCCTTATTCCTTGAAACGGAGGTAGTATGATCTTAGCTAGCTAGACAATGGAACAGGAGGTTTATTCCAAACTAGGAGACAGGAGAAACAGAAGGATTGTTCCAAACAAAGTGGCTTAAACTCTAGTTGTGCATTATGAAGATTTGTCCGCATATCTATCATAGATACCTTGACATTCAACGCCACCACAAAGGACACTGTAAGTATAAAAATGTGCAAAAATTGCAACCGGTATCTTCAGATCAGCACACTAATATCTTGTACGATATGGATATATTATTCATCCAAAGTAGTAGGAAACGTACGTCGACGACAGCAGCTGCAGTCGGCTGCAACGTGAATCTGTCCCTTGCATCCCGCTGCCACATGCGAGCCTGCGCAAAATGAACTTATGAGAGCCTCATATCCGTGCATTTTTCCGTAAAACAACAGGAGGACATGCAAAATGAATCGTATTTCCGTGGGACATGGTTCAAAACATTGCATCGGTCTGGCTTCTAGGAAAGATAGTGTTGCATATTACCTGAGCGTATCGGACCAGTGAGCTGGTGCAGTCCACTGTCCGCCGCTGCACGGGCTTCCGCATCCTCTTCGCGCCGAAACTGTCCCCATAAGCTGAATTTGGCCAAAATCAATCAGTGGATCCAGTGAACTTTACAAACAGTTGTGAGGCCGTGACACATTCAAAGAAGTTTAAGGTGGTTTTTAGGAAAAATCTAGCCCACAAGAAAACGGAGCGGTAACCTAGCTGCCGTCCCTCCCCCTAACCCTAACGAGTGACTGACTGCAAGCGAGTGGCGTGGTTTACCGTCGAACGGCTGCTGCTGCTGTTGCTGCTGCTGATGGGGCGGCGGGGCTCCCGGGTGCGCGGCGTAGTCGGGCGGGAGGTTGGTGGAGGAGGCCGCGGAGAGCTGGCGCATCGGCGGCTGCAGCGGGCCGCGGTAGAAGTCCCCGCCGCCGGCCTGCTGCGGCGGCGGGTGCTGCGGCGGAGGCGGAGGCGGCGGCTGCTGCTGCTGCTGCTGCATCATCTCCGGCGCCTCGCCGGGACCGGGCTAGGGTTTAGGGTCCGTGCGGCGGGAAAAGGGTCGTCGAGTGGAGGCCGCCGGGAGATGAGCAGATGAGCACAGTCCGCCGAGGTTTGGTTGGAACGGGACGATGGGGAGGGATAGTGGGCTGTCTGCTGCCACGAGTAGAAGCCCACTTTGCTTCTTTGGGCCGCCCGAGTGTATGCAAACACAGACACGACATTCAGCCTAGGCACACTCCCAAATAAATCCGCTCCCCAATTCAGACCAATTAGCATGTGCAATGTGATTATTACATCAAAAGGAAAAAAAAAATGTGCAATGTGATTTTATATCCTAAAAAAAGTGCAATGTGATTTTTAAAATCATATCGAATGTCCTTGTGGTCTGTGGCAGCCGCCCTTCATACAGTTCGTGGCGCACACTTCTTTGGGTATCTTCCATTGCTTGATCCGATTGCCACCATAAAACATATCGGTCAATAGGGAAGTCTCGGGCAAGTCACAACAAATGCTAGGCTACATTCTCGAATCCCCGTTTCGTGAAATTCTAGTGTAGATCACCGAGCACCAAACAACCACTCGGCCTGGTTTACATTCCAGTGTAGATCACGGAGCAACAAACAACCACATTCTCGGATCCCCGTTTAGTGAAATTCTAATGTAGATCACCGAGCACCAAACAACCACTCAGGCTAGTCTGCATTCTATAACTTATTACATAGTTGTCTCCATGTTTATCTCAAAATTCTTGACAAGGTGTTCTACTCCCCAAAAAGGTTAAAATAATATATTTTATATTAAACTTTTATACCTACTATAAACTTTTTGTATCATAATGGTCTTGATAAATATGATATTTACTACTTAGAAGACATAATTAACAACATAAAAATGTTTCATGACATTAGTTATATTGTTATTTGTTTTACAATCGTAACCTATATCGGTACAAAGTTTGCTTTGTGCTACACTTAAAATGTGTATTGTAGCTAAAAAAAAAAAATCTCCTGGAAGTAGTTTTAAGTTACATAAATTTATGGTGTATGTATATTTATTTGTGTCTATCTATGTATGTGTGTTCATGTATTTTAATATCCTTATTTATCATGATCTAGATATTCAAAGCGTACAAAGCAAATATCTTATTAGTGATTTCAGTTTATTATTAGGTACGTATGATTACATAAATTTCAATAGTATATAAACTGAACCGCCAGTAAATATGTCTGCTCTATTGTTTACAAGGTTTTCTTAGTCCGCGGTTGCTCGTCCGCATGTCAAATTAGATTATACAAGGAAAATGGTTATGTCAGCTTATTTCTTTTTTGTTTCAAGCCAATAGATCTCATCGGTTTGCTCAACTTTGGTTATGGAGCTGTTTCGGAGGTAACATACTTAACTACTTCCTAAGAAAAAGGTATAAAGCTCTTTTTTATAATATGTTAAAAAAGGTATTATTAGAAAATGTAACATACAACAATACAACATAGTTAACTACTTCCTTTTGCCCATAATATGTTACGCATAATTTTCCCTAAGTCAAACTTTGAAAAGTTTGACCAAGAATATAGAAGATAATACAAACATTTACGATACCAAATGCATATAATGGAAATATATATTTCATGACAATTCTAATAATATTTAGTTAACATTGTATATATTCATATTCTTATCAATATACATGATTAAACTTTATGAAGTTTAACTTTGAGCAAATTTATACGCAACATATTTTGGGTAGGAGTGAGTATTCTTCTATGAAAAATCGTGACTGACATTTAGCTTCCAGATTTCTTGTTATAAACGCGACAAGCAAATAACGAAGAATGAAAAGAAAATCGCAGCAGATACACAAGATTTTAACGTGGAAAACCCTTCCAAATAGAGGGCGGAAAATCATGGGCGCTAGCCAGCAAAACTTCACTATATCGAGGAGCTTACAATAGGTATATATAATCTGATAAACCCTAACCGGCAGCTTACAAGAGGTATATATAGGCGGTGATGACGATCCGTACCCGGCAACGAACCTCGCTCGGCTCGACAGAAGTTGGTCTTCCTTTAATATAAATTTGGATCACAGCATAACATTTCTAATGGCTCTATTCGGAACTCGCGGACGCATGGAAAGATGTCAACCCCCATATCTTGATTTAATTATCATAGTGATGGGGGAAAACTGCAGCACCCGAATTGCAGTGCTCCCTATATCTGAAAGTTTTGAAAAGAACAAATTTCCGGGACTCCTAAAAATCTACAAACAAATACGCTACTATATATACATATTCTTTAAGGCGCAGTACAAATTCCAAGAATATACATTGTATTTTAGGTCACACAAAATAACACCTTTTTCTTATATAAAAAGAGCTTTATAAAGCCAGTTTTTTTTAGCTCAAAATACAATCAAATTTCTACCGACACTTTGGCCCTGGCGAGGCACGACGACCTGTTCGTGCATGCAACACGCAGGCGGCCGGGGCACAGATAAATAGATAATCAATGCAACACAGGAAGAAGCACAGCAAAACAGCTAGCACACGCGCGTACCCAAACTAGTACATGTGCATCCGCCGCTATTGAAGAGGACATTGTTCAGTCAGCTAGCGGAGCAGGTTACTTCCTCTATCTGCTGCAAAATGCTAAGAACAAGTACAATAGAGTCCAGTCAGTTGGCTATAAGATATTAAATAATATATCTTAAATGAGTTGGAGGAGAGAGAAGGGGAGAGAGAAGAGAGGTGGGCTACTATGCAATAGCCAGCTCTTGCTCGTGCTCCTAGGCACTTAAGGTTAGTAAAGTAGTCCATTCTTATAGCCAACTATTATACATGTTAGCTATATACTGACTACAAATGACATGGCATCTTGTTATAGCCAACAGTTGGCTATACTATTGGAATTGCTCTAAGAGCAAGTATAACAATGCTGAGTCAGCTGGCTATAGCAACTAAGAAGGCATTAAAATATTACGTGGAAGAGAGAGGAGGGAGGAAAGAGAGCCCAGCGGGCGCTTGCCGTAGCGCCGGCGGTAGCACAACAAACAAGGAAAAAAGACACTACATGCAACCTGGGCCCAATAGTATGCATGCATTTAATAAAAAAATTCTAATTAAAGCCTACCTAAGAGTCAGCTAATAGTTAGCCTATTGTATGGATGGGCTATATGATGACTTTATGTCACGTGGCAAGGCTACTATAGCTATTAGCGGGCGCTGCTATTAATCTTGCTCTAACAGTGACTGAACGCTACTGATCTTAAATAACTCAATGCGGTTTGGTGGATAACCGACCGACGACCTAACGAGCAACGTAACATGGCTTCTCGTGGCGCCGGCCTGCTGCATCTGCATGGCCAGATCCCAAGACCCGGATTAATGTCTCACGTGCCACCGAAAAAAAAAATTGAACACACAGAATATATTAGCATTAAAGATCATAGTACATCATTACATGGCTCTCAAGAACAGAGCAAGAAACGGATCTGCGTAGCTGCACAAAATAAGAGAAGGATGGTCTACACTGGTAAAGAACATGAAGAAACCAAAGATTGCCAATGGAGCCAATCAGCCATCGATCATCCGTCGACAACTCGGATTCGAATATGCCGCATCCACAATTTTCAAGGGCCTCTGTGCTCCATACCAGTTGATGCCCCGCAGGTGGCTCTCCTGACGGTCTATCTGGCGTATGCACTTGAGGTTGGGAAGAGTTGAGCTGTAGATATGTGTGCCATCACCGAGCTCAACCACGACATGTCCCCGCTGTTGAATCTGGGGATCAGCAACAGACATGTTGTCATCCACATCTGGTGAAAGAACCCAAACAGCAAGAGGACGGCTTCTTCAACATGAGCACCATCTGTCAAAGATAACATTGTGCCGCAATAACTTGAAGGATAATCTTGCTCATTGGTACCATAGATCATTCCCAGATTGATGGTTGTCTTTGCAGACAAATCAATGTGAAGCAGTACCACTCTATGATCAGCAAGACTGAACTTGTCATTCTCCCTAGCATTGCTTTTAATTTGAGCTTTCAGCACAACACCACATCGGATTGGACAAGGAGAAAGCTCTGTAGTAATCTTGCAATTCATCTGCTCCAACCAGATTTTCAACAAAGACATATCCAAGATGGTGATGTACTTCTCAAACTTAACAAAGATGTACCATCCTTGAAACAACAAAAAGGGGGTCCTACAAATTGTTGCAAGTCCAATACCGAACTGATTGCCTATGAGATGAGAAGAAACAACAAACCATGTAGCAGTGCAAGATAAAGTCCAATCCTTGGCGAGTGGAAAGAAACTATACGGCCTGGCACCAAACTCAAAACTGCTGCTCACATAAATCTGGGAAATCAAATCCAGCAATGTATCCAGAACTGGGGGCTTTGGCCGCAGAGATATGACCCTGGCGCGGCACCGCAGCGGCCAGCTTCCTGTCGAGAGCCAGCCAAAGCTTGCAATCAGCGATTGAATGCTGCAACACGATATGCAGCGGGCGACCTACGATGAATTCGTGCTTCAGGATGTGCAGCGCCTTATCCTTTAGCTCACATGAGACCCTAATAGCGCTGGCATCCTTTATCAATTTATTGCAGAAAAGAAAGGGGATCAAGGGAGTGGGAGCGATGGCAGCCAAAGCAAAACCTTGCCATGGACTTGGCCAAGGGGTGCCGGCATGGGATCTGACCCCAATCGAACGCCCCACTCCCACCCAATAGCCATGGCCACGGGAGAGAGAGCGGGGTGAGATTGAGCCAAATCTGGATCCGGCCGCCTCCTGATTATTTGTCATGGAAGAGAAAAGACAGCAACAAACTACAACTACTAGGTGCCAGACCCCCCTCCCACCCGTCGCCGGCCACCATGGCCGCCGGCGGCAAGGGGGGGAGAGGCCGGGAGGGGGAATCAGAGGTGGGGGCAAGAAGAGGCAGCACGGGGGCTGAAGACTCCACAGGGGTATTCTCTACGTGCAACCGAATGAGCAACCCGAAACGAGCGATCGATCGAAGCTTCGTCATTGTTAAGTTTTTTCCAGATTAATAATGCCATGCTAAAACGATGTCGGCAGCCTAGCGAGCATGTGCGTGCATATGCCAACAGTATCCAATTAATTAAACTGATGCCCGTGTGCATGATCGATTGTTGTACATCGACGAGGAATGCCCTACACTCCCAAGGTTCTCCAAGCCCCAACCCTAAGGCCCTCCAACGCTGATCTCCTGGCTGATGTTGCCGCCGACGCTGGCGGTGATGGTGGCGCCTGACAAAGGATTAATTTGTCAATGCCTACAGATCGTAGACTAGGGTTTTGCTAGAAGTAGAGGGCAAGTAGATCTCGAAGGTTTCAGCCGAAAAAGTACTCGACGATTGTAAAACTAGGGTTGTGTTGACAATAGATTCGATCCTTTCTTCGTCCCTCGACTCCCCCTTATATAGAGGGTGGAGTCGAGGGTTTCGTGATACACAAGTTACAGAGTTCGGGAGGGTTTCATATCCAACCCGTGAGATTACAAGTTTCTATATTTCCTAATACAATCTATCTTTCCTTAACTAAATGGGCTTCCGAGTCTTCTTATTCTTTGAGTCCTGGGCCTTCAGTAAACCCCGGGTACCATCTTTGGCAGGTCCATTGGGGATGACTATGTCAGTGGGCAAGGGAGGTGCATCTCGGCGGCGTTTGATGGGGACGGTGCGGTGCCGATCACGGGGAACTAGGGCGGGCGTTTTGCTAGGCTGGATTTTTTTACTGCCTCTCTAGAGCAGGCTCGCTGGATCTTGGCCCATTGTAATATGTAAATAAGTTTAGGGGGTCTTGCCGTTCTTTTTGACGTGTCTCCTCCGGGTCCAGAAGTGAAGCGTCGTCAGATCTAGCACTCTTCACCTTGAGTTTGGTGGACGCCACCAACGACGATGAATTCAACAACGACATCAACTCTAGTACCATTATGATATCAATTATATAGTTATATTGGCACAATTCATGAATTGGTCCATCGACAGATATGCACAAAGGGATTGACTAACTAAAACTATCGCATCTTTACTTGAAAAGTAACAACCTAATCATTTTGGTGAACCATATTGTGCCATAACTTTTACCTACTAAAAATTAACAACATATAGGAATATACCAATATATGTTGCTCCATTTAGGGGAGCTTCTGGATTCGAACGAAAATTTCTTAGATGGTGGTGTTACCTTGGTCCTCCCACGTTTGCATTTGCCCACTCCAGCCTCTCTTGTCAAGCTTTATTGTCGCCTTGCTCCACGACATGGCCGGTCTCAACTTCATCAGGCACAATAGTTTTTAGGAAGTGGTCATCTTCATCCCAAGCTACGATCTAGTTGTGAATTACGAGACAGCAAGCAAGTACCAGCTTGACTTGGGGCTCATAAGTGTGTGGAAGGGTTTCTGGTCAAGGACATTGAACCTATTATTCGAAGAAGCAAATGCCATCTCGATGGTGACTCTAAGGCTTGGTTGTCTGAGATTGAGTCTTTTCTTAGAACTCAACTCATTGAGATGGTACCTTGTTTTCCAGAAAGGTGGTAGAATCTCATATTGGCATGCATAGTCAGCATCCTCTAGGTAGAACTTAGCATCGGGAATTTTTAACCCATCAGGCCTAGACAAGTTATCAGTTAGGATGTTTGCATCATGAGCAGAACCCTCCCAACCAATTAGCACATATGTGAACTACAAACTGAAATCCACAATGTCTAGCACATTCGTACTAGTGTAATGCTTCCTCCCCAAAATGATGACGAATGTTCTTTGGGCGCCCTAACTATCACATGAGTACCATCGATGGCCCCAAATAGAATCATGTGAAAAAACGAAGAGATAGTCATGTTACCGGCCATGTCCCTCATTTAATAAGATAAAAGAACATGCCTAGTGCTCACCCTGAAATATGGCCACTATTTGTACTTGTTCTTGACCTTGGGAGGTGTGCTCTTCGATCGTGGCTTGATCATTTCGCCTCCGAGCTCTCTAAACCCAAACATCTCATGCTGGAAGTAGAAACAAAAAGTCTTCATTGATCACCTGAATGTGTTACGGATCACTCTAAACCTCTGGCTATGACCCACAATATGAAGAAACATGGCTACTTGCTCTTCCACAGAGGTGCGGATGCTATCTTGATGCAGTCCTCTGAAAGGACATTTCTTCTCCTAATGGTTTTGATGGTTGTTAACAACACTTGGATACTAACCGTTTGCTCTAGTTGTGCCAAGATTCTAGAGTGCGGGCAAACGGTGTGGTGGTTCCCCCTGTTTCGAGAAGCAAAAAGGAAGAGAAGCATTGCAGTTTAGTTTCGGTTTGAGCTAGGTTCTCGTTTTGTTTAGAGGGATTACCGAGAGGTTATCGTGGTGGTTGTTGAGCCTATACACATCCCAGTATCCACTACATATTCTTCTTGTTAAGTGCCACCGGTTCTTGTTAAGTGCCACTACATATGTCCCTCTATCATCACCTGAAACCAACAAACCCGAGATCTACCCAGACATCGGTTGACGGTTGGAAAGGAATGAGCACCCCAAATTAGAACTTGCCATTGTTCAACTCAAAATGGACAGTCGAATCGCGATGGTCATATACACATCTTAAAATAGCTCTAAGCTCCTTATAATTGAGGCTTTGCGGTTGCTCCATCCTGGCATGTTAGTTTCAATCCTACCTGCCAACATAATAGTCGGTCTAGTCGATTTCTTCTAGTGCAACACGTACGTCTGTTGGCTCCACGGGTTTCTGTGTTCACCAGGCATGGGAAAACCAAACATCCCCTATTCAACAGTTCTGCTCCCTCATCCCACCCTCCACGGATCACCGCCGCCGTAGCATCCGATATTGTAATATTCCCACCACTGATCCCACCCACCGCGAGGGCTTGCTGAGGAAGAGGCAACACGCCAGAGGCGAGGGAGGATGGAGGCGTGTTGGAGGCAAGGCTGACGAAGCCACAATGGATTGGCCTAAGACAGAGGCGATGTCATGCAGGCGCTAGAGGCCACCTTGACCCGGCCGCAATACATTGATGACAATGCGTTATCGTTCAAAATGGTGAAAGTAATATATTTATACTAATATTTTACACTTCTTATAATTTTTATATCATATTATTGTCTTAATGAATGTGTTTTTTATTACTTAGATGACATAGTTAATCACATAAAAATGTTTCATATCATTAGTTATAGTGTTCTTTGTTTTATAGTCGCAACATATATCAATAAGAAGTTTGCTTATGCTGCATTTAAAATGTGTATGATAGAAGCTCCCCATGAACTATTTTTTTAGTTACATAAATTATATGGTGTATGCATATTTATTTATGTCTATGTATGTGTGGCCATGTATTTAGATATCCTTATATATCACGATCTAGATCACCAAAACGTACATAAAAAATATCATAGTAGAGATTCTAGTTTATTATTGGGTAAGTATAATTACATAAAATTTAATAGTATCAATTGATCCGTTGGCAAATGTATCTGCCCTATTTTATACAAGCTTTTCTTAGTCTGCGGTTGGGTTGTCTGCATGTGGAAGTAGATCGATTATATAGGGAGAATGGTTTGTATTCTTCCTGGGTTTGCTAAACATTGGTTATGGAGGCATTTCGGAGGTGAGACTGTAATATGGTTTTTCTTAACATAAATCTGGGGGAGTTCCCTTTCATTCAATTCCTTTTTATAAACTAGAGAAAATACATCATTTTCACATATGGAACTCACATTAATACAAAAGATTTGGAAACCAAACAATCACTACGCGCTAATAATAACGAAAAATGAATGGTTTAACCCATTCAACACATATACACATACAACTAATACGATGGAGTTAACTGTTGATTCAACGGCAAATTATGATAGACATTTCGCTTCCAAATTTCTAATCGCTCTGTCGGGAGCTCAGGCAAGCGCGGCAAGATGACGACCTCCATATCTTGAGTTAATTATCGTCTTGACGGATCACCACACATTCATGTTCCACGGCAAAGAAGGTGTTGTAGCAAGGCAAATAAGAACAACAGAGGTGTGTGGGCAAGCGAGAGAGAGGAGGGGATGGTGTGGAAGGGAAGCATAATCCTTTCACACATCAAATTTTCAATATCTAGAAGACATACCATTGTAGGAGAGGTGAATGCGTGTTCTTCTTCCGCAATCGGATTGCAGATTAAAAATTCTCAGTCATTTGCCATCTTAATAAGAGAGCACATGAGAAGCAGATGAGTAGGAAAATTTCTTTTGGTGGCCACATTAATCTGTTTGGTACAAACAAAAGGGGCAAATGGAAAGAAAAACATTTAAAAAGGGATTATAGATTTGATCAATGAACGGAGCAATAGCGAATTTCTATTTGATCTTTGTTTCCAAGCGGAAAAAAGTAACTTTAGATGTGGTTAAATCTAGATTTGACCGTGTTTATTACGATTCATGTACAAATTATTTTCCTGTTTCTGTGAACCGGATCACATGGGTACCACATTGTTGTGTTTTTGGGTCCTATTATGTATTGCATAAGTGTTTCTACCTTGTTAACCATGATCACGTCAGGATGACACAATTTCTCCTTTTTTTTTTTTTTTTTTTGAATGACAGCAGGAGAGCTGCTGTTTTCATTGCAAAAGGGGGAGATAGTTTATACAAAGATTAGGAAGGCCAAAAACTAGACCTTCCTGTAAAAAAGGTATACAAGGGGATTAACCTGGATCGAAGGGGGTTCCACCCGCCTGTTCAACAAGAGGCAGTGGTGCTCCCGCCAACCTCCAGACATTGGCCTCATCTTTGATTTTGGTTATGAACGCCAGAGCATGCAACTCTTTTTTATCAAAGATTCTTCTATTCCTCTCCTTCCAAAGCTCCCAACATATTAGGTTGGCCGCCGGCAGAATCATTTTCCTATTTGCTTTGGACTGATTTCCAACCATCTCTTTGTACCATTGTTGGATGGAGAGCTCCTTGCCGATCCAACACGAGGGGTTTAGAGCTTCCAAGCCGAAATGATTCGCCATCTCCCTCCAAACCTTATTACTGAAGTCGCACTCCGTGAATAGGTGGCTTGCTGTTTCTAGGTTCCGTCGGCACAACGGGCAAAAGTACTCATTGTCCCAACGCCGCAGAAGAAGTTTATCAGCCGTTAGGACCCTGTTCAGCATTAAGGTCCAAATGAAGAACTTGCACCTTGCGGGCGCCCACCCTTTCCAAATAGTCTTGGAGTAGTCAGTTCTAGTAGTCCCTAGAAATTGTAACATGTAAGCGGATCGCGCTGTGTAGAAGCTCTTGCTACCAAATCTCCAGGTGATGTCATCCGGCTCATCTGTTAGCTGCACCCTTTCGACCATTTCTGCTAATTTAAGGAGCTGAGGGAGGTGATGAATATCAAGGTGGTGCCTCAGATCAACCAGCCACTTCTCATTTGCCAACGCCTCCTTAACGGTCCTGTTCTTCCGGATGGAAATTTTGAATATGTCGGGAGCAATGTCAGCAGGGATCTGGTCACACAACCATCTATCAGTCCAGAATTTTGCCTTCTCCCCATTACCAATGGTGATTCTTGTTGCGGCCGCGAACAGGTCCCGCTCTCTCTTCGTCGAAGTTACTTTCAAGTGGGTCCAGGGTTTGTTGGGATTCTTCCATTTCTGCCATAACCATCTAATTCTCAAAGCGGTGCCGAAGGCCTTAATGCAATGAACTCCCAGCCCGCCCAAAGCTTTGGGCTTGCACACCTGCTTCCAACTAACTTTGCATTTCGCACCGGTGCATGTGTCGTCTCCCGCCCAAAGCCATGCACGCCGGCGACGATCAAACTCCACCCTTACCCAAGCAGGCATCTCGTTAACCGTCATTAGGTAGACAGGCAAAGAAGAGAGGACTGAGTTGAGCATTTCCAAACGGCCCGCGAAACTCATCAACCTTGCCTTCCAAGTTGCGAGGCGTTTATCTACCTTGTCAAGCAGTGCTTGCCAGTCCGCCTTGGTTAGTTTCTTTACTGAAAGCGGCATCCCCAGGTAGGTGCATGGAAATGGCTTGACTTGGATGCCGATGTCATTGGCTAGGCTCTGGACCTGGATCGGGCTGCAGAAAATTGGCGTGATGGAGCTTTTGGACAAGTTGGTTATGAGCCCTGTTGCTCTCCCAAATCCAGCTAGGATAGCGCCGATTCCCGCAATATCATGTTCAGAGGGGGACAGGAAGAGAGCGACGTCGTCGGCATACAAGGAGGCTCTAAAGGTGCACTTCTTTCCTTTGAGCTTGGTTAAAACTCCTGCCTCCGTTGCTAGCTTGAGCAGGCAGTGCATGGGCTCCATTGCCAAATCGAAGAGGAAGGGGGAGAGGGAATCGCCCTGCCGTAGCCCTCTAAAGTGCTCAATTTTTCTTCCAGGCACCCCATTGATTAGCACCCTGGAGGAAGCAGATCTGAACAGCATGGCAATCCAATTCCTCCAGCGTAGAGGAAACCCGCGGGCCTCAAGCATATCCAGCATGTATGTCCAAGAAACTGTGTCGAAAGCTTTAGCAATGTCCAGCTTCAGTAACAGAGATGGGGTCTTGGTTTGATGGTAATGTTTAGCCAGATTCTGCACATAAAGGAAGTTGTCCTGAATGCTCCTACCGCTGATGAAAGCACTTTGGCATTGCGAGACCAGCTCGTCCATTCTTGGTTGCAGCCTTAGTGCAAGGATTTTGGAGACGAGTTTGGCAAAAGCGTGGATCAGACTAATCGGGCGGTAATCTGTGATCTGCGTTGGGTCCACTTTCTTGGGCAGCAAGACGTAGTATGCGGTGTTAAGGCAGTCGAAGGACAGGTCATTAAGATCATGGAACTTGTGGAGCGCTTGCAGCAGATCGAACTTGATCACATTCCAAGAGGTTCGGAAAAAACCCCCGGAGAACCCGTCCGGCCCAGGCGCCTTATCCACCGGCGAGTCAAAGACCGCTTTCTTAAGCTCCTCCATGGTAAAAGGGGAGTCAAGCTGCGACAAATCAGGTACTGGCAGCCCAAGAAGGTTCCATTCAAAACGCTCAGAGCATGGGATATCAGCACCTACAACGCTGGCCATGTGTTTGAAAATTACTTCTTCAATTTCCACTGGGGATGTGGCGATCCCATCATCGGATTGTAGGGACTGAATTGTGTTTCTCTGTTTTCTGTGCGTTGCACGGGAGTGAAAGAATTTTGTATTTGCGTCACCAAGCTTTAGCCATTTTATTCTTGCTCTCTGCCTCATTCTAATTCTATTGATGACTGCGAGCCCCACCGCCCTTGATTTAAGAGTTGAACGAAGTTCACGCTCCCCCACCGTAAGCTGCCTGCTTTCTTGGGCCAAATCAAGTCGCAGGATTATCTCTTGCCCCACCAGCATTTGTTTCTTGATGTCTCCAATATAGTTTTTTGCCCAGGAGGACAGTGCCTTAGCCAGACGTTTTAGTTTGCAGTCCAGCACCGCAAACGGATTGGTGAGGGCACACGGCTCATTCCAAGACTGTTGGACCACCTCGTTATATCCCTGTAGTAGGGGCCAGAAACTCTCGAATCGAAACCGCGGGGGTGTTTTGAAGACTAGGTCTTGAACCAGAAGCAGGGGGCAGTGGTCCGACATGGAGGAGGACTGTGGAAGGAGCTTAGCAGCCGGGTATAGATCGTCCCACTCCGAGTTGCAGAATGCCCTGTCGAGGCGCACAAGGGTTGGATCCGTTTGTTCATTGCTCCAAGTAAAACGTCGCCCCACAAGCTTGATCTCGCGGAGGTAGCTTGAATCTAGGGCAGATTTGAAACGGCGCATCCAACTCCTATTCACTCTTGGCTTGTTTTTATCACCATCATTTAGAATCAAGTTGAAATCCCCAATGACCAGCCAAGGACCAATCATCTGTGCATGGACAGCAACCAGCTCATTGAGAAAACTAAGCTTACGAGTGTCGTCTGTTGGACCATACACAGAAGTTAGGTTCCATGTTTGCCCGCTTGCTTTGTCTAGCAGCGTGACCGTGATGGAGAACTCTCCAACAGATATGTTGGTGGCATGGAAGTGATCCTGGCACCAGAACAGCAAAACCCCCCCCCTCGTACCGTTCGCCGGTAACTCAGCAAAGCCTTGGAGCGTTTGCCCCACTAGGTCAGCTTTATCAGCAAGTGTCAAAGGTCCAAGCTTGGATTCTTGGATGGAAAGGATGGAACATCTCGAATTAAACACAAGGTCTTTGACCACAGCACGCCTAGCACGGTCGTTTAGACCCCTAACATTCCAATTGAGAATTTTAAGTTTTGATAACATGGAAACATAGACGACAACCGAAGCTAAGGTGCCGGCGTTGCCGGAGACAGACCCAACAGCACAGTCTAGTACAGATCCTCATCAGAGCAAAGCCACGCCAACTACAGGTAAAGGCGGAGCCCCACAACATCTGAGCTGGGTAGGATACCACATGACACACAGACAACAACGCCACGCAGTGGCAAACATGCAAACAACAACATGAGCTAGCTAGTAGAGCGGTAAACAGATGAATGGTTGTGCAATCCATTGATACTGATCGACGAAAGTCAGTGCTTGCTCAGAACGCCGTCGGCGTCTCCCGCAAAAGCTCCGTCAGGTCGTCTTGAGACAGAACAAAGCCCGGACGCTCCGCCGTTTCCGCAAGCATGGCAAGGCCGTGGAGATTGTCGCGGGACAGGGGCGCTTGGAATAGACGCAGATACTGGGAGCAGACCTCATCATTGAACTCCTCTTCAGTGCGAATCAGACCAAGCCGCTTGCAAGCGCTTGCTTGAGCGCGGCGAGAGGTCATGAGTGAAGCCGATCGAGTCGCCGGCCGCTCGCTTCTTCTGATCGCGGTGTCCATGCAGAGCAGGCTTCTAGGCCCTGCCTTCTTCCTCTTTGGCTTGCTGTTTGTGGGAAAGCCAAGCAAGGAAGGCGACAGCATCCCAATGATCTTGCTCATGAAGGAGGTCTTAGGATCAACCTGTAGCTCCCCAATCCCCTTAGTAACCTCATCAACCATCCCAGGGCCACAGAGATTCGCATCCCGAAGAGCATGGAGCGCGTTGGACTTGAGAGTTAGCTCATACAATGCTTCGTCGTCGATCTCGTCGGAAGATTCCGACAGTTGCGGCGCAGGTGCCGCAGGTGGGGTGGCAAAAATGTCCTGCAACTGCCACCCAGGTGAGCTTGGTCGCATCATCTCAGGATCGCTGTGGGCTTCAAAGATTTGCTTCAGAGGCGTGTCCTGCGATTGCTCCCAGGTCTGAGGCTGATTGTGCCCAAGAAAACTCAAACCCAGCGTTTGCTGGGCCTGCAGCCCTCCCAACTGCATCTGGTCGTAGCTTGGTAAGGACCTAGACGCCGGCTCGTCCGCCCAAACCCTGTTCCAGTCTTGAATCGAGTTGTGGCTGGGGACGTGATCGCCAGAATTCTCGCCGAAGAACTCAGCCCACAGGTCTGTGGTTTGGTTGTCAGGCGAACGGTGGAGTGGCGATTTCAGATGTTGTGGCGACGCCGGGAAGAAAGCTCCAAGCTCAGCCATGGGTGCCGGTGCTATGTTTGCAGACCAGCAGTCTTCGAAGACCTGTGCTTCGCCCAACGGTTGTGCTGTGACTGGTAGCTCAGCCCAATTGATTGGAGGGGACGGAGGTGCTGGCATAGCGAATCCCTCCGCAAGGTCAGAGCCTGTCGAGCAGAGCGTGTACTGGACTGTGCCATCCGCAGTAGGGGAGTGCAGCTGCATTGGGCTGCCTGGGCATGGTTGCCATCTTGACGCAGAGGGCGGCGATGGAGTGACACCCATTGCCATGGAACCCTCCGGCGTGCATGACCGGTCACGGCTGCCATCGGCATCAACGGCAGCTGAAAGAGCTCCAAGGTTGTGCTGCTGCCTTGCTTGCCCCTCTCCTTGGTGCGCTTGCACCTCCATGACGACATGTACGTCCATCGCGGAAGGGCTCCTCGAGCGGCGACGCGAGCAATCGCCGCGGCGCCGATACTCCGGAGACCTGCTCGGCCTTCTATCATGGCGGTCTTGCCGCTGCTGCTGACGCTCGGAGCTCCAGCGCCGGTCCTCTTCATTGCCTCCGTCAGCTCCGCGGCGCCCTCCACGCCTGTGCTCACCAGAGCGCCCATCGCGATCCCGGTCATCCCGCCGATCGTAGTCCTTGTCGTCGTCGCGGCGGCGACCATGGCTGGAGGGGCCAAGTCTGTCTCGGACCGGGCGTTGGCGTAGGCCCGGCTTGTTGTCTGGGATCCCAAAATCCCACGACTTGCGGTAGACTTGCGGCCACTTGTAGCCGCGTCGGCGCTGATTCTCATCAATTGGAGTGAAGTCCATCACTTTGTCCAGGTGTAGAAGGATCCTGTACAGCGGGCCGTCCCTTCCTTCCTCCGCCGGAGTGCCTTCCGGCAGCGACTCGCGCCTCGCCGCCGGGCGGTTGAGGATGGAGTGGGCCTTGATGCAGGGAATGAGGTCAGGGTCCAGCGACCAGACCCAGACGAAGAGCGCCGCCGTGTTGTCCCGCAGAACCGAGCGCCGCTCGATCCTGTCCAGCTCGCAGGTGCCGCCCAGCACCTCCTTGACCGTGACCTCGTCATCCCAACCATTGAGAGGGATGCCCTCGACAGCAATGCGACAGTAGAAACGCCAGGTTTGAGGGCGGCCGCGAGCCGTGGGAGACCAGGTGGTGAGCGCCATGTTGCCACGCTTCAACGGAAGAGTGCCGAGCTCGAGTGCCTCGTCTCGCTGCCATGGCTGTGAGAATCTGACCAGGAAGTCATCGGGGTAGGAGGCTGTCACGGTGATGTCCTCCCAGGCAAACTTCAACTCATCCTGCAGCGCCTTGGCGATGGAGCGGGTGCTGATGTTGAGCCTTGGATCAGAGACGAGGATCGCCAGGTGGGTGCGCCTCATCTCCGTCGCCGCCATCTCCATGGCCGGCGCGCTGAGCGACGAGCTGAAAACTTCGTCCGGCCGACAGGAGGGGTGTCCAGGCTCACGAGCCATGGTGGGGCGACCAGCCCTGGCTGTGGCGTTTGCCGACAGCGGGGACTGCGGGGCTTCCGGCCGGAGAGGGAGCTTCCTTGCGAGGCAGGCTCGAGCAAGATGCCCAGGCTGCTTGCACACCAGGCAGTGGACCGGACCCTTGCAATCTCTTACGAAGTGGCTGGAGGAGAGACAGCGGAAGCAGAGCCCGTCGAAGCTATTTGAAACCGGGGCAGTGCCTCTCCTTGAAATCGGGCCAGAGCCTCTCTTCGGAATCAAAGACTGTTGACCAGCCGAGCGCCCCCTCGAAGAGGAAGGATTAACTCGGCGCCACCAGAACTTCGGGCGCACCACTTGCCAATCTCCATCGCGATCTTGGGGAATCCGCCGATTTAACTCCTCAACCTTGCGGGAAGGAGCAACAATGATGGAGCGCAGACGGGGCGCTGCAGGTCTCATCATGCCGCGAGGAGAAACGGCCTGCTTCTCCGCCGAGACGAAAAGCAGAGGCCTATCTCCAGGCCTAAGGGGAGGCGGTGGCGGCAGAAAATCAGAGCACGCGGCCCGGATCTCCTCCATCCCGTCCGCGCTGCCCGAGGCAGCGGCCAGACCAGGCGGGCATGAATACGGCGCCAGAGGCTCCGGCGCGGCAGGCGCCATTGAAGGGGACGCAGGCGCCATTGAAGGGGACGCAGGCGCCGGCAGGCCGCCAGATCTCGCGCTTGCGAGGAGCTCCGGAGTGATGGACCCGAACCGCAGGGCCGCGGCTGCGGCGAGGCACGCCGGGGAGGAGGATCTGGCATGGGTGGTGTCTGTGGCCGCAGCGACCAGGAGCGGTCGATGCGCTTGGGGTTGGGGGAAGGGCTCTCTCATCCTTCTTTTTTCCATCCTCTCCTTTTTTTTTCGCCACGATGAAGCACGCATGGCGTTGGCGAGAAACGCCGACAGGTTGGTGCATGCAACACGATCGAGGCGGGGGCCAAACAATAACCAGTGCAACACAGGATCCACGCGCGGTTAATGTGGACGTGAGGAAGCAGGGCAGGACAGCAGCACGCGTCTAGCCGAAAGTCGGCCCCAAACTAGCACAAGTAGGAAGAGTAGCACGCATGTGCATCTGCGGCCCGCTCAACTGTACATTATTCATGAGTTCGGCTAGCGGGACAGACAGGGTACTTCCTCGATCGATCTCATGCATGCATCGTGCATTCGTGCTAGCAGTGACTTCATGCCACTGATCTAAATCTCACTTAATGCGCTTAGGTGGCTAGCTCTGGCCGATCGATCAGCGACCTAACCAGCAACATGGCTTCCCGTTAGATGTCACATGAGACCAGAGTACCAGACCTGCAACCTGCAACCCCGAACGAGAGATCAATCGTGATCGATCGAAGCTTTGGTAGCTTCATCGTTTTTATGTTTCTGCCGAGCGCAGCACGCAGCATGCTACGATGCCGGTCGGCTTTCACTCGAGTACGTTGTTATGCGCGCCAGACCGACGCCGCCGCCGTTACGCCCTCTCCCATCGCCACACACCCACACATCGATCATCTTGTTGCAGGAGCCAATGTGCAGCAGTGACAACGATTGCACAAGCAGAAAAGCCGCACCTGCAAAAGCGACGAAACAGTGCCTACTTTCTCCACTTCCTATCGAAAGCTCCGTGTTGTACGTGCAGCGTTGGAGCTTTTCGGCTTTGCACGGTTGCTGCTGGCATGGTTCGCCGCGGTACGCACGCACAAAATCGAGTGTACATCTGAGCTTGGAACGCCCCATCAATCATTCAGAATTAATGTGAAGGGAAATTCCTCAACTCCAAATCCTGGAACTCTTAGCGATTAGGCGAATTGAACCCTCAACTTCAAATTCATGTTATCGTTTGTACTTTAAACTATTTAATCTAGGTCTAAATCAAACCCAAAAGCTTTTTGGCAGACTGAAACAAAATGATCCTGACAAAGAATACCCATTGTCTCACTGAACTAAATGGACCCATATGTCATATTCATCTATCTATTCCTACATGACACTCTCCCACAGATCTAAAAAAAAAGTAGGTACACGTGGGGACCATCATGGTCGCCACCCGCACTGCTCGAACGCGGGGAACAGGGCACCTTCCCCCCTCACGTGTGACGCAGCGGAGACAAGTCAACACGTGTAAACAAGGGCGTATGGCTCTAGAGGCCAATACGTAGACAGGAGGGGAGTAACAACAATTTATAGAATAAATTGTGAAAACCATGACTCGAACTCGAGACCCTGGCTCTGATACCATGTTAAGCTTCATGCGCTAACCAACTATTCCAAAAGACCGATCTGATGGAAAGAACTAGGCAATCCACTTATAGTTTAACAGGAACAAGAGGTAGTGGAGTGGCGGCAAAAACACATGAGGCAGGTCGGGAGGTGCACAACTAGAGGTAGCTGAAGGGCGGCGCTGGCGTGGGAGGTAGGGAAAGGTGGTGCACCGAGGATTGATTTCGGTAGACGAGACATGATATCCTACAACACAGGAAAGAGAAATTCACCTTGTCTATCGGCGACGTGGCTAGGCGGTGGTACCAACTCCCACGGTGCATTTTGGGGATCCAGTATGGTGGTGGGGACAACTTGAGGAAAGAGATGAAAAGTGGGATTGTATAGTTAGACTACCATTAGTAATAGGAAAATTATAGGATTAGAGATGTCATGCGTAGTTGAATCCTATGTGAAGAGAAATTCTCTTTGATTGTAGCAAATAAATTTTTCATGAGGTATGTCCTAATGTTTTTTTCCATATGATTAGTTTCTATGAGATATATTCCTATGAATCAAACAACTAGCATAGAAAAAATTCTCATAGGATCAAAATTCTGTACTATTTCTATGCAAATCCTATGAATCAAAGAAGCTCTTAGAAGTTTACAGCTTAAAATAGACCTTTTCTAATTTCACACGATGATGTGCTTTGATTTGAGCGAAAGAACTCGACGCGCGCGCACTTTCGGTAATACTACATGAATTGTCACATCGACGGGCATGGACACAAATATATGGTAGGGCAAATTAACTTTGCGTTGGCTTTACCTTTGGCGCGCTTTAGCAATGCACAACGACGCGGCGGTAGATTGTGGGCATGATTGGGAGGTCGGTTTCAGCTCGATACTGTTGGTGGATTACTGGTGGCCTAGTGCTGGCCGGGTTCCATGCATGCGCCCCTGCACGAATGTTATCCTTTTGGTGTGTGCGTACAGTCTACAGTGGGCGATTAGTGGCGTACGTGTCAACATGACAACAGGGGATGCACTGAAACAGTGCGAGGTTGAGTGTGGCCACTAGCTAGAATGGTTGCATCACAAACCTGACCTCGCGCTTTCTCTGCGCCGGTGATTTTGATGTGGAAACATGAAAGTGGATGCATATGCTTTCATTTTCTGACGGTGCAAAGTAGAAAGTACTACTCAGTACTACTAGTTGTTAACCTTACTAGTACCACCAAGCCGACCAATTAAGGATGTGTTTGGTTGGGGATTCAGACTGCATGGGTTGTGGCCAACCATATTTTGCCGGGCACACCCCATTCATCTGAGTGTTTGGTTGTCTGGTTGGAGCGAACTGAGTTTCGTGATTGGTTTCCTGTGTGGGAGTGAATGGAACAAACCACTCTCGTGTTTGGTTGTTTGAGTCTGAGTAAATGGTGCGAACCAGTTTTCATGTTTGGTTGATTGAGCGAACCAAAAAAAGTTAGAAAACAGTTTACTTGTTATTTCAAATTTGTGCAAAGATATAATCAGATCCCTTCGAGTAAATTCAAACCAAAACACAACAGCAACCGATTATATATCAGTTGTTACGATAATTGTAATAAAGACTCACAAATTTTTGACAACATAAGATCACAAACATAGAAGGTTTCGACAGACATATTCGTTCGACAAATATAAGGTTCGGCCACACATAAGATCACATACATAGAAGGTTCAGACACACATAAGGTTCGACACACATAAGATCACATACATAGAAGGTTCGGACACACATAAGGTTCGACACACATAAGATCACTCGACCTTATCTAATCCTTCCACTCTTTGTTGATGTACCTAGCCATCCAAGTCTCCTGACCTGTGTGTCCCATCTTCATGAAAGCTTTGGCACTTTTAGGATTCTCAACCAGAAAAGCAAAATAGTGAGCAATTTGCGCCTCGCTAAAGCCTTCCATACCCAACAAAGTTTCATATAGTCCATCAGGGATATCATCAAGAGGTGGCTGAGGGGCAGATTTCTCACCGGCTGTGATGATGGCAGCCGCAAGCTCAGATCCTACACGACCAAGAATGAAAACGAGGCCTTCTTCTTCAGTAGGATCCTTCTTGTGCTTCTTCACTGGCCTTGTGGCAGAGGTCCCTTCATTGTTGGACTGTGCAAGTACAACTTCATCATCCTCATCACAGTCCATTGTTGTTGCAGCAGTCCCAATAGGTTCGCTTGACCCTTTAGCATACTTCCCAGTTGCCAAATGGTCACCATATATGATCTGCATCTCTCGATAGTTCTCTATTGGTTTGTTGATGAACTCAGCTGCAGCTTTGTGCTTCTGAAATTAACAAGTAAACAAAAAGAATATGAAAGAATGGGAAAGAAACGAAGTATTCCAACAAGATTTCAGCAAGTATACAACTATTCCAGCAAGATTATGAAAGAAAGCAGCAACTATACAGCAATTTCAGCAAGTATACATCAATTTCAGCAAGTAATACATCAATTCCAGCAAGTATACAACAATTCCAGCAAGATTATGAAAGAAAGCAGCAAGTATACATCAATTTCAGCAAGTAATATAACAATTCCAGCAAGTGTACATCAATTTCAGCAAGTAATATAACAATTCCAGCAAGTAATATTATAAAAGAATGAACGTACCGCAACATAGTTTATAGCCATTTCATGCTCTAGCCTTATGGTGGATGTTTCATCATCCCACTGTGCACCACTGACTGTGTCTTTGATTTTTTGGATAATTGCAAACTTCTTCTTAATAGTTCTACGATGGTTGCTTATCTGTGCTCTAGTCAAGGATTGGCGAAAGTGTTCATTCAATGCCCTTGCACAGCCATTGTAGTGCATCATCTTAAATCCTGTAGATGTCCTTGCACCACCTTCCACAATTGCACATAGGTGCTTCAACATGAAAGTTGACATGGAAGTAGTCCAGCACACCACTGAACGACCCTCTGAACCTACTGCCGACTCATCCGTTGCATCCGTAGCCATTCCCTAAACACTTTACATAGATTGTTCAAAATATAACAAATATTGTTCATTACATAAATAGTCCAAACATTACAGAAATATTCTAAATGTTACAATAAAATTGGACTAAGCATCTTGATTGGCAAGGTATTGCGCACGCCCTTCCCACATTGCATTGGCTATATTATTCATAAGATTGACGGTGGCTTGATGTTCTCTAGCTTGGGCTCGTGTAGTTGTAGCATGTACAACATACGTTGGGGCTTCAGGTGGATCATTTTGTGCTTCTATGAAGATATCATCAGCCCCATCAGTCAACATCCAATTATGTATAATGCAGCATGCTTGAACAATGTCAACTTGTGTAGGGTATGGGTGAAAGGGCTTGGCCTCATCAAGGACTTTGAATCTCCTCTTCAGCGAACCAAATGCACACTCAACCCTTATGCGAAGTGAAGAGTGCCTAAGGTTATACAATTCCTCAGCATTTTCAACTGGATGATGTCCCCATTCGTTTAAATGGTATCTTGTATTGCGAAAGGGAGGCAGGAATCCAGGCTTAGCCCCATAGCCAGCGTCAACTAAGTAATATTTACCTACAGCATATCATTAATTAGCTAGGTACTTATTTGTCATGTACATAGCAAATTGACACAATTTTATTAGTTTTACCTGTGGGTACACGTAGGCCATTAGGTCTTTCTAATGCATATTTTAACACCGTTGCATCATGAGCTGTGCCCTCCCAACCAGCCAGCACATATGTGAACCTCCCATCAAATTAAATCTACCGTAGCCAAAACATTTTGTGAAGTGAAAGACTTTCTACCACGAAAAGCTGGCTCCATGGCCTTAGGCACAGAACATCTCACCTGGGTACCATCAATTGCTCCAATGCAATCCTAGTTCATCAACATTACACCCAGTTAGCAACCTAGTAATATTCTAGAGGTTCTAAAATCCCACATCTATTGCCTACCCATCTTACCTTAAAATATGGATCCCATCGATGGTTGCCTGCAATTTGAGGTGCAATATCCAGGGCAGGTGGCTTGATGTATTCATCTCGCAACTCACCAATAGCATGCAATACTAAGTTGAAATATCTGCTTGTAGTTTCAGTTGACCTATCAAAGTTTGTCGCAACTAACCTAGTTCTCAGATTGTGGCCAATTGTGTTGAGGAACATTGCAACTTGCTCCTCAACAGACAAGTGTATAGTATCTTCAAGCAAATGACGTTCCCTGAACACATTACAGAACCGAAAAATGCTCCTTTACCAAGCCTAAGCATGTTTTTGCAAGTAGTCTCATCCCTCCAGATTTTGTTATTCAAATACTCCATACGCATCCTATCTCTTTCAGCAATTGGTGCATAGCAAATGGGTGGTCGTGCTCTTTTTTTTTTTTGACTCAACAAGAACCACAGCCATGACCATCCAAACATATGCAGCAGCAGCCCAAATTAACAAATTTGTTTGATTTCCCATCTAAAGGCAGATCCAAAATTTAATTTCAGCAAACAATTTCTAGGGATTTCAGAAGCAAAGCAACCTTTGTAGAATGATGTGTGTACCTGGAAGAAAACCCGACGCGAGTTGACTGCAGGAGGAGGCCGCCGGTGTCCATTGCCGCCGCTGCTACTGCTACTGCAGGACGAGGCTGCTTCAAAGGTCGCCGACGCCGCCGCCGCTCCTTCCCGTGCCGCCGCCGCCGCCGCTCCTTGCCATCCCGCCGCCGCCGCCGCTCCTTCCCGCAGTACCGGCGCGGATCTTCGATGGGAACGTCCGGCGGCTAGGGTTCCATCGTGGAGGGAGGCAGGAGTGGTCGAGGGGTGAGCGAAGGGAAAGTGAGCGACTCCACTCGCGGGCCGGGTGATTCGCCCGATTTTGCCGTTTCCCCCGGTACAACATATTTTGGATATATTCCCTCCCTGGCCGCTCCGCCCCCTACCCGCTCGCGAACCAAACAACGGGCGAACCGGTGCGACCCGACGCGAGTCGACCCAGCTCCCCCAACCAAACACATCCTAAGCATACGTCCTAGCAACGGCGAACATACGGTGATGCATCCCCACAAATATTCCATTATTTTCCTCTTCCTCCTCCACCTAGCTAGCTGCCTAGCTCCCCACTCACTAGTGGAAAAACGCTGATCAATACCGGTTCCAGAGGGCCATTTGCACCGGTTTAGCAACCGGTATAAAATATCCGGTGCAAAAGGCCCCCCCTTTCCTACCGGTTCCTTACGAACCGGTATAGATGGCCTCCACGTGGGCGCCCAGAGAGCGCACGTCGATGGACCTTTCGTACCGGTTTGTACTACAAACCGGTGGCAAAGGTAGGCTGCCTCGGCAGGAAAAATTCGAGAATCTCTGCCGCGGCAGAGAATTCAGGGTTTAGGGTTTCGTAGGGGTTTAGGGGTATCGGAGCGTTTCATATCGCGTCGATGCACCGGAAATGCGTTTGGGTTTACGTAGTACATGAAGATCAAGGTGATGCATATAAAGTTGGTGCATATAATATAACACACATGTAATTGCATAAGTAGTACTCTCCGATGCAAATCAAGTCGATGCACCATAGTACAAGCATGAAGATCGATCTATTACACACATGTACCATAGTGGTACACTCCGAGTCAAACTATATATACACACAAAGCAATCGAGGAGCTGGAGAAGATCTTTATGCATAGTGGTACTCTCCGGATGGTGGTATGACTTCCCGAAGGAAAAATCCCGCCAATTCATCGCCGATTGCTTTGAAGCGCTCCTCGATTCCGATCTTCTCCCGCTTTCTTCTCAACTGTAAAAGAATAAGATGAATACATGAGCTATGTGTGTTATATCAAATCACAAATCAAACAATTATTACTGAAACTCAGCACAACTTATGGTAAGAAAATAAATTTGTGAATATTATTTTCGTACCTCTCTATTTCTTTCATTATTCGCTCTCTCGCTGACAATTCTGTGGATGTACTCGCAAACGTAGTATCCACATAGATTAGTCCCGGTGGTTGTTTTGCGCATTTCTGTACAAGAATATAATTCAGTCAAACAATAATGAAGTATGATAAAGGTGTGTGGACCTAGGTAGTACTACTTACTTTGTTCGCACGCCATATCAGCTTCGGTTTCCAATCATGGGACTGATCTTCCTTGATGAAAGTTTCCCATACGCTGCCCGACAAAAGAAAATGCACAAAAGAGTTATCAATCAGTTGATATCAGGAAACTAACAAAAAAACCGATAAGAATTTGAATTACCTTTTGAGCATAAGAAAACAAGACTTGTATTGTATAGGCTCTTTGGTTAGTGAGTCAAAGACTTCAACTTCTCCTTCGTACATTTTAATGACGATAAGAATAAAGTGAAACCTGCGCACGTTTAAATATGTAGTGTCATATATATAAGTGAGCAAAATAGAATGTGTTATAAGAGAGTAACACTCACTGGAAGTTGTAAGGCCAAAGTATTGTCTTTTTGTCACGTTGTCGCTTCAAAAACCTTAGCAAAGTCTCCGGTGTATCCCTGTTATAGAGGGGTTCTTCTATGGTCTTGACATGCATTGTGTCCGGGTCAATGAACCCAATGTCCTTGATTTCATCCCTTTTGCATTCGAGCATCTTCAATCTGCATAACATAGCGCACAAAAGATTATAATTTGCAGATAATCAAGGAGCTGAGCTAAAGACTTCTCAAATTATATAAATAAATCACTTACGACAATAGCAACTGACGATAGATTTGTCGAGGGCCCGAAGATTGTATAACTGGAAAAGCTCGGAGAAGTCAACGCTCACAGAGTATTCTTGGAAGTAGTGCTCTTCCTTAACTCGCACCATGATAGTCTCCATCCCTCCCTTTGCGGCAACACCGTACCACGTATGCAAGTTACGCATACTTGTTGGTAGCTTGCTGAGATTCTCGACCAAATCTTTCCCTTGAACATATTGATATACTACCTTAGCCATGGCGTAATCGGTTGAGATTTGTCGAGAACTTTGAACGGCCTTCTCGTCAAACACCTTTAGAGGGGGACCGATTTAACGGGTTGTTCTCCGAGCTGGTAGACTTGGTGTATCCCTTTTATCTCCCTGATACCCGAGCTGGTAGTGGGGTTTTTCGCCTCCATCATTTGGTCGTACGACCTTTCAATAGAACGCCTATAGTCGATGGCGGCGATGGTTCAGGGTTATACAGATTCTCGACTGTACGATAAACCTTCACCGGATCTAGTGTCTTCTCAAAAGGTATCTCTGGCTCTTTCTTAGCAAAAAAGGCCCTCCGCTGGGACTCAACGGCTTCCTGGTTTTCCTCGGGAGTTTTTTCCCAAGGTAACTTCTCAATAGGCGGCAGTGGTTTCTCCTTTCTAGATCTCTTCTTAGGCGGCGTACCATTCCGCTTACCGGGCGCTGTCTTACGCGGAGGATCTCGAGGTGGTGGACTCATGCTGGGGTCCCTCTCAGGTAGGTATGGACTTTGCTGCTCATGTGGACTGCTAGGAGGAGGAGTCGAAGGCCTTTGATGCTCATGTGGACTGCTATGAGGAGTCGGTGGCCTTTGCAGAAGGACGACGTACTTCTTCGGCCATAGGGCGAAACCGTGCTTGACATCGGCAAGTGTCCTCTCATCGTCACCTCTAGGAATATCAAGCTCCACCGATTCAAAAGCCGGAACAACTTCATCCACCCCGACACGAACACAGCCAGGTGGAATGGGCATATGGTGGTGCGTTGCTCCTTCTTCACTTGGGTAAACATAACCGACCGCCACCTTAACGGACGCGTTCTGAATAACATATAGAGCTCGCAATCTGTCTTCTCCGTGACATAATCCACGGGTAGCTTCCTCCACATCCGTCAAGATGCGTGGAACCCACACTGCTTCTTCGCTGAGATGGGGCGGCATCGGCTTGAGGATCCTGTAGGAACATCGGCTGGTCAGGTGGCCTCTGATTTTTCTCAAGCGCCTCCACCCTAGTTAACAATTCCGTTACAATGTCGGCATCCTTCTTCTTCTTCCGCGAACGGCTTCTATAAGTGTCAGCGGACTCAACGCTTCCTTCATGGTGAGACCTGGGCGAGCTCGTACCCGTCCAACGTGTTCAGGATTCCCCAGAGCGAGTGTCAGCTCGTCATTCTCTCTATCGGGAATGTACTCTCCCTTTCGAACCTGTTCAATTGCAGCTACAAGCTTCGGTACGATTTGCTCAATCTTTTCCTTCCATTTTCCCTTCGCAACGATCAGCCCTGTCTTTGGGTCCAACCCTGCCCCATGCGCGAACAACCAACTTGGACCGTTCGGGCCAGTCCCATGTCTGTGGAGTGATTCCTGCAGCCATCAGTTCATTTTCATACGCTATCCACCTCGGAATGGCAGTCTTGTAGCCACCTGACCCCATATGATGCCAAATTGTCTTCTTTGCAGCATTTTTCTTATTTGTGACCGATCGAGACACAAAAGTAGACGATTGCTTATACCTCTTAAATTCTTGCCGTGATCCTTTATCTTCACTAGATTATCATCGAATACTGGATCTTCATTCTTATATTTGTCCCATAAATTTTTCTTCCAAGTCTGGAATTGTATGGCCATCTTCTTGAGAGTCCATTCCTTGACTTTATTCTTCTGGCCTTCCGTCATGTCTTCCGGTAGGCTGAAGCGTGTCAGCAGAGTTTCCCAAAGAAACTTTTTCATCGCGTCGTTGACATAACTAGCTTCATTGTCCGCTTTCTTCGGCTTCGAATGCTGATCGGTACATGGTCCCTAACAAGAACTCCAGCTTGACTTGTAAATTTGGTGCAGTGATCTTTGGGATGCACCGGTTCACCATTATCCTTAAATGCCGTGAGGGCTAACCTACCCTCGCCCTTTAGAACTCGCGTCGGGCCTCGTTTTGTTTTAACAGACTTGCTCGATGTTCCAGAAGGCTAATAGAAAAATTATTCGTTAATAAGTGAAATACAAATAAATGAATGCATCTAGTGATATGAACATAGACTTGATACATAAATATACACCTCGGCGGAGTTTGTTATGGAAACTTCGTTGTCTCTTCTAACTTGTTCGGACTCAAGTCCCTCGCCGAAATCATTCAGAAAGTCGGCAAAATCTGTTTCATCTCCATCAGCCCCACGGGCACTCTCATATATCAATTTCTGCACCGCTTCTTCCCCCTCCTCATCTCGGACGAAGGTGCCGTCCGCCATAGCTCAATGTCACTACAAAATTAAGAAAGCAATTATATTTCATTCATCTTGTCAATGATGCATGAGAATTCATGAGAATGAGAATGCATGAGAATGCCAATGATGCCAATAATTTAGATTTGAAATTTTAAATATAAATTATCAGATTGTTTGTAATTTTCTACATAAGATAGAGAGAATGACGAGCATAGTTTGTTATAAATTATCTGATTGTTTGTTATAGTCTCAATAATGTCATAGTTTGTTAATTATTTCATGCATAATATAACAAGATGTACTGAATTTTCAAAAAGAGCATGATCCCTTCTTCTCCGCCCCAACTACCGCGCCATCGCCATCGCCGCGCCGAACCGAGGAGCAGGACAGAGGGAGAGGGGAGCCGAGAGGGCGCGCGCGTCGCAGCGGCGGGCTAGGGAGCGAGGCGGCTCGATGGGGGGCTGCTACTCCGCCTACGCCTCCTCGCGGAAGCTGCACGGCCGCCTCGGCAACCTCTCCTTCGTCCTCCCCGTCACCGAACAAGACCCCAACCCGCGGAGCTTGTAGTCTTGGCTCTCTCTCTCTCTCGCTCAGTTCACGAGGAAGACGAAGACAAGAGTTTTTCTTCCTTTTATTCTCGATTACAAAGCAAACGTGGGAGATCCACGATCCGCTACTCTCGCGCCATCCCACGAGAAGATCATGGCTCCCATCTGACTCGTTCCTGGATCGTTACAAGCAACGTCCAGGACGCTAAAATCCTAACCGAAACAAACGGGAAAACTGCAAAGTGTTAACTGATGAAACTGAATAAAACTAACACCTAGCACTACCATGACAGGGTTTATGCCAACAGAGCTGGTGGCCAAGACGACGGCCGCGGAGTTCGCGCGCCGGTACGTGCTGGGCAAGGAGCTGGGCCGCGGCGAGTTCGGGGTCACGCGCCGCTGCCGGGACGCCGCCACGGGCGAGTCGCTCGCGTGCAAGACCATCCGGAGGCATCGCCGCGGGGGCCGCGGACGCGGGGCGCAGCGCAAGACCGCGGGCGGCGCACGCGGCGGACGTGCGGAGGGAGGTGGCCATCATGCGGCGCATGTCGTCCCGCGGCGGGGCCGCCGTCGTGCGGCTGCGCGAGGCCCGCGAGGACCCCGACGGCGCCGTGCACCTGCGAGGGCGGCGAGCGCGTCCCCGGCAGCAGGTGCATTTCGTCGAGCACCATGCGTGCACCTACCGGTGGTGTGCGGCGGTGTGTCGCGCGGATGGCGACGGCCTCCAGCAGGGGAACGGCAGCGTGGCGCGCAGCGGCGGCGGCCACGGTCTCGCGCGGTGGCGGCGCATCGGCGGCGGGCAACGGCGCCGAAGAAGAAGGGGAGGGAGGCGACGGGGGCGGCGCACACATACCTGCAGAGGCGCGCGCGGAGAGGAGCGGGCGGCGACGGCGACGGCGAGGCTGCAACGACGACGGCGAGGCTGCGACGTCGACGGCGAGGAGCGCGCGGGGTCCCTGTGCGTGGACGACGGCGACGGCGAGGAGCGGCGCGGGTCTCTGTGCGTCTGAAACTTAACTGGATTTGGGGATTGCCCGCGCGCGGCTAAGGGAAAATGGAGGCGAACCCCCTTTGGCACCGGTTGGTGCCACCAACCGGTACGAAAGGCCTTTGCCAAAGGTTTTTTTTTGTTTTTCTTTTTTCTTTTTCTGTTTTCTTTTCTTTTGCTGTTTCTTTTTCTTTTCTTTTTCTTTTCTGTTTATTTTTTCTTCTCTGTTTCTTTTCTTTTCTTTTCTTTTCAATTTATTATTTTCTTTTATTTTCTTTTCTATTTATATTTTCTATTGCTTTTATTTTTCTTTTCTTTTCTATTTATTATTTTCTATTGCTTTTCTTTTTCTTTTCTTTTCTATTTATTTTCTTTTCTATTTCTTTTTTATTTATTTTTTCTATTGCTTTTCTATTTATTTTTTCTTTTGCTTTTCTTTTTCTTTTCTATTTATTTTCTATTTATTTTTTCTATTGCTTTTCTTTTTCTTTTCTTTTTCTTTTCTTTTCTTTTCTGTTTCCTTTTCTTTTATTTTCTATTTATTTTTCCTTTTCTTTTCTTTTCGTTTCTTTTCTATTTCTTTTCTTTACTCCCGCCATGACGCCGTCCGCGCGGGAAAGTTTCCCGCCCCGACGTCGCGCGGGAAACTTGCCCTCACGATGCCGCGCGTGGGAGAAAAAAGGCGAGAAAGAAAGGGAATACAATTTTGTTACGATTGAACTCGAATTAAAAGTAGCTCAACTGAAAATTAAGATACATGGCCAGATTTGACTGTTGGAGTCATTCAGTCATACTCGTGCCTAGCCCTATAGTACTCGCCACTGTAGTCGTCGTAGTCGCCGTCATCATCGTCGCGGCATCGGGGTCGCGGTAGTCGAACCTCGGCGGGAGAGCACGCGTGGGGGACCGAGGGTAGCGCAGCGGGGCCACGGTAGGCCATGACGCCCGAGAGTCCGGCCGCGCCACCACGCCCGACGGCCGGCCTCGTTGAAGTTCGAAGGAGGCGGGCCGCCCTCCTCGTGCCCAAGCGCCCTCACGCCGATTGATGAAGAAGCTTTCCCAAGTCGGGCTGTAGCCGGGGATTCCTCCGCTGCTCGGCGTGAGCTCGAAGTAGTAGTGGTTCGTGATGGCCATCTCGCGCGCCACACCTAGAGGGACTGGAGGGACCGGTACGCCTCCGACGCTTAGTAACCAGCCGGTCGGACGCGGTAGCCCGGCGGGCAGTTCGAGGCGCAGCGCCTCCGCCTCCCGGGGGGTTAGATATACGATGGAAGCCATGGGAGAGAATGATGAGGTTTGCAGATATGAGTCTAGATGTGATATGTAAATGGAGGCCAAGCCTACATATATATAGTGAAAAAATGGCGGGATGACGGAGGCGGAACCGGTGAAAAATAGGGGAAACCCTTTAGTACCGGTGGGTGCAACCGGTACTAAAGGTGGTTTTCTGTCATGTAACAAAGCGTCGGTGGGATAAGGACGCGTGGGTAACCTTTAGTACCGGCTGGTGGGTGCAACCGGTACTAAAGGTGGTTTTCTGTAACAAAGCTGTCGGTGGGATAAGGACGCGTGGGTAACCTTTAGTACCGGCTGGTGGGTGCAACCGGTACTAAAGCTGTCGGCATGATAAGGACGCCCTGCTCGATGAGATAAAGCATGTAGCGCATGACGCCCTGCTCGAAGGAAGAAGACAAAGTAGAAGCGGCGCCGTGCCTATAAAAGGAGCATCGCCATGGCAAGCAGCTCAACAAGCCAACATGGATGGAGAGTTTCATCCCCATGGATGGAGGAAAGGGTTGGGAAATCTCCCGGAACTTCTCGAAGATGCCCTTGGTGCACACGACCTATGGCATCTTCGGAAGTTCCGCCTCGGAAAAATTTCCCGGAAGCCCGTGAAAGACTCCATCTCCTCTAACAATGTTGTGGAAGGATAGGGAAATCTCCCGTGGCGGAACTTCTCGAATATGCCCTTGGTGCACATGCCCTATATATGGCATATTCGGAAGTTCCGCCTTGGAAAAATTTCCATGCAAGCCCGTGAAAGCTCCATTGTTAACATCATTACACAAAAGTGATTTCCATATTAAGATACACAAGTTATGATCCCTATCTAGCTAGTTTTCCGAGTTTTCTTCGTCTGTTTCCCTTTCTTCTGACTGCGACGCAACCATGGACAATCTTCATTATTTAAGATGATGCTTGGGTCAGTTTTCACCTTGAAGGGTGGAATATCATCAAACTTATTATAATCTTCTGACATGTCTGTCTTGTCCTCTACTCCCACGATGTTTCTTTTTCCGAAAGAACTATGTGCCGCTTTGGCTCATCGTATGATGTGTCCTCTTGCCTTTCTTTTCTTTTCTTCGGTTTGCTAGACATGTCCTTCACATAAAAAACCTGAGCCACTTCACTGGCTAGGACGAATGGTTCGGTGTCGTACCCTAGATTCTTGAGATCCACTGTAGTCATTCCGTACGGGTCTACCTGTACCCCATCTTTCAGGTTGAACCATTTGCACCGGAACAAAGGGACCTTGAAATTAGGTCCATATTCAAGTTCCCATATCTCCTCTATGTACCCATAATATGTGACCTTCTTCCCATTGTCATCTGCTGCATCAAAGCGGACACCACTGTTTTGGTTGGTGCTCTTTTTATCTTGGGCGAACGTGTAAAATGTGTTCCCATTAATCTCGTACCCTTGAAAAGTCGATATAGTCGAAGAAGGTTGCTTGGCCAACAAGTATAGCTGCTCGTCATCAGTGGCATTCATGAGACGTGTTTGCAACCAACCGCCGAAAGTCTTCATGTGTTCTCCATCAATCCAATCTTCACGTTCCTCCGGGTATTTAGAGCGTAAGATATCCTTGTGTTCCTCTTTGTACGGAGCCACCAAGATGGAATTATGTAGAACTGTGTAGTGTGCTTGAGTGAAAGAATGTCCGTCCATACACGTTATTGCTTTCTTTCCTAGCGTGCCTTTTCCACGCAGTCTCCCCTCATAGCGTGATTCAGGAACACCGATCGGCTTAAGGTCAGGAATAAAGTCAACACAAAACTCAATGACCTCCTCTGTTCCATAGCCCTTGGAGATGCTTCCTTCTGGCCTAGCACGGTTATGAACATACTTCTTTAAGACTCCCATGAATCTCTCAAAAGGGAACATGTTGTGTAGAAATACAGGACCGAGAACGCCAATCTCTTCGACCAGGTGAACTAGGAGATGTGTCATAATATTGAAGAAGGATGGTGGGAACACCAACTCGAAGCTGACTAGACATTGGACCACATCCTTCTGTAAATTTTGTAGAGTAAGTGGATTGATCACCTTCTGAGAAATTGCATTGAGGAAAGCACATAGCTTCACAATGGGTACTCGAACATTTTCCAGAAGCCCCCTCAATGCAACCGGAAGTAATTGTGTCATAATCACGTGGCAGTCATGAGACTTTAGGTTTTGAAACTTTTTCTCAGACATGTTTATTATTCCCTTTATGTTCGACGAGAAGCCAGACGGGACCTTGATGCTACTCAGGACTTCAAAAAAGATCTCCTTCTCTTCTTTGGTAAGAGCGTAGCAAGGACTTCTCTGGATTCAGGTTGCTTCCTTCGTGGATACTTTGCTGGTCCTGCCGTGCATCCGGTGTATCTTTTGTCTTCCCATACACGCCCAAGAAGTTTAGCAGGTTCACGCAAAGATTTTTCGTCACGTGCATCACGTCGATTGCAGAGTGAACCTCTAAGAATTTCCAGTAGGGTAGCTCCCAAAATATCGACTTCTTCTTCCACATGGGTACATGTCCATCAACATTCGGAACAGATTGTCCGCCGGGACCCTTTCCAAAGATCACTTTTAAATCCTTGACCATATCATATATAACTTCCCCAGTAGGGCGGGTAGGCTTCGTCCGGTTATCTGCCTCACCTCCGAAATGCTTTCCTCTCTTTCTTACGTGATGTTGTTTTGGAAGAAATCGACGATGCCCTAGGTACACATTCTTGTTTCCTAAATATATAGTGTCAGTCTCACCTAAACAGTGTGTGCATGCGTTGTATCCCTTGTTTGACTGCCCTGAAATGTTACTAAGAGCAGGCCAATCATTGATGGTTACAAACAACGCCCGTAGGTTAAATTCCTTTTGTTCGTGCTCATCCCACACAGGTACACCTTCGTCACGCCACAACTGTAAAAGTTCTTCAACCAACGGCCTCAGTACACATCAATGTCGTTGCCGGGTTGCCTCGGGCCCTGGATGAGCACTGGCATCATAATGAACTTCCGCTTCATGCACAACCAAGGAGGAAGGTTATAGATACATAGAGTCACTGGCCAGGTGCTATGACTGGAGCTCTGCTCACCGAAAGGATTAAAGCCATCGGTACTTAGACCAAATCTTAAGTTCCTTGCGTCATCTGAAAATGACTTGAACTCTCTGTCGATTTTTCTCCACTGCGACCCATCAGCGGGGTGTCTCAGCATCAAATCTTTCTTACGGTCCTCTTTGTGCCATCGCAACAACTTGGCATGCTCTTTGTTTTGGAACAAACGTTTCAACCGTGGAATTATAGGAGCATACCACATCACCTTCGCAGGAACCCTCTTCCTGGGGTGGACTCGCCCTCAACATCGCCAGGGTCATCTCGCCCGATCTTATACCTCAATGCACTACATACCGGGCATGCATTCAAATTCTCGTACTCCCGCGGTAGAGGATGCAGTCATTGATGCATGCATGTATCTTCGCACCTCTAATCCTAGAGGGCAGACAACCTTCTTTGCTTCGTACGTACTAGAGGGCAATACGTTCTCCCCTGGAAGCATCTTCTTTATTATTTTCAGCAACTTTTCAAATCCCTTGTCAGAAGTACCATTCTCTGCCTTCCATTGCAGCAATTCCAGCGTGGTACCCAGCTTTTTCTGGCCATCTTCGCAATTTGGGTACAACAGTGTCTTGTGATCCTCTAACATTTTCTGCAACTTCAACCTCTCCTTTTCACTTCCGCAGCTTATCTTCGCATCAAGAATGGCCCGACCCAAATCGTCATCGGGGTCATCAAAAATGGGCTCATCAAATATGGGCTCTTCTTCAGCTTCGTCTTCCCCCATTCTACTATCACCGTCTTCAGTGAACATAGGATAGTTGTCACTATCCTCTTCTTCTTCGTTGTCTTCCAATATAATCCCTCTTTCTCCGTGCTTGGTCCAACAATTATAGCTGGGCATGAAACCGTTCGCAGCAGGTGGACGTGAATGGTCTTTGAGGTAGAGTAATCCGTCATATTCTTACAGAACTACATGGACAATAGATGAAACCATTCGACTGCCTGTTTGCCTCAGCCACGTTGAGAAAATAATGCATGCCATTAATGAAGTCGGGATGGCACCGGTCACCGTACATCCATTGTCGATTCATCTGCATTTTATATGTATATCAAATATCATTAATTACACAACATCGTGGATATATGAGTGACAAACTAAATTAATATTCAAGTTCATCAGATAAAACTAAGTTTTATTTATAAAAAAGAAGAGGCTCACCGAGGTTGTACGGTGCCGGCTAGGGGACGACGCTGGCGATCGACGGCGGTAAGGACGGGGATGATACTAATTAAAACCTACAAAATATACCATAATTTCAGCTCAAATTGATTATAAAAAAGTAAAACCCCTAACTTAGGAATTTCATCGAACACCTTGCTAGCACTAGAAAAATAGTACGAGTTAAAACTACCAAAGAGATGTGCTAAATTAGGAACGCCGGAAGAAAGGATGATATTGCTAACCCTTGGATAGATGAATGCCCTTAATCTTGTTAAAATGGTGGAGAAAAAATAGAGATTTATTGGAGTGTGAGAGGTGCAAAAATTTTGTGTGTGAGAGGAAGAAGAGAAAAATGAGATGAAGAGAAGAGCCGGCCAGGGGACGGGCTCGAGACTTGATGATAATATAGGGGGCACCCTTTGGTACCGGTTCGTGTTAAAAACCGGTACCAAAGGTCCTACCCGAGCCCCACCACGCGTCTGACAAATGGCCGAAGACCTTTCGTACCGGTTCCTAACACGAACCGGTACGAAAGCCCCTCACGAACCGGTGCCATTGCTCCTCGCCCGCCTGAGCCCCCGAACCGGTGCAGATTGCCCCATTGGCACCGGTTCGTAAGGGAACCGGTACCAATGGCTTAGATGGATGCCCCATTTTCCACTAGTGACTGGCCACTGTGCTACAGATTGATCATGCTTTGTCACGCTAGTGATCGATCCTCCAACGAACAAATTCGTGCACCTACGGTACTGACCTGTCGGCCGGGGTCTGTTCCACCGAGAGGGTTCATGAAATTAGTTGCAGCTATCTCCATCTGTTGGAGTTTGGACGGTGCATGTCTCTTTCGCCGGAGGTGATCAACTCATCGTGACTTCATGCATGCATGCATGTGTGATGTTTTCGACCAACCCGGTCCGTCGGTCGGTCGGAAAAGAATGAGTAGGCAGAACTCTAACCTTGCCAATTGCTCAACTTTAAAAATGTCCGACCGAATCGCGATGGTGACTTGCATATACAACGCGCACACGATCGAACGCATGCACCGCACGTACGATGAGAAAGCCAGAGCCGGTATATGTAAAGAGCATGGATTAGTTGAGCGTAGGCAGAGCTCTCTCTAGTCACATCGTTTTAGCTGATATCTAACGACGTCTACATCATGCTAATTAATAATATATGTAAAGAGCATGGAGTACCTTAAGTATATGCTTGCTGTATCAGCCGAAACAGACATGCGAAATACTCATTCGTCTCAATATAGTATTAGCTCCGCTCCAAAATATAATCCTTAAAAAAGTTAAATTAGTTAAAAAGATTTATATTTTGAAACAAAACAGAAGTAGGTTTCTTAAGACGATTCAACACAAATCAACAAGAGGTGGATCTCGAACATACGAAAGTGCACCTCCGACGAACAATATACTCGATCTGAAATCACTATTAGCTCGAAATGGGGACCGCCATGAATTAGTTAAAACAGTGGTCCATTAGAGTTTAAATCCTAGATTTGACATCTTGACGTTTCATAAAATGCTGAATATTCTTTCTGTAAGAGGCACCATTTTCGTCGACAACGAGGATGATTTCGTCAATCTTAGACCACTCGGATCAGTTTCTTAGACCCAATCTCTCGAAGGTGCTCATAGAGGTAGGGTGTGCATGCATTCATAGATGTGAGCGTATATACATATTTGTGAGCTACGTCGGCGTCTCGCAAGAAAAAACAATACTTTAGTTTACAAAAATATTAAAATTTATCCCAAATTCTTAAAAAATCTACATAGGCATATGTTTGAAATGTTGTAGTTTTTAGAGGAAAGGGCCACATCATACTTGTACAATTAGCAATCGAGGATGACAGAGCATTGCCCCCAAAACAACTTAAGTAGCAAAACGGAATAAGCGGCACCACCGTTCTGAGTAAGGCTTGTTAGTGTACTAGAGCTAGAATAACAAAACTAGAGCCATGGGCAGTTGCACCTAGGGTATATTCTTACATGGATGGGAAACTATAAGCCGAAAACCCCGTGAATGAAGGGACTCGAAACAGGGGTGCGAGGTAGCCATCAACTCGAGCTAACAACCTGACCTTCTCGCTAGTGATTTGAACAATCTTTTAAGAAATGGGCAATTTTAAAAACTGGCCAAAAACCGACCCGACACTCCAAAAACCGAACAAATTCCAACTATAGCCTTGTAGAACATTCGTAAAACCGGGAAAACCAAAAAAATACACCACTCGATCTGTTTACAACGGGCCGCGGCACAAAAACTCTCGCTCCTGAGCGACGCGTATTACCGCGCCAGTAGGCGATAAATAGGGATTGCCTATTTGCCTTCCGTGCGGCGAATTCAAATTTTGCTCTGATTCGAAGTTTGTTCAAATAGGGTTTGGCTTGGGGTTCACCACCGCCTCCCGTCCATGAAACACCATATCATTCAGCAGCCATGATTCGATCGACAGGATAGATCCACAGCACAAGCGCCAGCCTACCCTAGTCAGAGTCAGATCCCAAGCCAAATCGGCAGTCCACTATATCCATACGGCCATACCCCAAGGGCCAAACCCAAGCACGGCCAAAAAGCTGTACCCCGAGCGAGCCAACAAAAAAAACCAGAAAAGCTTAAATTCTTTCATCTCTCTCTCCTGTTCCTCCATCTCCGCCCAGTCGCGATCTCTCTCCCCCCTGAAGCTCCGCTGCCGAGCCTAGCCCAAACCCCGCCCACGCCTCGATCCCACCCCCGGCGACGCCAACGAGCTCTCTCTGCCCCTCGCTAGGTCGTCGGCGAGCCCCCATTGGCTGGCGCGCGCCTCACCGACCGACCGCGATGGGGCGGTGCTGATACGGCGGGCCCCGATGTCAGACACGTCCTCGGTTCTCGGCGGCGTCCGGGCCGGCCCGCCCGTCGAGCGCGACATCGAGCAGGTGCGTCCCCCCTCCCGCTCAATTCGCCCGACACCAGTTCTGTTCTCGTCTCTCGACCGCGCGTTCGCCGAGTAGTATGTTTTTTTCCTCGGGGTCTTCGCGACGCGTCGAGTTCCGTGCGGCTGGCTTCTTCTGTTCGTGCTAATTTGGGCTGCTAGCGGGTGCCACGGGAATGGCGGCGGAATTTCTGGCTGTGAAAAACCCTCTTTCTGTGCGGCGGAGTGGACCTGGGAGGGAATGGCGATTTTGTTTCGGCGGCGCTTGCTTGGTGGCGTCTGGTGTGATGTTTAGCTTGTAAGAGCTGTACTCTCATTTCCTACACTTTTTTTAGCGGGGAGTCGAGGCATCGAGGGGGTTCAGCTTCAGCTTCAGCTTCAGTGGACGATCGTGTTAGGACGGGGAATTTGTCGGTGGTGACTGACTGACCACGGGCACTTTGTGTGGTTATTATGTATAGTTACTATTACAGTTGCTCTCGTATTGTTGGACTTGGGTTGAAAGCATCTTCGAATGTATATTGTGTTGATCCTGCAATTTCTAACTCCTCTTGATTTTGAGATGGAACGTTCGACCAGATAACATTCAAATGGAAAGTAAAATGACCAACAAAGAAAGGGACTGTTCTCTGTTGCTGAGTCAAGAATTGTGTGGTTGAAAGACTGGTTATTTCTCTTATCCCAGACATCGGTTATTGGGATCCACGAGCACTTTGTGTGGTCATTTAGCTGCAGATGCTTGCACATTCACAGTGGTCATGTTGGACTTTGGTCGAAAGCTTCTTTGGATGTGTATATTTTTTTTGGTTCTGCAAGATTCTACGACGACCAACCGTTATAACATTCAAATGGAGAGTAAAATCAATAAAAATAAGAGGGACTGTTTTCTGTTTCTTAGTGAAAAACTGTCAATCTCAACAACTAGCAACCAGTCGTTCCTCTTATCTCAGACATCAGTCGTTGGGGTGTTCTATTTGCTCAACAGTCTGTTGGGTTATGCCTTGTGCGTTTTGTTCGTTCAGTTAACTTCTCTCCGGTAATTGAAGATCTTCCCTGAAGGTCATATACTCATGATATCAGCTTCTCAGGGTTACACGTTCAAGAGGGAACATGTACCCTTTTGTTGCTTCTGACAGCTCATGAGATTCAAACTAAGAATCCCGTTAAATTACTTGTGAAGGCTGTATTTGTTTTGAAGAACGCTTGCATGACATGGAAACTTCTCATGATTATGGCACTCTATTGTACTTTGCCACTTGGCATCTGAAAGTTGGATGTTCTCGATCAGTTTATTCTTTTTGTTTAATATTGAAATGCCAGAGGAGGACTGATACCACTGTTTTTCTGGTTGATTGGCTTTTGGCAGGCTATCACTGTTCTCAAGAAAGGAGCCTACTTACTGAAATATGGGCGTAGAGGGAAGCCAAAATTTTGTCCATTTAGGTTATCTAATGTGAGATTATTTCCACTCCCTAGCTTTGTATCTCTGAAGTCCTTCACGTTTGTCTCACTTGTATGGACTGTTCTTGGTTTCCACAGGACGAGTCCGCATTGATATGGTTTTCAGCGAAAGAGGAGAAACATCTAAAGTTGAGCCATGTGTCCAGGATAATGCCTGGCCAACGGACTGTAAGTTTATTTTCCTAACAATGAAATTTCTACAAGTTGACCCTATCAGCATTTGTACATTTCATGACAATTTTTTGATCAAGAGGCATTTGAAAATTCTCCTGGCTCGCTGTTGGTGTTTTCTTGCAAACTCTTTATGATGCACTTTTGTTCTGAAAAAAAAAGCAAACCTTTTAGCGAACTTCTGGCATATGGATGCAATCACAACTGGGGAGTGGGGACAAAAGCTTGCATCATGTTGTGTGTGTTATGTGGTAAACTGATTTGCACAGTTGAATAGCTTCTCCGGATGTTCTGCCACTAGACAAGTTAGGTTTCAGCTTTGATGAGAGTTAGGTTTCAGCTTTGATGAGTTAGGTTTCAGCTTTATCAAACTTTTGAGGTTGGACAATACTTGATGTTGCATTTGAATAAGTCTGATAAATGCTTCATTTTTTATTATTTGGTTCAATATATAATTTTTCCATGAATATAATACTTTCTATGTTGATCATTCTGCTGGGGAAAGTTATTTAGCATCTGCGTAAACTGCCTTATCATGGCATTGTTTCATTTTTGTGATGAGATACTCCCATCTTGGTCATAACTCATAATTATCCCCTTGTGTTGTAGTTGCCATGTAATTTTACTAACTGGACCTTCATTCTTTCAATTTTTGTGAAATCTAGGCAATATTTCAAAGGTATCCACGACCTGAGAAGGAATGTCAGTCATTTTCTCTTATTTCGCATGACAGGTCACTGGACATTGTAAGTTTGCAGTACACATTCCATGTTTATGTCTCTCCATTCTCTTTCTATTTTTTTTCTTTTGCTTCTCTGTTTACATAAGTGTCTGTCTATACATGGTAATATGATTTACACAATGGTGCCAGATATGTAAGGACAAAGATGAGGCGGAAGTGTGGTTTGCTGGGCTGAAAACTTTGATTTCACGTAGTCATCAAAGAAAATGGAGAACTGACTCGAGAAGTGATAGCGTTTCCTCTGCTGCAACTAGTCCAAGGACTTACACGCGACCGAGCTCTCCATTGAGCTCTCTTTTCAACAGAAATGACTATGTCAATAAGGTACTCCCTCCGTTCCAAATTAATTGACGCAGATTTGTCTAGAGTCGCATGTATCTAACTACTCTTCTTGCCTGAATAGGGGAATTCGAATGATCTTTTTTTAATGTACGAAATGATACTTTTCATCATGTTGGTAATACTTTATGAACATGAGTTCTGATAGATGTTTTACAACAGGATTTCAATGAAAACTACCGCCTTCGTAGTCCATATGGGAGTCCACCAAAGAATGGCTTGGAGAAGGCCTTTTCAGATGCTGTGTTATATGCAGCTCCTCCCAAGGGCTTCTTCCCATCAGATTCTAATACTGGATCAGTCCACTCTATGTCATCTGGACAATCAGATAACACAAATGGGCACTCGAGAGGCATCCCGATGGATGCTTTCCGGGTCAGTTATTCAAGTGTTGTTAGCTCATCAAGTCACGGTTCTGGCTATGACGATGGTGATGCTTTAGGTGATGTTTTAATATGGGGAAAAGGAATTGGGGAAGGAGTTCTTGGTGGTGGTAGCTCGAGGACTGGAAGCTCCTCAGGTGCAAAGATGGATTGTCTTGTACCTAAACCATTAGAGTTTGCTGTGCGACTTGATGTGCAGAACATATCTTGTGGAGGAAGGCATGCTGCACTTGTCAGTAAACAAGGCGAGATCTACTCCTGGGGCGAGGAATCTGGTGGGCGGCTTGGTCATGGTGTTGATTGTGATGTCGCACATCCAAAGCTCATTGATGCTCTAACTCATATGAACATTGAGCAGGTATCCTGCGGTGAATACCACACTTGTGCTGTTACACTATCTGGAGATTTGTATACATGGGGGGATGGCACCTTCAAATTTGGGCTTTTGGGCCATGGCAATGACGTCAGTCACTGGGTACCAAAAAAGCTGCATGGGCCATTGGAGGGTATACATGTATCATCAATTTCTTGTGGCCCTTGGCATACAGCCATAGTAACTTCCGCTGGGCAGCTGTTCACATTTGGAGATGGCTCTTTTGGAGTTCTAGGCCATGGAGACCGCGAGAGTCTCTCTGTCCCCAAGGAAGTGGAATCTCTCAAAGGGCTTCGGACGGTGCGGGCTGCTTGTGGTGTTTGGCACACTGCTGCAGTTGTAGAAGTAATGGTTGGGAATTCAAGTTCTAGCAATTGTTCATCTGGAAAGATATTTACGTGGGGCGATGGTGATAAAGGCCATTTAGGACATGGTGACAAGGAATCGAGGCTTGTCCCAACATGTGTTGCTTCTTTGGTGGAGCCCAATTTTTGCCAGGTTGCTTGTGGTCATTGCTTGACAGTGGCTCTTACAACATCAGGACATGTGTATACAATGGGGAGTGCTGGTTTTGGCCAACTTGGAAATCCACAAGCAGATGGTATGCTTCCTGTACGTGTTGAAGGGAAGCTCCACAAAAACTTTGTTGAGGAGATCTCTTGTGGTGCTTATCATGTGGCTGTTTTGACCTCTAGGACTGAGGTCTACACATGGGGTAAAGGTGCAAATGGTCGGTTAGGTCACGGGAATACTGATGATAAGAATACTCCTACATTGGTTGAAGCACTAAAAGATAAGCAAGTCAGGAGTGTTGTTTGTGGAACTAATTTCACTGCAGCAGTATGCATTCATAAATGGGTATCTGGAGTTGATCAGTCAATGTGCTCAGGATGCCGTCAGCCTTTTACCTTGAGGAGAAAACGTCATAATTGCTACAATTGTGCTCTGATATTTTGCCATTCCTGCAGCAGTAAAAAATGTCTGAGGGCTTCATTGGCACCAAATCCTAGCAAACCTTATCGTGTTTGTGATAGCTGCTACAGCAAACTGACCAAGCCACTCGAAACAGACATGTACGCTTCAGCTAAGCAGGGAGCTGTTGTTGTACAGGGATTTAGCAACACGGTTGAGGATGAGCTGGAAACAAGGTCAAACGCTAAACTATCAAGAATGTCTTCAATGGAATCGTATAAGAACATGGATAGTAGATATTCAAAGAAAAACAAGAAGTTTGATTTTAATAGCACCCGTGTTTCCCCCATTCCAAACAGCGGTTCACACTGGAGTGGACTCAACATTTCAAGATCCTTCAATCCTGTATTTGGGTCTTCAAAAAAGTTTCTCTCAGCATCTGTTCCTGGATCCAGAATCATTTCTAGGGCCACATCACCTGTTTCAAGAAGGTCGAGTCCTCCACGTTCTACAACACCAACACCTACTTTGGGGGGTCTAACTTCTGGAGGTGTCCTCAGTGGCGCCAAGCCAACAAATGATAGCCGGACTCAAGAAGTTCTAAATTTGAGGTCCCAGGTACACATTTTTCTGCATTTTCTCCGTTGTTGTCCAACCCAATGATCGGAAGTATTATATTAGCTTGTTACAGAGATCCGTCGATTTCTAGTGTTAACACGGAGCAGTTCTGTAACAGTAATATGATAGATATTACTCCTTCAACCATACCAGATAACTCAGTACTTACTAGCTACTGATCTGCTTAAATATGGAGGCAGTTCTAAGCACAACTTATGTACACTGCATGTTATCTCTTCAAGTACGATCATGCAAGTATCTTTCTTAGAAGTGATGATTTCTTTGCTGATATAGTAAAGCTCTTCACTGCCAGGTGGACAATCTTACTAGGAAGTCTCAACATCTCGAAGTTGAGTTGGAGAGAACTACCAAGCAATTGAAGGAAGCTGTTGCCATTGCAGGGGAGGAAACCGCAAAGTGCAACGCAGCGAAGGAAGTAATCAAGTCACTGACTGCACAAGTAAGATTGCCTATTCTGTTTGTATGCACAAAAATTATATACGTACAAGGCCATATAATCAATTTAACATTATTATTTATCTCATTCACGAGAATTTTATGTGCATGCTGAATCGATTCCTCTACTATTATGTATTATATTATGAATCTTATGGATGAGGGAAATATGTGCAACTGTGATCCATATCTAGCTCATATCTGATGTTGTGTATGCTCAGCCAAGACAAAACCGGAATTGAATGGTTTTGATATAGTGGAAAATCTAGTAATTTAGAACCAGTTAAAAGTCAAAATTTCACATTATCCAAGTCTCTATTAGCCTGCATTGGTAAACAAAAAGAAAGAGCTATTGTCACTCATGCCACATGTTCATGGCTGTTGTCTAAGTGTTGCCATATTCTCTTCCATAATAGTTGAAGGAGATGGCAGAGAGGTTACCTGGAGGAGCAGCCAAGAACGGGAAGTTACCACCCCTTTCTGGAATTTCTGTGCCAAGTGATGTACATGCCATGGTTGCTGAAAGTTTGGGCAGCCCAGTAAGTTCCGGAGAACAAGAACAAATTTCAGATGGTAGTAATGGATTGTTTGCTTCTAATGGACCAAGTTCTGTTAGGAACAAGGCAAGCCATCCAGAAATGACCAATAATGGGAGTATACCACAGGATTCAGAATCCCAAAATGAGGCTGAATGGGTAGAGCAAGATGAACCAGGTGTTTTTATTACTCTCACTGCTTTGCCTGGAGGGGCCAGAGACCTCAAGCGGGTTCGGTTCAGGTAAATGCCTTTGAATTCTATTTAAAAGGAAACTTGTATAGCTAGACTTGGACCTTTTCATCTTTGTCATCCATTCGTGTTGACTTGGTTCAGCATTCCAATATTCGCTTTTGTGGATGCAGCCGGAAGAGATTCAGTGAGACACAGGCAGCAAAATGGTGGCAGGGGAACAGAGCGAGGGTATATCTGAAGTACAATGTTCGCATGGTTGACTAGGACGCGATTGTATAGTGATGTTATGTCGGTTCACAAGAAAACATTTCCGCCCCACCACACGCTGTCTGAAATGGCACCAACCTCGTGCTGCATGTCGTTGAACTGCTTGATACAAGTGTGTTCACTGTGCTGTTTCTTAATCATAGTGTGTTCAGTGTGCTTCCTGATTTGGGTAGTGCATAGGTGCTGCCGCTGGAGGCGGAGAGAAGGGTAAGAGGAGGATCCTGGTGGGGAGGAATGTGCACACGGCGTGCTTTGCAGTGAAGGGTGCTGGTGGGGAGGAACATTCACTGTTCCATTCACCGTCTTGCGGTGAGTTTTGTTTTCCCCCGCATAAATTTGCATTCTTGTAATTGTGTTAGTACTCTCTTGGATGTTAAAGCAATGATGTAGTAGTACCACATGCATGGAGTTGTGTTTGTAGTTACTTCACTTGTGTTGTGGTCTGTTCGGAGGACCTTTTTTTGTCTGAAGTGTTCTATCATTTACTCATCAGTTGTAATATCTACTTTCTGGTTTCTGCATGGCTTTGGCCAATCGGTTTCATGTGGGGTCTCCTGTAAATTTTCCTACCCTGTTTCTCAATTAGAGATTGTTTTCTCATGATGCAATGTGTGATCTCCTGCTAATGCTAAAAAGTAACTTGCACCTTGCAACTGATCTTAACAATTGTCGCAATTTGCATCTCTGCTAAAGTATCATAAGTTATCTTACTTTATCAGATAGAGTGTTGTTGACATCCATCTTCACTGACATTCTTAACCGTTCAGATTGTTTTTGCATAGGTTGAACTTACTTAAGTCTTTACTTTGTGCAGATCTATGATATTTTCCAGCTTCTTCCATAAAAAGTTTAGGTTGCGGTGTTCTGTGCTACCATGCCTCCTGAAAATTTTCAGCTTTCGTGCTAACATGCCTCCTGAAGCCCTTGAGATAACCTGCAAGCCCGTGAGGATTCTTGTTAAGGAAGACGAGCTTACCCTTCAGTGTATCTAGCAATTCTATGTCAATGTGGAGAAGAGTTGAAGCTGGATTACCCTCTGTGGTCTGTACATACCTTGGCTATTACCCAGAGTGTCATCTTAGTGAACACCCAATGCAAGGTGGACAACAAGATGAGGGGAAGGGACCACAGTCTCTGCTACACACGGACACATGGGCCAGAACACCAGGGACATCAGGGAGTTCAGATCTGGGTCTTCTCGTGTGCTCGTCGCCACTGACCGGATGGCTTGTGGTATCGGTGTCCAGCAAGTCTACCGTCATCAACTACGACCTGCCGACTCAGCCTGAGAAACACCTCCATCGCACTGGCAGATTTTGGAGATAGGGAGTTGCCATCAGGTTTGTCACCCGCGGCATCGAGAGGACACTGTTCGACATCCAGAAGTTCCATGTGCAGCATTGCCACTGAGGATGCTCTCGGCCAATGTTGCTGATCCCCTCTAGATTATGATCATAGGAATGCAACAAGGGTTGGATAAGAGTTTAGACATCTCCAACTCTTCTCATTTTTGAAGAGTGGTAATATCTGGGTTTATTTGTATCGTGGTTAAGGATGGTTTCTTAGTTTTTTTTTTTTTTTTTTTTTTTTTTTGTATGCAATGTACAGAAATTTTTGTACTGCCTAGGCTGTTCTGTTTCCTGAGCTAGCTGGGATGGAGTTACACAACCTCTGTATTTCTGATATCTCAAAAACTATGTTCGCCTATATGCTGCAATTGGAAAAGTTATCCTCAAACATATTTTCTTACTCGTGTGATCATTTCAGATATCTGAAAACTTAAACAAATATAAGTTTAGGTGATCGTTTGGCTCAGAACAACATTTCTACATGTGCAAACAAAAATGAGCCTCGTCAGCAAATCAGAGAGGGTGTTTTTCTGAAGAATGTTTTAAATGTGACATGCTCAGTATCACAGAACATTGTTTTGCTGTCACTTGTATCTGTATTCAGTGCAGAGATCCGTGTGCATGCTTCATGTAACCAGATTTCCTTGGTTAAAATAATAATCAATAGTAGATTGCACCGCAAACATGCTTCATGTAACCAGATTTCCTTGGTTTAAATAATAATCAATAGTAGATTGCACCCCAAAAGGACATTCTGGCATCATAGCTCTCAGTGCATAATAATACAGAAAACTTCTCATAGCTCTCAGTGCATAATAATACAGAAACACTTCCAAGTGCCTGGTACGCGGAACTCCTACCAATTTTTAAAGAGGCCTCTCTGCCTATCCATCACAAATCACTTAGGTTTGATCTCTTCAAATTCACATGTTTCAGAAACGAGTAAATAAATTAGACATGAAAACTCTGGTCTGTCTTGTCTATTCCCTCAGAGAGCCGATGCTGACGGTCTTGTGGCGGCGGGGCTTGGGGCTGGTGGTTGCGGAACGTGAGCCAAACTCCACACTGGACGACAGTGGAGGCCACCCCTATTGCATTTGCGATCTGTCACGACAACACATTTACATAAGCAAAGCTGGATAAAAAAGAGGGACATACATCTGAACCATTCAAGCAAGCTAGCAAAGCAATTCAAGAATTGATGGACAAAAAAATACTTTGATGGTACGAAATAGATGAAAAATAATAATACATATACAGCACAACCATAGTGATAATTGTTATGGTCCCAGTTCAGCGGCAAAAGTAAAGATTCAGTTTTCCACCTCAAACTAAAATATAGCAGCAGTTGAATATTATGAGATGGTAATAATGAGCTGGACATACATATTTGAGAATATGAAACTACTTACAAGGAGGAAAAGGTCCATAGGGCTCAGCCTTGAGTACAATGTCCATATCGCCGCATTTGCAAGGAATCCCCATGCGAGCTCAAGACCGGCCACATCATATGTAGTGAACGCAGACACTTGCATTGCAAGTGAGTTGAGAATAAAAGCATTACATCAGAAAAATGCTTAGCAGTTTAACCAGTACTTACAACTTGGTTGAAGGTGGAGGTGTACATGAGAAAGGCTGTAATAGCTCGAATGACGCCATAGACATTGTCCCTAACGTTGGAGTTTTTCCCGTCCTTGAAGACCGTGAACTGGAGTATGAGCAGGGTGATGAGAAATGCAACCTGCACGATCCCCATCACCCATGCCACGGTCCTCCTCCAGCCAGTTGAGTAGAGGTAGTACCGGACACAGTTATAGATCTCGGCCAGCGCTGTGACGCCATTTACGCCGACCAACAACCAGTTCTCCTTGTTTGTCGCATAGAAAATGAATGCCACAACGTTTAGCCAGGTGAACTACAATGGAAATCACAAGAGATTCCCCACATTTTGATCACCCTTGATATTTGGAAATGTGAGGCAACTGAAAGTAATAAGTAAGCTAGTGAGTATTTTATATAACTAGCCAAAACACCTTTAGAATATATCGTATACATTATGATAATAGACACCAAGCAAGGAATGAACAGCTATCTGCTATGGCTTAGGCATTCAAATGCATCATGAAACTATATATGGCTCTTGCAAGTTTCCATCACAGCTTCAGAGTGAAAATATGTGCATTCCAGCCGTTCAAGAGATTAGCGAACACAATGAACAAAAAAGTATAGAAGTACCAATGAGGAAATTCTGACAATTCAGATCATAGTTGCAATCCAAGGTGCAGAAGGCACCAACTGTACTAAATCTCATCAGACAACAAATTTCCCGCATCAGAAGCCTGTATGTAACCCCTGCTAATCCCTACAGAAATGAAAAAATCCTACCCCAAAACCAAAGAAGACCTACACATTTTTCCAGAAGGGCAGTCACCTGCCATACTAGATTTGGATAACACGATAGTGGCAATTCAATTCACAACTAAAGCATTCTAGCATAACTAAAAATCAGAGATAATATTTTTTTCTTGAAACAACAATAATGGAAAAGAAAAAACCAAAAATAAAAACTTCTCGGGTTGCCTCCCATAAAGCGCTTTTTTAGAGCCATAAAGTTAGGCTTACTTACTTGCTTTAAGTGATATGGAAATCATGTGGTAACTTGAATCTTGGTGCTACCTTCTTCTTCCTTGTAAAGTTTTTCATACACTTCTTGTGTATGAATTGAAACTTCACATTCACTTCTTTTGAGTCAATGATTCCACCTGGAGTTCTTAAAAAGGGTCTTCCAATAATTATAGGACTAGAGCTATTGCTCCCCATGTCCATGACAATAAAATCAACAGGCACATAAGTCATATGTAATTCAACCATAAATCATATTGTTTACACAACATGTTCATTTGTTTTTTTCTTGTGAAATAAATCACGTGAGGTCTGTTATGTTTCCATGTATTTATAAAACAAAATAAAGTAAGAGTGTAATATTGTGTATGAACAAGGCATATTTTTATATCTTTCATCCTCGGCTGTACATGTTAAATTAGAAAAAAATTAGTTGCAAATCATGTGTAACTAGAGAATTGTAAGTGGAACAATCTTAGTTGCAGCCCATGTGTAACTGAAAAATCCCAGTTGGAATTCATGTGCAACCAGAGAAAATCTCAATTGCAACTCATATGCAACAATTTCTTTTTTCAGTTACAACTCATGTGCAATTGGAAAATCTCAGTTGCAAGTCATGTGCAATTAGGGAAATCTCAGTTATAACCCATATGTAACTGAAAAAAAAATTCAGTTGCAACTCACGTGGAGCTAAAACATTCTCAGTTGCAACTCATATGCAACTGAAAAGATCCCAGTTACAACATATATGCAACTGAAAAAAATAGTTGCAACCTATATGCAACTTCAAATCTCAATTGCAACTTATATGCAACACAATTACAACACAACTACAACTGGGATATCACACCATGCGTGACTGTGACACAATTACGCATGTAAAACTTAAAAAAAAAACTAAGATACAATATGAACATACAGAGCTAAAAATCACTAGCTAGAGAGGTACACTTTTGTACTCATAGACTGCTTGAACACGTTGCACTAGAGATAAACATTAAATCAGTGAGCAAGGGGCCGGGACCAAGAATGAATGCCCACACCACCTGAACGAATGGGACGATTCATGGCTAGTTGGAAAACTCATGGCCGGCCTGGCAAAGATAAGAAAACCCCACAACACACTTATCCGCGTACAGTGCTGCTGTGCCAAATTACGCTGCATCGGGGGAATGAGTCACCCGGGGGAATTTCTAGATTACGGATCTAACAACAAAGGAAACTAGATGATACCCCGCACGTTGCTGCGGAATTTAAAATATAGATTATATAAATTATTTTAAATTAACTATGCAATTAGACAGTATATTCATTGAAAAAACAGTTGGCAACGTGTCAACTACTATTATATTGATAATGCATTGATATGTCAATTAGAAAGTTTGTTTGATATACTGTCAAACGGTATAAATAATACATGAGATGACTAATATGTGGCAAATTATAAATTCTACCCCAGCTGCCATGGAGAGAAACGACTGAAATAACAGTCATATATATAATGTTTTAAGGAGATATTAGATGATGTAATGCAGCGGTTACTCTCCCATGAAGAACATGAATTGGCGAAAGGAAAACAATGGATGCCTTGATGCTGCTGGGTGAGTGGTATGTGAGTGGTACATAAAGAGATAAAGAGAAGAGCAATAAAGGAGGAGATGAAAGGCATTGTGGAGAAGATGATGGTGCATGATTTTGTTAGAAGAAAATTAATGACTTGATCTGAAAATTATGACGTGGTGCATGATGTGGGAGGCTAGCATGACACATGGCATGTTAGGATTGCTTAAGAAGCTTGGTGAGGTGGATAGCTTGCATGTTAAGAGAAATACTTTTAGTGGGTTGCTCAAATTTAGTTATTATAGATGACTGAGATTTATTAAATCTCAGGCGCCTGATTTTCAGCAAAACCGAATAAATAAAAAAACCGCCTTAAACTCGAGAACAACTGTTTTGTATAATCCATCTGCATAGAGGTGAAGAGTCGAGGATTTGAAGAGGCCTAAAAGGAAAACAAACGCTTGACATATGCTGTTTAAACATAGGACAGATGAAATACAGCCATGAAAAGAATCGTGAGACACCATCCGCTAGCCATGCCAATGGCGCCCACGACAATCCCGAGAGTGCGCGTCGAATTTCTCGGAGAATCGTAGATGAACCCGACGAGAATCAGGGAGGCAACATAGACGATGAAGGCTATCGCCAAGCCCAGGCACGAGATGAAAGTCATGGCAGGGTGCATGCGCTTTCCCGCCGCAGCCTTTACGTCCTTAGGGTTTCCGGCGATGCCATCAGCAGCGGAGCCGGGGTTCTCGACGTCTTGTGCAGCCATTGTTCGGAGGGAACACGTTGATCGATCTGCTTGATATGGATTGTGGTTGCGGCTAGGGCGCACGTACGGTAGGTGTATATATATGTATGGCACGCCATGAGGTCGACCGGCAAGGATTTGACCGCTCGTATTTTTTTTAGTTTTGGGCCCGGCCAGTATATCTAAACGGCCCGGCCAGTATATCCCGTGTGGTGTCCTGATTTTTTTTTGCTTTTTCCTGTTTTGCTTCTTTTTATTTTAAATTCTATCGATTTGGAATATTTTAAAATCTGAATATTTTTCAAAACTGAACTTTTTACCTGTTTTGTTTATTTTTCTGTTTCCAAATCTAAACATGTTTAAATTATGAATATTTCTTAAATTTGAATATTTTATAAAATTTGATTACTCTTAAATTAAAGTTAAACTTTTTTTCCAAATGCAAACATTTTCAAATCTAAATATTCCCTAATTTTGATATTTTTAACCCATGAGCAGATGGACCAGAGGAGAGGAACAACTTGCGCAAGCCGAAACATATAATTGTTGTGTTGAGTTTCACAGTGAACGGTCGATATTGCCCGGCATGCATCATGTCTGTGAAGGAGACGGGGCTGACGAACATGGTGCCGGGGCAGAGTGCGAGCCGAGCGGCTGCGGGTCTATAGCGCGGGCTGACGAACTTGGAGTCTATCTAGGATATTAACTATCTATGTTAACTTGATAGTAGCACATGCCTACTTTCGTAGCACTGCCGGCCACCCTTGGCAGGAATATTAGACATTGCCAAGGAAAATTATCACCGCTAGGTATAGGATGCTCTGACAACAACCAGTTTCTTACTTAGGGCATCTCCAGCGGGGACAAAAACTGCCCTCCAGCGGGGCGACGCAAAACGTCCCAGTGTCTGTCCTGACGCAAACGCGGACCAAATATGTGTCAGGAATGCGTCTCTGCGGATGCGTCCGCGCGTCCGTTTGTGTCCGGTTGTGCTGCATGCAACCCTCTCTCTCCTCCTTTAATCACGCATGCGCTTATTCCTAGCCACACAAATAGAATCTTTCCCTCTCTCTCCTCTCTAATCACGCATACGGTCAAATAAATGCGTCCATGCCGCTGGAGAAGGGGCAGACGCATGCGGACATGCGGACGTTTTTTCTGTCCGTGCCCGACGCAAACGAACATAAATATGCGTCGCCCCGCTGGAGATGCCCTTACAAAGAGAGAAGAACTTGAGGTCGAATATATAAGAGCATGTCTAGCAGGCCCCTTACTTTCCTACCTCGTAAAATGCGAGTATTTCGCTCCGTATAAAAAAAGTGCTCCTAGATAGACGTTCCGTCTAGCAGACCCCGTATTTCACCCCGTAAATTCGTAAATTTAAAACCCCGGGAAACTTGTTCATATTCATAGTTCATAGATAGTCGATCATACATACGGATCAACATATATACATACTGAATTGCGCGATCCTAAATGGATCGCGACTTCTAGTCGAAGAGGTCGACGATGTACGCGTCCGCCTCCGCCTCCCGCGCCTGCGCCTCCTTCACGGCGGCGATGGCCGCCGCCATCTCTTCTTGCTCCGCCCTCTTCTTGTCGGTGTCGTCCTTGAGGGACGCTTCTATCGCCTTCAAGAAGAGGGGGTCTTCCTCCTCCTCCTCCTCCTCGCCGGCGAGCGGAGCTCCTTCGCCGCTGGTGCTCCCGATGCGCGCGTCCCATGCCGCCTTCGCCCGGCGGTGGCGCTCCCACTTGGCGCGCCACTTGTCGAAGTCGGGGCCGCTCATCGGCTTGAGTGGCGGATCCTCCTTGTACCATAGCCCGCCCGGCATGAACTCACGGAGCTTCGGCGGGACGTACACGGCGCCAACGTACCTGCAGGCCGCACGGTTGCTCCCGGCGGCGGAACGCTTGCATTGGAGACGCCACGCCTGCTCGACGGTGTCCGGCGAGCGGGATCGCTTCGATCCGCTCGTCGGCGAGGCGGTACTGCGGCGGCGTGCGTCCATGCCGACCGGCGGTTGAAATGCGGAGCTCGGGTGGGCGGGATTTCTCGCCGGAGCTAACTGGGGAGGCGGCGGCGCACGTCGGAGCTAGGGTTGCGAGTGAGGGGTCCCCTCACTCGCACCTTCGCCCGGTATAAGTAGGGGGCGGCGGTGCGGATTTCCTGGGCCCCGTATTCCGCCGAAACGGGCCGGCCCGAATACGGGGCCTGCTAGATGGCCCAAACCGCGCCTGCCCCATATCCCGCCGGAATTTTACGAGGTGGGCGGGTTATAAGGGGCCTGTTAGACATGCTCTGACAATGGCCAATCAAACTATGCTGACCTATGGATCGGTATGGTAGAATGCACAAGTTCAAGAGGATAGACGTTCGCTGCGTAGATGTACGCGCTTCTTCTTGAGACACACAAATCAATAATAAATCTCCTTGAATACGAGTACAACTCTCATATATAAGATCTGTTTACAGGGGTCGAGCATGAGGCCTAGAAAACGAGAAGGCATGGCATATTTCTGTTTAAAGATAGGATATATGTTCGCATATGGCGAAGAAAATAGCCATCAGACAGCCTGCAGAAACAACACCAATGATCCCCACGGCGATCCCGGCAGCGCGCGTCGGATGGCTAGGAGAATCGTAGTTTGTACCGAAGAGAAACGCGGAGGCGATGTAAACGACGACGGCGATCGCCATGCCCAGCCCCGCAACGCAAGTCTTGCCAGGGTGCCTGCGAAACTGGGTGGGCAACTGGCAGGGCTTCGCCGCCGCAGACTTTGCGTCCTTGTTAGGGTTTCCGTCGGCGCCATCAGCGGAACCGGGGTTCTCGATGTCTTCTGCAGCCATTGCTCGGTCTGACCACGTTGATGTGGGGGCTCTGTTAGATATGGATTGTCGCTGCGGCTGCCGGCTAGGGCGCACGCAGAGTATGTATATATATGGCATGCAGGTCGGCCGGGAGTGATCTGTCGCTAGCCAGGGCCATTCAACTGATTTAGAGCTTTTGGGCTCTGTGTACTCAGCAGAAAGGCCCAGAGAATGCTTAACACAGAATCGGCCTACACATGATCATCTGCTGAGTTTCCAAGTGTACATGTGCAAGTAGCTACTTCCGTTCCTAAATGAAGAGGAAGTAGGTACTTCCGAATCGAAAAGTATCGAAGTCACGGAGAGCTGAATTGTTACGATTTTAATATTTTTTGCGGACATTTGCTTGTTTGTACTTGCAAGTCATCTTTGGTCCAAAGCAAGAGTGGGTAGAGCCATTGGTTTTTGTTCGAACAAAACAATAATAGTTAAAAGAAAGCAAAAGTGAGCATAGCGAGCGAGCGATGATTAGGTATTTGAAACTGCAATGAGAGTAAAATGTTCTCAGTAAGTTGCGGATTCACCACTAGCATAGAACCACCACCGGTCCTCCTATATTAGTATGTCTCCAGTCACCAGTGATTATGGATCTCCCCATGGTTATACTTTTAGTTCTACGGAGTAGTATCTCTGTTTTTTCCTCACTGATGGTAGTTGATGGGGTGTGGTGGGTTGCTCTTACTTCCATCCTCAAGCCACCAATCTACCTACAACGATGATTTCCACCAACTTTCGTAAGGGGGGCAAACAGTTGTGCGGTCGACTTCGCACAACATCGTTGAAGGAAACCACTACAACATGTTGGTACAGATGAAGACATCACAATCTTTATTTCAGTTCAGCATATATAGCTAGGGTTCCTCCATCTCCCATGAACAAATGTAACTACTTACACATGGAGGCAAATAACATCATCATGATTGTATGAATGGAGTACAACGGATCAAACAAGTACATATGTAAACTGTAAAGCCTCACTAGGGTTTGGGATCACAGTGAGATGAAAGAGAATGTCGATGGTGATGGTGAAGATGATGGATCCTAGATGTACGTGCTTCTTCTTGAGACACACAAATTAATAAGCTACATCGAGGTTCTTGGGCTACCTAACGACCACTACTGCCACCAGAACGAGCCACCGATGTGATGCAGCTGCTCCCCTACCGGAGTCAGCATGGTGTTGTTGGTGTTGTTGATGACAAACCAAAAGTCTTCATGCACGTGTCCCTAAGGACCAGAGCCAAAGTCAACGTAATTAAACTCTTCAATTGATCTGAATCTTTTGACACCAAAGTTGTAACTCATGTAGACCGAATGAGATCCACCACTCCATAAAAGTAGTGACCAGAAAAATCCCCACTCTCCTAATCCCCACCATCAAGATCACCGACGAACGAGGTGGACAAGGAGGCACGTATACCTTATTCTTGTCACATGCAACACTGGGATAGCCACCATAACGCTGTTGCTAGTTGACCAATCTCTAACTTTAGGGACACTACTGAAGCGCCGGTTAGGTCCGCACCCCCTCTCACCACTAGAGCGGTGACACGCGTGAAGCACATGTCCGTTGGGAACCCCAAGAGGAAGGTGTGATGCGCACAGCAGCAAGTTTTCCCTCAGTAAGAAACCAAGGTTATCGAACCAGTAGGAGTCAAGGAACACGTGAAGGTTGTTGGTGGAGGATTGTAGTGCGGCGCAACACCAGTGAAACCGGCGCCAACGTGGAACCTGCACAACACAATCAAGATACTTTGCCCCCAACGTAACAGTAAGGTTGTCAATCTCACCGGCTTGCTGAAAACAAAGGATTAAACGTATCGAGTGGAAGATGGTGTTTGTTTGCAAAGAACAGTAAGAACAATAATTGCGTAGAATGTATTCAGATGTAGTAGAATGGACCGGGGTCCACAGTTCACTAGTGGTGTCTCTCCAATAAGATAACTAACATGCTGGTGAACAAATTACAGGTGGGCAATTGACAAATCAAGATTCAATACATATCAACGATGATTACTATGTGATTTAATCAAGGCATTACGACAAAGTACATAGACAAAGCATTGATGTTTTATCCCTAGTAGCAACAGCACATCCACAACCTTAGAACTTTCTGTCACTGTTCCAGATTCAATGGAGGCATGAACCCACTATCGAGCATAAATACCCCTCTTGGAGTTACAAGTATCAACTTGGCCAGAGCCTCTACTAGCAACGGAGAGCATGCAAGAACATAAACAACACATATATGATAGATTGATAATCAACTTGACATAATATTCTATATTCATCGGATCCCGCCAAACACAACATGTAGCATTACAAATAGATGATCTTGATCATGTTAGGCAGCTCACAAGATCTAAACATGATAGCACAATAGGAGAAGACAACCATCTAGCTACCGCTATGGACCCATAGTCCAAGGATGAACTACTCACGCATCAATCCGGAGGCGGGCATGATGATGTAGAGCCCTCCGGTGATGATTCCCCTCCGGCAGGGTGCCGGAGGCGATCTCCTGAATCCCCCGAGATGGGATTGGGCGGCGGCATCTCGGAAGTATTTCCGTATCGTTGCTCTCGGTAATAGGGTTTTCGCGACGAGCCTTTAAGCAGGCGAAAGGGCAGCCTCGGAGGGCCGGGGGTGGCCCCCCCATAGGCCGGCGCGCCAAGGCCCAGGCCGCGCCGCCTTGTGGGTGGGGCCCCAGGGCCCCCCTCTGGTCCCTCTATGGCTCTCTGGAAGCTTCCGCGAAAAATAAGACCCTGGGCGTTGATTTCGTCCAATTCCGAGAATATTTCCTTTGTAAGATTTAAAAAAAAACAGCAGAAAACAAACTGGCGCTTCGGCATCTTGTTAATAGGTTAGTGCCGGAAAATGCATAATAATGATGTAAAGTATGTATAAAACATGTAAGTATTATCATAAAAGTAGCATGGAACATAACAAATTATAGATACGTTGGAGACGTATCAAGCATCCTCAAGCTTAGTTCCTACTCGTCCTCGAGTAGGTAAACGATAACAACAAATAATTTCTGAAGTGACATGCTACCAACATAATCTTGATCAACATTATTGTAAAACATATGAGATGAATGGAGTGATCTGAAGCAATAGATTGCTAACAAAGAGATAATGACTAAACAAATGAATCATATAGCAAAACTTTTCATGAATAGTACTTTCAAGACAAGTATCAACAAGACTTGCATAAGAGCTAACTCATAAAGCAATAGATTTAAAGTAGAAGGCATTGAAGCAACACAAAGGATGATTAAGTTTCAGCAATTGCTTTCAACTTGTAACATGTATATCTCATGGATAATTGTCAACATAGAGTAATATAACAAGTGCAATAAGTAAATATGTAAGAATCAATGAACACAGTTAACATAAGTGTTTGCTTCTAAGATAGAAGGAAGTACGTAAACTGACTCAACATAAAGTAAAAGAATGGCCCTTCGCAGAGGGAAGCATGGATTACTATTTTTGCGCTAGAGCTTTTATTTTGAAAACATAGAAACAATTTTGTCAACGGTAGTAATAATTCATATGTGTTATGCATAATACTTCCAACAAGTTTGATACGTCTCAAACGTATCTATAATTTCTGATGTTCCATGCTAGTTTTATGACAATACCTACATGTTTTATTCACACTTTATATCGTTTTGATGCGTTTTCCGGAACTAACCTATTGACCGAGTGCCGTTCCTGTTTTTGTTTTTGGTTTCAGAAATCCTAGTAAGGAAATATTCTCGAAATTGGACGAAATCAACGCCCAGTATCTTATAATTCCACGAAGCTTCCAGAACACCGAGAGCCACGATACGGAAAACCTTCCAGAGACGCCGCCACCGCCAATCCCATCTCGGGGATTCAGGAGATCGCCTGGCACCCTGCCGGAGAGGGGAATCATCACCGGAGGGCTCTACATCATCATGCCCGCATCCGGATTGATGCGTGAGTAGTTCATCCTTGGACTATGGGTCCATAGAGTAGCTAGATGGTTGTCTTCTCGCTTGTGCTATCATTGTTTAGATCTTGTGAGCTGCCTAACATGATCAAGATCATCTATTTGTAATGCTACATGTTGTGTTTGGTGGGATCCGATGAATCTAGAATACTATGTCAAGTTGATTATCAATCTATCATATATGTGTTGTTTATGTTCTTGCATGCTCTCCGTTGCTAGTAGAGGCTCTGGCCAAGTTGATACTTGTAACTCCAAGAGGGAGTATTTATGCTCGATAGTGGGTTCATGCCTCCATTTAATCTGGGACAGTGACATAAAGTTCTAAGGTTGTGGATGTGCTGTTGCTACTAGGGATAAAACATCAATGCTTTGTCTAAGGATATTTGTGTTGATTACATTACGCACCATACTTAATGCAATCTGTTGTTTACAACTTAATACTGGAGGGGGTGCAGATGCTAACCCGAAGGTGGATTATTTAGGCATAGATGCATGTTGGATAGCGGTCTATGTACTTTGTCGTAATGCCCTGATTAAATCTCATAGTAATCATCATTGATATGTATTGAATCTTTATTTGTCAATTGCCCACCTGTAATTTGTTCACCCAGCATGCTAGTTATCTTATTGGAGAGACACCACTAGTGAACTGTGGACCCCGGTCCATTCTTTTACATCTTAATACAATCTATTGCAATCATTGTTCTTACTGTTCTTTGCAAACAAACACCATCTTCCACTCGATACGTTTAATCCTTTGTTTTCAGCAAGCCGGTGAGATTGACAACCTCACTGTTACGTTGGGGCAAATTATCTTGATTGTGTTGTGTAGGTTCCACGTTGGCGCCGGTTTCACTGGTGTTGCGCCGCACTACACTCCTCCACCAACAACCTTCACGTGCTTCTTGGCTCCTACTGGTTCGATAACCTTGGTTTCATACTGAGGGAAACTTGCTTCTATACGCATTATACCTTCCACTTGGGGTTCCCAACGGACGTGTGCTGATCAAGCTAAATTTCCGGCGCCGTTGCCGGGAGATCAAGACACGCTGCAAGGGGAGTCTCCACATCCAATCTCTTTACTTTGTTTTTGTCTTGCTTTACTTTACTTTATTTACAGTCTTGTTTGCTTTATATCAAAAACACACAAAAAAATTTAGTTGCTTTACTTTCTGTCTTATTTACTTGCTCTATATCAAAACACAAAAAAATTAGTTACTTGTTTTTACTTTATTCTATTTGCTTAGTTTACTTTTACTAATGTTAAATGAGTACTCCTGAGAACACTAAGTTGTGTGACTTCACTAGTTAGGCCTAATGGAAAACAACAAAAAAATTAGAGATCTTTATGAACTTTATGTTGAATTAGGACATGATGTGTTTGAAGAGAGAATTAAAAAACCTATGGAACTTTATATGCATGATTATGGCAATGTTATTAGTATGAATGCTTTGAACACTATTATTGCTAATGCTATGGAAGAATTTAAGCTTGGGGAAGCTGGTTGTGATATTTTTAGTCCCCCAAGCATGGAGGAGAAAATTTACTTTGATGATACTTTACCTCCTATATATGATGTTTGCAATGATGAATATGATATTTTCAGTCCACCTACTATTGAGGAGAAAGTTAATTATGATTACAATATGCCTCCTAGATATGATGATTATGGTGAGAATAATAATGATAGCTATTTTATTGAATTTGCTCCCACTACAACTAATAAAATTGATTATGCTTATGTGGAGAGTAAAAAATTTATGCATGTAGCTCATGACAAGAATGCTTTATGTGATAGTTATATTGTTGAGTTTGTTCATGATGCTACTGAAAGTTATTATGAGAGAGGGAAACATGGTTATATGCATCTTAATAATATTAAGTTTCCCCTCTTTATGTTGAGAATCTTGAAATTACTCGTGTTTTATCTTTCTATGCTTGTCACATTGTTCTTCATGAATTTATTTGTGTACAAGACTCCTTTTCATAGGAAGTGGGTTAGGCTTAAATGTGTTTTGAATTTTCTTCTTGATGCTCTCTTTTGCTTCAACTCTTATTTCTTGCGAGAGTATCATTGAAATTACTGAGCCCATCTTAATGGCTATAAAGAAAGCACTTCTTGGGAGATAACCCATGTGTTTATTTTACTACAGAAATTTTTGTTTTGTTGTGTATTGGAAGTTGTTACTACTGTAGCAACCTCTCCTTATCATGTTTTTTTGTGCCAAGTAAAGTCTCTATGGTAAAGTTGATGCTAGATTTGGATTGCTGCGCAGAAACAGAATTGTGTCTGTCACGAATTTGCGCAGAACTCTCGTAAAAAAATCAAAAAATCTTCCAATTTACGTGTGTGATCCTCAGATATGTACGCAACTTTCATTAGTTTTGAGTTTTTCCATTTGAGCAAGTTAAGTGCCTCTCTAAAATTCGTCTTTACGGACTGTTCTGTTTTGACAGATTCTGTCTTTTATTTCGCATTGCCGCTTTTGCTATATTGAATGAGTTTCTTTGTTCCATTAACTTTCAGAAGCTTTGTGCAATGTCCAGAAGTGTTAAGAATGATTGTGTCACCTCTGAACATGTGAATTTTTGATTATGCACTAACCCTCTAATGAGTTTCCTTAAAGTTTGGTGTGGAGGAAGTTTTCAAGTGTCAAGAGAAGAGGATGATATACTATGATCAAGAAGAGTGAAAAGTCTAAGCTTGGGGATGCCCCCGTGGTTCATCCTTGCATATTTTAAGAAGACTCAAGCATCTAATCTTGGGGATGCCCAAGGCATCCTCTTCTTCATCGAAAACTTATCCACTTCTAGTGAAACTATATTTTTATTCCATCACATCTTATGTACTTTACTTGGAGCGTCTGTGCTTTTTATTTTCGTTTTGTTATTTTCATTCTCTGAATAAATTCATCCTTGTGTGGGAGAGAGACACTCCGCTTTTTCATATGAACACTAGTGTTCTTCATTCTTACTTTTAATGTTCAAGGGCGAAAGTTGATCGCTTCACTTGTTGCTATTTGGTTGGAATCAGAAAATGCTTCATATGGTCTTGAATAATTTGATACTTGGCAATTGTTTTGAGCTCTCATAAATCATGTTTAAGCTCTTGCATCATGTAGTTAAATCTAGTAGTGGAGAACTACTGTAGAGCTGTATGAAATTTGGTTTGCATGATTGGTCTCTCTAAGGTCTAGATATTTTCTGGTAAAAGTGTTTGAGCAACAAGGAAGACAGTGTAGAGTCTTATAATGTTTGCAATATGTTCTTATGTAAGTTTTGCTGTACCGGTTTATACTTGTGTTTGCTTCAAACAACCTTGCTAGCCAAAGCCTTGTACTGAGAGGAAATGCTTCTCGTGCATCCAAAACCTTGAGCCAAAACCTATGCCATTTGTGTCCACCATATCTACCTACTATGTGGTATTTCCTGCCATTCCAAGTAAATACTTCATGTGCTACCTTTAAACAATTCAAAAGCTATTATCTCTTATTTGTGTCAATGTTTTATAGCTCATGAGGAAGTATGTGGTGTTTTATCTTTCGATCTTGTCATTTACTTCTGACTTTCACAATGGACTAGTGGCTCATCCGCTTATCCAATAATTTTGCAAAAAGAGCTGGCAATGGGGTTCCCAGCCCCAATTAATTAACTTGCATTAATAATTATCTTCACATGTTTTGCCCTTATCTATCAGTAAGCAACTTAAATTTGCAAATAGACACTCCTCCATTGTATGTGAATGTTGGAAGGCACCCGAGGATTCGGTGAGCCATGGCTTGTGTAAGCAAAAGGTTGGGAGGAGTGTCATCTAATAAATAAAACTAAAGTACATGTGTAAACAAAAGAGAAGAGGGATGATCTACCTTGCTGGTAGAGATAACGTCCTTCATGGGAGCCGCTCTTGAAAGTCTGGTTGATAAGGTAGTTAGAGTACCCATTACCATTCGTTGACAACAACAAACACCTCTCAAAATTTTACTTTTATGCTCTCTATATGATTTCAAAACTTGAAAAGCTCTAGCACATGATTTAATCCTGCTTCCCTCTGCGAAGGGCCTATCTTTTACTTTATTGTTGAGTCAGTTTACCCATTTCCTTCCATCTTAGAAGCAAACACTTGTGTCAACTGTGCATTGATTCTTACATACTTGCTTATTGCATTCATCATATTACTTTGTGTTGACAATTATCCATGAGATATGCATGTTGAAAGTAGAAAGCAACTGCTGAAACTTATATCTTCCTTTGTGTTGCTTCGATGCCTTTACTTTGAAGTTATTGCTTTATGAGTTAACTCTTATGCAAGACTTTTTGATGCTTGTCTTGAAAGTATTATTCATGAAAAGTTTTGCTATATGTTATCTATTTGTTAGCAAACTATAGATCATTGCTTTGAATCACTTCATTCATGTCATATGCTTTACAATAATGTTGATCAAGATTGTGTTGGTAGCATGTCACTTCAGAAATTATTGTTGTTATCGTTTACCTACTCGAGGGCGAGTAGGAACTAAGCTTGGGGATGCTTGATACGTCTCAAACGTATCTATAATTTCGATGTTCCATGCTAGTTTTATGACAATACCTACATGTTTTGTTCACACTTTATATCGTTTTAATGCGTTTTAACTAACCTATTGACGAGATGCCGAAGTGCCCCTCGTTTTCTGCTGTTTTTGGTTTCGAAATCCTAGTAAGGAAATATTCTAATTGGACGAAATCAACACCCAAGATCTTATAATTCCACGAAGCTTCCACACGCGAGCCACGATAAAACCTTCCAGAGACGCCGCCGCCAATCCCATCTCTGGGGATTCAGGAGATCGCCTCCGGCACCGCCGGAGAGGGGAATCATCACCGGAGGGCTCTACATCATCATGCCCGCCTCCGGATTGATGCGTGAGTAGTTCATCCTTGGACTATGGGTCCATAGCAGTAGCTAGATGGTTGTCTTCTCCGCTTGTGCTATCATTGTTTAGATCTTGTGAGCTGCCTAACATGATCAAGATCATCTATTTGTAATGCTACATGTTGTGTTTGGTGGGATCCGATGAATCTAGAATACTACGTCAAGTTGATTATCAATCCATCATATATGTGTTGTTTATGTTCTTGCATGCTCTCCGTTGCTAGTAGAGGCTCTGGCCAAGTTGATACTTGTAACTCCAAGAGGGAGTATTTATGCTCGATAGTGGGTTCATGCCTCCATTTAATCTGGGACAGTGACAGAAAGTTCTAAGGTTGTGGATGTGTTGTTGCTACTAGATAAAACATCAATGCTTTGTCTAAGGATATTTGTGTTGATTACATTACGCACCATACTTAATGCAGTTATCTGTTGTTTACAACTTAATACTGGAGGGGTGCGGATGCTAACCCGAAGGTGGATTATTTAGGCATAGATGCATGCTGGATAGAGGTCTATGTACTTTGTCGTAATGCCCTGATTAAATCTCATAGTAATCATCATTGATATGTATTGAATATTTATTTGTCAATTGCCCACCCGTAATTTGTTCACCAAGATGCTAGTTATCTTATTAGAGAGACACCACTAGTGAACTGTGGACCCCGGTCCATTCTTTTACATCTGAATACACCCTCAATCATTGTTCTTACTGTTCTTTGCAAACAAACACCATCTTCCACTCGATACGTTTAATCATTTGTTTTCAGCAAGCCGGTGAGATTGACAACCTCACTGTTACGTTGGGGCAAAGTATCTTGATTGTGTTGTGCAGGTTCCACGTTGGCGCCGGTTTCACTGTTGCGCCGCACTACACTCCTCCACCAACAACCTTCACGTGCTTCTTGGCTCCTACTGGTTCGATAACCTTGGTTTCATACTGAGGGAAACTTGCTTCTATACGCATCATACCTTCCACTTGGGGTTTCCAACGGACGTGTGCTTCGCGCGTATCAAAGTTGCAAGCCTCATGCATAGAATACCAATAGTGCCCGCACCTTGTCCTAATTATCTTGGATTTACATGGATTATCATTGCATAACATATGTTTCAACCAAGTGTCACAAAGGGGTACCTCTATGCCGCCTGTACAAAGGTCCAAGGAGATCAATCGCATTTGATTTCTCGTTTTTAATAGATCTCAACTTAGGACATCCATACCGGGACAACATAGACAACGATAATGGACTCCTCTTTAATGCATAAGCATTCAACAACAGATAATATTCTCATAAGAGAGTGAGGATGAATGTCCAAACTGAAAACTTCCACCATGATACATGGCTTTGGTTAGCGCCCAATGTTCTTCTCTAACATATGCATACTCAAACCATTTGATCATGATAAATCACCCTTACTTCAGACAAGACGAACATGCATAGCATCTCACATGATATCCAACAAAGGTAAAAAGTTGATGGCGTCCCAGAAACATGGTTACCGCTCAACAAGCAACTTATAAGAACTAAGACACATAGCTACATATTCATCACCACAATAGTTTTTAAGCTATTTTCCCATGAGCTATATATTGCAAAGATAAAGGAATGAAATATTAAAGGTAGCACTCAAGTAATTTACTTTGGAATGGCAGAAAAATACCACATAGTAGGTAGATATGGTGGACACAAATGGCATGGGTTTTGGTTCAAGGTGTTTGGATGCACGAGAAGCATTTCCTCTCAGTACAAGGCTTTGGCTAGCAGGGTTATTTGAAGCAAACAAAAGTATGAACAGGTACCGCAAAACTTACACAAGAACATATTGCAAGCATTATAAGACTCTACACTGTCTTCCTTGTTGTTCAAACACTTCACCAGAAAATATCTAGACCTTAGAGAGATCAATCATGCAAACCAAATTTCAACAAGCTCTATGGTAGTTCTCCACTAATAGATTAAACTACATGATGCAAGAGCTTAAACATGATCTATTGGAGCTCAAAACAATTGCCAAGTATCAAGTTATTCAAAACCATATGAAGCATTTTCTGATTCCAACCAAATAGCAATCAACGAAGCAATTTTCAGCCTTCGCCATTAAAGCATAACTGAGAACACAAGTGTTCAAATGAAAAAGCGGAGCGTAATATCTCCAATATAAGGATGGTGGGATCCAACTTTATTCAAACCAAAACAAAAATAAAAACAAACAGATGCTCCAAGTAAAGAACATAAGATGTGATGGAATAAAAATATAGTTTCACTAGAAGTGACCTGATAAGTTGTCGATGAAGAAGGGGATGCCTTAAATCCCCAAGCTTAGATGCTTGAGTATTCTTAAAATATGCAGGGATGAACCACCGGGGCATCCCCAAGCTTAGACTTTTCACTCTTCTTGATCATATTGTATCATCCTCTTCTCTTGACCCTTGAAAACTTCCTCCACACCAAACTTAAAGCAAACTCATTAGAGGGTTAGTCCATAATAAAAAATTCATATATTCAGAGGTGACATAATCATTCATAACACTTTTGGACATTGCCCAAAGCCACTGAAAGTTAATGGAACAAAGAAACCCATTCAACATAGCAAAAGAGACAATGCGAAATAAAAGGCAGAATCTGTCAAAAAAGAACAGTCCGTAAAGACAAATTTTCCAGAGGCACATAACTTGCTCAAACGGAAAAACTCAAAACTAATGAAAGTTGCGTACATACATGAGGATCACGCACGTAAATTGGCAGATTTTTTTGATTTTTCTACAGAGAGATCTACGCAAATTCGTGACAGACAGCAATTCTGTTTCTGCGCAGCAATCCAAATCTAGCATCAACTTTACCATAGAGACTTTACTTGGCACAAAAACATGATAAGGAGAGGTTGCTACAGTAGTAACAACTTCTAAGAATCAACAATACAGTAATAAAATAAAAACATGGGTTATCTCCCAAGAAGTGCTTTTCTTTAACGCCTTTCAGCTAGGCGCAGAAAGTGCAAATCAAGTATTATCTAGAGAAGAAGCATCAACATCATTACCCGGGAGTTGGGAGTTTTCTCAACAATGCATTGTATCTGGTCTATATAAGTAACTCCTCTTTCATTGCTCTTAGGCTTACTATTTTCATCAAACAAATTTTCAGAACAAGCCAAGCATAGTTATTTTCTAAAGCTTCATGCATCCCTAGGAGCTTACTAGGTATTGGTACTTTAATCTCCCCCTCACCATTGACATTATTAGTGTACTTTAATCTATCCATGTCCTTCTTTTCAAGTGTTTTTGCAAAATCAGTATAAAAGCCAAGCCTCTTATGCTTAATAAAAACTTTTCTAGCTTCTTTAGCTATATCACCAAATTCTCTAAGAAGGACCTCTAAAACAAAATCTCTCTTTTCCACCATCTCCATATCAGAGAGTGTTAGAAACATGTGCTGCATTATTGGATTAAGATTAACAAATCTAGCCTCCAACATGTGTACTAAGGAAGCAGTAGCAATTTCATATTCAGGAGCAAATTCTACCAAGGATCTATCTACAAAATCGTCAACCGTACTAACATGAGTGAAAAATTCTTCTATATTATCTCTTCCAATGATAGACCCTTACCCTACTGGTATATCTTTCACAGTGAACTTAGGAGGAAGCATGATGAAATAAACAAAAGGTAAATAAAGTAAATGCAAGTAACTAATTTTTTTGTATTTTTGATATAGAGCAAGTAAATAAGACAGAAAGTAAAGCAACTAATTTTTTTGTGTTTTTGATAAAAAGCAAACAAGACAGTAAATAAAATAAAGTAAAGCAAGACAAAAACAAAGTAAAGAGATTGGATGTGGAGACTCTGTAGCGTGTCTTGATCTCCCAAACTGCGGCGCAGAATCAGTCTTGACACGCGTGAAGCACACGTCCGTTGGGAACCCCAAGAGGAAGGTGTGATGCGCACAAGCAAGTTTTTCCTCGAAGAAACCAAGGTTATCGAACCAGTAGGAGTCAAGGAACACGTGAAGGTTGTTGGTGGAGGAGTGTAGTGCGGCAACACCAGTGAAACCGGCGCCAACGTGGAACCTACACAACACAATCAAGATACTTTGCCCCAACGTAACAGTGAGGTTGTCAATCTCACCGGCTTGCTGAAAACAAAGAATTAAACATATAGTGTGGAAGATGATGTTTGTTTGCAAAGAACAAGAGAGAACAATGATTGCAATAGATTGTATTCAGATGTAAAAGAATGGACCGGTCCACAGTTCACTAGTGGTGTCTCTCCAATAAGATAAATAACATGCTGAACAAATTACAGGTGGGCAATTGACAAATAAAGATTCAATGCATATCATGATGATCACTATGAGATTTAATCGGGCATTACGACAAAGAACATAGACCGCCATCCAAATGCATCTATGCCTAAATAGTCCACCTTCGGGTTAGCATCCGCACCCGATACGTCTCCAACGTATCGATAATTTCTTATGTTCCATGCTACTTTATTGATGATACATACATGTTTTATGCACATTATATGTCATATTTATGCATTTTCTGAACTAACCTATTAACAAGATGCCGAAGAGCCAGTTGCTGTTTTCTTTGGTTTCCTAATCCTAGTAAGGAAATATTCTCGGAATTGGACGAAATCAACGCCCAGGGTCCTATTTTTGCACGAGCTTCACCAAGAGGGAAGGAAGTGGGGCCACGAGGCGTCACCATAGGGCGGCGCGGCCCAGGCCCCGGCCGCGCCGACCTATGGTGTGGGGCCCTCGTGTGGCCCCCACGTTGCCCTTTCGCCTACTTAAAGCCTCCGTCGCGAAACCCCACGAGAGCCACGATACGGAAAACCTTCCAGACGTCGCCGCCGCGAATCCCATCTCGGGGATTCAGGAGATCGCCTTCCACCCTGCCGGAGAGGATTCATCTCCTGAGGACTCTACACCGCCATGGTCTCCTCCGGAGTGATGAGTAGTTCACCCCGACCATGGGTCCATAGCAGTAGCTAGATGGTCGTCTTCTCCTTGTTGTGCTTCATTGTTGGATCTTGTGAGCTGCCTAACATGATCAAGATCATCTATCTGTAATACTATATGTTGTGTTTGTCGATCCGATGGATAGAGAATACTATGATTATGGTGATTATCAATCTATTGTTTATGTGTTGTTTATGATCTTGCATGCTCTCCGTTATTAGTAGAGGCTCTGGCCAAGTTTTTGCTCTTAACTCCAAGAGGGAGTATTTATGCTCGATAGTGGGTTCATGCCTCCATTAAATCTGGGACAAGGACAGAAGTTTGTGGATGTGTTGTTGCCACTAGGGATAAAACATTGATTCTATGTCTAAGGATGTAGTTATCGATTACATTACGCACCATACTTAATGCAATTGTCTGTTGCTTAGCAACTTAATACCGAATGAGGTTCGGATGATAACCGAAGGTGGACTTTTTAGGCATAGATGCATGGATGGCGGTCTATGTACTTTGTCGTAATGCCCAATTAAATCTCACTATATTTATCATATCATGTATATGCATTGTTATGCCTTTCTCTATTTGTCAATTGCCCGACCGTAATTTGTTCACCCAACATGCTTTTATCTTATGGGAGAGACACCTCTAGTGAACTGTGGACCCCGGTCCTATTCTTTACATAGCATACAATCTACTGCAATTGTGTTTTACTATTTTCTTTGCAAACATCTTCCACTCGATACGCTTAATCCTTTGTTACAGCAAGCAGGTGAGATTGACAACCTCACTGTTTCGTTGGGACAAAGTACTTGGGTTGTGTTGTGCAGGTTCCACGTTGGCGCCGAACCTCTGTTGTTGCGCCGCATCACATTTCGCCACCATCAACCTTCAACGTGCTTCTTGGCTCCTACTGTTCGATTAAACCTTGGTTTCTTTCTGAGGGAAAACTTGCTACTGTGCGCATCATACCTTCCTCTTGGGGTTCCCAACGAACGTGTGAGTTACACGCCATCAAGCTCTTTTTCTCGGCGCCGTTGCCGGGGAGATCAAGACACGCTGCAAGGGGTCTCCACTTCTCAATCTCTTTACTTTGTTTTTGTCTTGCTTTATTTTATTTACTACTTTGTTTGCTGCACCTAAACAAAACAAAAAAAAATAGTTGCTAGTTTTACTTTATTTACTGTCTTGCTCTCCATATCAAAAAACACAAAAAAATTAGTTACTTGCATTTACTTTATCTAGTTTGTTTTATTTACTGTTGCTAAAATGAATACCCCTGAAAATACTAAGTTGTGTGACTTCACAAATGCAAATAATAATGATTTCCTATGCACACCTATTGCTCCCACCTGCTACTACAGCAGAATTCTTTGAAATTAAACCTGCTTTACTAAATCTTGTCATGAGAGATCAATTTTCTGGTGTTAGTTCCGATGATGCTGCTGCCCATCTCAATAATTTTGTTGAACTTTGTGAAATGCAAAAGTATAAGGATGTAGATGGTGATATTATTAAATTGAAAGTGTTTCCTTTCTCATTAAGAGGAAGAGCTAAAGATTGGTTGCTATCTTTGCCTAAGAATAGTATTGATTCATGGACTAAATGCAAGGATGCTTTTATTGGTAGATATTATCCTCCCGCTAAAATTATATCTTTGAGAAGTAGCATAATGAATTTTAAGCAATTAGATACTGAACATGTTGCTCAAGCATGGGAGAGAATGAAAACTTTGGTAAAGAATTGCCCAACCCATGGACTGACTACTTGGATGATCATCCAAACCTTCTATGCAGACTAAATTTTTCTTCGCGGAATTTATTGGATTCAGCTGCTGGAGGTACCTTTATGTCCATCACATTGGGGGTGGCTACAAAACTCCTTGATGATATGATGATAAATTACTCTGAATGGCACACGGAAAGAGCTCCACAAGGTAAGAAGGTAAATTCTGTTGAAGAAACCTCTTCCTTGAGTGATAAGATTGATGTGATTATGTCTATGCTTGTGAATGGTAGATCTAATGTTGATCCAAATAATGTTCCTTTAGCTTCATTGGTTTCTCAAGAAGAAAATGTTGATGTGAATTTCATTAAAAACAATAATTTCAACAATAATGCTTATAGGAACAACTCTGGTAATAACTATAGGCCATATCCTTCTGCTAATGGTAATGGTTATGGGAATTCTTACAATAATAATAGGAGTGTACCCTCTGGTCTTGAAGCCATGCTTAAAGAATTTATTAGTACACAACCTGCTTTTAACAAATCTGGAGGAAAAGCTTGATAAAATTGATACTATTGCTTCTAGAGTTGATAGACTTGCCTCTGATGTTAATCTTCTAAAATTGAAAGTTATGCCTAATAATGATATTGATAATAAGATTACTACTATAGAAAATGCCATCCAAGTTAGAATTAATGAGAATATAAGATTAATGGCTGAACTGCGTGCTAGGTGGGATAGAGAAGAAAATGAAAAACTAGCTAAAGAGAATAATGTAGCTAAAGTTTGGACTATTACCACCACTAGTAATGCTAATTCTCCACATGTTGCTGCACCTCCTACTATCAATGGTAATATAATTGGTGTTGGCAATATTTCTACTCCTAGTGCAAAGCGTACAAAACTGCCTGAAATTGCTAAAACTGCTGAAACTGCTTGTGATAAAACTGCTGAAATTTTTTCCAACCTTGGGAACAATGATCCCATTGCTGTAGCTCATAATGATTTAGATTTTGATGATTGCCACATCTCTGAAGTTATAAAGTTCTTACAAAAACTTGCTAAAAGTCCTAATGCTAGTGCTATAAATTTAGCCTTTACAAAACATATTACAAATGCTCTCATAAAAGCTAGAGAAGAGAAACTAAAACTTGAAACTTCTATTCCTAGAAAGTTAGAAGATGGTTGGGAGCCCATCATTAAAATGAAATTCAATGACTTTGAATGTAATGCTTTATGTGATCTTGGTGCAAGTATTTCTTATGCCTAAAAAGATTTATGATATGCTTGACTTGCCACCATTGAAGAATTGTTATTTGGATGTTAATCTTGCCGATAATGTTAAAAAGAAACTTTGGGGAGGATTGATAATGTGCGCATTACGGTAACAATAACCTTGTCCCCGTTGATTTTGTTGTCTTGGATATCGAATGCAATGCATCTTGTCCTATTGTGATGGGAAGACCTTTTCTTCGAACCGTTGGTGCTGTTATTGATATGAGGGAAGGTAATATTAAATATCAATTTCCTCTCAAGAAAGGAATGGAACACTTTCCTAGAAAGAGAATGAAGTTGCCTTTTGATTCTATTATTAGAACAAGTTATGATGTTGATGCTTCTCTCTCGATGTTACTTGATTTGCACTTTCTAGCTGAAAGGCGTTAAAGAAAAGCGCTTATGGGAGACAACCCATGTTTTTACTACAGCAATTTTTTGTTTTGTTGAGTCTTGGAAGTTGTTTACTACTGTAGCAACCTCTCCTTATCATGTTTTTGTGCCAAGTAAAGTTTCTATGTCAAAGTTGATGTTATATTTGGGATCGCTGCGCAGAAACAGCATTGCTGTCTGTCACGAATCTGGGCACAGTTCTCTGTAGAAAATTCGAAAAATCTGCCAATTTACGAGCGTGATCCTCAGATATGTACGCAACTTTCATTAGTTTTGAGTTTTTCCATTTGAGCAAGTCTGGTGCCAGCTTTAAATTCGTCTTTACGGACTGTTCTGTTTTGACAGATTCTGCCTTTTATTTCGCATTGCCTCTTTTGCTATGTTGGATTTATTTCTTTGATCCATTAATGTCCAGTAGCTTTATGCAATGTCCAGAAGTGTAAAGAATGATTGTGTCACCTCTGAATATGTGAATTATTAATTGTGCACTAACCCTCTAATGAGTTTGCTTGAAGTTTGGTGTGAAGGAAGTTTTCAAGGGTCAAGAGAGGAGAATGATATACTATGATCAAGAGGAGTGAAAGCTCTAAGCTTGGGGATGCCCCCGTGGTTCATCCCTGCATATTCTAAGAAGACTCAAGCGCCTAAGCTTGGGGATGCCCAAGGCATCCCCTTCTTCATCGACAACATCATCATTCCTCCCCGAAACTATATTTTTATTCAACACATCTTGTGTTCTTTACTTGGAGCGTCTGTTTGTTTTTGTTTTTGTTTTTGTTTGAATAAGATGGATCCTAGCATTCACTTTGTGGGAGAGACACGCTCCGCTGTTGCATATGGACACATATGTCCTTAGGCTTTACTCATAATGTTCTAGGCGAAGTTTCTTCTTCGTTAAATTGTTATATGGTTGGAATTGGAAAATGCTACATGTAGTAATTCTAAAATGTCTTGGATAATGTGATACTTGGCAATTGTTGTGCTCATGTTTAAGCTCTTGCATCATATGCTTTGCACCCATTAATGAAGAAATACATAGAGCTTGCTAAAATCTGATTTGCATATTTGGTCTCTCTAAGGTCTAGATAATATCTAGTATTGAGTTTTGAACAACAAGGAAGACGGTGTAGAGTCTTATAATGTTTACAATATGTCTTTTATGTGAGTTTTGCTGCACCTGTTCATCCTTGAGTTTGCTTCAAATAACCTTGCTAGCCTAAACCTTGTATCGAGAGGGAATACTTCTCATGCATCCAAAATCCTTGAGCCAATTACTATGCCATTTGTGTCCACCATAACTACCTACTACATGGTATTTCTCCGCCATTCCAAAGTAAATTGCTTGAGTGCTACCTTTAAAATTCCATCATTCACCTTTGCAATATATAGCTCATGGGACAAAATAGCCTTAAAAACTATCGTAGTATTGAATATGTACTTATGCACTTTATATTTTATTAAGTTGCTTGTTGTGCGATAACCATGCTTCGGGAACGCCATCAACTATTGTTGAATATCATGTGAGTTGCTATGCATGTCCGTCTTTTCTGAAGGATCTATCATTTTAGTGGTTGGAGCATGCAAAATTGTTAGAGAAGAACATTGGGCCGCTAACTAAAGCCATGAATCATGGTGGAAGTTTCAGTTTTGGACATATATCCTCAATCTCATATGAGAATAATAATCATTGCTACATGCTTATGCATTTAAGAGGAGTCCATTATCTGTTGTCCATGTTGTCCCGGTATGGATGTCTAAGTTGAGAATAATCAAAAGCGAGAAATCCAAAATGCGAGCATTCTCCTTAGACCTTTGTACAGCGGCATGGAGGTACCCCTTGTGACACTTGGTTGAAACATGGCATGCAAAGATCGGTAGTCCAAGCTAAGTAGGACGATGTGCGGGCACTATTAGTATACTATGCATGAAGCTTGCAACTTGTAAGATATAATTTACATAACTCATATGCTTTATTACTACCGTTGACAAAATTGTTTCATGTTTTCAAAATAAAAGCTCTAGCACAAATACAGCAATCGATGCTTTCCTCTTGAAGGACCATTCTTTTACTTTTATTGTTGAGTCAGTTTACCTATCTCCCTCCACCTTAAGAGGCAAACACTTGTGTGAACTGTGCATTGATTCCTACATACTTGCATATTGCACTTGTTATATTACTTTATGTTGACAATATCCATGAGATATACATGTTATAAGTTGAAAGCAACCGCTGAAACTTAATCTTCCTATGTGTTGCTTCAACACCTTTACTTTGATTTATTGCTTTATGAGTTAACTCTTATGCAAGACTTATTGATGCTTGTCTTGAAGTACTATTCATAAAAAGTCTTTGCTATATGATTCACTTGTTTACTCATGTCATTACCTTTGTTTTGATCGCTGCATTCATTACATATGTTTACAAATAGTATGATCAAGATTATGATGGCATGTCACTTCGAAATTATCTTTGTTATCGTTTTACCTGCTCGGGACGAACTAAGCTTGGGGATGCTGATACGTCTCCAACGTATCGATAATTTATGTTCCATGCTACTTTATTGATGATACCTACATGTTTTATGCACATTATATGTCATATTTATGCATTTTCTGGAACTAACCTATTAACAAGATGCCGAAGAGCCATTGCTGTTTTTGCTTTCGTAAATCCTAGTAAGGAAATATTCTCGAATTGGACGAAATCAACGCCTGGGTCCTATTTTTGCACGGAGCTTCCAAAAGACCGAAGAGGGAAGGAAGTGGGGCCACGAGGCGCCGTCACCATAGGGCAGCGCGGCCCAGGCCCTGGCCGCGCCGACCTATGGTGTGGGCCCTCGTGTGGCCCCCCACGTTGCCCTTTCGCCTACTTAAAGCCTCCGTCGCGAAACCCCAGTACCGAGAGCCACGATACGAAAACCTTCCAGAGACGCGCCGCCGCGAATCCCATCTCGGGGATTCAGGAGATCGCTCTCCCCTGCCGGGAGAGGGGATTCATCTCCTGAGGACTCTACACCGCCATGGTCGCCTCCGGAGTGATGAGTGAGTAGTTCACCCGGACCATGGGTCCATAGCAGCTAGATGGTCGTCTTCTCCTTGTTGTGCTTCATTGTTGGATCTTGTGAGCTGCCTAACATGATCAAGATCATCTATCTGTAATACTATATGTTGTGTTTGTCGGGATCCGATGGATAGAGAATACTATGATTATGGTGATTATCAATCTATTGTTTATGTGTTGTTTATGATCTTGCATGCTCTCCGTTATTAGTAGAGGCTCTGCCAAGTTTTTGCTCTTAACTCCAAGAGGGAGTATTTATGCTCGATAGTGGGTTCATGCCTCCATTAAATGGGACAGTGACAGAAAGTTCTAAGGTTGTGGATGTGCTGTTGCCACTAGGGATAAAACATTGATTCTATGTCTAAGGATGTAGTTATCGATTACATTACGCACCATACTTAATGCAATTGTCTGTTGCTTAGCAACTTAATACCGAATGGGGTTCGGATGATAACCTGAAGGTGGACTTTTTAGGCATAGATGCAGTTGGATGGCGGTCATGTACTTTGTCGTAATGCCCAATTAAATCTCACTATATTTATCATATCATGTATATGCATTGTTATGCCTTTCTCTATTTGTCAATTGCCCGATCGTAATTTGTTCACCCAACATGCTTTTATCTTATGGGAGAGACACCTTAGTGAACTGTGGACCCCGGTCCTATTCTTTACATAGCATACAATCTACTGCAATTGTGTTTTACTATTTTCTTTGCAAACATCTTCCACTCGATACGCTTAATCCTTTGTTACAGCAAGCCGGTGAGATTGACAACCTCACTGTTTCGTTGGGACAAAGTACTTGGGTTGTGTTGTGCAGGTTCCACGTTGGCGCCGGAATCCCTGTTGTTGCGCCGCATCACATTTCGCCACCATCAACCTTCAACGTGCTTCTTGGCTCCTACTGGTTCGATTAAACCTTGGTTTCTTTCGAGGGAAAACTTGCTACTGTGCGCATCATACCTTCCTCTTGGGGTTCCCAACGAACGTGTGAGTTACACGCCATCACACTCTCCTTTTGCAACATAATTTGCATAAAGTACTACAATGTAATCAACACAAATATCCTTAGACAAAGCATTGATGTTTTATCCCTAGTAGCAACATCACATCCACAACCTTAGAACTTTGTCACTGTCCCCATTCAATGGAGGCATGAACCCACTATCGAGCATAAATACCCTCTTGGAGTTACAAGTATCAACTTGGCCGAGCCTCTACTAGCAACGGAGAGCATGCAAGAACATAAACAACACATATATGATAGATTGATAATCAACTTGACATAATATTCTATATTCATCGGATCCCGCCAAACACAACATGTAGCATTACAAATAGATGATCTTGATCATGTTAGGCAGCTCACAAGATCTAAACATGATAGCACAAGAGGAGAAGACAACCATCTAGCTACTGCTATGGACCCATAGTCCAAGGATGAACTACTCACGCATCAATCCGGAGGCGGCATGATGATGTAGAGCCCTCCGTGATGATTCCCCTCCCCAGGGTGCCGAGGCGATCTCCCGAATCCCCGAGATGGGATTGGCGGCGGCGGCGTCTCTGGAAGTATTTCCGTATTGTGGCTCTCGATAATAGGGTTTTCGCGACAGAGGCTTTAAGTAGGCGAAAGGGCAGCCTCGGAGGGGCCAGGGGGTGGCCCCCCCATAGGTCGGCGCGTCCAAGGCCCAAGCCGCGCCGCCTTGTGGGGTGGGGCCCCCAGGGCCCCCCTCTGGTCCCTCTCTGGCTCTTTGGAAGCTTCCGCGAAAAATAATACCCTGGGCGTTGATTTCGTCCAATTCCGAGAATATTTTGTAGGATTTCTGAAACCAAAAACAGCAGATAACAAAGAATGGCGCTTCGGCATCTTGTTAATAGGTTAGTGCCGGAAAATGCATAATAATGATGTAAAGTATGTATAAAACATGTAAGTATTGTCATAAAAGTAGCATGGAACATAAGAAATTATAGATACGTTGGAGACGTATCAAGCGGCAATCTGAGAAGCATGGACCCATCGCTTCACGGCCAGAGACGACGCATACACGGCATATGGCGGCGGTGGCTAGGGTGAAACCCTAGTTGTCACTTTTCTAAATATACAATATACATCACATATCGACTTTGGTTTGCGTTGTTTCTTGAGTTGTACTCTCTCTGTTCCTTTTAATTGATTCTGATTTAGTGCAACTTTGTACCAAAAATGAGATTCAATTAAAAAGGAAAAGAGGGAGTAGCCACCACCAGCAGTCACATCACCGGCAATGTTAAGGAGCCATTGCTTCGGTGTGTTTATGTCTTTTCTAAGAAGTGGAATGCCACTAACGTCTACCAAATAATGTATGAAAGATTTCCGATTTTTTTTGCTTCTTATGCGGTGTAGTGGGAAACTCATCTATAGTATGCCCGACACCGGGGAAATGAGATGCCGAGGGGCTCTTACCTTATCATGGGTATTGTCTATGTGTGCCTGATAGGGGAGCGTTTGGTAGCTTTGGCCCACATTTGGGATCCCTGGGCAGGCTCCGTGGATGTTAGCCTGTTGCAAACGAGCCACAGGGCACAGTCAACATTTTGTTTGGTGGCCTAGGTTGTATCAAATACTACCCAAGTGCAAGTCTCCAAACCAAACTTTGCCTTCACCAAGCGTGGGTTTTCACTGGTCCTAACTAATGGTTGGCAAGTGATCCCCTATTCTGCATCCTGGAGATCAGACGGCCCAGAGCTAGAGCGATCATTCCAGCAAGTTACTCAGCTTGAGTTTTTCAGTCAATCAATATATTATGCAGTTTCTTAGTCTTTTGGTCCACGTCTTCATGACTTATAGAAATGGTTTCTTTCTTCGGAAATGCATTTGTACACGCACCGATGGGTGCACGAGCTATCAATCTCTGTAAAGCAACTACTCCGTAATTGATTGGACGGGTCCCAGGCTCTCTGCCATGCCATGGAGTGAGACTGAACGCGAGGAACCAGCAGGACAGAGAACGAGTGAGCAGTACCCCGCATGTGCATGTACAGTAATTCAACGCTCCTCATCTTCTTGTTGCACATGGCCACATCTTGGTGTTGCCGACGGTGGCGCAGGGTCTCATCATCCCCATGGTAGACCCGACACACCTCATCGCCGCCGGGTCACCACGCCCATCAACACCGCGCGCAACATGGCCGCCTTCGAGGGCGCCACCAATTAGGCGAGCCTCGCCGTCGAGCTTTTCGAGCTCCAATTCCATGGCCCGCAGCTCGGACTGACTAGGGGCTGGAGATCGCCGACGAGATGGTCGACATGATCATGTATTCGAGTCCATTTGGAAACATGACCAAGCCGTTGGAGGTGTACCTACCTCCAGGCCTTGCTGCGCCGACCGGACTTCCTCATCGCCGACTCCTGCAACCCGTGGATGGCTAGGCGTGTGATGCCCTCGGCATCCCTAGGCTGGTGCTGCACTTCACGTGGCTCGTGGCTCGACGCACGGTCGCCGCCGTCCGTGCTATGCATCAGCCTTCCACAGCATCATTACGCACAGTCTGGGAAGCCAACCGCCTCCATTGTGCCTTTGCAGTCTGAGACAAACCATTTTTCAACACATGGCGACAACCATGGTGGCGATGACGGCCAACACCAAGAGCTGTGCGCTGACTGCCTTCGAGGGCGCTACCAAGGCAGGCCTCCCCCTCAAGCTTGTCGGGCTCCCGAGGGTGGTGATGCACCAGGACCGGCTGCGGCAACCATGCTGACGTCAAAGCCGGCCGTGTCATCTCGTGGCTCGAGTACTCGACTCACGGCCGCCGGCGTCCGTGTACATCAGCTTCAGCTAGCAGCATCGTGCAGCTTGCCGGCCTCGGTCACGTCGATGTTCTGTCGGAGGCATGTGTGCGCGCATGATGCCTCAGCACCAAGCTGGAGGCGCGCGTGGGGCAGCTCAACGAGATGGCCTCCTCCTCCGGCGCGCCGGCACCGTTCCAGGCCATCCTCGCAGTGAAACCTGGCGCCGATGTGGGCGTCGTCGACAACCTCTTCTCCAGGATCACGATAGGCGGCCCCGTCCAGACTACTCCAGCGAGCCCAGGCGCTGGCCACCATCTGCGAGCTCGTGTCCGAAGACGAGGCCTGCATGCGTGTCATCGCTATCAACATGGACGATGGTGTCGCAATGCTCGTCGGCTTCCTCGAGTCACGAGGCTCGAGCATCCAAGAGGAGGCTGCCGGCGCCGTAGCTGTCATCGCGAGCTCGGACTCATACAGAGGAAAGCTAGTCAAGGCGGGCGTGATTGCCCCGTTTGTGCAGCTGCCGGAGAACGCCGCTGCCTGTGCCACGATTCCAGCCAGCGAGAGCGCGACACATGCGCTACGTGTGCACGCGCGGTGATGTCACCACGCTGGTGCGGCATCCAAGGGCGGGTTGACGAGACTGCCGAGAGGGAGAAGGTGCATGGCCTACGAATGGTACAGTGGTATGCCAAAAAGGCTACTTCCAACTGGATTTCAGGGCACTGTGCGATGGGACCGATTTTTCTAGTGCACAAATATGTGAGACCTGAAAATAGTTGCACGAATCTCAAACTGTAACAAACCGACATGATAGCTCACGTACCCATCCCTGCGTGTACAAAATCCACTCTCTTCTTTCTTTTACAAGATCATGGAAGCTTCGGAAACCATCCGAGATCTTCTGGAAACAAGAAATGTTGCATCAAAGGGTTCAGTGGTCATATCATCATTTTTGCCGCGCGAATCCAAATTGAGATTGAGGAAAGAGAGTTAATTTAATTTCCTGAGCCACAACACATGTGTTTGGTTGCTATTTTAGGCACACAGATGTGGTATGTGCTCACCACATTCAATTATGATGAGGTTACCATACCACACATCACACACAACAAAGAGACCATTAGAAGCATACTACATAACATATGCACATCTAAGAGAGTACTTAGTATTTAAGTACATGCACCAAATAGCTAACAAACTAGTCTTAGAGTCTACTAATTACACCGCATCAAGAAAAGCAGATTGTTCTAAGCGTGTACATGGAAGCATTAGTATCATACTTACTCCAGGGACACACACCCATGGCACACACAATCGTCAAAAGACATGTTCAACAAACTCATGAGGCCAACATTGCAAGCAAAACATCGAAATCAAGTCACACAAGCTCCAACGCCCTCTGTAATGGCTACTCTCATGCCCAGGTCCTCCATTAGGGCCTTGGCGATGCTTCTTGCACGCCCAGATTACCTCAGTGGAGGTACCTTGCATGTACATCTGGAGCTCGAAGCCGGCATCCTTGTAGGTGAACATGAGCGTGTCATCAAAGGCCATGGACACTTTGATGGCGAACTTGCTCAAGCCTCTGAAGAAGGCAAGCCTTTTTCCCTTCCACTATAGCTGGACGGTGTTCTGACACCACTTCCCTAGGTAGATCGGTGTCAGCGGTTGCTCTCCCTCCTTCACCTTGAACCTCTCAACTAGCACCTGCTGACATGGGCATACCCTTCGGGTACCCATTATTGGTATACCTGGATCGGCTCGGCCCAATATGGAGAAGGCCCAACAAGGCAACCCGAAGAAGTAGTCGACTAGGACTCTTGTAAAACCCTAGGCTGGTTGCATATATAAAGCTGGCCAGGGCACCAAATAAGGGGGACAATGATAGACAACATAGCCGCCTATGGCGGCACTCTGTAAACATACATATCATCATATAGTGGATTGCTAGCAGACGTAGGATCCTCCACCGAGGGACCCGAAGCCGGGTACGTCGTGTGCCTAATCTCGTCCCCGGAATCTCCATCGTCGCTTCTCCCAAAACCCTAGTCTACAATCCGTAGGCATTGCCGAGGTGATCCCTCGTCAATTGGCGCCGTCTGTGGGAATTGCGACGACTGGATTTTGTCATCCGGGCGGGATCCGTCGACTTCATCATCAACAACTTCCATCAACTACTACATCTACCGGCCGGTCAGATTTTTTCGCGTCATCAACAATTACCGGATCTCGTCTGGCTGTTCGTTTGGTAATTCGCGGATACGGTCAATCGGAAAAAGAAAGAGAAGACGCATATCGCCGGAAGCAGCACACATGCATACGGGCTGAGGGAAAAGTCGGAGCAGCCAGTGCCATACGAAAGGAGAGTTAACCGAAGGTACACTTGAATCTTGCGGAGCGACGGCCATGGCGACCACAGGAGAGACGTGTAATCGATTCAGAGCAAAAAAAAAAAACCCAGTAAAACAGCGCGGAGCAGCAGCAACAACGGCCGCAAGAGAGGCGGCGTATTTTCTCGCGTGCACAAGCGCACATCGATCGGGTCAAGCGCAACTCGCGCACAGCAACTTCATCGACTACGTACTCCTGGTGGTATACGGCTGATTTAGTAGTTTCTTAGGCTACGAGTCAAAAGTTGATTACTACTACATCACGTAAAGGCATGTCCTTCACTAAATCAGGTTGTACCTACTACTATTAACTTATTCCATGTACATTGCAAGTTACTTATTTGTTCCATGCAATTATATGATCCATGCAATAGCTAGTGCTAATAATTTTGCCCAGTTTCCGTACAAGAAACTTTGGCTAATTCTAGTGCGTTTAATGGAGGCTAACCTGATGGCTTTGCTCCTGTGTGCGAGGAATAAACCAAGCGATCCGATGAAAAAGACAAAGATGGAAGGACAAACAGGCTATAGGACCCCTACGTCCGATTCCGACCATCTACTCCACATCGGTTATTCAACTTCGCCATCACAATCTCGCCATCCGATAAAATAACTACTAGGTGCTATATTTCCAATTACTACTTGCAAAATTTATTCCGCCAAGTATTTTTGTTTTGTGCTATTATTTGCGTACAGTTTTGCGCCGTAATATAACTGCAGATTGGAACAAACTTTGACTGCTTCGCCAAGCATATTCGCTACACTTGGGGGCTCGCCCGCCGTGAACTCGACGATTCTGTCCTCCATGCCGACTACTTCCACTGTGTCAAATGTTTTTGGATAAACGCCGCACGGCTCCACTGCATCGGTTGTGTCCACTTCATTGATTCCATCTGCCGGACGACCTACTTCCACGACGACTCCGCCACATCCAATAAAAAGCTAAGTGTTTCCTCTTCCAAGAGTCAATTATTATTTACTTTCGCCACACCCGAATACTCGGGGGCTGCGCCATTGCATTATTACAACAAATTCATCCAAACACTGGGGCTGCACCATTACTTCGTTACCACAAATATATTCAGTTATTTGGTGAATTTCTTTTCTTCGGCTCTGGATATATCTTCTCCGGCTCAGTGAAATTATTTTCTTCGCTCATGGAATTATTTTCTTCGACTTAGTGGATTTATCTTCTTCGGCTCAGTGGATTTATTCTCTCTGATTACTCTGGATTGGTTTTCTTTGGTAATTATTGGTTCATTTATACAATATTACCCGACGCGTTTCCGGTCAATGGATTCATCTTCTATGGTTATTACTGGAACTATTTTCTCCGGCTCAATGGATTCATCCTCTATGATATCAACGGATTCATCTTTTATGGTTATTACTGGATTCTTTGGATCAATGGATTCATCCTCTATGATATCGGCGGATTCATCTTCAATATATGATGGTGTAAACCTTAATATGGATTCATCTGAAGTACTTCATCTCGGACTTCATCTTCAGTATTTCATCCTTAATGGCATTCTTTCGGCGACACGGATAATACTCGGGGGCTCGACAAACGACTTCGCCCCGAGTAACAACGGTGACACGGCGTCTAAGCAACAATCATGACATCACCTCAGCAGTGCTCGGGGGCTCGGCTATTTCTTCATCAATAATTTGGCGTCATCTATTTTCGCTATTTGGTGGTTTCTACTTCGGCTCGACTTCTTCTCGGCACTCGGAAGACTTCATCGCATCGACTCCGTCGTACCCAATAAGCTAAGTGTTCCTTTATTCTACATAAAGTTGATTATCATTTATTTTCGTCGCACCCGACACTCGGAGGCTGCGTTGTATAGATTTCAATCTACATATCAGGTAGACAAAAGAAGAACGGCGCCAAGGAAAAACTATATCAACAAAGGACCCGACAAAATCTTCTTCAGGGAGGGACCCGAAAAATTATCTTCAAGAAGGAACCCGACGAAATTCTCTTCAAGGAGGACCCGAAAAATTATCTTCAAGAAGGAACCCGACGAAATTCTCTTCAAGGAGGACCCGAAAAATTATCTTCAAGGAGGTCCCGAAAAATTATCTTCAAGAAGGTCCCGAAAAATTATCTTCAAGAAGGTCCCGAAGAATTATCTTCAAGAAGGACCCGAAGAATTGTCCTCAAGGAGGACCCGAAGAAATTTTCTTCAAGAAAGAACTCGACGAAATTTTCATCAAGGAGGAACAAAAAAAAGAGAGAGATGGACAAATCTTCGGGTCCATTGACTTGTCATATTCTTCCGAGCAAGAGCATCGATGATGAACCCGACAATATAGAAGAATCCAATATATTCGGCTGTCTCATCACGCCCGAGAAAATATAGAAGAGCCCGTAAAATGGATCATTGCATCAGCCGAACAAGGCACTCGACAATATATTCTCAGAGCGCTAAAAGTCGCGAATAATCTCGAATGCCGCAAAACTCTGCGAAGGTAAGACCCCGATCCGTTCGAGCGGCGTGGCACCGTCTCTCGACGTCGGTTTGCTACTTTTTTCCGTATCAACAGATACGAAGAAAAATCCTAACGGACGCGTTAGGTACCCGATAAAACATGACCGGGACTCGACGAATGGTAAGACCTTAAGCGGCACCGTCGAGTTAACACCAGTATCCCGGATCATGTCCAGGGACGTGATCTTGAAGTAGGTTTTTGCGGATTGCCACTAGAGCAGTTAACTAGTACCTGATCCGTCAGATGAACTAGCCCCAATTACCATTATCCCTGTACAATATAGATATGGATGTCAAATAAAAATAGCAACGGCATGGAGTCGATAGAAAGAGGGGTTGCGCCCAGAAATATAGTCAAGTTCTTTATCGAGTAGTACAACTTGAGCCTATGCCTAGGTGCAAGCACCTGCCCATAGGCTCGGGGCTACTCTTATCGAGAGTATTGTTCACCCTCCCGATAAGATACAAGAAAGAGGAAAAATTGTGGTGTCGATTAAAAGTTGAGCCTACACCCAAGTGCAAACACTTGGTCGTAGCCTCGGCCCCATCGGGAGCACTGGTCGCGCACCCGATAGAAAAATAATTTCGACAGCATCTACGACAATCAAGCTTTGTAGACTCAACTCGATTCTACGATTCGAGTGGAGCCTACTCCCATCGGGAGCCCATGGATTTCATCAAGTCCTCCGAAATATAGTTAAGTTCTTCATCGAGTAGTACAACTTGAGTCTATGCCTAAGTGCAAGCACTTCCCCATAGACTCGGGGGTTACTCCCATCGGGAGCGCTGCCGCGCACCCGATAATTTCAAGAATCGTCGACATCATCTACGCTACACATGATCTACGACATGGACTCGCCTTGTATTTCTTTCGAGATGGTTATGCTTGGAGTTTCTACGCAAGTCTTCGACTTCCCTATAAACTCGGGGCTACTGGGCATACCCTTCGGGTACCCATTATTGGTATACCTGGATCGGCTCGGCCCAATATGGAGAAGGCCCAACAAGGCAACCCGAAGAAGTAGTCGACTAGGACTCTTGTAAAACCCTAGGCTGGTTGCATATATAAAGCTGGCCAGGGCACCCAAAATAAGGGGGACAACAGATAGACAACATAGCCCCGCCTATGGCGGCACTCTGTAAACATACATATCATCATATAGTGGATTGCTAGCAGCACGTAGGGATCCTCCACCGAGGGGACCCGAAGCTGGGTACGTCGTGTGCCTAATCTCGTCCCCGGAATCTCCATCGTCGCTCTCTCCCAAAACCCTAGTCTACAATCCGTAGGCATTGCCGAGGTGATCCCTCGTCACCTGCTCCATGACTGACGACACGCTCAAGGCCCTTAGGCTAGCGGCCATGATCTGCACCAAGAAGGTCGGAGCCTGTAGGTTGTTGATGACAGCCATGAGTGCCTCATTTTCAGGCCGGAGCTACACCCTAGGGCGGAGTCTTCGATCCCCTGCATCGGCCCCCCAGGGTAGTTCCTCAGTTACTCCTAGTTCTGCATTGCCAATGTGTGTGTCAATCGACTTTACAACAATGCCATGTAGGTAGTGGTAAATACCATTCATGGACATGTATGCCATTTCTGGCGCGGTCATCACCATGCTTCGATGGCACGGTACTGCCGATCAAGCCCGACGAACTGTAGATGTAATGGCACACGCAAAAGTACTGCTACATCACGATTCTAACCTTAGTTGAACGGCCCTAGCGGAAATCATATGAACTATGGTGGGATCTAAAAACCCTTGTAGAAATCGACGGAGGGGGGGGGGAGGGTATATAACTCACCATCGGATAGATCAGGAGTGGCCCCGGCGGAGGTGGAGGAGGCCTCACCAATCTTGCCTTTGATGTGCATCGTGCCGGAGCTCCTCCCCCACATGCTGGAGGCGATGTTTGAGGTGCCACGGGCGGCACAACCGCAGATGATGGATGAACCCTGGCGGCACCTCCATTTCCCAAATGGAACCAGTTTCACCCACCGCCGCTCTGGCCGTCACATACCGTAGTTGGGGGCTAAATGGCCCCATTCGGGGTGCAACCGATTGATTCCTAGCGACGGCCATGGCCAACATATACGCCCTTGTGCTCGCCCGCGGCATTGATGAGAAGGGGCATGACTGATAAAACACCAACACCACTGCCGGGTCAATCTACGCCGTCGCGTCGCAGAGTTTATTGGCTTCATAGTTGCGGATCTTGCGTGTATGCATGTCTGACCGCCGGGGAGTGAGCTTGGCTGCCGAATCCGCTAGCAGAGGGGGCGGAGGCACCGATGAAGCCATGGAGGCGACGGTTGATGGGACGTGAGAGACGGTGTCAGCCTGTTGAGAGAGTGTGTGAGGGCAGTGACAGAAGTATAGTGCGTGCACGTGAGTAAATGAGCTGTCTCTCGCACTTCTCGATGGGCGGAGGGGGCGAAGGCACCGAGGAAGCCATGGAGGCGATGGTTGATGGGACGTGAGAGACGATATCAGTCTGTTGAGAGTGTGTGAGAGTAGTGGTGGAAGTATAGTGCGTGCACGATGAGTAAATGAGCCATCTCTCGCACTTCTCAACGAGTGCTTAGGCTAGTCATAGTGCATAGTGTCATATACTAGTATCATGCATATGATACTTGTCTATGATACTATCTCTATAGTGGGTGGTATTATCGGAAATGGTGAATGGAACCTGGGTACGCGCGCACCCGTTTACGAAAAGTTCAAAAATAAAAAGTAAAATTTTGCATATACTATGTTGATACTTATCGTGTGTGTTTTCACGAAAACCATTGTATGTGACCTACACAAAAATGACAAAATGCAAATTCCTATTCCTGTGAATAGTACAAAGTCCTGTTCACTATTCTCATTTGGACATTTTGTCATTTTTATGCAGGCCACACACAATGGTATTTTTTCGTGAAAACTTACACGAGTAAGTATCGGCATAATATGTACATGCAAAATTTTACTTCACATTTTTTTGAAATTTTTTAAATAACATTTTTTAAACTTTTCGAACGGGCGCGCGCACCTGATTCGTCCGTGGGGATTATAGAGTAGTATCATAAACTTGTAAATTTATTATTTTGTAGAATCCCAATGTAAATCTATGTACAAGATCAACTTGGCATTTACTTTTCTCGTAACGTGCGCGATGATACAGTATCTACTTTATATCTCTCCTCCTTAATTGCATGCCACATCATCATTCTTGTGGGCCTAGTATGCATGATACTACCTATGATACTAGCACTATGCCAGCCTTAGACTACTCATAGTGGGGAGTAACATTGGTAGTAACATCAACGACATGCAATGCCAACTAAGCATTTTGATGACATGACATGTTATTAATTGAGGAAAGAGAGGGTAGTGGTAACTAGCTATGTTACCATCACATCACACTTTTCAAGGAAAAATGAGTCTACAAAATAATAAATAGGGCATTCTATGCGAAAATGTCGATCGGAACCTGGCAACGGCCGAGGATGAAAACGTATCCAATTAGATAGCAACGCGTGGCTGACAGCATATGTATTCTCTCACGTATACGTATGTATTTGCAATATGTGAGATTAGGTGTCACATTAATGCGCATTAAATCCCTGTCCGCCGCATCTCTCCTTTCCCGTCTCTTCATGCTCGCCATCCTCCACCACCACCGCATCCTCTCTTCCTCCTGACCTTCCTTCCACACCGGCACGGGCGCCCTCGAGATCCAGCCCTCCCGCGCGCGCGGTTCTCCTTCAGATGCCCATGGCCGGGGTAGGGCGCCAACCCGGCAGTGCTCGAGGTCGCCGAAGACGCCGACGCCAACCTTGAGGGTTGCGAAGGTGTTGTCGTAGGCCGCCGGGATGGGGTGCTCCGTGGCGAGGCGGCAGTCCACGAAGACGACGACGGCGGGGACCACGGCGGCGCGGGTGGCGGCGTAACTGTGGTACAACGGGGAGTGGTAGCCAAGATTTCCCAGTCAAGATCCCGCCGGGGAGTGGTGCCACGGCCGCGTACTGTGGCGAGGCGCCTCCAAGAGCTCCAGCAACCGATCCTTTCGCTGGTGGCGCGGCCCTCAACGGCGCTGCTATGCTGAGAATCATACGGAGCAGACCAACCCACAGTGTTTGGCCTGCCTCCTGTGAGCAGTTCTCGAGCAAGTAGTAGGCAGCGCTCATGAAGCAAGTGCGCATTAACAGGTTGGATCTTGTTCACTGCGTCATAGCCTCATAGATCAAGTATTCAAGTGGATGCATGAAGTGTTGAATTTCCCCTATGTAGGGTCTGGGTCTCTTTTGTGTGTTTGATCTGAACCGCTTCTCCTAATTGGACAAGTTTTTTCTTGATCTCTGTCTTACCTGTTGATTTGTGCACATGGAAATTGTGTGCAACTTTGTGAGTTATTCAGTCTGATTCTCCCTTTCAGTCAGGATATGTCCATCTGCATTTGCGTGTAATGTTCTCAGCAGCAGTTTAGCAAGTGCTTAATGAACTCTGAAAAGTCAATGGATCCTACTTGGTATAGACCGAATTTCAGAAACGACTGGAATATATGTCATATTTTCCTGAACTGAGATGTTACTGAATGCATTATTTCTGAATGCACTTTCAAGACACTAATGTTTACAGCATTTGATTTCATATTATGTATGGAATTTTGAAATTATACCTGGTATAAAAATCGTGCATTTGTTAGTTGATGAAAATAAAGTAATTTTGAAGTTATACCTGGTACTTGATGAAAATTTGAAGTTACACCTGGTACAAAAATCGTGCTAATTGTGCTGCTGTTATTGTTATAATAGGGAACCATTAGTACAAAATACTTGATTTGAATTAGTACAAAATCACATTTTTTACAAGCTGCACCATTAGTACAAAAATGTTCATTTTTATTAGTCCAAACTATTTATTTTTACCTTTAGCACCATTTATATAAAAAGTGTGTTTAATATTTTTTTCAAAACTAATCATTTTGACTATCTCCGCCATTTTTTATTGTTGTAGCTGCTAACAAATCTTTCCATATATTAAAAATAATGCTTTATTATTGTTATAATGGGTAGATCCATTAGTACAAAATGATTATTTTGAATTAGTACAAAATGAAAATTATGTATTTAATATTTCATATTTTAGGAATTTAATTTTTTGCTAGGTAAATGTTAATCTTCAAATCCAAATTGCTGCTAGTAAAATATCGGACATAAAAAATAAAACTCAAATGGTAAATATCGGAGGTAAAAAATATTTTACTAGATAAAAGATAATCTTACTGTTTATGCCCAAATTATTGTACGATAAGCTATAAGTTAGAACAGTTAACTTGTTAATTGATGTTAATCCATGCATTAAAGTTGCATTGTTCTTTTCATATTGGTTCATGAAAAATAATCCTACCCCTGCAAACATACAACTATTAAATTGTGAAAACGTACAGCAGTTAAGACATTGACCCTGCATAGCATTTATGTTATGTATTTCCTTCCGTATCCAACTAGTATGAGTAGAAAAGGTAATGCAAGGGTATTAATTAGGTGCTATATTAAGTCCGAATCATAGAGCAGGTTTCAATGATTGTGATATCAACCTCGCCCGTTGCCAGGTCCCAATCGTGCAGGTCGGCATTCTATGTTACTACACCTATGATACTACCCACTATGAAGGTAGTAACATAGAGTAGTAACATGTGCATGTTACTATCATATGTTATTCCCCACTATGAGCAGCCTTAGCCGTTTTCCAACCAACCGGACAGGCTTCATAAAAACGGCGGATTCGGCCGTTCACCCCGATCAAACATTCAAACCTGCGGGTACTTTTAAAATCGATTAATACGGGGAGCCTGGGAAACAACCCATTTTGGTCTTTCCCGATACGACCTATCAAACGCGCCCGAGCTGCACGATCTGGACAGAGTTCTTTCTCAGGGAATTATTCTGATCCTACCACTGGTCAGAGTGGATCAAAACATCCTCCTGCAAAACCGAAGCAATGGGGAGATGCGGCCATGCGGGTGGCGATGTCACCGAAGAAACAGCGCGAATCGCGACAATTCCATGTTCCATGACTTGGGTACCGCCGCACGGGCTCACGAGGACCGGCGTGGAGGACGAGGTGCGAAATGTTGTGAACAGGTCTGTTCATTACCTTTAGATCATAGTTTTAATCTCCACCTTAGATGAGTTTATTACCCTTTACGTGGCTTGTGTGTTTGCAGTAATCCGGTACATCAGTGTTGGTTCAAAGCACACCCCTTCCTTAAATTCCCCCGAAAAGATCAGAAATATTCAGAGTTCTTCCCAAATTCTCTTTAACACGATCTGAATCTTGATCTGGGTACTATCAGTCCCATCACCAGGATCTCGCCATCCGCCGCCGCGGGATGTGGGGAGTCCGGGGTCTTCACCGCCTCCTCCTCCTAGGCGGAGGGTTAGGCCCCATCGAGGTGCTCGCGCCCTTCCCATCTTCGGTGGCCTCTGCGTGCTGCTGGTGAGGCGCTTCGCGACTGTCAGGTGTGCGGCAGCGTCGTGCTCAGGGACCAAGTGGGTAAGTTCGTCTCTTCCATGAGGTTCCTCGTTGATGTGTGTTTTGCACCTATGAGTTTATCTAAGCTTTAATACTGTTCTTGATCCATAACAGATTAGGAAGAGGACCGAAATGACATGTTTACAAGAAATTAATTCCCATACAATTTTTTAGGGAACATTGGCAGACGTTTCTTTGGTGCCCAGTACACGTGAGTTCTTTACAGGTGAGAAATTTGCCTTATAGCTCCCGAACGTGCCCTAAAACATTCCTATGTTATCTGTTTGTGTCACTCAAACTCCAATATGTATGCCTACTTCAGAACCTCCGTGCATCCATACTGCTCGGTTCCACATTCCCACATCTTTGACCAACAAGCGCACGCCAGTAGCAGCCATGGCGGCATTCGGGAGCATGCTTGCCTCTGCTGTTATCAAGGTAGTCGTCCAAGAGCTGAGTTCCACCATCGGAAGTAATATAAAGATGCAGAAGAACTTTAAGAAAGACCTCGAGGAGATGAGGAGCACTCTGGAGTCCGTGGAGGCGGTGCTCAAGGACGCCGAGAAGAGGTCGATCAATGACGCAGCGGTTCGCCTTTGGCTGGAACGGCTCAAGAAGGCCATGTACGATATCTCCGACATGGTAAATGAATTTGAAATCAATACTGAAGTACCGGCTGGACAAAAGGTATGTACATAATTATGTATGCAATAGCTAAACCAAATAAATTTTGCCATCAAATTAAGCAATATAAATAGCTTATATATGTTTGACATTCCTAGTTCTCCATTTGAGTTAAAGTGTTTCTTGTTCCACGGGAGATGAATAGCAACCATAGTTGCTTTAACTAACAAATAAAATTAATCTTTCACAGATTCCAGTCATATCCTACTGTCTTCAGTTTGTTCCTAAGATTGTGATGGCTAATAAGATGAGGGTAATGAGAGGGCAACTTGAGAACATCACTAAACAACATCAAAATTTCAGTTTCATGCCTGACGGGAGCTCTAGTGTGAGGCAAGTTAGCGATGTACGGGAAACATCATCTGTTATGGAAGAGACACTTATCATTGGGAGGACTGTTGACAAACGAAAAATTCTAGCTATTTTATCTGTAAGAATCACGGAACAGATCACCATTGTTCCCATACATGGTATTGGAGGCATTGGGAAAACAACATTGGCAAAGTTGGTTTTCAATGATAACCAATTCAAAGATTACTCTCGAGTGTGGGTTTATGTGTCCCAGAAGTTTGATTTGAATGAAATTGGTAACTCTATAATATCACAAGTATCAGATGAACAAAGCCAATTGGCTGAAAGGCAGATGATACATAATCGCCTTGGAAGAATACTCGTTGCTAAAGATATTCTTATTGTTTTAGATGACTTGTGGGAGAGGGATTCATCTCAACTAGAGGATTTGAAGGCTATGCTAACAGTTGGAAATGCTGGAAAAGTGGTCGTAGTAGTAACCACCCGAGATCAACGAATTGCAATGAAACTTCGCACCAGAGATTCTTATGAGATAGAACCCTTGACAAATGAAATGTGCTGGACAATCATAAAACAAAAGAGTTCATTTCAAACTAGACCAGACAAAGAGTTGCTGGAGATGATAGGAAGGGATATTGCAAAAAAGTGTGGAGGTGTTGCTTTAGCAGCTCAATCCCTTGGATACATGTTACAATCCATGAGGTCTGATGAATGGGCATCAATTAGAGATAGTGATGTCTGGAGCGGATCTACTCCAGAAGATGGATCTTCCTCGTCTCATGTTCTTGCGTCCCTAAAGCTGAGTTATAGCAGTATGCATCCATACTTGAAGTTATGTTTTGCTTATTGTGCAATCTTTCCAAAAGGCCATAATATTGTTAAAGATGATCTAATATACCAATGGATTTCTCTTGATTTCATCGAGCCGAATACCATACTGTCCACCAGACAGCTTAGTGAGAACTACATCAATCAGCTTGTGTCGATGTCCTTCCTTCAACATTCACAATCACCTTCGGTGCGTTTCTCCATACCACTGCAATTGAATTCTTTATTTTTTTCTTTAACATCTTGTTGTTTCAACGCACATAGTGCATCATTTTCATCAAAATAACATATGTTCGAAAAAAAATACATTGTGGATTGTTTTCGACCACTAACTTTTTATCATAGTATCTTTTAACATGTTGGCAGTAAATCATAAACCATTGCCATGACGAGCTTTGAGGTATAAACAGTGGCATATAAGACCCTGAACTTTCAAAAAACCGCCTTTTCTAACAAATATATTAAAGAAATTAACAGTCAAATCTTGTATTTGGCAGTAACAATACATTTTATAATTTTTAACAGATGGATTATTGATTACATACATAATATAAATGTTTTTCTGCAGATCGGTTGGCTGCATGAGAAAGATGTCACATTGTTCACTATGCATGATTTGGTACATGACCTCGCAAGATCAGTCATGGTGGATGAAATTCTGGATGCTTCCAAACAGAAAAATAAGGAGGGTGGCAGCTGCCGCTACGCATTGCTGACAGATTGCAGTAAGTCATTGAAGTTAACTGCAATTTCTCCTATAAAAATAAGGACGATACGTTTTCTGGACAGCGGCAAAAGTGAACTTTGTAATGGTGCTTTTTTATCAGCGAAGTACTTGCGTGTCTTGGATTTAGGTGAATGTTCTATAAAGAAGTTTCCAGATTCAGTTGAGCAATTGAAGCAGCTGAGGTATCTTAATGCTCCACGAATCCAAAACAGGATGTTTCCAAAGTGTATTACCAAGCTCTTAAAATTAAATTACCTTAACCTGAGAGGCTCGTCCAGTATCTCAGCAATACCAGAGTCAATTGGTAAAATGGGAAATCTTATGCATCTTGATTTGTCATATTGTTCAAGCATACATGGAAGACTCCCAAGATCAATGGCGGATCTCAAAGAGTTGGTAAATCTGAATTTGTCACACTGCTATCAAGTTGATGGAATAGCGGATGTTTTGTGTGGCCTTACCAAACTTCAACATTTGAATTTATCACGTCCGCGATTGAGTAACTCGCGATTGAGTGACCCGTGTCTCAGAGAGCTACCAGAAGTCATCGGCAATCTTAAAAAACTTAGGTATTTGAATCTGTCAGGGTGCATAGATTCTCTATCTAGGACAACAATGGATGTATTCATTAAGTGTATCTCTACCATCTCCAATCTAGAGCATTTGGACTTGTCCTGGAATAAATGTCAGTATAATATACCGGAATGTATTGGCAGCCTGAGGAAGCTACACACACTAAACCTGTCGCACTGCCGCAGTCTTTATGAGCTTCCAGAAAGTATGGTTAAACTGAGTAATCTCAAGGTTCTAAAAGTGATTGGATGCTTTTATTTGAAAACGTCCACGCGACTAAGTGCCCGTTTGCCACTATATGTAGTGCATGTTACTTGTTGCGAATCTGGCAGTTCTCTTGCGGAGCTTGAGCATGCAAATCCTGATGGACTGAGGATTACAATGCTCGAAAAACTGAGAACCGTATCAGAGGTGAAGGGTATTCAATTAATAGAAAAACGGAGAATGAAAGAGTTGACTTTCGAGTGGAGTGGGCATGCCAAGAGGTTCATGGATGATGTGTACGTATTGCAAGAGTTAGTGCCACCAACCACATTAAAGCATTTCATGGTACGAGGTTATGATAGTGTCAGCTTTCCAATCTGGCTAATGATTATCAGATATCATCTGCCTAACCTTGTGAGTATTACAATGTGGAATTTGCCCAAATGCAACAACCTACCACCACTCGACCAGCTGCCAAATCTACAAACACTAGTTCTCATCGGCATGGAGAGTTTGGAGGAGTGGAACATGACATCTTCGAGTAGGGGGGATGGTGCGAACAAGCTCATTTTCCCCAACCTTCAGATCTTGAAAATAAGTGACTGCCCAAAGTTGAAGATGCGACTACATCTACCTAGAGTTGTGTCTTGGTTTATTTCAAATAGTGATAATGTGATGTCATCATGGGGAGAACATTTGACGCACAATAGTTCTTCATCCTCTTCTAGTGCAGTAACTTATATGCAGGTTCAGCACTGCAACGTGCCCCTGCACCAATGGAGGTTGCTTCACCACCAACCTGTCCTTACTGGTTTAACTATTGCCAATTGCAGTGATCTGACCAGCTCACCAGATATGATGCAGGTTTTTTCCTCCCTCGAATCATTAGCCTTTGGAGTCAATGGTCAGTCAGAACTGCCGGAATGGTTGGGTGAACTCACATCTCTTCGGCAACTTGAGATAACAGATCCAACGCTAACGGAATTGCATGCGAACATTGGGAAACTCACACAGCTACAGTCGCTACGTTTGTTCTCTTGCAACAACATGACATCGCTGCCTCCATGGATAGGAAAACTCACCCATCTCAAGGAACTTGAAATCTGGGCCTGCTTACACCTGAGATCTTCCTTGGAGAAAATGGAACAACTTACCAGCATAGAATATCTGACAATTGAGGACTGCCCTGGACTATTGCACTCCCTTGGACTACAAGCAGAAAGAGATGAATTCATATGGCGGAGGTATTTATCTGACAAGCTAATATTTTGTAGTGATTTTTACGGTACACCTGTTCTTCTTTGCACTTCTTAGAGCGTCCATAAAATGTCTATGGTTGCACATGCTTTATCTTGTCCAATAGCAATATGTCATGTGTAAAGCATTGATTTGGTAACCTGGTATATGTCCAATATATGTATTAGGAGGTTGAGAAAAACTTCAAATACCCTTCTTTCTTAGAAAGGAGATATCATATATGTATTAACTTTAACACATGCAGAGATTGTGTTAATTGTACAGTATTAGACACTGTCAAAGAAAGGCTGTACACGGCTAGACTGGAAGCTGCCGAAGAAAGGCGTTAGAGTACAGGTTACAAACAACCATTTACAACAATCTCTAGTAGAACGGACTGACTATACATCTAAATCAAAGTGGTAGATGCACCGAACACCTTGTGTACCAGTAGGCTGGCCTGAAATCTTTTCTTAGGTTGCATTTATTTTTCTTAATAAGTAAGGTGGCGCCAGAAACTTGGTTGGAGCTTTGCTCTATTTATTGTAAGGCCATAAAGACCCAACTAGGGACGATGCTTCTGGATTAAAACAGTAAAAATTAGTTACATGCCACCTTCACAAATGAGACCCCAGAAGAAAAGAAAATTTCACGACACCATCTGTTTCCATCAAGTCCTCCTGATTTTGATGCACACGCAGCCCAGAATTGCACACAGCGGCCAGCACGCCAGGAGACTCTGTAGGGAACATGGAGAGGACCTTCCCGCCGGAGATCTTTGTGGTGGCAGAAGTCCTCGGGCTTGAACCTGCACTAACTGTAGCTGAGGGCACAAGACGCTTTCATTCCTGACTAGGAATGATGAGCTGTGGTGTGAAGGCTGAGTCACATTCTAGTGCACCGGGAAGCAATTTCTTCCTTGGAGCAGAAAAAGGGACAATGTGAAGGTATTGAAACAATGTTGAAGCTGCTGCCATCGACATTTTGGATTTGCTTTGCTTGAGAAATGGATGGTGAATGGGCTGTTGGTCGTAAATTCAATTCTAACCCCACACACGTTGTGTTGGCAGAACAGAATGAGTTGGTCCATCGCCAGCTCAGCTGTAAGCACAAGGTTACAAAAGAAAAAGGAGGAATGAACTCATGCCACCAAATCATCCAACAATAGACCGTCTTATGTTTTTTTCTACTTTGACCTGAACGCACAAATCAGTAGTGACTGTCTTCCAGCACAAATGTAAAGGCACATTAGCTCATGGATTTTTTTTTCATTCAGCGCCCATGCCATGCATATTGCAGTCGGGTCCATTTTTCCTTAATCTTAACATGTTTGTTTTCTTACGTAGACTAATTGTCAGTCTTGTGAAATTGAACTAAAGCGAAGATTTTTTTATGTTGCAGTTCAGTGGGTAGTTTGAGAATGACAATAAGCAGAATAAATAGAAGGAGCAAACAGCGTCGTATCTTATGAATCCAGCTCTTCCGTGAAGAGACAATAGCCAAAATACCACTAGTAAAAACCGAACATGCCAAAATACCACTAGTGAAAACCAACTTGCCAAAATACCACTGCTCTCTCAGTTTTTCAGTCCAAAATAACACTGCCGTTAGATGTCAAAGAAATACCGTGAGTCAAACCGTCAGTACCCAGTCAGTTTTCTTGTTCTTCCAAAATTACCCCTAACCTTATCTCTTTGCCTCCACAAGAAATCCCTCCCAGCAGCTCAACCACGCCCACGCCGACCATGGCGGCTCGACCACGCCGGCGCGTCCCTGCCACACCCATCTCCCTCTAACCTTCCTCATCCGCTACCCGTCGACCTCCGCCAGCTGTAGCTGGGCCGCCCGCCGCCCTCCACCACCCGCTAGCCTCCAGCGCTCGTGGCCGCGTGGGTCGGCTGCCCTTCGCCGTAGCTGGGCCGCCCGATGCCCTCCACCGCCCGTGGCCGCGACCGAGCTCAGCTCTAGCACGTCTGCTCGGGCTCACCCATCAGTGCTTTCCCCTGCAGGAGCCTCCATTGTTTCTCTCTGCTATTTGGCGCTGAAATATTGTGAAGAGAAGTACTGTGCGTGTTGTGAGAGGTAAGGGTATATATGTCTTTATTGGATGTTGTTAGTCTCAGTTAGCCTCTAGTGGTATTTTGGCTAGAAAAAACTAAACTGAGTGGTATTCTGGCAAATTGGTTTTTACTAGTGGTATTTTGGCATGTTTGGTTTTAACTAGTGGTATTTTGGCTATTGTCTCTTCCGTGAATCCCTGCATCCTCCTAATCTCAGTCGAAGGATCAAAAACCTGCGCCTCATGTCAAGTCAAAAGAAATTTTGCAGTTACAGGCCCGCTTCCAGATTTAACCACGTATAATTTTGCAAAATAACCCTTAGCCTCATAATCTTTGAAACCAGTATCCACCTGTCCTCATCCGTGCATCCAATCTAGGGCTCATAGCTCGTTTTCCCCTCTGTCGACCAGGGCGAGGAGACCACGGTGGCCGCCGTCCTCAGTTTCTTCCGCTTGCGCGGCTTGCAGGCCGCTGCCTCCTTCGACATGATCTGAAGACCCTCCGCTAGCGCCTCCTTCGACATGCCCTGAATCTCCTTGGCGTCACCACCACTGACATGGAAGGCGGCAAGGCGAGGCTTATCCGGTGGAGGGTGCTCACCATGTCGCCGCTTGACTGCAGACCCGGCAGCATCACATCGGCACTGCAGGTGATGATCTGAAATTGCTTACGAAATTCCCTTTACATGTGTTTGCAATTTAACTGAATTTTCATACCATTTCAATTGCAGATTGTGATGAATTATGTTGGTCAGGTGATGGTCTTTACTATTTGAGTTCTAGAATGCTGTTCCGACACGCACGGAGGCAATGAATTGCTAGATGGTTTATTACAAGTTTACAACAGATTTCTGGATGGGTTTATTTCTACCTGGACAGTTTACAACTTGGTCTGGCTTGACAAATAGCCCAGTAATTCTTGAGTTTGCTTGTGCTTCCGCGGTGTCATCGATCCAGAAAAGGGCATTGACTCTAGATAATGTGTCATTTACATGGAAATAAGTTTATCGTGTGATGTACTTGCTGAAGTTGGAGTCATTGAGTTATATTAGAAACAAGGGCAGTGGTGATGTATGTTGTTGTAACTGATTGTAAACACATTCGTTCTGTGTATAAATAAAGTTCTCCTTTTGAATGATGAGAAGGTCTGGACACACCTATATGTTCTTTTTTATTCAGTACGTATCCTAGCCTGCTGCTATCTAACATGCTGGTAGTTGTGATAGAATTTGATATGTAGATAAAATTATCGGACAACATAACCATGGTCATGTTTAAGATTCTGAATCCGGACTAGTTCTGAATTGTCAACAGAAAAATGAAGGATATATGACAGGAAAACTCACATGAAAGGTTTCTATATAAATTAGAATATAATCAGACTTATTGTTCTCATCATTTTGATTAACCCATTGGCCATATGCATTGTTACCTTTGATGGTCATGTGACACTGCATAGCCTGTGCAGCTGTGAACCCTCTACTTGCTTGTAGATTTAAGAGGATATTAGTTTGTTGTGGTCATGCCTTATGGGTTTAAGATGTGAGGATACAAGTGTGAATGGTGTCCAGTTGTGAGCGACTTGTGGAACTAACGTCATGAACCTGGTAGGTCGTCACTTCTTAATGGTGCAAGTGGTTTGAGTAGTTGTTGCTTCTCAAGCTTTTTTTTTGACAATCAATACCACATATATTCATAATAACAAATAGTAGATGGTAGAGATACACGAGCTGTCTCCAGCGCTTACAAAATAAAGTCTAAAAGATACTAACAAATCTTCGAGGTCTTCAAACTTTTTCTTCTTCCAAGATATAATCTTGTACTTTCCTGGAGGCAGCCAAAAATAGATAACAAACCATAGACCTGTAAATACCAACGAAGGTTCTCCCATAATTTTATTTTGAGCCGCAATGCCAAGGCTGCGTGCACGCGCGCAACCATTAAAGTAGTCAATCAACATCGGCAAGAGTACCAACACCCGTATGTCAGGGAATAAAAACCGATCTGTCTTGTCGACGTTGATGGAGAGGCGATAGTACGAATCACCATTGTCGAGGACGTAGCAACCGGAACAAAAACTGCGAGGATAATCCTCCTCGCGGCAACCATAAGAAAAGATCCAAGATCGATCTGGCGAAGCAAGATCTGAACACCCATACCTAGATAATTGTAATCTTTCAACACCACCATTGACGTTGGGAAGGAGATCTCGTCGTCGAACGAAAGGCCGAAGATCACTTATTGCACGATGCCATCTCCATTGCGGGGAAACCAAAAAGAAAACAGCGACCAAAACCCTAACATAGACTACTGAAAAAACTACTTTTATTGAAAACTCCACGCATAGATCGGGTTTCCCACTCCTCCCGACGCCGGCGAAGCCGGCCGAAGGAGGGGGAACCGATCTATGGAGGAGGCTGAAGTGGAGGCGGCTAGGGCTTTTTCTCTCTGAAGGCGGCGGCTGCGGAAGGATTGGATCTTGATGTGTTTTAGCTCTTCGCACTATTGATTAGGAATCTCGATCAGAAACCACCAGGCCATGTCTCCCGATAAAAGATAATCCCCACAATGGATGTCAGGCCTTGGCTTTAGAAAATATGATTGGATCCGCACTAGAGGATAAGAATACAGATAGGCTGACTAAGAAGATCTGCAAATTGTCTTACCTGAAAAGATGAGTTATTCAAAGGAATACCTGAATAATAGAATAAACACATGGCACAGCTGTGTGCTAGAATAGTAGTTTGGCACGCACACAAAGCAGGAGGAAATCGGTACCCCGCGAGGCTGGCGAAGTCGGCACAAGAAGTAGGCGGAGTAGAGGCAGCAGTTGCGGGCTCAGGTGCGGCTAAATCGAAATCAATATTCCCGTCTGGGGTTGGTGGAGTTGATAGAAAGCACGGTTGGCGATAAGCTGGTACTAGTTTCATTCTTTCTATTCCAAAATCCAATACCGTGAACTGGTAGCTCTGGCTGTTGCTTGTCAAGCTTGCTTCTATCATGAAAATTAAGGTTGTTTATAAGTTCTGATTTTATAATTTGCTTTTCTTTTCTTTTAGAAGCAAACAAGGGAGATTTGGGTGATACATGGACTAACGGCTGCAGTCCTTGGTTTCCTTAAGAGCATCTCCAACAGAGGCTCTAAAATATGGCGTTGTAAAAGTCATTTGCAGCGCGTTCAATCTGGATACAGCGCGCGGCGCCGACGCGAGCTTCGCCGGAGGCTCTATTTTACAGTGCAACTAAGAAGGCAAAAACAACCCTTCAGCAGAGGCTGTAAAATAGAGCTCCACAAACAACTTTCTTCAACATACATACAACAAATAAGATCAAACTTGCCACAAATAAATCTAAAAAAATCAACTAAATTTATCATTGGTCTCCTCTTTGCACCTATTATTTTCTTCCCCATCCATCCTTCCTTCCATGCCGTCACATAGCCATTAAATTCCATTCACGAGAGCCAAAAAAGCTATTTACTCAAATTAACCAAGAGAGAAGTCCAATTTACCCCCCTAAACTCGTCTCAAAGTTCAGATTACAACCCTCAACTTTAGTTTGGTTCAACTTTCAACCCTGAATTCTAAAAAGGTTCAAAATCACCTCTTGCAGTGTATTAAGCTGGTTTTTCTTGTACCGTGTATGTTGTATGTAGATGAGTTGGCACAGTATATAGAAAGAAAAACCGCTAACTGACGAGAAAAACCGGTTCAATACATGTCAAAAAAGGTTAGGAGGTCCAATTCCGAACAGTTAATAGAATTCAGGGTTGAAAACTGAACCAAAGTAAAGTTAAGGGTTGTAATCTGAACTTTGAGACGAGTTTAGGGGGGTAAATTGGACTTCTCTCAATTAACCAACCATGTTTGGAATCACGAACGGATCCAGGGGCTTGGGTGCCGTCGCGGAAGGCCTTGGCGACGCGCTTGGCGTCCTGCGCAGCCCCTCCCTGCGGCCGTCCTCGCCGAGCCCCACGAGCAGCGCGCGCACCGCCGTCCTGCGCAGCCCCTCCCTGCGGTTGTCCTCGCAGAGCCCCACGAGAAGCGCGCGCACCGCCGCCTCCATGGCGTCTCCTGGAGCCTCGCCGCCGCCGCCAACAAGCTCCAGGAGACCCCCTCGTCCTCCTCCTCGTCGTCGCACCCGCACGCGGCGACGGCGGCGAGGTGCGCCTCCTCGAGGGCTCCCATGGCGGCAAGTGCAGGTCCAGTTGCAGCCCATCGTGTACCTGCGTGAAGATGAGCTGCAGCCTGTGGCGCGGCGGGAGATGGGGGAGCTCGGGCGCGGCGGCCATGGCGCGGCGGGTGGAAGGAAACTCGGACGCGGGCGTCCATGGCGCATCGGGCGAGGCAGAGCTCGGGCGCGGGTGGTCACGACACGTCGGGAGAAGGAGCTAGGACGCGTGCGGCCATGGCGGAGGGTCAGCCGGCGGATCTCCTCGTCGTAGCGCGGAGAAATTCAGAGCGGTTTTCTTCCCGCGGTGGAGAATCCAGATTACAGCGCACGCTAGTAGAAGCACCGGATATACAGCTTTGGATAGCATAAACTGTCGTGCGCACTAAGATATTTACAACGCGACCTACTTTGCAGCGTCTGCTGGAGGACGCAAAAACGCAACTCGCGCTGTATATTGATAGGTTTTTTAGCGCACGTCCAGTTTACAACCTCTGTTGAAGATGCTCTAACGGTGGCTACCTTCACACCTTCCTCCAAAGGTGTTCAGCCTCCATTTCGCAAAAGCAAAAACCTTCTAAAGCAGAGAGGTGTGCTATTCGAGAGGCTCAGTGTGCTGATGAAGCGGCTGTAAATGAGGCAAGTTGTTATTTTTATGGGACTTTGGAACATATGACGTGCTTCAAAACCTAATAGAAAAATTGAAATACATTGAATCTGCTCACCCTAAGATAAACAGCTGGACATTACACGAAGTCATTTCAAAAATAAAATAGTGCTACTAGTAAGCTATGTTTTTTTCTCGCAAGAGATGCAATTTTCATGATGCACCATCAGTATGCATGTCTTGCACATTTATTTCATTTTCTTGAACATTTTTGTTTGGACATTTGCGACTATCATGAAATCCTAATGTGTTGCACGTTCTGCACATGCGTGCGACCTTGGGCTTGACTTCTTTCTTCTTCTTTTTCTGTTCTTCCACGTACATCTCCTTTCCTCTCTTTATTCTTTTACTTCTCCCTACCAAACGGACATCGTTTGGCGAGTGTATGTTGGTTTCCTTAGGAATCTTGCAACCAATAAAAGCCTCGTATTATTGTCAAAAAAAAAAGCCTCGTATTCTTCTAGCATTTAGCAATCCAGAACCATGATGGCAATCCAGAACCATGATGCGTAAGTGTGTTTTCGCATGTTGTGAGTACAGAAATCCAGATGAATAAGTGTTATGGGTATATCAACAGCATGGCCTGGATCCGGCAAGCCCGGGTGATCCATAGACGGTGATGGTGGCATGCGGCCCATCGGGTGGTCCAGTTGCTGTAGATCAAGACGGATGAAGTCCAACCTAGATAACAAGAGCCGGATCTTAACCGCCATGCGAAGATAGTCGGATCTGTGAAGGCCCATGAAGTATCCGGATCCAATATGGTGCATAAGGAAAGGTGGATCCTTGACGTGCACGGCAATGTAATATTTCGTAGTTAGGCATCTTGTATCCTGGCTAGAACTCTCCGTGTAAACCCTAGATCCGAGCGCCTTTATAAGCCGGATTCTGGGAGCCCTAGAGGAACAACCACAACTCATTGTAACAAAGCGAAAAATAATTCCTGACAAACAGCAGCAGACCCGTCTCCGAGGTGTGTGAAGTCGGGTAAATCGCATATCACCGTCCCGAGGACTCTCCGCCCTATGGCCCTACTTCTTCTCCCCTCGTGAGGATCCTCCTCCGAGGTACCACAATAGGCAACGACTTGGCGCCACCATGGGGCTGCGGCTCGGTGGCCGGAACCGGAGGGTTCCGCCATGGGAAGCTACGACGAATCCATCGGTGTGGCGTGTCCTTTACGCCGGAACTTGCCGATCGTCTCCCGGACGAGTGCTGGATTCGGCTAAAACCGACCCCATCAAGCTCTCCATCGTCCCAATCGGCGCATCTACATCTTCATTGGCGAGACCGTCGACCCGATGGAAACGCCCGGTAGTCACGCCGACGCGACCGCCGCCGAGGGACGCAGCCGCGAAGATCCGATCTGAGTCGCAGAGCTTCTTAAGGAAGATTCCGCCTAGATCTGAAAAATTCAAGGCCCACCCAATCCGCCCCGAGGAGAGGTGGAAGACCAATGCAGATCCGCCTGGGTCTCCTAGGTGTTAGAGAAGCAGGTGTCACTGCACTTCCGCACATACCGCCGAACCGCCTCTCTCAGACGGAGCCGGACCCATGCAGGTCGAGGCTTCCGGAGACAGCGACGCTCCGGATCAGCAAGAGACTATCAGAGACAGCGACGGACCGGATCAGCAAGAGGATGCCGGAGACAAAGAAGAATCAATCCTCGACAACCTAAGCCCAACTTCCTGTTGGAGATATGCCCAAGAGGCAATAATAAAGTGGTTATTATAATATCTTTGTGTTTATGATAAAGGTTTACATACCATGCTATAATTGTATTAACCGAAACATTGATACATGTGTGTTATGTAAACAACAAGGAGTCCCTAGTAAGCCTCTTGTATAACTAGCTTGTTGATTAATGAATGATCATGGTTTCGTGATCATGAATATTGGATGTTATTAATAACAAGGTTATGTCATTAGTTCAATGATATAATGGACACACACCCAAATGAGCGCATAAGATCAAGTCATTAAGTTCAATTTGCTATAAGCTTTCGATACATAGTTGCCTTAGTCCTTCGACCATGAGATCATGTAAATCACTTACACCGGAAGGGTACTTTGATTACATCAAACGCCATTGCGTAAATGGGTGGCTATAAAGATGGGATTAAGTATTTGGAAAGTGTGAGTTGAGGCATATGGATCAATAGTGGGATTTGTCCATCCTGATGACGGATAGATATACTTTGGGCCCTCTCGGTGGAATGTCATTGATGTCTACGCACGCTTCTATTGCTGTAGACAGTGTTGGGCCTCCAAGAGCAGAGGTTTGTAGAACAGCAGCAAGTTTCCTTAAGTGGATCACCCAAGGTTTATCAAACTCAGAGGTAGAGGTCAAAGATATTCCTCTCAAGCAATCCTGCAATTAAGATACAAGAAGTTCTTGTGTCCCCAACACACCTAATACACTTGTCAGATGTATAGGTGCACTAGTTCGGCGAAGAGATATTAAAACGAAGATGGTATAGATGGTGGTAAACGGTAATTGCAATCTGAAATAAATATTGCAGCAAGCGAACATGTAGCAGAACTTGTTGGAAATGGTGTTTCAATGCTTAGAAACAAGGCCTAGGGATCATACTTTCACTGGCCACTCTCAACATTGCAATCATATTTGAATATAAATATAAGCACTTCATCATACTACTCTCCCGTTGGATAAAGAACTCAAATTCATTGGGCAAGTGTGCAAAAGCACACCTCAAAGGCGTATTCCCAAGTACTAATAAACACCCCACACTGTCACCATGAGCATTCATAGGAGGTACTAACACACTACAATTCATAAGGGAGTTACACACGGCGCACACACTGTACCTTTACACCGAGGTCACAGTAACCCCAAAGTTCACATAATAAAACACTTGAATAGCATATGACATCTAGATTACAAAGCCTATGATCACATAGATGAACAAATAAATACTACTCTCAAACACTCTCTTGTTGGATAACAAACACCATTCATTGTGTAGGGCTACAAGAGCTCCCTGCCGGAGTAAACAAGCTCCACAACGTCATACAGGAATCACACACGATGCACACACTGTCACCATTACACCATGGAGAGTGAATCCGGAGTTCATATTTAAAGTAACCTCTAGAGTCCCTAATAGACAAGAGTAAGATCTACATATTCATAAAGATCACACCATGGGAGAGAGAGAAGAACCACATAGCTGCCGGTAGAGCCCTCAGCCTCGGGGGAGAACTACTCCCTCCTCATCATGGGAGACACCAACGGAGATGAAGATGGCGTGGTGTCGATGGAGATGGATTCCGGGGGCAATTCCCCGTCCCGGCGGCGTGCCGGAACAGAGATTCTATCCCCTGAAACTTGTCTTCGCGATGGCGGCGGCTACGGAACTCTTCGTGGAATATGACTTGACGTTTTAGGGTTTTCGCGATGGGGAGAATATATAGGCGAAGGGGCGATGTCGGTGGAGTCCCGAGGTGGGGTCCCCACCTGGCGGCGCCAGGGGGCCCGCGCCCCCTAGGGTGTGGGCACCGGCTCCCCTTCGTCTCTCCTTCGGACTCCGTGAAGCCCCTGGAAAAATAAGAACGTGGCCTTTTGTTTCGTCCAATTCCGAGAATATTTCCTGTGTAAGATTTCTGAAACCAAAAACAGCAGAAAACAGGAATCTTGTTAATAGGTTAGTTCGAGAAAATGCATAAAAATGATATAAAGTATGAACAAAACATGTTGGTATTGTCATAAAACTAGCATGGAACATCAGAAATTATAGATACGTTGGAGACGTATCAGTCATCTGATTAGCTTGCAAGCATATGAATGGTTCATAAGAGATCACATACCACGGTACGAGTAAAGATTACTTTTCGGTAACGAGGTTGAACAAGGTATGGAGATACCGATGATCAAACCTCGACAAGTAAAATATCGTGTGACAAGGGAATCGACATCGTATGTAAATGGTTCAATCGATCACTAAGTCATTGTTGAATATGTGGGAGCCATTATGGATCTCCAGATCCCGCTATTGGTTTTTGCTCAGAGAGGAGTCTCGACCATGTCTGCATAGTTCGAGAACCGTAGGGTGACACGCTTAAGGTTCGATGTCGCATAAGTAGATTCCGAATATGAGTTGGAGTCCAAAGTTTTTGTTCGGAGTCTCGAATGGGATCCAGGACATCACGAGGTGGTCCGGAATTGTCCGGAGAATAAGATTCATATATAGGAAGTCATTTTCCGTGGTTCGGGAAAGTTCTGGTGTTTTGACCGGAGCTTCTAGAATGTTCTACAAGGGTCACCAGTGGGCCCACCACCCCGGGAGAGGCCACATAGGCGCCACATGGCATAGTGGGTGCTGCCCACCATGACATGTGGGCCCAGGCCCCCCCCTTAGAGATAAGATCTATCTCTAGTTTAAATGGTTTAAACTTAGAGATAAGATCTATCTCCTAAAATAAATGGTTTAAATTTGGAGATAAAGGGGAACACTTGGGGGAGGGGTTTCCCCCCCTCCATGTGCCGGCCAAGGGGAAGGGTGGGCCCTAGGGGAAACCCTAGGCCGACCCCCACCTATATAAAGAGGGGAGGGGGTGGCCGGCCAAGGCACCTCATCCAACCCTAGCCGCCCCTCTCTTCCTCCTCCATACGCTGTGCAGGCGGCCCCCTAGCAACTCTTTCCATCACCACCACCACGCCGTCGTGCTGCTGGGATTCCGTGAGATCTACCACACCTCCGTGCCCGCTAGAACGGGGAGAAAGGGGCTTCATCGACACCGTACGCGCGACCGAGTACAAGTGCCGCCGGATTGCAGCACCGGGACGATCGTCTACATCAACAACGAGATCTGATCTCGTAGGCTTTGGAAATCTTCAAGTGTTAGTCTCTTATCAATCTCGTTGCTTCGATCTTGTAGATTAGATCTGGGGTGTTCCATAGATTAGATCTTGATTTATTCGTCTTGCGGTAGGAAATTTTTTGTTTTCTATGCTACGAACCCCATCAGTGGTATCATAGCCATGTCTATGCATAGATATGTTGCACGAGAACACAATGGTTTTGTGGGCGGTGATGCTTTTGTTGCTTTAGTTTGTGTACTTTGCATCTTGCGGGATGGTGGGATGAAGCGGCCCGGGCTAACTTTACATGACCGTGTCTCATGAGACTTGCTCCACGCTACATGCAACTTGTATTGCATAAGTGGCTTTGCGGGTGTCTGTCTCTCCCACCATAGTGAAGACTACAATTTACACTTTCTATTGTCAACACTAGTATCACCGTTGTGGTTCATGTTCGTAAGTAGATTGGATCTTACTCGAAACCCTAAACCACGTAAAATATGCAAACCAAATTAGAGGCGTCTAACTTGTTTTTGCTGGTTTGGTGATGTGATATGGCCATGATGTGATGATGATTATATTTGATGTATGAGATGTTCATTGTTGTATTATGGCAACCGGCAGGAGCCTAATGGTTGTCTTTAATTTTTGTTAAAGACATGCGTGTCTATTCATCATGTAATAGCTTTATTTCAAGTAGTTGTTATAGTAGCTATAAGTGATGGACAACCATGAAGCGGCGCCACTGACCTTGACGCCATGCTGGTGATGATGGAGATCATGTCCGTGCTTTGGAGATGGAGATCAAAAGCACAAGAAGAAAGGCCATATCATATCACACATTATGAATTGCATGTGATGATAATCCTTTTATGCATCTTATTTTGCTTAGATCGCGACAGTAGCATTATAAGATGATCCTCTCACTAAATATCAAGATAATAAAGTGTTCATCCTTAGTATGCACTGTTGCTAAGACTTGTCGCTTCGAAACATCTCGTGATGATCGGGTGTGATAGACTCTACATGTGCATACAACGGGTGCAAGCCAGATTTGCACACGCGAATACTAAGGTTGCCTTGACGAGCCTAGCATGTACAAACATGGTCTCGGTGTCGTGGTATCGTCATGACATATGCCATAGGGTGGCTAATCGAGGTGGTTCCTATGGTCTCACGGCGGTATCCGGGAAGCGGGTATGGGCACGAGCGACACGGCGACGTACCCAGGTTCGAGGCCCTCCGAGGGAGGTAACACCTCTACTCCCGCTATGAGTGTATATGATGTGTAACACAAGACAATGGTGCTCCTGAGCTGTATCCGGCTGTTCCGGGAGGCTAAGGTAGACGAAGGTCTCTCTCACAGGCAGCTCTAAGACTAGTGAATGGCAATCCGATCGATCGTCCCCGCATGAGGGAGTCCGGCATATAGGCACCTGCACCATACACATAAGTCCTAGTGGCTTGGCCGGGCTGGCTTCGCTCCCGTCTGACCCAGGAGCCGAGCTGGAGCGTTAGTGGCACGTCCCATCCGCCGGCTCAGGTCATCGTAGTGCATCATCCTCAGCTCACCTCACCTCCGCCTGATGGCTCTCCTCGTCGCCCCCCGTCCGCCCGCCCCCGTATTTCACGGAGATGAGGTCGGCGCACCTGAACCCGGCTCACCTACCCAGCCCTTCCCCAACCAAGGTCCAGCCTCGAGTCGGTCCGAGGCAAACCCCGCCGGATATGGCTTGTAGAAGCCGCCCAGCACGCCGAAGGCCGCAATGAGGCCGACTAGGACTTAGAGCGCCGGCCTCCCGAGGCACTCCGCCGCTCCTCACCCGCCTTGCCGCGAGCCGGCCGTCCCGAGCCGCCGCTCCGCGTCCATTGCCCTACCCGGGGTCTTCCCGACATTAGCCCCGAGCCGGTGGTCCACGTCCAGGAGGACCCAGGCAGGCCTCGCTTCACATATCTCTTGCTCGTTTCCGGCGCTCCTGAGGGGCCAGCTGAGAATTTTCATTCAGCCGGCCGTGCCTCGTCCGGTCGCCCCGTCCGGCTTCCTCCGCGGACGCCCTTTGCTTCGTCGTTTTCATTTTTTGTGTTGAAGACGTTCCGCTTGTTGCTGGGTCGGGTCGATTTTATCGTCCGCTCCGGCTCGGTACACCGCAACTCCGCCGCCGAGTCCCGCGCCCGACTTGACCGGGCCGACGGCTTCGTCAGCGTGGCTGTTTCGTCCGGTCACATCGCGTCCCTCCGGATTTTCTGCGGCTGTGGGCGGAGGGTGCGGCCGTTTCGGTAACCGCTGTCGTGTGGGGCGGTTTCGGTCGCAATTAATCCCATCGTGGCCCACGATCGCCACGTGGCTGCGCACGGCGCGCCGGGCGGCTATAAATGCCCCCGCGCGGTACCGAGGCGCTCTTCTTCTTCCGCGCCCGCCTCTCTCGTCTCGCTCGCCGAGCGCTCGCACGCCGTCGATTCTCCGGTGACCTCCTGGCGAACCTACGCGGCCGGAGTTCTCCGCCGTTCCGGCAGCCGTCCGCACGCCAAGCCGCGCCACGGCCCCGCGGTCGCGCTGCGTTCATCGCGCCGCGTTTCCTCCGGAGCGGTTCCTCTTCTCCCTTTGATCTCGATTGGTCTTCTTCCTCCTCCTCTTCCCATGGCCTCCGCCAGCGGGTCCTGGAGGGGCTCGCTTATGAACGACGACGACATCGAGCGCCTGGTGCGCTCCGCCGGATTCCTGGAGGTTGTCACGCGGGCCCGGCGCGGAGGTGGAGCCTAAGCCGGAGCCCGGCGAGCGCGTCGTCTTCGGCGCGCACCTTGACCGTGGGCTAGGTCTACCGGCTTCGCCTTCTTCCGCAGCCGGACTTCTTCGCCCGCAGCCGCACCATTTGCCGCCAACGCGTGCGTCTCCTAGCGCTATGTGGCTTTTATGGAGGGCTACGCCGCCTGTGGCCCGATCGTCGACTTCTCGGCGCTCTTCACCAAGTCGCAAATGACCGAGGGCCGCTTGAGGACCTGCGGCTGCGTCTCCATCTATCCTCGCGCCGGCTCGCTCTTCCCGAAGATACCGACCGTCGACTCGTGAAGAACTGGCAGATGACGTTTTTCTACGTGAAGAACGCCAACCCGCCTTCGACCGGATCAATCCGTCGGAGTATAATCCGCTCTTCCGACCACCCGTTCAACCGGTCACAACCCCAACTCGCCGGATCCGGACGCGGAGGTCAACCTCTCCGGGATTTCTTGGGGGAGTGCGTCTCTACGGGCCGGCTGAGCGCCGAGACCTCCTCCGCACCTACGTGGAGCGCCGGGTCCCGCTCCAGGGCCGTGTCCACAAGATCGGGCTTATGTCCGGCCGACTGGATCCGACCCGGACGTCAAGGATAACGCTCACCAAGGCCCAAGTCGCTCACCGGGTGAACAACATCACCAAGGCCAACATGCCGGAAGATGGGCGTGGGGGCTGCCCACGACCGAGCCGCGCCGCCCGAGCGGGTAAGTTGTGTTTTAGCTTGTGCCTTTCGACTTGCGGCTGGCTCGCTTGTTACTCATCTTTTCTTGTTTTCTAGATCTTCCCCGCCAAGAGATCGAGGACGGCGACTTGGCGCACAAGATCTGGACGGCGGATCTCGTGGATCCGGGCCGACTCGGCGACCAAGCGGCGACCAAGCCGGCGATGACGACCTGCCGGGTGCCCGACCAGGGCGGCCAAGGGGAGCATAACCCGCCGCCTGGCGGAGCAGTGGAGGAGGAGGAGGCGGAGCCGCCACGTCCACTCACGGGTCGGACCGATCCGGCGGGCTCGCGCCGCCGAGGCCGCCTGCCGCCGAGCGACTTCCGCGCCGAAGAAGAAGCGGGTCGCCGGCGGGAGCACAGGCGGGAGGGCAAGGCCAAGAGGCAGCGCCAGCAGGAGCCCAAGAAGGTCCGGGAGATGGCCGGTAAGTCCTTTCGTTTTCTTTGTTGTTTGATTCCTTTTCTTTCCCTTGCACTTATCTTCCTTTGTTTGTTCGACTAGGGTCGCCAATGTTCACCCATGGCGGCCTTCCGTCGGCACAGTGCAGTCGGCTGCTCCGCCGGCAGAGGGAGCCGACGCGCCGTCTTCGACACGTGCACGCACGCCGCCATTGTCGTTGTGCCGCCCGTGGCACGCCGGCCGCAGCTCGCGCGCTTCTGCCGCTTCGGCTGCGCCTCCTTCAGCGCCGGGCCATGACGCCCAGGGCGAGTCGGCCTGCAGGCCCACTCTGGCGACCTGCTCGCACCGCGCGTGCTCGCCTGCCGGAGCCGGCCGAGGTGTGCCACCGGCGGCAGGAGCCGGAGCCGGCGAGCCGCGCCGCCCGAGGGGCCGGAGGTGGCCCACTGGCCAGCCCGCCGCCTCGTTTCGGGAGCCGAGGACTGAAAGCCGCACGGAGGAGCCTGCGCGCGCCACGACGCCACTCGGCGTTGGTGAGGTCGAAGGGCCCGGCGCGCTCGCCCACCGACTTCACGTGGCCAAGGGTGCCCAGCTGGTGAACGTCCGTCCGCCCGGACTCACGGCCCTACCGGCACCATGGAGCAGGCCCGGAACCAGTGCGGACTTCGGCGAGATATTCAGCCGGGAGGGGCAGCCCGGCACGGCGCCCCCGAAGATGCTTTCTCTCGGCTACCGAGCCAGCTTGAAGACCAAAGCCGCCGAGGCCGTGGCCCAGCCTGGCGACGTTGGAGGAAGCCGACAAGGTAGGTGGCGTCTCATCTTGTTTTCTGCAATTTTATTGTTATCCCGGTAGCCCTCCGAGGCATGGGCCGGCTGCTCGAAGTCGGCCCAGGTTTCGCCTAAACGATTAACTCTTTTTCAGGCGGTCGACGAGCGACGCACCGCCTTGTACAACAAGGTGGTGACCAGCTACCATAAGGCCAAGCTTGAGCGGGCCACCTTGGCTCGTGAGCCGGAAGCCGCCAAGGGTAAGCTCTTGCTTCTTTTGGCTTAATGTCTTCTTTTCTTTTGTCTATATTGGCTGACACTTCTTCCGCTGCCTGTTGAGGCCGCCAAGGTCCCGCAGCTGGAGAAGGACCTCCGGGTTGCTCGCGCTCCGAGAGCGAGGAGGCGGGCCGTGCCGCCGCCGCCAAGCTCAGGGTGGCTGATGGGGAGTTGAGGCGGCGGCGCGCGCTGAGAAGAACCATTCGCCGAGCTCGCCTTTAGGACGGCAGAAGGAGAAGGTGGATGATCCGAGCCGGCGGCCGGACGAGGTGGAGAAGCACGCGCTTGCGCTCAAACAGAAGTCACCGCCAAGTCCACGGAGCTGACGGCCACCGCCAAACACTGGACGGACCTTATTGGCGCGATCGATACCGGTTTCTCGGGTGAGTTTATGTTTCCTTCCCCTTGCCGGCGCTGTCGGCTGCCGCTTCCAATGGTAGCCTACCGTAAAACTTGTCTTTTCGCAATCTCCATCTTCGGCCGGGGCAGCTATGCTTGGTCCGCCGCTCTTTTTCTTTTGTCCTTCGAAATCTCCATCTGGCTGGGGGCGGCTCGTGGCGGCTGCCGCCACCCTACTTTAGAGCTTCGAATCTCCATCTTCGGGTCAGGCTCGTGCCGGCTGCCGCCAATCCTACTTTAGGACTTCGAAAATTTGCATTTTTCACTTATTTCGGCTTTTATGACTTCGACATGCTTCCTGCAGCTGCCTTCCCGAGACGCAGACGTGGCATTGGATGCCGCTGCTGCGCGAGGCCGTGTGGGCGGGCGATCGGCGAGGGCAGCTCGGAGACTTTCACCATGGAGGACCACATGTCGTCCCTGGGGCGCCCGCGCCGAGCCCATCACCAAGTTTGGCGGGGAGCTCCGAAGGCGGCCGAGGAGCTGGTGCCCATGCCGTGGTCCGACAAGGAGGCGCCGCAAGACATTTCCACCACTTCCTTGATCGAGCAGTGCGCCGACCGCTCATCGATCGGGAAGGGGTTTGCCACGCGTGCCGGCGCCGACATGGCGCTGTCTTTCGTCCTCTCCGGTACAACGAGGTGGACCGGGGCAGCTCGAGACGGCGAGCCGGCGTGGAGGAGGAGCTCTCAGCCGATCGCCGCTGCGCCTGTCTTGCCCGAGCCGGGCGCCATCGCCGACTTCCCCCAGCGCCGTCGCCGTCCCTAACCCGGGATCTGACACAGAGGAGGAGCTTGAAGACGAAGGTTGAGATGGATTCTCTGCCGTTGATCCGACTGGTCCCGCTCCAAATCGGTGTCTAGACTTTCCCGTTTATGCAACTTTGCTTTTGCCAAGACAGTTATTAAATCCCCGGAATGCCGGTGCCTATGTAAAGACAATATTATCTCCTTTTTATTATGACGACTTAATGTTTGTTATCATTTGTGTGCCGGCTTGCTTTCTTCCGACTTGTTCGCTTTTTCCCATCCGCCCCACTCTTCGTCGTGCCCTTGCCGGCCGTACGTCCGACTCTTGCGTCCGTCACGATCAAGAGCGTGCCGCCGGGCGAGGCCGATAGTATTTCGCGAACGTCGATTTCGGCAGTCCGACACTTTTATGAAAGGTTGCAAGTCAACTCGCTTACTCTTTCCCTAGCCGCTTTTGCGTGCGCCTCCCCAGGCCTTACTCCTCCACGGACACTGGTTGTGTCCGTAATGGCCTAAGCCGCTGTCTAAATCGATCACGTTACTAAGCCGTCCGTGAAAGGGTTCAAGCCAATTGGCGAAACGAAATAGGGTGCGCGAAAAACTTGTCGGAGACGGCGCTCTTGGCGCATGCTTTTTCATAGCTTACAAAAGGGATACAAGGGATACATACATTCCTCCTCTCAAGTGTAAAATGGTCGAAGTCCTGACATTCCAGGGACGTTTTGTCTCCTCGTCAGTTTTGCTCGCCTTGTTCTTTTTGGCCTCTTGGGCATCTATGAGATAGTAGGAATCATTCTGCCTTGCCCACGATGAAGGGACCCTCCCATGGGGATGCTAGTTTATGCCGTCCTGTCCGTTGGATCAGCCGGAGCACTAGGTCTCCTTCTAATGCTAAGGACTTAACCTTCCGTGATAGCGGCGGAGGCTCGCCGTATACGGTGACTGGATTCGGCCATCAGCCGACCTCTTCAACCAGTCGACTCCATCTTCGCGAGCTTCTTTGGCTTCGCTTCGTGTATAGCTTGATCCTTGGCGCGTCGTGCTCGATGTCGTCGAGTGTGACGGCTTCAGGCCCCGTATAATAGAAGAAGGGCGTGAAGCCGATCGAGCGGTTTGGTGTTGTGCGCAGTCCACAAGACGCCACATCTCTTCAATCCAAAGAGCGCCGAGCTGCGGCTCACACCGGGCCGATGTCGGATAGGATCAAGCCATTTGCTTTCTCCACTTGGCCGTTGGTCTCTGGTGTGCTACGGATGACAGTCCATTCTGATCCCCATCTCCCCGCAGAGCGCTGGAAAATGCCCTCATGGGTTGCCGCCGCTGTCGCGGATGATGCTGGTAGCCGTATCTCGCGATTATCTCCTTGAGGAATGTGACGGCTGTGGAGCCATCCACCTTCTTGATCACTTGGCTTCGATCCACTTAGTGAATTTATCAATCATCACCAAGAGATGCGTCATGCCCCTGGCTGTCTTGAATGGGCCCACCATATCCAAGCCCCATACGGCAAACGGCCATGTAATGGGGATGGTTTTTAGGGCGGAAGCCGGCGTTTGCCTTTGCTGCGGAGCGCTGGCAGCCGTTGCACTTATTTACCAAGTCTTCTGCGTCTCTGAGCGCAGTGGTAAAACCGTGCCGAAGGCTTTGGCCACTATGGCTCGGAAGAGGCTGATGGCCGCACTCTCCCCGGATTTCCGTAGGAGTTCAATCCCTTCACCCGGCTCGACGCAGCGGAACATCCCACTTACGCTGCGTTTGTACAACTGGTGGTTGATGATTGTATAGGCCTTGGCCTTTCTCTCAATCTGCTTAGTTTGAACCCTGTCATTGGGCAGCACAATCCTGAGGTAGGAGAGAATTCTTGTGCCCATGATGGTACGCATTTTATTTCAAATACGCTAACCACCAAGGCCTCCATCTTCCTTCCGGTTTCGACCGCGTGGTCGCCGGCGGTCGTGAAGCCGGCGGTTTGGCTGATAAGCCCCGAGTTTGGCCGAGAAGCCCGCGTTGGGACCGCCCCTCGGTTCGGCCGAGAAGCCGCGGGTTTGGCTGGATAAGCCCCGACTTGGGCAATGAAGCCCCCGGTTTGGCTGAGAAGCCTCGGTCACCCGGCACGAATATGGAATCCGAGTCCGGTGACGGTATGGTGGACGGTTTCTTGAGAATCGCCTGGGCAACGCCCGGCGGAATGGCTTGCCGGTCGAGCCAATCTTGGATAGGGCATCTCGCCTCATTGTTTGCTCGTGGCACATGGTGGAATTCACAACCATCGAAGAAGCCGATAGCCGCCGGACGTGGAAGCGGTATGAGGCCATGCTGGCGTCCTTCGCGTCCCGCCCGATGCTTGCCGTATAACCAAGTCGGAGTCGCCGGCGAGAATGCGACGCACGCCAATCTCCTCTGGCCAGCTTCAGCCCGTGATGAGCGCTTCATACCCCGCCACATTGTTGGATGCGGCGAAGACTGCAGGACGTAGTCCAGCCGATCTCCTTGGGGGAAGTGACGACGATGCCGGCTCCAAGCCGCTTCGCATCTTCGAGCCGTCAAGTGCCTGGGCATGTGACGTGCATGCGGCAGGTGTATTGCATCTCGCCGCCGACGAAGAAGTCCCCGAGATCCTCGGGGACGGATGGCCGGGCGGCGGTCAGAGGATGGTGTGGGCGGCTAGCCTGTGGCCCACTTGGCAACCCGCATTTGGCATCCTTGCTGCCGATGATTTCGCCAACGGCGCTGTGGCCACTACTCTAATGGGGTGCTCTTGAAGTAATGCTTGAGCTTCTTGGCCGCCATGTACACGCCGTAGGTGACCTTCGTAGCGGGTAGTTTTTCGACCGGGACAACACACTCGCCGAGATAGTAATCCGCCTACTCCCTGGTTGCTTCTTTGCGCTCCACCACTAGGACAACGCTAACCACTCATGGTGGCTGCGATGTACAACAACATTGGCTCCATTGAACCCGGCGTTGCAAGGATTGGCGCGTGAGAGCACGCGCTAAGTCACTAAAGGCTTCTCCGCCTGGGTGACCAGACAAATTTGTCCGACTTCCTCATCAATTGATAAGGGGGCATTTTCCTCCCAGCCGACTAAGCTGCTCAAGGAGGCCAGCATCCGGTGAACTGGACGTCCTGAGGCACCGCGGCGCCTCCATCTTCTCAATGGCACCGATCTTCTCCGGGCTTCGATCCCTCGCCGAGAGACGAGGTAGCCCAGGAGTTGGCCGGCTGGCACGCCGAACGTGCATTTGGCCGGCTGAGCTTCATCCTAATCTTCGGGATTGGGTGAAGGTTTCTCTCAAGTCATCAAGGAGGGTAGGCATCTCCTGGTCTTTACAACGACATCATCCACGTATGCGTGAACGATTTGATCCCGCAAACACTTTTGCATGCACCTTTGGTAGGTGGCGCCGTATTTTCAAGCCGAATGGCATAGTCGTAGCGCAAGAAGTTCTATACGGTAATGAACGGTCTTTATTTGATCACCCGGATTCAAAGGAATCTGTGGTAGAGTAGGCATCTAGAAAAGACAACAGCTCACAGCAGAGTCTATGACTTGATCTATGCGCGGCAGGGGGAAGGGGTCCTTCGGGCACGCCTTGTTGAGGCCGGTGTAGTCGATACACATGCGCCAGGAGCCGTTCTTCAAAACTAGGACCGGGTTCGCAACCAGTCCGGGTGCAAGACTTCCATGATGAAGCCGGCAGCTAGGAGCCGTGTCTTCACCAATGGCCTTCCTTCGTTCTTCGGCGAAGCGCCGAGAGGCCGTCTCACCGGTTTGCTTCAGTTCGACGTGGAGGTGGTGCTCACCAACTCCCTGTGACACCCGGCATGTCCCGGAGACCATGCGAAGATGTCCCGATTCTCACGGAGGAAGCTATGAGCTCGCTTCCTATTTGCTGCTCAAGCCGGCACCGATGGTGACGTACTTGTCCGGCTGGGCCGGGTCGAGCAATCTTCTTGGTGTTGTCGGCGGCTGGAAGTGAGTCGTCCCAAATGCTGCCCACACCGCATGTCCTCCCCGCGCGCCTGGGCTGCAACGGCCGTGAGTCAGTTTCTGCGGGGAGATGACCAGTATCTTGGAGCTCAGCACCATGAGCGCGAGTCGCCGGCTACGGTGATGACCCCTTTAGCCGCATCTTCATCTTCGGTACCCAGGGCACCGCCATGAACCTGGTCGGGCCGGCTCTGCCCAAGAGCGCGTGGTAGGGACTCACGAGGTCCACCACCAACCCGATGTTCTCCGTGGGAAGGTCCGGCTTGCCGAACATGACCTCCAGGTGATCCGCCCGATCGGCCGGCAGCAGTGGGCCGGCACCATGCCATGGAAGACGGCGGGGGTGCGCAACTCGCCTCCCGGATGCCCAACTTGCGGGCGGTGTCGGAGAGGATGTTGATGCCGCTGCCCCCATCCATGAGGACGCGCGAGAAACGCACGCCGCGCCGGACAGCCGATGTGGGGTCGAGGACCATGGCGAGCTGCCCGGCTTTGTAGGACAGCCGGTGGGCGCGGTCGGGTGAGGTGAAAGTTGGTAGACGGACACCGGCGCATGACCGCGGTGACGAGGGAACGGCGCCGCTGGCTGCTTTGTCCTCGGGCTGGAGGTGAAGATGATGTAGGTGGCATCCTCAGCCAAGGTACCGCCATGGTGCACTTGGTTAGCCTCGGGTGCTCGAGGTTGCTGGCGTCGCGCCGGCCACGCCCGGTCGCTGGGGTGGTGGGGGGTGGAGGCGGCGAGGCTCGGCTCGTCGCCGCTTCATGGCGGGCAACAAGGGTGGAGTGGTTGGAGGGTTCTTGCCGCCGTGGTACTTCGACGGCCGAGTCGACATCTCGTCGAAGGTGTACTTCGCCTGTGGCCGGCCCGTCTGCTTTCGGCGCGCTGCGCCACCACAGGGTCCGACATCGCGCCACGTGGCGAGCCGCACCGGCGGTCCGGCTGGTCGCTGTGCCTCTTGCCGCGGTAGTTGTCCCGCCGGCTGCCATGGTGGCCGCCTTCGGCCGGCTTGGCTCAACCGGCTTGTTGTTGTCCCGCTCGGATGGAGCCGGCAACCACGCTTGTCATGCCGTTCCATCATCACAGATTCCGCGATGGCCATCAAGGCAGCCATCATCTGGGCGCCGTGGCAGCTTGTGCCACAAAGATGGTGCTAGGCCGGCAGCCGGCCATGAAGAAGCCGACGCCTGGATCTCGTGCACGCCTCGCAGAGTTGCGCATCTCGCACCAGCGGCTGTATGCACGGTCCGTCTGCTCGCGCCCGCTTGCACATCTCAAGCTGTTGGGGCGACCCGGCCGGTAGTGCCGGTGAAGTTGCCGATGAAGGCGTCTCGAAGTCGAGCCAGCCGTTGATGCTCCGGGCAAGTTGTTGAGCCGCGTGCGCGGAGCCGAGCAGCATGAGGGGAGGCGCACGGCCCGCGCTTGTTGCCCGGGGCGATGCCGACCGCGGAGTAGTCCCGCAGCCGCTCCCGCTGGTCGTGCCGTACACTTGGGTGTCGCGGGAGCGGAAGCCGGCTCTCATGGGCTCGTTGAGGATCCGCGGCCCGAAGCACTTGGGCCGGCTGGCCCTTCTTCCTCCGCGATGCGAGATTCGACCAGCCGGCCGAGCGATCTCCGGCGCTCCGCCGCCGACACGCGGCGCCCGCTTCCGGAGCGGCCGCCGCGCGGGCCACCCTTCGGAGCCGCGCTGCTTGAGGTGGACGGCCTCGACTCGTACCGTCGTGCTCCGGCTGATGGTGGCCGGCTGCGACCGTCGTTGCCACCGGGCGGTTTGGCGGTGCGGAACTTGCATGGGTGTTCCTGCCGCCGCGGGCATAGGAGGTGGACTCGGCCGTGTCCCTGGACCGTCTCGGTCCTTGCCCGCAGCGCCATGAGCGTGAGAAGCTCGGGGGGCATGGGCGTACCGGGGTCCTTGGTCGCTCGGCTGGCCGCTTCAGCTCGCCACCCGCTCGCCGGGCGGAATCGCCCGCCCCTCGAGGCGGCAGCCTCTTCCGGCAGCCTTCACCACGAGCATGTTCTTGTCGGGGTGAGATGGGTAGCTCCAGACGGAGCCGGCGATGCCGCGCCGTCCCGGCGATTCTCGCGCCTAGGCCGCTCCCTTCTGCAAGGGATCTGGCCGCCTGGTTGTCGCGCCGGCGTGGAGGCCAGGCGCGGTTGAACTCGCACTGGAGATCTCCCATCGGCGCGTGCGCAGCGCCCTTCCGTCCGCTGAGGAGGAGCCGGCGGTGCTCCTCCGTGTCCTTCGATGGTGGGGGCTGCCGCTGGCATGAGTGGAGTGCTCTTGGCCCGACTTCGCCCAACGGATGGTGGTGGCGGCGCCTTGCGCCCGAGGCGGATGCGCCGGTCTCCTGGTTGCGCTCCAACTCAGGACCGCGACGCCGTCGACTTGCCTCCGCGTCGCCGTCGGTGGCCATGACCGCATGAGATGCAAGGGCCGGTGGTGGTGAGGCCGGGCGCCGCCTGGGGGAGGGCTTGCACAACGACATCTCCGCGCGGTGAAGGGCAGGCGACCTGCGACGAGACGTCGGCCGCCGAAACGATGATGTTGCCGCCGGCGGGAATGGCCGGCCTGTCGAAGCAGCCGCGTTGTCACGACGCAGCCGAGGGAGCCGAATCTCCAGACCAAGCCCAAGCGACCCTCTCGCCGGTGGTGATGGTGAGGCCCGTCCGGATGGAGACACCGGCCGCGGACGCTGAAGGCCCCACGGTGGGCGCCAAATGTCGTGGTATCGTCATGACATATGCCATAGGGTGGCTGAAAGATCGAGATGTCGCCTAGAGGGGGGGGGTGAATAGGCAATTACAAACTCTTGCGGATTTGTCTCGTATGAATGCGGAATTAAACTATCGTTAGTTTACAAGCACAAACCCTAAATATGCTAAGCTCAACTAAGTGTAACAATAGCAACTAGAGCTAAGCAAGATAGGCACAAGATATATGTAGCACAAGTGATAGCAAGATATATGTACTTCAAGCACGAAGGCTATCACAAGGAAAGAGAGCTCGGGTATAGAAATAACCGAGGCACGCGGAGACGAGGATGTATTCTCGTGTTCCCTTGCTTTGCAACAAGGTACGTCACGTTTGGAGGAGTGGAGGTCCCACGAAGGATTCCCGCGCCACGAAGGCTCACCCTATTCTCCAACCACACCCACGAAGGATAATGGCCCTTTCCTTATGGTTAGCTTTTCCTCCGCTCCGAAGATGGCAAGCTCCACAACCACTTCACAAGTTCCCGAAGGAGAAGCCCGGCCTCTTCACAATCTTCCTGAAGAGATCACCTGAGCACCAATCACCAAGCCAACTAGGAGGTCACCCTCCAAGAGTAACAAGCTCACGGTCTCTCACTCGAACAAATCGTGGTGGAGAGCTCAACACTATGCAATGATGCAAAGCAAGAACACCGGAGGTGTTCAAGTCCTTCACACTCAAATCCCACCAAAGCAACGAATGCTAGGATGAGATTGGAGAGGAAGAACAAGGGGGAAAGTCAACCAAAGACTCCAAGATCTAGATCCCAAGAGATTCCCTCACTTAGAGAAGAATTGGTTTGGTGGAAGTGTAGATCTAGATCCACTCTCTCAAATCCTCAAATATGAGCAAGAATGGTTGGAGGATTCAAGAGGAAGAGCAAGTTAGTAGCAATGGGGGAGAGAGAATGGGAAGAACTAACTTGCTCAAGGTGGAAGAAGGGCTATTTATAGTCTAGGGGGAAAATAACCGTTGGAGAAAAACTGTGTGCAATCCAAACGGTTCTAAAAGAGTTAGCCGATTGCCTCGCGATCGGTCTGGCCGGAGAGGCCGGTGTGGGTGCTCTCGGTCCGACTGCCCAAAGAGTTGGGCCTGTGCTGCGCTGGGCGAATAAGGCTTGGGGGCTACAGGGCAGCGGCCGTGGCTGAGCGGCGGAAGGCGGCCCAGCAGTGCGGGCGGCGCGAGCAGAGCGCTGGAAGGCGGCCTCGCCCAGCGGCGCGGCGGCGCAAGGCGCGCGGGGGGGCCGCGCGGGGCACTAAGGCCCACCGGGTGGAGGCTCGGTCCGCCGGAGCCGTACCGGGGGTTGGCCGGGATCAGTCACGGGACGTGGGCCAAAAGGTCCCGGAGGCAGCCCATGGCACTGGGCCTGTGCCGTTGGACCGGGGTGGGCTTCGCCACAGCCCGCAGGCCTACGCCGACCTGGCTGCCCTCCCCTTTTTTCTTTTTATTCTTTTTCCTTTTTCCCTTTTCTTTACTAACAAATGCTCCCGAACCCGATTCGAATGAAACCAGCTTTGTTTGGAAGATAACAACAAATGCTATCCTATGGAAAGTGAAAACACAAGAATCTATAGGAGTGATTTTATCATGAATATAAAAGGTAGAACCTTATATCATGAATAACCGGTAAAATCACCCAACCTCGAAAACGCAATAGAAGATGCATGCGGATTCCGTTGATGAACTTGGGCTTGTTGTAAAGCTAGCAACAAGCTCAAGAACCTCACACGAGAAACACCAAGAAGCAATAATGATATGCAAAGTATGCAAAGGATTGAGCTCCCTAAAACGATGTGATCAAATACCCAACCGAAAGCCCCTCTTAATAGTGCGGCTATGTATCCTATAATCCGGTTTCCATCAACCCCTTGGAGAAAAGCTAGCAAGGCCATACTTCTTGTCTTGCGCATCCCGCTTGATCTTGATGATAACTCTTCAAGCTTCACTCAAGCCGGAATGCCTCTCTTGATCAATGTTGCTTGTGAAGACTCACAAATGCTCCCCCATACACTATGATGGGAAAGCTCCATTGATACACATCTTCACATGTCCATTATCACCAAATGGACGACAAGCTTCAAGCATGTGATCCACTCAAGATGCTCATCTTGAACTTGCCCAACTCAACCTTGTATCTTCTCACTCACTTAAGATAGAGCATGGCTAATATTGAGTTCCACATAAGAACTCCATATTCATTTCTTCTTCTTGATCATATCACATATATATCTTCATACCGATGATCTTGATGCCAATACACAAGGTATACCTTTATCTTCATGGCATCCATACTTGAATCCAACACATGGAGTACAGTAGTACCTATGGAATATTCCTTCATATAAACTCAATGAAAACATTAGTCTATAGGGTTGTCATTAATTACCAAAACCACACATAGGGGCAATGTACCCTTACAATCTCCCCCATTTTGGTAATTGATGACAACCATAATAAGAGGGTTTATATAATGAATATTAGTGACAAGTACGCAACTTATCCGAGAATAAGTTGTATACAAGAGGTTGTATTTGATATGGTCAAGTAACACAAAGCAACTAGTCCATATCAAAACCGACTCTACTCACACAACTACAACAAATGCAATGGATGTGAGTAGAGAACCAATATATATAGAGAAAACTCCCCCACAATGTATGCACGTGTGATGAACATGAATTCATTGCATATATTGTCAAGATTAACCTTTGGGACAATTTCCACTATATATATACAACCATGCAAGACATATAAATATGGAATGCATGAGAGGCAAAACACTTAAGCACAAACCAAACTTAAGTATAAAACTATTCCCTTAAACCCTCTAAACTTCTCCCCCATTGGCATCGATTGTCAAAATGGGTGAAAAATTTAGAAGGCCAATATAATGTGAGTTCCTCCCCAAAGTGTGCACTTCTCATAATTTGAGTGGAATCAAGTGCACATATCCAATGATGAATACTTGAAGGAAGTCAAACTATATTGAGGATCAAAAATTGCATAAAGAGAACATGGTGAGGTGAGCTTCAACAAATAAAGCAAACAATCAAAGATCCAATTGGACAAACAAAGATATCATGATAAGAGAGATATAGTGCTCTAAAAATAAGAAAGCTCCCCAAAGTTCGTGCACAATTTATAATGTTTGCATTTGAATACAATATGCACAAACATGGAATCCTCACTCCCTATATATCATTTAGAACACAACTAGGATAAAGAGAATATGCTTATCAAGAACAACTTGAGTCCAACAATTACGAGATATGAGTGCAAGAAGGAAAACAAATAAACCAAGCACTCATAAATCTCCTTTACCAACACCATTAAGAATTAAAGGATAAAAGATGGTCGGCAAAGAACAAAGATATCAAGGTGATGGATTAACGCTCTTATGTATATAAGTTTCTAAAGTGGACAATGATCCATAAAGAAACATGCACACACAAGAGGTTAACAAAATAAATAAGACAAGATATCCAAGATGAAGTCATAAAATATACCAAAGGTTGTTTGCTTAAAAAGCATATATAGCCTATGGCTCCAATATTGACTTGTGGTATATGAATGAGCTTCAACAAAGAAAATCTCAAAAACATCACAAGCAACAATAAGGGAAGTAAAGCTAGTTGGAATGTTTTGAGAAAGGCAACAAGTATCATAAATATGGATTTATTTCGCAATTTCATCAATATTGGACATAAGAGCTCTTTGAGGAATTGATATGCAATAAATTGCTAGAGGGCATATTTGAGATAGGTGAATCATAAACATGATATATATATATATATTCCTATCATATGCATCTTCTCAAATTACTCAAACGTACAATAAGAAGTTTTCTTTAAAAAGATTTTTCAAGAACCTCAATATTTTCGAAATAAAGAATTTCATGCCAAGATGCAACCTACAAGAGGTTGGATGCTATATGAGTATGCATGAATAAGATACTTGTTACCGAGATAGCAATGGCATGATGTAGTAGATAGGGTTCATCGATCATCCTAGTCTTGACTCCAATTCTCATATGGTGATAACACCTTCCTTATAGATGAGACAAGCCTCCATTGCATCTCCAATGTACCTAAAACATCATTCAAGTACATCTTGGCCCCCAAACTTATTGGGTCCAACATGGTTAGACAAACCACAATATATAGGACACACTCCATATAAATATGTGCATATTTAGATGAAATTTGAATTTCATGCACATCTTAGACATTTAGGATTTGATGGAGTATACCCTATATAATGGATCAAACAAAGCAAGCATGCTACAAATATAAACAAATTACATAAAAGCACACATAAAGACTTAAAAGATCCAAGAAAGATATACTTTGGACAAAACACCAAAAGATTCGAATAAGGCATAAAGGTGTCACCAAACAAATTTGTTGTCCAAAATATATCAAAGACGCAAATCACAAAAGATTTGTTCAACAAAGTTCAACAAATGAACTAAGAAGAAACCATTGAGCATAAAGGATGAAATAAAGCAAACATGCTTAAGGATTTATCTCATTCAAGCAAATGAATCATGTAAGAAAGAATGAGATAGCAAACTCCCCAAAAGAGCAAGGTTCAAACAAAATAAACCAAACCCTATACACTTTTCACAATGGCACAATGTACCGTAAGGAAAAAGGTTTGTCTTCCAAAACAAACACTTGATATGAATCAAGAGAATTTATCAAAAGATTTTTCAAAGGGACAAGGAAGACACATGGGAGCAACAAAGATTTGTTGGAAATAGAATAAGGCAATAATAAACAATCCAAGGTGAAGATGATCCAAAAATTCAACCACATACAAGGTTATCAATTGTCAAAGACAATGAGTATATTGGAAATAATTTCCGGTGGAGTATTCACAATGTTAGTAAGGATCAACTTCACAATAAAAGGCATAGGATAAGTATATAGAATTGAGCACTATGCACGGATGAAGATTCTTGATAGCTTCAACTAGTCACACAATCACGCACGGCAATGATTAGAATAACTTGAAGCAAACGGTGTCCCAAATAAGATATAGAGATATGTATTTGAGGAAAACCGTACCAAGAATTTCTTAATCAAACAAGAGTCCATAAGATGAGCCAATAAAAGCTTTTTAATAGAAGTGGAGCTTGTTTGAGCAAACATGCCACCTAAGAACAAGATAATTAAGAGCATTAACTCTAAGTGGCATAACCTCATATGTTCACATTTTCTAGGCTTGTGATATGTACAAAACATATTACTCCCCCATAATGTGATAAAACATTTCTTCTAAACAAGAGGCAACTTAAAATTCAACTAGAGATGATTAATGGATATTTTAGAATTTGAATTTCTCATGAGTATGACACACCACATAGTGACTAGATAATCTTGCAATATCAATACTAAGTGGTGGTACCCATGTACACATTTTTAAAGAAAGAGAGATGCACAAAGCATATCACTCCCCCAAAATGGGATGTTCCATTAATCACTTCAAAGAGAGCCAAATAAAATATCATCAAGATGCATTAGGCTCAAAACAATACACAAGTATATGATGAGTCAAACAAACATACTTGAATACACAAGATAGGTAAGTAAGACACAACACATACACACAAATATTTGGTAAAAAACCAAACATGCAAAGGGGCAAGTAACTTACAATATACATGAGGAGTTGAAGTATAAGTTACCGCAAAGAGGAACATTGGATATAAGATATAGATGATAATCCATACGACTTGGCTTGGTAAGAATATAATATATGAAGATCCCTTAATTCTTCATGAATTAGCCAAGTCTCCAATGACCTCAACATGCACCTATTGATCACGTTTGAGCTTGTTGGTCCCCAACCAAGTTGGGTCCTAAGAAGTTAGTCACAATAGGCTTGGCAACCCAAATGGTCCTTTTCTTGAGACCACTTTGAGTTCCAACAAACTTGGCAAACACATTGCCATCCTTATCCTTCCCTAGAGAATAATCATCATCAACAATTATAGGGTTAGATAAGGTACCACTTAAACATGAAGAAGCAAAGTGCCCCTTCACACGGCATAAGTAGCAAGTGTTCCCCTTTCTCTTCTTTATTGATTTCTTATCTTGGGGAACAACATCTTGATTCTTCTTGGGAAGTGGCCTATCTTCAACTTGAGGTCGAGCATGAGCTTGACCTTGACCTTGTGGCCGTTTCCCTTGTTGTTTCTCACTCAAGTGCTTCTTCTTCTTCATGGGCATGATCTAACATGATGCCCTTCAACCTTGCACTTGAAGCAAACCAACTTGGCCGGATCCTTGACTTTGTCTTGGCCCTTCTTCTTGTTGCTCTTGCTCTTGGACTTGTTCTTGTTATTGGAGTTGAATCCAAGTCCACTCTTGTCATTGGGGGATTGTTGCACACTTAGCATCTTGTCAAGTGCGGATTTCCCTTCATGACGCTTTTCCAAGTCTTCTTCTTTAAAGAAAGGACTTGGGCCTCGAGCTCTTTTATTTCCTCTACATGGTTAGTAGAAATACAAGTACTAGAGGAAGTAGAAGCTTCATTGTTAGAGCAACAAGGCAAAGCAAGTAATCCAACACAAGGTGTATCACTAGTTTGACTAGATGGACTACTAGGACTAGCACATGTCGATATAGCATTTGTAGTAGAGATTGTGCTAATGTCCACATGAGGCTCACAAGATGTTACCTTAGTGATACAAGCCTCATGAGCTAACTTTAGCCCATCATAGGAAATTAGAAGATCATTATGAGAGCTTGAGAGCTTTTTATGACTTTCTTCCAATTCCCTATAATTGCTAGTTAGCAACTCAAGTTGAGCCCTTAGCTCAACATTCTCCTCTAAGGTAGATGCTTCACAAGAATTAGAGTTAGTAGCACAAGCATCAATAGTTTTCTCATTTTCATGCATATAGGATTCAATTTTTTGTGTAAGCATAAAATTAGTATGCTTCTCATCTTTTAGCTCATGCTTGAGGAGAGTGAATCTCATTTCCCCATTTTCAATATGGGACTCCAACTCCACTATGGTTTCCCTATATTTACTCAAGGTATCCATAGAGTGTTCGAGATTAGCACGAGCTTCTTTATTACCATGAAGAGAAGCATATACCATTGCCATATTATGCACCAAGATATTATATTCTTCATCATTATCATCATCATCACTCTCATCATTAGAGGAAGTGTTAGGAGTCAAAGTAGGAGATACCTTTTATCCATTTGCCATAAGGCACATGTGCATACCGGAGGATGAAGATGAAGAAATTCTTGAATCCTCATTTGAAATCGTGTCTTGATCCATAGAGTGTTCGGTTTCCTCTACATTGTTAGTCAAACAACTAGAGGAGATAGAAGCATTTTGATTATGGGAGCAAGACAAGGCAAGCATATCATCATGGGATTTATGTGAGCAATTTACACATGATATGCGAGGACTATCAACACAAGCATGTAGATTATTTTCAATGCTAGATGTGTTTAAGTCCAAAGAGGAAGCATTGCAATGGGATAGAGATGAAGAATCATCACTATTGAGCACAATATCAACATTGCAATTTTCCTCACCACTCACCATATCATTACCTCGTGTCTTGCTACACGTTGGTGAAGTGGAAGAAGATGAGAACTCATCACGGCCGGAGGTGGAAGCAACTTGGAGCTCTTCATGATGTGAAGGGGAAGAGAGCTCCTCGGAGTCACCACCGACCAATTGAGAAGTGGATCCACCAAACATTTCCTTAAGCTTGATCCACATCTCATGAGACGATTTTCGCTTTATATATATCAAGAACCTACGAAAAATCGGGTCTCAAGGAGAATAAAATCTCATTAGATACTTGAGCTTCAAGATGTAAGTTTTTCTCATCCTCTAAAGATAGATTTTGAGGATCCATCGGAGGAGAAAAACCTACATCTAGAAATTGCTCAATGTTTGGACACAAGGTCCGAAGATTGCAAAGCAATTTCGCCACAAATGATAATTTGTGCCAACAAAGATAATTGTCTCATTGTGCACTATACTAGCCAACATCTTTACTCTCAAGGCGGTGAAGCCTAAAACAAGGAGAGACCTTGCTCTGATACCAATTGAAAGATCGAGATGTCGCCTAGAGGGGGGTGAATAGGCAATTACAAACTCTTGCGGATTTGTCTCGTATGAATGCGGAATTAAACTATCGTTTAGTTTACAAGCACAAACCCTAAATATGCTAAGCTCAACTAAGTGTAACAATAGCAACTAGAGCTAAGCAAGATAGGCACAAGATATATGTAGCACAAGTGATAGCAAGATATATGTACTTCAAGCACGATGGCTATCACAAGGAAAGAGAGCTCGGGTATAGAAATAACCGAGGCACGCGGAGACGAGGATGTATTCCCGTGTTCCCTTGCTTTGCAACAAGGTACGTCACGTTTGGAGGAGTGGAGGTCCCACGAAGGATTCCCCGCGCCACGAAGGCTCACCCTATTCTCCGAACCACACCCACGAAGGATAATGGCCCTTTCCTTATGGTTAGCTTTTCCTCCGCTCCGGAGATGGCAAGCTCCACAACCACTTCACAAGCTCCGCGAAGGAGAAGCCCGGGCCTCTTCACAATCTTCTTGAAGAGATCACCGGAGCACCAATCACCAAGCCAACTAGGAGGTCACCCTCCAAGAGTAACAAGCTCACGGTCTCTCACTCGAACAAATCGTGGTGGAGAGCTCAACACTATGCAATGATGCAAAGCAAGAACACCGGAGGTGTTCAAGTCCTTCACACTCAAATCCCACCAAAGCAACGAATGCTAGGATGAGATTGGAGAGGAAGAACAAGGGGGAAAGTCAACCAAAGACTCCAAGATCTAGATCCCAAGAGATTCCCTCACTTAGAGAAGAATTGGTTTGGTGGAAGTGTAGATCTAGATCCACTCTCTCAAATCCTCAAATATGAGCAAGAATGGTTGAGGATTCAAGAGGAAGAGCAAGTTCTTCAAATAGTAGCAATGGAGGAGAGAGAATGGAAAGAACTAACTTGCTCAAGGTGGAAGAAGGGCTATTTATAGTCTAGGGAGAAAAATAACCGTTGGAGAAAAAACTGTGTGCAAATCGCATAAAAACGCCCCGAGAAAGAGCCCACCTGCTGCCAGGCCGATCGGGCCGGGCCGAGAGGCCGGTGGCCTGCCCGGTCCGACCGCCCAAAGAACGGGCGGGGCCTCGTTGCACTGGCGGCGACAAGGCCTGGGGGCGCGGCAGGGCAGCGCGCGCGCGGGCTGAGCGGGAAGGCGGCCTGCTGCTGCGGGCGGCTGAGCGAGCGGGCCGCGCTGGAAGGCGGCCCATCCGGGCCGGCGGCGCGGACCAAGGCGGCCGGGTGGGTGGGCCGCGCGTGGGCACTAAGGCCCAGCCAGCGTGGAGGCCGGTCCGGCGGGACCGGCGTGGCCGCCAAGACCCGGGCCAGCGCCGACGTGGGCCAAAAGGCCCCGGAGGCAGCCCGGATGGCACCGCCTCCTGTGCCGTTTGGACCAGGTGGCCGGCCAGGCCCGGCAGGGGCGGACGACCGGCTGCTCCCTCCCCCTTTTTTTCTTTTTATTCTTTTCCTTTTTCCCTTTTCTTTACTAACAAATGCTCCCAAACCCCGATTCGAATGAAACCAGCTTTGTTTGGAAGATAACAACAAATGCTATCCTATGGAAAGTGAAAACACAAGAATCTATAGGAGGGGATTTTATCATGAATATAAAAGGTAGAACCTTATATCATGAATAACCTAAAATCACCCAACCTCGAAAACGCAATAGAAGATGCATGCGGATTCCGTTTTCGATGGGCTTGTTGTAAAGCTAGCAACAAGCTCAAGAACCTCACACAGAGAAACACCAAGAAGCAATAGGATATGCAAAGTATGCAAAGGATTGAGCTCTAAAACGATGTGACAAGTTACCCAACCGAAAGCCCCTCTTAATAGTGCGGCTATGTATCCTATAATCCGGTCTCCCATCAACCACCTTGAGACTGGTAAAAGGAAAACCTAGCAAGGCCATACCTTTGCCTTGCGCATCCCGCTTGATCTTGAAGATAACTCTTCAAGCTTCACTCAAGCCGGAATGCCTCTCTTGATCAATGTTGCTTTGTGAAGACTCACAAATGCTCCCCCATACACTATGATGGGAAAGCTCCATTGATACACATCTTCACATGTCCATTATCACCAAATGGACGACAAGCTTCAAGCATGTGATCCACTCAAGATGCTCATCTTGAACTTGCCCAACTCAACCTTGTATCTTCTCATACTCACTTAAGATAGAGCATGGCTAATATTGAGTTCCACATAAGAACTCCATATTCATTTCTTCTTCTTGATCATATCACATATATATCTTCATACCGATGATCTTGATGCCAATACACAAGGTATACCTTTATCTTCATGGCATCCATACTTGAATCCAACACATGGAGTACAAGTAGTACCTATGGAATATTCCTTCATATAAACTCAATGAAAACATTAGTCCATAGGGGTTGTCATTAATTACCAAAACCACACATAGGGGCAATGTACCCTTACAGTGGCTAATCGAGGTGGTTCCTATGGTCTCACGGCGGTATCCGGAAGCGGGTATGGGCACGAGCGACACGGCAACGTACCCAGGTTCGAGGCCCTCCGAGGGAGGTAACACCTCTACTCCTGCTATGAGTGTATATGATGTAACACAGTACAATGGTGCTCCTTGAGCTGTATCCGGCTGTCCCTGGGAGGCTAAGGTAGACGAAGGTCTCTCTCACAGGGCAGCTCTAAGACTAGTGAATGGCAACTGATCGATCGTCCCCCGCACGAGGGGGAGTCCGGCTTATATAGGCACCGGCACTTTACACATAAGTCCCTAGAGTCTAGTGGCCAGCATGGGCCGGCTTCGGCTCCCGTCCTTCCCGAGGTGCCGACGCCAGGGAGCCGTTGAGCGTAGTGGCACGTCCCATCCGCCTGCTCAGGCCGGCGGCGTGGAGGTGCTGTCGTTGTCGTCATCATGCTCGTAGCGCGTACGGCCGACGTACGCCATGATGGCCTGTCTGCGCGTGGCACCGCCGCTTACAGTGCCCCGTACTTTACGGGAGATGAGGTCAGCGTGGACCTTGAACCCGGCTCACCTACCCAGTTCCTTCCGGCCAAGGTTCGCCAGCCTCGAGTCGGTCTCGAGGTACAAACCCTACTGGATATGGCTTGTAGAAGCCGGCCCAGCTACGCGTCGAAGGCCGCAGCCGAGGCCGACTAGAACTTAGAGCCGCCGGCCCCGAGGCAGCCTACGGCCCAGGCTCCACCCTCCGCCCGCCTTTGCCGCGAGCCGGCCGTCCTCGAGCCGGCCGCTCCGCGTCCATTGCCCTACCCGGGGTCTTCCCCCCGACACTCGGAACACAGGATACCGAAAGGTAGAGCATGAGTCATATGAATGATATGATGAACACTTTGAGTGTTCGCCTTTGAAGCTACATCTTTTCTCGTGAAGATCGGACTTGGTGTAGTGGATTTGGTTCGTGTAATCACTAAGACAATGCGAGGGATGTTGTTTTGAGTGGGAGTTCACCTAGTTAATTTAAGAATTAAAATTGAACTCAATTTATCATAAACTTAGTCTAAACTCTTGCAAATATGTTGTAGATCATGGCGCCCTCCATCAATTTTAACCAGTTCCTAGAGAAAGAAAAGCTTAAGAGCAATGGTAGCAACTTTACTGACTGGTTCCGTCATGTGAGGATTTTCCTCACTGGTGGAAGCCTGCAATATGTGCTCGATGCATCGCTAGGTCCCCCACCACCTCCTGCAGTATCCAAGGACGTAAAGAATGTTTACGAGACTCGGGTGACTCGGTACTCCGAAGTGCAGTGTGCCATCCTGTGCAGCCTAAAGGCAGAGGCTCCAAAAGCGTTTTGAGCACCACGACCCTTGTGAGATGATGCGTGAGCTCAAGGTTATCTTTGAAACTCATGCGGCCGTGGAGAGCTATGAGGCCTCGAAACAGTTCTTTGGTTGTATGATGGAAGATGGCAGCTCCGTTAGTGAGCACGTGTTCGCCATGTCCGACACGCGAAGAAGCTCAGTGACTTGGGGATTGTGATCCCTAACCAGCTGGGTATTCATAGTGTCCTCCAATCACTGCCACCAAGTTACAAGAACTTCGTGATGAACTACAACATGCAGAACATGAACAAAGAGTTGCCTGAACTCTTCTCCATGATGAAATCTGCTGAAGTAGAAATACGGAAGGAGAACCAAGTGTTGATGGTCAACAAGACCACCAGTTTCAAGAAGCAGGGCAAGCCTAACAAGGGCAACTTCAAGAAGGACGGCAAGAAAGTTGCGGCGCCTCCTAAGAAGCCTAAGGCTGGTCCTAAGCCTGAGACTGTGTGCTATTACTGCCAGGGGAAGGGGGCACTGGAAGCGTAATTGCTCCAAATACTTGGCCGATCTGAAGAGCGGCCACGTCAAGAAGAAATGTATATTTGATATACATGTTATTGATGTCTATCTTACTGGTTCTCGTAGTAGTGCCTGGGTATTTGATACTGGTTCGGTTGCTCACATTTGTAACTCGAAACAGGAACTGTGGAATAAATGAAGCCTGGCAAGGGACGAGGTGACGATGCGCGTTGGAAATGGATCCAAAGTCGATGTGATCGCCGTTGGCACGCTCCGTCTACATCTACCTTCGGGATTAGTTTTAAACCTTAATAATTGTTATTTGGTACTGCGTTGAGCATGAACATTATATCTGGATCTTGTTTGATGCAAGACGGTTATTCGTTTAAGTCTGAGAATAATGGTTGTTCGATTTATATGAGTAATGTCTCTTATGGCCATGCACCTGAGATGAATGGTTTATTCTTGTTAAATCTCGATAGTAGTTATACACATGTTCATAACATTGATGCTAAGCGAATTAAATTGAATGATAATTCTACTTATATGTGGCACTCATCTTGGTCATATTGGAGTGAAGCGCATGAAGAAACTCCATTCCGATGGACTTTTTGAGTCACTTGACTTTGAGTCACTTGATAGATGTGAAGCATGTCTAATGGGAAAATGACTAAGACTCCATTTTCCGGTACAATGGAGCGAGCTACAAACTTATTGGAAATCATACATACCGATGTGTGCGGACAATGAGTGTAGCATCGCGCGGTGGTTATCGTTATGTTCTAATCTTCACGGATGATCCGAGTAGATATGGGTATATTTACTTTATGAAACATAAGTCCGAGACTTTGAGAAGTTCAAGGAATTCCAAAGAGTAGAAAATCAACGTAACAAGAAGATTAAGTTTCATGTTCTGATCAGGAGGTGAATATCTGAGTTATGAGTTTGGCATGCATTTAAAGAAATGCGGAATACTTTCACAGCTGAACACCGCAACACCACAGCAATGGTGTGTCCGAACGTCGTAATCGAACTCTCTTAGATATGGTTCGGTCTATGATGTCTCTTACCGATTTGCAGTTATCGTTTTGGGGTTATGCATTAGAGACAGCCGCATTCACTTTAAATAGGGCACCATCTAAATCTGTTGAAACGACAACGTATGAATTATGGTTTGGAAAGAAACCTAAGTCACGTTCTTAAAGTTTGGGTTTGTTTATGTAAAGAAGTTGACCGACAAGCTAGAACCCAAAGCGAGAAATGTGTCTTCATAGGATACCCTAAAGAAACAATTGGGTACTTTCTATCACAGATCCGAAGGCAAAATCTTTGTTGCCAAGAACGGATCCTTTCTTGAGAAGGAGTTTCTCACTAAAGAAGTGGACTGGAAGGAAAAGTAGAACTCGACGAGGTTGATGAACCTTCTCTCATAGATCAGAGTAGCGCAGTGCGGAAGAAGTTCCCGCACAGCCTGCACCGATAGGAGAGGAAGCAAATGATGATGATCATGAAGCTTCGAACGAGGAAGCTCTGAACCTCGCAGATCGATCGAGGAACATACCACTCCTGATTGGTATGATCCCTGTCTAAATGTCATGTTTGTGGATAACAATGATGAAGACCGTGCGACATATGAAGAAGCGATGATGAGTCCAGATTCCAACAAATGGCAAGAAGCCATGAAATCCAAAATGGGATCCATGTATGATAACCAAGTATGGACTTTGGTAGACTTACCTGATAGCCGCAAGGCTGTCGAGAATAAATGGATCTTCAAGAGAAAAACAGATGTTGATGGTAACATTACCGTCTATAAAGCTCGACTTGTCGCGAAGGGGTTCCGACAAATTCAAGGAGTTGACTACGATGAGACTTTCTCACCTGTAGCGAAGCTAAAATCTGTGAGCATTTTGTTAGCAATAGCTGCATTTTTCGATTATGAGATTTGGCAGATGGATGTCAAAATGGCGTTCCTTAATGGTGATATTGAGGAAGAGTTGTATATGGTACAACCCAAAGGTTTTGTCGATCCTAAAAATGCTAAATGTGCAAACTTCAGCGTTCCATTTATGGACCGAAGCAAGCATCCCGGAGTTGGAACCTACGCTTTGATAGGGTGATCAAAGACTTCGGTTTTATACAATGGTGAGGCCTGTATTTACAAGAAAGTGAGTGGGAGCTCTGTAGCGTTCCCGATATTATATGTAGATGACATATTATTGATTGGGAATGATATAGAACTATTAAGTGTTAAATGTTATTTGAATAAGTCTTTTTCAATGAAAGACCTTGGTGAAGCAACGTACATTTTAGGCATCAAGATTTATAGAGATAGATCAAGACGCCTAATAGGCCTTTCACAGAGTACATACCTGGACAAAATTCTAAAGAAGTTTAGAAAGGATGAAAGCAAGAAAGGGTTCTTGCCTATGTTACCAGGTAAGGTCTTGAGTAAGACTCAAGGTCCGGCTACGGCAGATGAAAGAGAGAGGATGAGCAAGACCCCTATGCTTCGGCAGAGGCTCTATCATGTATGCCATGCCGTGTACTAGACCGGATATCGCATGCCGTTAGTTTGACCAGCAGATATCAAAGTGATCCAGAATGGAACACTGACATCGGTCAAGAATATCCCGAAGTACTTGAAAAGAACTATGGATATGTTTCTTTGTTATGGCGGTGACCAAGAGCTCGTTGTAACCAGCTACACCGATGCAAGTTGGAACACCGATCCGATGACTCTAAGTCTCGCCTGGTACATGTTTATATTGAATGGTGCTGCAATGTGAGCAGCCAAGCACGGCTAAATCTTCACAGAATCTGAATATATAGCGGCTTCGGAGGCTTCATCGAAAGTGGTATGGATGAAGAGGTTCATTGTTGAGCTTGGTGTGGTTCCTAGTGCATTGGACCCGTTAGTCATTTATTGTGACAACACGGGTGCCATCGCCAATGCAAAGGAACCAAGGTCACAAGAAGTGACATATCAAGCTGCGTTTTCATTCATTCGCGAGTACATCGAAGATGGTGAAGTAGAGATTTGCAAAGTACACACATCTGAATGTTGCAGATCCGTTGACTAAAGCTCTCCCTAGGGCAAAGCATGACCAACACTAGAATGCCATGGGTGTTAGGTATCTTACAATGTAATCTAGATTATTGACTCTAGTGCAAGTGGGAGACTGTTGGAGATATGCCCAAGAGGCAATAATAAAGTGGTTATTATAATATCTTTGTGTTTATGATAAAGGTTTACATACCATGCTATAATTGTATTAACCGAAACATTGATACATGTGTGTTATGTAAACAACAAGGAGTCCCTAGTAAGCCTCTTGTAGAACTAGCTTGTTGATTAATGGATGATCATGGTTTGGTGATCATGAACATTGGATGTTATTAATAACAAGTTTATATCATTAATTGAATGATATAATGGACACACACCCAAATGAGCGTAGCATAAGATCAAGTCATTAGGTTCAATTTGCTATAAGCTTTCGATACATAGTTGCCTTAGTCCTTCGACCATGAGATCATGTAAATCACTTACACCTAAGGGTACTTTGATTACATCAAACGCCATTGCGTAAATGGGTGGCTATAAAGATGGGATTAAGTATTTGGAAAGTGTGAGTTGAGGCATATGGATCAATAGTGGGATTTGTCCATCCCGATGACGGAGATATACTGCCCTCTGGAATGTCATCTCGATTAGCTTGCAAGCCTATGAATGGTTCATAAGAGATCACATACCACGGTACGAGTAAAGAGTACTTGTCGGTAACGAGGTTGAACAAGGTATGGAGATAACGATGATCAAACCTCGGACAAGTAAAATATCGTGTGACTAAGGGAATCGACATCGTATGTAAATGTTTCAATCGATCACTAAGTCATCATTGAATATGTGGGAGCCATTATGGATCTCCAGATCCCGCTATTCGTTATTGCTCGGAGAGGAGTCTCGACCATGTTCATAGTTCACGAACCGTAGGGTGACGCGTTTTCGATGTCGCATAAGTAGATTCAGAATATAAGTTGGAGTCCGAAGTTTTGTTCGGGTCTCGATGGGATCCAGACATCACGAGGAGGTCCGGAGTGGTCCAGAGAATAAGATTCATATATAGGAAGTCATTTTCCGGGTTCGGGAAAGTTCCGGTGTTTGACCGGAGCTTCTAGAATGTTCTAGAAGGGTCACCAGGAGCCCACCACCCCGGGAGAGGCCACATAGGCGCCACATGGCATAGTGGGTCCTGCCCACCATGACATGTGGGCCCAGGCCGCCCCCCCTTAGAGATAAGATCTATCTCTAGTTTAAATGGTTTAAACTTAGAGATAAGATCTATCTCCTAAAATAAATGGTTTAAATTAGGAGATAAAGGGGAACACTTGGGGGAGGGGTTTGCCCCCCTCCATGCGCTGGCCAAGGGGAAGGGTGGGCCCTAGGGGAAACCCTAGGCCGCCCCCCCACCTATATAAAGAGGGAGGGGGTGGCCGGCCAAGGCACCCCTCATCCAACCCTAGCCGCCCCTCTCTTCCTCCTCCATACGCTGTGCAGGCTTAGTCGAAGCCTGATACGTCCAAAACGTATCTACTTTCCCAAACACTTTTGCTATTGTTTTGCCTCTAATTTGTGTATTTTGGATGCAACTAACACGGAATAACGCTGTTTTCAGCAGAATTGCTCTAGTGTCTCGTTTTTGTGCAGAAATCCAACTTTCAGGAAAATCCTCGGAATTTATGCGAAAAGTCTTATTTTCCCGAATATTGACGGAGCCAAGGGCAAGCTGTGGGGCCCGAGGCCCCACACACTAGGCCGGCGCGGCCCAGGAGGGGGCGCGCCGCCCTATTGTGTGGCCGCCTCGGCCCCCCGACGCTCCCCTTTCGACTACAAAGTCCCTTCGACCTAAAAATGTTCGACCATATTTCCAGAGACCATCCAGACGTCGCCGCCATCGCAAACTCCGCCTCGGGACCACAAACTCCGTTCTGGCACTCCGCCGGACGGAATTGGGGGATCATCACCGCCATCACCACCGACGCCTCTCCATCGACCAGCCATGTTTCCCCCATCCATGTGTGAGTAATTCCCCCGATGAAGGGGATGGTAGGGATTGGATGTGATTGATCATGTAATAGTCACAAGATTGTTAGGGCATGGTGCCTAGTATCCGTAGATGTTACTTTTATGATATTGTTGCAACTTGTTATGCTTAATGCTTGTCACTAGGGCCCGAGTGCCATGATCTCAGATCTGAACATGTTATTGTTTCATCATGATATGCATTGTTTTATGATCTTACCCGCAAGTTGTATACACATGTTGCTGTCCGGAACCCGAGGCCCCAAAGTGACAAAAATTGGGACAACCGGAGGGGAAGGCGTGATGTGAGGATCACATGTGTTCACGAGTGTTAATGCTTTGCTCCTCCTATTAAAAGGAGTACCTTAATTTCCAGTAGTTTCCCAGGCCCGGCTGCCACCGGCTGGTAGGACAAAAGATGTTGTGCAAGTTTCTCATTGCGAGCATGTACGACTATATGTGGAACACATGCCTATGGATTGATTAGTACTTGGATACCGCTTTATTATTATCTGCAAATGCCCTACCATGATTGTTATATGAATTCTCTCATCCATGCAACGCCCGTTCATCCATCCCGTGCCTACAGTATTTTAATCCTGTTGTTTACTATAATCACTATGCTGTCTTTATTTCACCGTTATTTCACTATTCCTACTGCTATAAAACTGTTGCTACGATAAACTCTTGCGAGCAAGTCTGTTTCCAGTGTGCAGCTGAATTGACAACTCCGTCGTTAAGGCTTACAAGTATTCTTTGTCTCCCTTGTGTCGAATCAATAAATTGGGTAATGCTTCCCTCGAAGACTGTTGCGATCCCCTATACTTGTGGGTCATCAAGACTATTTTCTCGCGCCGTTGCCGAGGAGCATAGCTTTATTTGCAAGTTCACTTGGATTGATATTGTTCGCAAAATCCTCCATCATGGGTAAACCTCGCGATACTAAAGTCGCCATATTACCATCCACTACAAGAAAAGGTACAACTCGAGTACCTCCGCTGCTCTTGATTCACCATCTGTGATAAGTCAACTTGTTTCACCACCACAAACTTCACGTGTTGGTATTTCTGCTGAATCTGAAAATTGCTCTGATAATTTTGATGATGCTTCTACTGTGCTTGATAATACTGGTTCATTAGGTCCTTTTCTAGATGCTACAATTGCTAGGTCTAGACAAATTGAAAATAATGAAACTCCTAATGAAAATACAGTTACACCTGTTAATTCACCTGAGACTGATGATCTTGATGAAGATTATGTGGAACTTGATGATGATTTTATTGATAAATGCAATGCTACTGCTAGTACAAGTAACCTTAAAAATCTTATTGCACAACATGTTGTTAGATATAAACTGTCTCCTGATCCTAAATTTTCCACATCTCCTATAAACATTAAGGATAAAGATTATGACTTTTCTCTTTTTATCTCATATATCTATTGTTGAGAAAACACCTTTCTTGGTACTGAAAAAGTGCTGTAGAGCACATGAATGAGCTTTCTACTTTAAGTAGCTTATTTTCTGATGATGTTAAGATGCGTACTTATTTTGTTGCTAAGATTTTCCCTTTCTCATTAAAGGATGATGCTAAGATTTGGTATAATAATTTGCCTCCTGAGTCTATTGATAGTCCAAGTTGTTTGCTTGATGTTTTCTTTCTAAATACTTTCCGCTAGTGCTCAACATATTGCTCTGCAGAATTTATAGTTTTGATCAAGAAGATGGAGAGAAATCGCCTGAAGCTCGGGCAAGATTTTGCTCTCTTATTAGAGCTCGGCCATGATTTGAAAAAGCATGATTTACTCGATATATTTTATAGTGGACTAACCATTGAGTCTAGGGCATACCTGGATAGTTCTGCTGATTGTGTTTTCAGGAAGAGAACTCCGGACGAAGCTGAAGAATTATTGGCAAGGATAAGCAAAATCATGATGATTGGTCTACACCTGAACCAACCCCAACACCTATATTGAAGAAGAGGGTATGATTGAATTAAATGATGAAGATATGAGGGAAGCCAAGAAATCTCTTATGGAGAAGGGTATTAAATCAAGATGTGAAGAATTTGCCTCCTATAGAAGACCTATGTAAGATAATTCCCCCTTCATCCACAATTGAGGTACATTCCCTTCAACGCTTTGATAGAGGAGATATCCCTTATTCAAAACCTCCTGATCAATGTTTAGATGAATTTGATAATTATATTGTTAAGCAAAATAATTTTAATATGAGAGTAGAGAATCATCTAATTGAAAATTCTCAAGCTATTAGTAAATTGCATGATATTGTGGAGAGAACCTCCAATGATGTTAAGATGCTTGTTAAACATTTTAATATGATTCAAACTCAAATTGATCAACTTACTAAAGTGCAAAATGACTTGTTAAAAAATACTCATGAAGAAAAACATGCTTATGAAGTAACAACTAGAGGCGGTGTTTCTACCCAGGATCCTCTATATCCTGAAGGACATCCTAAAAGAATTGAACAAGATTCTCAACGAACTAAAGAAACTGATAGTCCTTCTAAGAAAAAGAAGAAGAAACATAAAGCTGTTGTAGAATCCTCTGAACCTGTTAATGATCCTAATAGTATTTCTATTTCTGATGCTGAAACTGAAAGTGGTAATGAACATGATGAAGATAATGATAATAATGATACTCATGATAAAGAAGAAATTGAAAAAGAACCTGAAAAGCATGCTAAAAATAAAAATTTCACTAAAGAAGATTTTATTACAAAGAAACATGCTAATGAAAGAGAACCTTGGGTTCAAAAGCAAATGCCTTTTCCTGCTAAGATACTAAAATCAAAGGAGGAGGAACATTATAATAAATTTTGTGATTGGATGAAACCTTTATTTTTGCAAATCCCTTTGACTGATGCTATTAAATTGCCTCCTTATTCAAAGTATATGAAAGATATTGTCTCTAACAAAAGGAAAATTCCCAATGAGGAGATTTCCACTATGCTCGCTAATTACTCCTTCAATGGTAAGGTTCCAAAGAAGCTGGGAGACCCAGGTATACCGACTATTCCTTGTTCCATCAAGAATAATTATGTTAGAACTGCTCTATGTGATTTGGGAGCAGGAGTTAGTGTAATGCCTTTTTCTTTTACAAGAGACTTGATTTAGATAAGTTGATACCAACTGATATATCTTTGCAAATGGCTGATAAATCTACTGCTATTCCTGTTGGTGTATGTGAAAATGTTCCTGTTCAAGTTACTCAACATTGCTAGATATTAACTGATTTTGTTGTGTTGGAAATGCCTGAAGATGATAATATGTCTATTATTCTTGGAAGACCCTTTCTTAATACTGCAGGGGCTGTTATTGATTGCAATAAAGGAAAAGTTACTTTCAATGTTGATGACAAGGAACATACTGTCTATTTTCCAAAGAGGATTGATAAAGTATATGGAGTTAATACAATTTGTAATGTGAAAACTATCAAGGTGGGATCCATTGATTGTCCTATATATGAGCCTAAAGAAGAATATCAAACTCTTCTGATTGGATCTATATCAATTCAATATAAGGTAACATGATTGATTTGAGGTTTATTTCTTCTTATATCATATAAAATTTATTTGGTAGCAAGACTTGATCAACCTTGCTAACAAGTATATTTTAATGCATGAGAGAGCTAAACAATATTTCTTTCTTTCTTTCTTCCTCCACTTGTTTTACTTCCTGTAGCACTTTTTGTTTTGCAAGATGCTTTAGTTGTTCAAGGTTTTGGAAATCATTTTCCTGCAGTAATAATTACTTTAACACCCAGAAATGTGCATTTTTCGAAGTTCTCAAAAATTTACAAAAATTATACCGGTAGTCTTATTTTTCGAAGGGGCACTGGGAGCACTGGGATGACCAGGGGCACCCCAGGGCACCCACCGGCGCGGCAGCAAGGAGGGCGCCCCCTTGTGTGTGGCCCCTCTTTGCCCCACTTCATCATCTCTTTCACTCATTGCACTCTCTCTCCCGAAAAACTCGCACCAGCTTTCTCTCACTGCTCAAGAACTCGAGATTTCTCGATCTCTTTGCTCAGCCCAGATTTCCTGAAATTTGGCACATTTGCTCTCCGGTATGTGACTCCTTTGATTATCCAATTAGAATTTTGTTTGGTTGAGTATATCTTCAATATTTTGTTGTTGTAGGTAACATGTTTAGTGAGCTTGCATGCTTTTTCTAAGTGGTAGAAACTAGTTTTGATGCATGTTTAGTACTCTAGCAAGTTCCTATAGTAGTTCCCCTCAATTATATACCTTGAAATCAAACTTTATAATGATTGTTGAAAAAATTCAGAAAATGGAAGGAAGTAGGCACCAACTAAACCAACAAGAATTGGAGGTGCAACAAGTCATGAGAGTTCACCGTGAAGAGGGAGTATACCCCTCTTATCACCCATGCACTGATTTTATGCGGAATGCAGGAATCTTGCAAGACGTCCAAACACTGATTTCCAATGCAGGGTTGGAGAGTTTTGTTGTTGGTGAACCTTACCAATATGCGAAACTAACAATGTCGGTGGTGCAGGATTTCGAATTCCATCGGTCCCAAACTAACCCCATGGTTCGATACAAAATTTATAATAAAACTGTCAACTTGCCATTTAATGATTTTTGTGCAGCAATTAGAGTTCCACAATGGGGATCATGCGAGAAGGTTAGGGAAACGCCGCGGGAGCTCTCAAGTCTTTATACGATGATTTGTCAGGGGAGAAGCTTCTCCGATGATGGTGGTAAGATCAGCAGTATTCAACTCCCAGCTATCCGCTACTTTGCTTATTTCATTACAAAGTGCGTTCTTGCTAGAAAGAATGCAAGTAAGTTGTCTATCCAAGATATGGCTTTCTTAGCAGCTGCTTTGCAACAGGATAGGACTTATAATTTGGGTGCTTTGATAGCTTGTAGACTTGCTACTAACCGTGGGAAGGGAGGAATTTGTGGAGGTCTCATCGCCTCTCGCTTATTAGCTATGCATGGTGTAGAACCTCACAATCTAGATATTCCGCTCTCCATGGAGAAACTTGATGTTGTTTCTATGATTAAACATGAGTTTGTTTCAGATGCGTCTAACTTGAGCAACCTGTATTATAGGATAACATTTTATAAGAAAAATTGGAGAATAACTAAGAAAATTGAAAAACTAGTACGATTGCCTGCACCTGTTCTGCTTAACCTTGATTCCATGAAAGGGTGGTCGGTCACAGAAAATGAGCTAAATGCATACATAGAAAGGGAAGGCCATCATGCAAGGGACGGCACGAAGGAGGCCGAGGAGCACCTCGACTCTTCATCCGATGCAGCGAGCTCCTCATATCAACATTATGGTCATGTGGAGCCTCCACGCCATTCTTCTGCAGGGGCCTTATTATCACTCCATGTACGATCCACCGGCGTGGAACCCCGACCCTATGATCTCCACTTAGGCCAAAAGCCTAAGCTTGGGGAGGTATACCGGCATCACTCATTCTTTGCATATTATGGTTGCTGGATACTTGTACATACTTGTTTGGTTTCTTCAAGTGGTTTTCTAATGAGAGGAAGATGATATTTGGGGAAGTGCTGTCCAAAAACAGATTCTGGGCTGTTACCAAAAAAATGCATAGCCAGAACGTTATTTTGAGTTGAAAATTTTTGTGCATGTCCCCCAGGTTGTTATCTAACTTTAATTAATTGAACACTTTTCGAATTGAGCAATGGAAGATTTTTGTTAAAATCGATTTCTGTACTGCTGTCAGGTTTTGGCAGATTTCTGCCATCCTGCTTTTCTGTGTTTCTTTTAGTTTGCATTCTCTTGTTTTTGCTTTGTTTCTTTCCTAAAACACAAAAAGACCAAAAATATTTCTGTTGTTTCTCTTCACCATTTGTTTATTTTGTTCTTTGCTCTTACTTTACTTTATTTTCTATCGTTGGTTTGCTATGAGAAAATCCAAAAAGATTTTGCTTTGTTTGCTTGTTTCCTTTTGTTCTTGTTCCTAACCCGAAAACACCAAAAATATGTGTTGTTCTTCTTTGGTTTTGTAAAGTTCATTAGGGAGTTCAGAGGTCTCCGGTGGTTGGAGCTTGGTTTCATTCCATATTATTATTCAAGCTGCACAAGTGAAAGGCAATAATGACGATCTACGGCAATTTGACTGTGGTGAGAGGCTGGTATGAACTCTATTTGTTTTCATTTTTATACATACTAGTACAAATGCCCGTGCGTTGCCACGGGGCTCAAAGTATCTTTGATTGCCATAATATATAAAAGTAATGTACGTGAAAATATCCGAGCTACTATAGGAGAGCCGCAAGGCAAGCTGGCAACCCAGCAGACCACCCTCTTGGTTTCCCTGAACTCTTCAGCTCAGATCATCTCATGCTGACGTTATCTTGAGAATGTTCGCTGTCCAAAACCAAGTTCTTCGCGTGGCTGCTCGTCCAGTCGCAGGTGCATACTCGTGACTTCTTTCTACGCAAGACCACCATCGGTAAGAGTTATCACAAATAAGAGAATAGAATAATAATATAGTGCAATTTGGTCATACCTACTTGTATAACAAAGTTAATAACATGCCACAAGTTGTGAATCACATACAACTGGCAAAATAATATTCAATTGTATTACAATGGATGTCAGTTAAACATTCCAATGAAAGAAATAAAATGCTAGGACATAAAAGTTCTTCAAATTACCCAATCACTTATCAAAGGAAAGAAAATGTGGAAAATTAGACGAGTCTACAGAAAAAGAAATTATCTCCTGGACTTTATAAAATTGTATTTTTAGATATTCAAATGGATGATAAGTTTAACTGTTTATCAAAATTCTGAAACTACAACTTTTTACATAGTAAATATTTGATGTGCATCATCGGAGATGTGTGGCTGACTAATTATCATAGTTCAGCTTCTGTGAAAATTGTAGCTAATGAAGCTCGTTAAAATGAAAGCCTCCAAATCTCAAAGCTTGATACATGAATAGTAGGCATCAATAATTGATATTCTGCACCAAGATCTCTGAGATTGAACTTGTCACTAAATAAATCAGGTAAACATCTGGTATTCAGAATATCATGCTTAAAAATTACATAATCCATGAATTCGTACTTGTTACCAACAAACCAACCAAGAGTAAGCCTGAAAATAACAAATAACATGGATAGTACTTCCAGATTTCTAGCGATATAAAATTTGAATCTGAATGCGGACCCTCTCATCCTCTAACTTTCAGACTGCACTCTCATATGTGACTCCCCATATGTGACTCCTGCTAGCAGTTATATGGTAATTTAGCAAATAAAAAAATCATAGAACCTGAAAGATGAATAAATTTGGAAGATGATCCACATAACTGGTAAAGATCTAATAGTAAAGGTATAATACCTAGAAGATGATAATATTGAGTTACATTTATTAATGGTGTTGTAGTAGAATTACAATCAGAATTAATTTTAGACCAGAACATCAATAAACACATGACTCTTTAATTTTTCTTAACAGAGATGACACTGGTTGTGCCGTTCTTCCCAAGCTAGGTGGTAAGATGACATCGCTTTTGTTGTTGTGCCCAATCCACGTGGTACTGCACTACTACCATTAGACACATCACAAGTCTCTATCCCAGTGGCGGATCTAGACAAAAAAATTAGGGTGGGGCAACCATGCTAATCTCAGGTATATATGAGCTAAATTACAATCGGGATTACTCTCCCGGAATTATTTCACCTAAACGCTTGGCACCCGCAGTGACCCAAAGACAAGCCTCGATTTTGATTTTGTCAAGAATAACCATCGGACGTGCATGCTTGTTTCTCTCATTCCAAATCTCCCAAGAGGTTGACAACCTGATGGTCGCCATGGCTTTGTGGTTCGGGGTAGGTCCATCCGTCATGTTGAGCCACCAAGTAGCAAGCGAGAGGGCCGGCCATTGGTTTGTACAACACACATAAGCCTATTTTGAGGGGTGTAAAAGAAATGCATATGCATGCTTAGGAAAAAAATATCACGATATGTGACTAATATCATCTATGGCATGTCACTGTACTTTTGTAAATACTATTATTACAAGTGACCAAGTGTATAAAATTGCCGGTCTTACAAAATGCCAGTCTTCAGTATACTGAACTAAATTCCCCTACAAAGTCTTTGGTGAGTTTTTTCCATTTTAAGCTGATAAGCCGATTGACCAATGTATATATATTAAATGCATAACCTATACCATGTGAGTGAACTGATGGTTTTCTATTGGTTTAGCATCAAGCTGAGGACAACTCTCCTTCACATGGGTCTCAGAGATAAGTCTGTGAATAATAAAGCTTGAAGCTGTTGAAAAATGAGTGGTTTGTAAAGTATTGTGGTAAACATGGCATCACCTTTATCGGGTTTCTTGATGTCATAACTTATGAATCAGTTGCAAAATTTGTGACGGGGCTGCTTCTGAAGGACGGTGGTATAGCAATTCTATGTGTAAGAAATTAGAAGCATACCTTTGTACTCTTTGCAACCACTATGTGGAAGAAATCAGAAGCATACCCATGTGATTCAGCTTGTTGTCATAAAAATTACTTGCATACCAAATAAGGCAACCACACCTAAATAAAAGAAATGTTAGTCTCTAGGTAAAATACGATTCTACCATGGTGAGCCGAATGAAGCATTAATGAATCACTGTTATACTACACAGAGACAGTAACCCAACCTGTCCCGGGCACATTGTCTCGGACGACAGTACCCCAATCTCCAGTGCTAATTGCATCGGTGAACTCACAATTAGTATTGAGAATTTCCTAGCCCGGAGGCGGTGGAGGCAAGCGATGTTAAATCTTTAAAGAGTACAACATGCTATTGGGTTTTAAAGTACTCCACCTATTCAGATATATGATGCAGAATTGCCGATGTACCTGGTACTGGAATTCATCACCCGAAAGCCTCCTCAAATCATGGTTCTTTTATTTTGTTCATGCCAGTTCGATACCAACACCAAATTAAGGCCACAGGTTTTAATATCCATTCATCATGCAGTGCGAGAATAAGGGTCATCATCGCCGATGGAGACCGCCATTGGAGCAGTTTCAGTCCAAAATCCTAAAGCATTGGCCAGAATATTTTGACCACTTTACCGACAAAGATATAGATCAGAAATGATTTTCGTAAAAATCACTGCTCCTGCCGTATCAGTCACCGGTGCATAAAGAACTAAAATTGTAAGAAAGCATTTAGAAAGAGAGCTCTTGCTAGTGAGTAATCTACTTTTCTTTCATTGTATAAAAATTGGTATAAGGAATCCACTTGAAAAATATATAATTCAAGTTTGATTGGTACAGAAAGAACTGAAGGGAAAACGTGTGCTTGGTGATTCATTAATAACTTCTTACCAAGTTCACTTGAAGTTGAAGCAGGACAGATAACTTCAGTAATATGCAGCTAAAACTCCAGAGTGAGCTGATCTTCTATGTTTGCTTGAGAGTGATCTGATATCCAAGGAAATGTATAAGCTAGGAAGCTATTTTTAGATGGAACTAAAACTTATCATCCATAAAACATATTCTCGTGGTTACAGACTTACAGTATGGTCCCGTGATATTTATGCAAGAAGTGCGGCACCTGTATCTGAAGAAAACCAAATATTGTACAATGCAGAACCCCTGATTGATGAAAGGTTTGTGTTCAAAACTTCAAATGTGAACCAGAAGGAAGTACAACTCCCCGTGGTCGAACTGCATTGAAGTTGTGTCTGTCCGGCCGGGGCAAGGGACGTGCAGAACGGACTTTCAGGTCGTCCTCGATTCCCGGCGTGGAGGGCGGCTTGTGCAGGTCGGCGTCGATTCCGGGCGTGGAGGGCGACCCCGTGCTGGCGTGGAGGGTGGCGCGACCGTCCCGTTCAGGCCATCGCGGGACTCGAGCGGGTTGTCGGCGGTGGGAGGCTAGGAGAGCTGAAGACCTAGGGCGGCGGCTGGGCGGCGATGCCGGCGTGCATCACGGTGGTGGCGACGAACCTGAGGTTCAGCGGCGGCGCGGCGGCCGGGACCATGGGGAATTGGGGATGGTGTACTCGACGCCCATGAAGAGCAGCAGCCCGCACGCGAACAGCGTGGGCAGCGGGTGCCGCCGCAGGATGCCGGCCACCCCCTGCACGGCTGCACGAGAGGCCACAATGGTTGGACCGAGGCGGCGGAATAGCGGCTTGGGACCGGAGGGAGGCGGCGCGCCATGGCAGGAAGGAGCGGCGGCAGGGTGATGGTACCCTAGGTCGGGAGCATGGTGAATCGCTCGGTTTTTTGGATCGAATGGCTGCCTCAGCCTCCTCGCTCGGAAGGAAGTGGAGAACGAATATGGGCCAGGCCCAAGGGACGAAGATGAAGCTCGACCAGGCCCAAGAGGGCGACGACGACGAAATTGGTGGCAGAAAACGGAGGAACTTCGTTCTTTTTAAGTAGTGTAGATACTCATCCATGTGAGCATGCTTAGTTGGTTCATATGAGGTATATATCATTTAATGAAAGTCTAGTAGTTTATGATCTCTCATGATTAGTTCCCATCTATTAATAATGAGTAGCGTGTCATGAATATTTGCTTGCATTGTTTTATTCATAGTACGGTATGACATTGTGGTATCCTCCTCTAAATAATTCACTTGAATCGACTTGGCACATGCTCACGCATGCACATGACTGAACAAAAGTCAATTAAGCCTCGATGATCTACTTTGCTTCAGAGTTCTTGTATCACTTTTATGCCTCCGTTAATTTTATTTTGTCGCAAGCATGATTATGACAATTATTGCTCTCTTGATTGTCGCTTCCCAGTCTATTGATAGCCTTCACTTGTATTAAGCGAGAACGCTGCTCGTGCTTCCAAATACCTGAAAACCAAGTTATTCCAAAGTATCCACCATAAATACCTATGCATGGCATTTCAAACCATTCCAAGTAAATTCTCATGTGCTACCTTTAAACCTTCAAACTACTTCTCAATTTGTGTTAATGTTTTATAGCTCATGAGGAAATATGTGGTGTTTTATCTTTCAACCTTGTCATTTACTCCGGACAGACTTTCATTAATGGACTAGTGGCACATCCGCTTATCCAATAATTTTGCAAAAAGAGCTGGCAGGGCCAATTAATTAACCTTCATTAATAATTCTCTTCACATGTTTTGCTCGATTCATCAAGCAACTTAACCTGCAAATAGACACTTCCCCATGGTATGTGAATGTTGGAAGGCACCCGAGGATTCGGTTAGCCATGGCTTGTGTAAGCAAAGGTTGGGGGAGTGTCATCCATAATGAAACTAAAATACATGTGTAAACAAAAGAGAAGAGGGATGATCTACCTTGCTGAGAGATAACGTCCTTCATGGGAGCCGCTCTTGAGAGTCTGGTTGGCGAGGTGGTTAGAGTACCCACTATCATTCGTTGACAACAACAAACACCTCTCAAAATAATTTTATTTCTGTCTTTGAAAAATGAAAAGCTCTAGCACATGTTAATCCCTGCTTCCTCTCAAGGGTCAATCTTTTACTTTTATGTTGAGTCACCATCCTTTCTTTGAGTACCTTCTTGAGAGCATAACTGTCATTCTTAGTATAATATGCTTGTCCCAAAATATGATCAGCTGTGGTATAACTTTTATGCTTTTATCTTTGACAAATTAACTTCTAGTCTTTCTATGAACTTCAGAGGTGCCTGGGCATTTATGTTTTGCTGTACAAATACAGGCAAGCGAGATACCACTTTATCATATCCTTCTATGAACATTGCAATCCTGCTTATTGAAGTGTTTCATGATGCTTGTTATTAGTTTGTTGGTATCTCTTTCATGATTGACGCAGCTATTAGATGACTTTATTTGCATGTATCTTATTATGAATTGCTTAAGCACTTGCCATATCATGAGAATATTTACATCATATGAACAAATGTGTTCGTGAAAGTTCTTTTATCGCACTCAATTGTTAACTAAATTGCTTGAGGACAAGCAATAAGCTAAGTTTGGGGGGAGTTGATACGTCCAAAACGTATCTACTTTCCCGAACACTTTTGCTATTGTTTTGCCTCTAATTTGTGTATTTTGGATGCAACTAACACGACTAACGCTTTTTTAGCAGAATTGCTCTGTGTCTCGTTTTTGTGCAGAAATCCAACTTTCAGAAAATCCTCGGAATTTATGCGAAAGGTCTTATTTTCCCATAATATTGACGGAGCCAGGCAGGGTGGGGCCCGAGGCCCCACACTAGGACGGCGCGGCCCAGAGCGGGCGCGCCGCCTATTGTGTGCCGCCGCGGCCCCCCGACGCTCCCTTTCGACTACAAAGTCCCTTCGACCTAAAAACGCCGGGGTTCGACCATATTTCCAGAGACCATCCGGCGCCGCCCATCGCAAACTCCGCCGGGGACCGAAACTCCGTTCGGCACTCCGCCGGACGGGGAATTGGAGGGGATCATCACCGCCATCACCACCGACGCCTCTCCATCGACCAGCCATGTTTCCCATCCATGTGTGAGTAATTCCCCCGATGTAGGCTAAAGGGGATGGTAGGGATTGGATGAGATTGATCATGTAATAGTCACAAGATTGTTAGGGCATGGTGCCTAGTATCCGTAGATGTTACTTTTATGATATTGTTGCAACTTGTTATGCTTAATGCTTGTCACTAGGGCCCGAGTGCCATGATCTCAGATCTGAACATGTTATTGTTTCATCATGATATGCATTGTTTTATGATCTTACCCCAAGTTGTATACACACGTTGCTGTCCGAACCCGAGGCCCCAAAGTGACAGAAATTGGGACAACCGGAGGGTAAGGCGGTGATGTGAGGATCACATGTGTTCACGGAGTGTTAATGCTTTGCTCCGTACTCTATTAAAAGGAGTACCTTAATTTCCAAGTAGAGGCCCGGCTGCCACCGGCGGGTAGGACAAAAGATGTTGTGCAAGTTTCTCATTGCGAGCACGTACGACTATATATGGAACACATGCCTATGGATTGATTAGTACTTGGATACCGCTTTATTATTATCTGCAAAGGCCCTATCATGATTGTTATATGAATTCTATCATCCATGCAACGCCCGTTCATCCATCCATGTGCCTACAGTATTTTAATCCTGCTGTTTACTATAATCACTAGTGCTGTCTTTATTTCACCGTCTGTTATTTCACTATTCCTACTGCTATAAAACTGTTGCTATGATAAACTCTTGCGAGCAAGTCTGTTTCCAGGCAGCTGAATTGACAACTCCTGTTACAAGTATTCTTTGTCTCCCCTTGTGTCGAATCAATAAATTGGGTAATACTTCCCTCGAAGACTGTTGCGATCCCCTATACTTGTGGGTCATCAAAGCCCTGCAGCAACTCTTCTCCATCACCACCACCACGCCGTCGTGTTGCTGGGATTCCGTGGAGATCTACAACACCTCCGCTGCCCGCTGGAACGGGGAGAGGAATGGGCTTCATCGACACCGTACGCGCGACCGAGTACGGAAGTGATGCCGGATTGCAGCACCGGGGACGATCGTCCATCAACAAGATCTGATCTCGTAGGCTTTGGAAATCTTCAAGGGTTAGTCTCTTATCAATCTCGTTGCTTTGATCTTGTAGATTAGATCTTGGGTGTTCCATAGATTAGATCTTGGATTTATTCGTCTTGCGGTAGGAAATTTTTTGTTTTCTATGCTACGAACCCCATCACTTCCAACGATGGCTCCTCGATGGACACAGAAGAGTACAATCGCCTAACGAAGGAGCTCGAGGATGGGGAGAAGGCTGAGGCAGAATCTGCTCCGCCCAGAGAAGTCCTTGCGACCATAACTGGGATGGATCAGGATGCTGACGATGAAACCACTCCGACTGACCCCAATCTTCCGGGCCCGTCCAACTCGGAGACTCCGCCACGTCGCGTGCTACGCCGGATTCCGGAGAAGGACGTATTCGCGACCGCGGAGAGTACCTGTCCCCAGAAGAGTTAGTTGAGCAAGCAGGCATGAACGCCATCGCGCATTCGGAAATCCTCAACAAACCGATAACTCCAGACGACGCCGCAGATCCGGAGGCTCTAGAAGCCAAAAGACAGGAGATGCTGGCCACCGCTAGGAGGTTCTCAAACACCGCAATGGTGATGCTGGAAGAAAGGAAAGAGGCTGAAAGCGTTATGAATAATTTCCTCAAAAGAGAGCGCGAAGCTTTTGAATCGCTGGAACATGCCAAGAAACTCCGGAAGCACTGGGAGTCCAAGATGGGCGAGGCCCAGAAGGATGCTGATAGGATCAGGCGGGAAGCTATTGCCCCTTCCAAGATCACCTTCGCAACTCCCACTGATCAACAACCGCTCACAACTCCAAAGGATAACATGAAGAAGGCTGCGGAGCTCCTAGCCAAGAAGGACGAGGAAATCGATATCAATCACGTCCGTACGCTCGTTGGCTCAACAATGAAGCAACATAGCAAGGCAGACACTTCACGTAGGTTGGAATCCAACCCGGAACACTGTGTGTCCACCGCGTAGAAGGGCGCCTCCGACACACAACATCGTGATGATGAATCGCGCACCGGATCCACGGAGCGCAGGAGAAAAACCAAAGAACATCCAAACCCAATTCCGGTGCCTTCGGAAACACCTCCGACGAACCCATCGAAGGGAAAGGGCCTGATGTACGCTGGCAGATACAAGTGCCGGAATCCGTCACCTCCGCCACGGATCCCGCGTCCTCCTCCGCCACCTCGCCGCCGTAGTCCAGCCGGAAACACCAGGCCCCATGGGCCCGGTGGAATCAACATCCGTGACAACGTGCCGCCTCCGAGGAACAGGAACACGGAGCGCACACCGGACCCCCACCGGAGCCAGAACGACGATCGCGAGCCCGAGCCTCGAAGGAGCCGGAACGACGATCGCGAGCCCGAGCCTCGAAGGAGCCGGAACGAAGAGTGCGAGTCCGAGCCCCGCAGAAGCCGGAGCGACGAAGGCGACCGCCACCAAGAAGAAGGCAGCCACCGAAGCCGGAGTCAGCCGCGGGAAGGACGCAGGGAATCCGAAGGCGGAAGCAAGAAATCCCACAGGCCCCCTCGCAGATCTCCCTCACCACCACCCAGTGGAGGAGGTGGAGGAGGAGGCCGAGATCCCGCTCACAGTCCCCTGGCAGCGGCCCGCGTGATGCCCGGGAACGTCTCAACGAATACAGATCCGACTACATTGGCCCAAAGTACTTTGGCAGGATGATTCGAGAGGAACCAAAGCCAAGAAGCTTGAACCTCAAGCTACCCGGAAACCTGAAGCATTATGATGGCAGTGAAAGGCCGGATACCTGGATCGAGGATTACTACAATGCAGTAACCTTTGCCGGAGGAACCCCCAACATAGCCTGCCGCATGCTCCAGTTGTACCTTGTTGGTCCAACTCGTATTTGGCTCAGCAACCTTGAGAAGAACTCCATCTTTTGCTGGTTCGACCTGAAGAACGCCTTCGAGAAACACTTCAGGGGCACCTACAATCCTGCCATGACAAGCGATCTACAGGCATGTATCCAGAAGAAGGGTGAGACATCAAGAAACTTCCTCACCCGATGGCTAGCAACCAGAAACGAGTGTGAGAACGTGGATAATCGCACGACTATGCATGCCTTCATAGGTTGTTGGAGAGGGGAGGACTACTGCGGCACAAGCTTACTTGCTTGGTCAATGAGAATAAGCTGACTCTGGATGACATGATCAACATCGCCAGCAATCACACCGCTGCCGATGACGATGCAGGCGGAGACCTCGCAGCCACAGCCATACCCCTGCACCAACAAAAGAAGAACCGTGACAATGGCGGCAGCAACAACAAGCGGAAGAACCCCTACGAAGACCAGAAGGGCGGCGGATCCGACATGGTCGCCATGACATTCCAACGCGGAGGTCAAGGAGGCGGAAGAGGCCGCGGACGTGGTGGCGAAGCCGGCCGGGGCCTGCAGCGCGCTGACGAAGTCACCGTTGCCGGAACCCGCGCTCCCCAGACGTACGAAGAGTACAGAGATATGCCATGTCTAGCCCACATAGATCCGGCTACTGGCAAATCCTCTCACACCAACCGCAACTGCAAGTGGGTCAATAATCTCAAGACTGACCCGGATGCAGGATACAAGCAAGCCCGGAAGCACCGCCCACGCGGCAAAGGAGGCAAGGGCAAGAACAAAGAAAAGGACGAGGACAGTTTCGAGGCGATAGACGAGGATGATGCTTCGCCGGGTCCCAAAGAGGGTTCCGCAGCTAACAAATCCAACCCCTTGGGAAAAAAGAGTGTTGGTGCCTACCACACCTTCCTCGGAACACCAAGGGTCCGAGCCAAGAAATTGGCCCTCCGGCTCTTGAATGCCACAGTTCCGGTTGTGCCGCAGTACATCAAGTGGTCCAAAAACCCTGCACTTTTGACAGGTCGGATCACCCGTCCGTCATCCCCAAAGAATTCTACGCCTTGGTTGTGAGTCCCCGTATCGACGGGTATGACTTCTCCAGGTGCCTTATGGACGGCGGAGCCAGCTTGAACATCATGTACCTGGAGACCCTGGAGAGGATGAACCTTACCAAGGAACAACTCAAGCACAGCACCACTGAGTTTCATGGTGTGGTTCCGGGTAAAAAGGAAAACTCCTTGGGCAGCATCAAACTTCCCGTGGCCTTCGGCGATGTTAATAATTTCCGCGAAGAGATGATCACGTTGGTAGTGCCCTTCAAGAGCTCCTACCATGTGATCTTCGGCAGGCTCACTTACCACAAGTTCCACGCACGGGCATGCTACATCTACAATAAGCTCAAGATTCCGGGTCCTAACGGTATGATCACCGTATCCGGAGACTACAAGAAGGCTAGGGACTGCGAGGAGGGCGAAGCCGCCTTTGCAGAATCCGTGATATCTGGAGAGGAGCTGCAAAGCTACAGGGCCGCGGTGGATCCGAGTGAGATGCAGACCACCAAGAAGCAAATCTCCGAACAGAATACTTCGTTCAAGGCCGCCATAGACACCAAGAAGCTGGACCTCATCGAAGGCGACAACACCAAACAAGTGTCTGTCGGAGCTGGCCTCGAACCCAAATAGGAAGACGCGCTCGTCGAGTTCCTCTGAGCTAACATGGCTATCTTTGCATGACAACCTTCTGACATGTCCGGAGTACCAAGGGAACTCGCCGGGCACTACCTCAACATAAATCCGGGTGCAAAACCGGTGAAGCAAGCTATGCGACGCTTTGGAGATAAGAAGTGTCACGCCATAGGAATGGAGCTAGCAAAGTTACTAGAGGCAGGTTTTGTAGTAGAAGTTATCCATACTGATTGGGTCGCAAATCCGGAAGAAGAAATCTGACCAAAATGCGACCTCGTTCATCACACCCTTTGGCACTTACTGCTATATTACCATGCCTTTTGGCTTGAAAAATGCAGGTGTCACTTACCAATGTACGATGCAGCGCTGCCTGAAGGACCAAATTGGCCGGAACGTGCACGCCTACGTCAACGACATCGCGGTCATGACCCGGAAAGGATCCGACTTGATCATCGACCTCACGGAAACCTTTGAAAATCTCCGACGGTACAAGATGATGTTGAATCCACTAAAGTGCGTCTTTGGCGTGCCAGCCGGAAAACTCCTTGGCTTCATTGTCTCTCATAGAGGCCTTGAGGTTAACCCGGAAAAAATCAAGGCTATCCTGAGTATCAAAAGGCCAACTTGTCTCAAAGATGTGAAACGATTGACTGGTTGTGTTGCAGCAATCAGTCGATTTGTTAGCCGTCTTGGCGAGAAGGCGCTACCCTTATACAAACTGCTGAAGAAAACAGACAAATTCGTCTGGGATGACGCAGCAGACGCATCACTTCAGGGGTTGAAGGACATACTCTCCTCCCCACCTATCTTGGCAGCCCCAAGTAAGTCAGAGCCTATGCTCCTCTATTTGGCAGCCTCCGACAAGATCGTCAGCTTAGTAATCGTGCTGAAGCGACATGAAGAAGGTCATGAATACGGAGTCCAAAGGCCAGTCTACTACATTAGCGAAGTCCTAACGGAATGAGGTAATTGCACCACACATACATAAAGTTGTCATCCATGTGCAAATTCATACAACTTCTTGCAACTTGTGATGCAGCAGTACAAATAGTTATCATTCCGGTGCAAAAACATACAAAACCAATCAAAATCTGACACTTGTCCGCCATGCTGGCTCTAGACCATCTCAAAATCTTTAACAGAACCCCCTTAAGTTCCACACAAATTGCATCGCAGTCCTATTCGCGCAGGCTCTGGATATTTATGTGAAGCCCCCATTCTCTTTTGATTTCTTGGCGCTGTACCTAGCTAAACTATGGCTGGCCTACCTTGCGCTGCGTCGTGGGAAGTTTACTTATTTCCACGACCGTTTCATTTGAAGTTTCACACATACATCTTTCACTGAGATGCCCTAAACGCTTTCACTGTTATCATTATATCTCTTCCTATCCCATGGCTGAGGGCATCTCTAATCGTGGCGGCGCCAGTTTTTGCCACCACGTGGACCGAAAATGCGTTTGTACACTATTCGAGCGGCCCGACACATAGTGTTCAACCCGTCCGCCGAGACGCAAAAGCCGCTCAAATATGCTACATGTTTGCGTCTGCGCGGACGCTGCGTGGACAGCGCGGTCATCCGCACGCTTCTCGCCCAGGCCCGCCTGGCAGCGGCACAGATGCTTCGTCTTTATCGCGGTATAACTTACGAGTGGCACGCTGCAGCTGTTTCACGTCCGGGTTGATGGCGCGCCTCGCCTTCCGCGTGCATGCGCTGGGTGGCGTCGCAGCGGCAGGACATTGAAGGCGAGATGGCAGTCTGATCCTTTTAAAGGTCTGCTGGCGGCGCCCACTTTCTCGACCACGCCATTGCCAGACTCCGCCGTATCCACCCGACCGACGACCACGAGGCTAGCGGCCTGGCAAGAAGTCGCGGGTCGAGCGGTACGAGCGCGCCGCCTCTGGGAGGAAAACCGGCCGGTGCCATGGCCGATGCTAGCTTGCCTACAGGAGGCTGGTACCTCAACTCCAGGTGCATGTCGGTCCCTTCCGTGCCACGCGAGGGCCGAGAGCGCCGTAACGAGGTGCGCTGCCATTGAGCCATCTTGCCGGCAGATCTCCGAGAAGATTCGGCGTACGCGCTCAACTCCTACAACTGGATCTCGTTCGGGACGTGGGAGTTTGACGCGCGCCGCCGAGCAAGATACCTCGGCGACCTCGACTACTTTGATCGCGAGATCGCCGTGGAAGAATACGCTAACAACAACAACGACGCTGCCGCCAAAGCCGAGTGCGAGACCTCGTTGGATGGGCATGTCCAAGGCGGAGACAATGACCCCGACGACGGCGGGCCGGCGTGGGATCCGGAGATCCAGCCGCTAGACATTAGCGAGAAGGAGGCCATTGCCATGGCACTGGCCAATATCGAGCTCGCTATGTGGGACGTGCTCGCCATCCAGCTTCGCGAGTCGGCGCTCGCATAGCTAAGGCCGGCGACTCCTCCGGCCAGACCGACACGTTCCAATGACCGCACGCCAACTCCTGCTCCTTCAACGGTCTGGGATCCTGGCCACCTTCACCACAGCCTCACGCGTTGCCGACGGCCTCGCCGAATTTGCCACAGGCTTCCATTCCTCCTCCACCGCCGGCGTACCAGCTTTCGGCGGACGCCGGAGTTCATCGACCTTGTCAGCGACGACGAGCAGTAGCCCATAGCTAGGTTTTAGCAGGCTTTGCTAGCCATTTTAAAGTCTTTTTATGTATTTTTATTTATGTAAATTATGGGTCAATCAATGGGAAAACAAGGTGATTCAATACAGCGTGGCAGGTCCACTTTGGTTTGAGATTAATTAGGAATATCAAAGCGCATCTCAAAATAAAAGAGAATCTCTTGTTCAAAAAAAAAAATCTCTGATGATACGTACGTCCCTGTAGGATTTGGCTTCGTCTCGACGTGTCTTTCGTGCAGTGATCACTCAACTGATTGCACTAACCTATGTTGGAGTCCACGTGCGAGGAGTCGAGCAGCAGCTACAGGAACACGCTAGCGGTGGACGCGACAGATAGCTGCTCGAGCCCGGCGCGGAGGGCAGCGAGCGCGGCGGACTCTGTACTGCGGAAGGTGGCGACCTTGTTCCAGCGATGGGCGAGAGGGGCGCGCATGCGCACGGCGGCGGCGATGCCCTTGAGGTGTGCGCCGTGGCTGACGAATAAAAATCCCGAAGACGTTCATCCTACCGCATCTCCACGCCGACTCGCGCCGCCTGCCCGCTGCGAGGAGAGGAAACCGAGGAATTGATTCTAACTTAGAGGAAGGACCACATTGTGAATTAAATCAAAACTAGGGGGTTTCTACTAAAGATTTTGCGCTGGGAAAGAGCCACCTTGCTGATAAGTGTCGGGTTTTGATTGGTGTTATATGTATTTGCACCTAAATGATAACTATTTGTACCACTGCATTACAAGTTGTAAGAAGTTGTATGAATCTGCACATGAATGACAACTTTTTGTATGTCACATGCAATTACCTCTAACGGAATCCAAACACAGATATCCTCACTTTCAGAAGCTAGCCTATGATGTATTCCTAGGTAGCCGGAAGCTGAGGCACTACTTCCAGGAGCATCCTAAAATCTAGAAAACTGGAATTATTTAGGATCTAATGAACCGATCCAATCTTTGATCGAGACCGGGTGCTGCGCCCCTGGGGAGATTCTCCCCGGGGGCGGCGTGCGATGCGGAAGTGGTTAGAAACCTAGGATCGGCGTTGTGAGACTAACCGCTCTGATACCATGTGAGTTTTCGTATGTTATGGTGGAAGCGATGCGCGTTTTTATATTTAGCCCAGTAGGCCACATTTGGTAACACACGGTTACAGGGGATTGACTGAATCAGGGGAATTGACTAGATCAAAATATGCTTTATATTCCTAGCATATTCTGTTAAATATTTGGAATGATATAATCCTAACAGTTGATTCCCTCTCGCTACACTGGGGTCTCAAACTTACGGACTCAGTCTGTTTCTAAGTTTTCAACTACAGAAGTTTGTACCGTACAGAATTTTGCTGAGCACCACAAGGCTACAGAAACGAGTGGATTCCTCCTTGCTCTACTATAGCAACTTTGCATACAGGGTTAAGTCAATTCCTGGAACTAATCAGAAGCAAGGGACAATGCAAGACATAAAGTGTTACTAGACCATTAAGGCGCGCGTTGCTGCGCCCGTCTTGTTCAAAAAAATATTAAATTTGGAATATTGAGATGTTAAAATATATTGTGAAATATAAAGCAGTAGGCGTGTAGACAGATGGTTATATCTAGAAATATATGTATTGGCTAAACTATGTTGAAAAGATTCCAGAGGCAGAAAAGGAAAATGCACTGGATTTAGGTATAGCTAGCTACATTCAAACATAAACAAATTATACTACACATATGATTTGAATCTAGATAATATAATAAGTTTGACTGCTGGCAAACACATAATGTGAAATGAGCATATCAACATAGCTTTGTTTTCTAGTTGTTCGCAAAATGACGCATCCTTAGTTTATATAAAAAAACATTCTTCAAATAGCTGCCAGAAGATTCATACAATGTATCAACCATTGATGTAAACCTTAGAACTATTTTTTTCTAAATTAGAGGCACAATAGGTCATGATGCAGATGCTAAATTTTTGATAGTTAACAAACGCAAAAATGCTTATGAGCTACTTTCTGTGCACTTGCATATTTAAGTTAATAACTCTTATGTCTCAAACTAAGTGAAGACTAAATTATTGTTATAAATCTCATTAAATATTCCTAATGTAAAAAATTATGCTCAGGCTATTCAATCAGAATACAAATGGTGCTATCTTGCAGAATTGGAAAAAAGAAACGTTCTGAATTGGCAAATAGAAACATATCTCATGGATAAACTTCCAGACCTTCTTCTACACACAGATTTTAGATAAACCTATCTAACTTTGGTTACTAAACAACTGAAAAAATAATTAATCTTTAACTTCGTGTTGTGATGCACTGATGCTTCTGAGAAGCATACGACAAATGGACATCAACAATTTTTAGATTCATACTACTTTAATTGATCTCAAGCGATGTAACTGGTCATTTGAGGATGATCAGATCTACAATAATCTTGCTCTGATATGATTTGAAACTTTCCAAAATAGCACAACAAACTTCAATGTTTAATCATTTCGAGTAAATAAAACATGATCTTGCAAATGACATACAGAGAGAAACAATAACATTATATATTGTCGATCCAGCTTAGCACTACTATTTTTCTACCAAATACCTTGCTTAGATATCTTGTGCCACCCAGAGTGATCAAATACATGGGCAAGGATTTGGCTTGTATCAAGAGCAGATTGAGTCCCCCGTAGTCTACAGAGTAACCTTCTTCCGTTGAATTTCAAATTCAGTTCTGCAATATGAAAGGGAAATCCAGCTTGATGTATAGTCAAATATACCGAGTAGGTGGCAAGAGCTCCTCGGAATTAAATCTTCAGGGACTCTAAAGTACTTGATTCGATGTGACATGCCTATCCAAAGCAACAGGGAGTCTATTAATTTTGGCGGACTTGCTCCAAGCTCTAGTGTTCCCTAAAATCTAACAATATGATGTATTTAGGGGCAAAGCTACACAGGGGACAAAACGGTCCATGGCCCGCCCATGATTTTGCAAAAATTCCTATCCATTGGTAGCCTACATTTTCATGTAGCTTCGCTAGTGTCTAGACAAATATTCTAATGAAAATGGTTCAAAAAACTCGCAATGGGAGCTTCATAATGCTAAATTCAGAGAGACCAAGCACATCACTACCATGCAAGCGAGCTAGATCAACCAAAGAAATTAATTGATAGCCAACTACTAACAATTGATGCGTTATACAGATCCATGGATGCAATATCACGAAAGCAACTGTGAAGTGACATTTCCATGTATGTATTCATCAAGTGGAGCACTGGAGTATCTAACCAGGTCGGTTCCATATTCTGTCTTCTTTGCCGTCACTGTGAGTAAGATGGGTGACAAGGTTCTTCTGATCTTGTCCCTCCTGTGTCCTATCTGATAGACATCAATGAAGTCAAAAGGAAGATCGCAATGTCAAAAGGAAACATTTACTCGTGACAAACATGGATTAACATTGACAAAAAAGTCATGATGGATAAATTACCTTAGAAGAGAATTTCCAAGGAATGGCGAATACTGGAATCATATTTGCACATCACCGTCGACTCTAGTGTAAAGGCGAAAACCCATCACAAAAATATGGCGACAAAGGTTATAGCCTTAGTTCTTCATTATTCACGACCTAACCAAGACACCAAGCATTCCCGGCCATAAGCACATGGAATTCAGAGATCAAAAAAAAACTCAAAATTCTAATAGGGATGAGATCCTTAGTTAGGAAAACAATCAAGTTAAGCAAGTAACTACACCTGGCACACCAATAAATACCACAATGTGCATAAAAAATATGTCATATTGGCAGGTTCATAAAATTAAACTTGTTCTGCTAAGACAACTATGAAACCACACTATAATCTAAGAAGCCTAACAACCATCGCGCACATAGACAAACTACGTAGGACGGACAAACAGAAAATTAACCATGCATGTTCATCAATGAAAGCCTAGCAAATTTCTGAGATCACACAAATGACAAACCTGCACTTCGATCATCCAATGAAATAACTGCCTTATTACTTTAGCCATTGTCCACTATTGTATTGACGTGAAGAGACTTCTTGGGATCTTTCTGGGCAACAAATATGATTTACACAGAATGACCATAAGTGGAACACCATACTCAGCAATTACTCCCCTTTTACACCCTTCAGATTTTACCTAGAGCACTGGAATTCTGAATTAATCATATATTTCAGAACAACAATATCACTGCATAGTATAAACATAACAAATAGTTTACCATGATAAAGTCCTACATGAACAGAACTGAAATTAACATCCCAAGCAAATCCACTGCGAAACCCTGTAAATATTTTAAAGCAATTGTAGCATCAAACATTAACACAAGGAACACCACTACCGCAGTCCAGATGCAAACCCTGTTAGTGGACAAAAAGTGAAACTGTACCATTTGGTGTATCTGAAAGGAAAATATGAGAAGTATTTGTTTGATTTCTCATCAATTACCATCCAGCCCAAACCGTTCACCAAGCCATGGATAATTTTTGGTAAGTTTCAGAGATATATTCATGATAATAATTGGGTCTGATACTCCCGAAAATCAACGGTGGTTGCAACATTATGATGCCACATATAGAGAATGTTAATTCCTCAACTACCGTTAGTGTATCATCTGAATCTGAAACATGAAAAGAAAAGACATACCAGGGCTGTGCGTAACAAGGATTGACAATTGGGAATTTCTCTCTATAATGGAAACTCATGAATAGAGGATTGTTTATTTCTGCTAAAAGAGTGCAGATTGTAAAGCATTGATGGACTGTTACACGGATGCACTGAACGATGACAGAGTTGAAGAGGGCACCTGCCTGTAACGAAACAGAATAAGGAATGATGGGGTAGAACAGGAGGCCGACCTGTTAGTCGAGGACGACGGTGAGACAGTGAGTGATGTCGTGATGAGCTGTGAGCCTCGCCTGACCCATCTACCCGGGTGCCACCTCCTAATCCCCGTTCTTCGGTTCTCGAGCCGCTAACGGTGTCGCCTCCGCCTCATCGCCTGTCGTTGCTGTCGCCATGTAGTCGCCGCCACCAACATCGATCCCTGGGATAATCACCAAAGAATCATAAGGATTAGCACGCCTCTGGTCCTAATAGTAATAGATAGAATCGTCAGGACGAAATCAAACTCCTCAAGCAAGGATCGGAAAGTCATCAAGCAAGTCTTTCACAACAAGTAAGGAGAAGATGAAGCCGCACTCCACACCCTGAAGGAAAAGGGATTGGAAGGCACTGTCGGCTCACCTTCTAGGTCATTAATTGCACAAAGAAACGGCAGCGCAGTCATTTCCTTCCCACGCGCCACCATGGTTAATGAAGGAGAAGAAAATAATAGAAAGCGATCAGATTGGGGAGACAGATCGAAGCACGAACTGCGCAAGGGGAATCAAGTGGCCGCACTACAACATCTTGAATACCTCACGATAAGTCCAGCCCCAGTAGAGCAATTTGCACTAGTTTGCCCAAAATTTCCTGAAACAAGAGCAACTAATATGTTGTCTGATTAACACAGCATCAATAACAAAACATCAATCGAGGACATGGGTCAACCAGGAAACCATACCAGGCAAGAGCCATGGCTGCCCAGTGATGGAGGGTAAAGGCCAGATGGATGAAAGAGAGTAAGTCGCGGGCGAAAAAATTTAGGGAGGAGACGGGAAGTAACGTACCTCAACTCCGAGTAACAGCGGAAGGAGACGGACAAACTTCCCCGTCATTAATTACCCCGCTGATGTAGGTCTTGTGATTTTTTTTTTTTTTTTTTGAGGGAGGTCTCACGATTTGTTGAGCTACTGGACCTTCTGGAGTAACGGCCCGTCAAGATCAAGTCGGCCCGGTTCACGAGAAGGCCTCGTGGTAGATTTCCAGAAAAGCAGCCCAGTAATGGCGAGCCGCTCGGGACGCACAGAATCGGATGGTAAAAAATCCTAGCGATGCTTAGCGGGACAACTCAATGATCAGAGACGTCCAATAAACTGATCAGACGGTTAGGGATGTCAAATGGCTGTGGTGGCTCATAGCTAGTTCTATTTTACTGTTACTTAATGTCAGTCTGTGACACAATTCTCGAGCAGTTCATAGACCAGCGAGCATGAAATAGATGGCCGTGAATTTATCCAGCTACATAGCGGACTGACAGTATTCAAGCCTTTGCTAAAACGTGGAAATGAATTCCAGAACGAGCAAACAAAATATATGATGTATCTGAATATTTTTTGAAGAGCAATCATGTGATGTGTAAAGGCGACAGGGTTAGCCTAGTAAGTAGAGGTGCTACTAAGCGTAATTAGCTACGGAGTACTTATGTTGCAGGGAAATAATAATAACAGCACAGAGCAAACATGACTCCAATTTTGTTACTACTAAGCTAGTAAAGTTGAAGGGTTTAATGACTGCCACGGGAACAAGAGCCCCTCCCTGCAGCAAAACACACGCCGCTACTAAGCAAAGAAGTAAGATTTTGACGACTCGGTCAGGGGAAGAGAGCCCTCCCTGCATCAAAACTCTTGAGGCCAGAAAATCCAAGATACAAACTCCTGGTAACTAAACAATTCAAGACGCGGGGAGAAAGAGGAGACATGAGCGTCCCTCCCGCCCCCGCGGGCGACCCGGACGCTCCCGCGCCGCCATGGTCTCCGGCGGCAACCGCCCACTCCTCCAGCCCTAGGTTTAGCCACCAAACCCCTCCGCCCCCTCCTCTCCTCCTCCTCGACGGCGCGGCCAGCAGTCCTCGGGGACCGGGCGCGGCCATCCTGGTCGGCAGCCCCTCCGCTGGGCATGCGCCTGCCCAAGGTTTCCTGTCGGCGAGGACGCCACGCGTGCTTGCTGTCGACCCGCTCGCCCTCCCGCCGCCGTTCGCCACGCCCGGAGACGCCTTCCTCCAGCTCGCCCTGCAGAACTTCAGCACTCTGGTATGTACTCCGGTTGCCCCTTGCTCGCCGCTGTTTGCCCCGACCCCGGTGCACATCGCTGTGAGACAAGACAACCGCAAGCCTGTCTCTCCGTCTTTGGTCCGCAATTTGCTGCAGTTTTGGCTTGGAAACCCGTTTGAGAGTTTGTCTGTGGTTGAGGTTGATCAAAACGTGTTCCGGCTCTTCGTTGCGTCCCCAAAGCTTGCATCGTTTCTTGCCTCGCTCGACGGCATCCGCCATGGACAGATCCTTGCGCTGTTTTCCCTCCCTCGTGCTCCTCCTTCGGATGCCCTGTCTCCCCCTGGGCCGCTGCTTGGGCCCGACCCTGCCTCCCTGTCGCGTCTGTGCTCTGCTCCTCCTTCTGCTGCTCCTGGGCCGTCTGCGCTCGTGACCTGGCCTGGGCCTGCGGCCCTGCCAGCCCACGCGGGAGACGTCGTTCCTGCCCCTGCTGCTGTTGACCTAGATTCCACCACGGGGGCACGCCCAGCCAAACCCAAACGTCGCCGTTTCCGCCCCCCTCCTTGTCTCTTCCTCCTCTCGCCTGGCATCCTCCCTCGCCCCGATGGGCCGCTGCCTTGGCCGACGCACCAGACCCGTGAGCCACCCTCCCCAGCCTCCCCTCCGCATCCCGCACCATCCCCAACCTCCGGATGCTCCTCTGAGCCCTTTCCTCTTTCGAGCGCCTCTCCTATCGCCGGTCAACTTTCCTCCTTGGGCACCCTCGTGGCTCGCGCCGCCGCGGATGGCCGGCCCGTGCCCTCCTACTCCTAGATGGTGGCCTCCCCTTCTAAGCCTGCACCCGCTCCTCCTTCCGCCACTCCCCCTCCGCTGCGCTCCCTTGCTCGTCGGTGCTTCAAGTGCCTATCTCCGGACCACCGTGTCGCTGCTTGCTGATACGTCTCCAATGTATCGATAATTTCTTATGTTCCATGCTACTTTATTGATGATACCTACATGTTTTATGCACATTATATGTCATATTTATGCATTTTCTGGAACTAACCTATTAACAAGATGCCGAAGAGCCATTGCTGTTTTTGGTTTCAGAAATCCTAGTAAGGAAATATTCTCGGAATTGGACGAAATCAACGCCCAGGGTCCTATTTTTGCACGGAGCTTCCAAGACCGAAGAGATAACGAAGTGGGCGAGGCGCCGCCACCATAGGGCCGCGCGAGGGGGCCCGCGCCGCCCTATGGTGTGGGCCCCTTGTCAGCCCCGACCTACCCTTCCGCCTACTTAAAGCCTCCGTCGCGAAACCCCATGCGAGAGCCACGATACGGAAAACCTTCCAGAGACGCGCCGCCGCGAATCCCATCTCGGGGATTCAGGAGATCGCCTCGGCACCCGCCGAGAGGGGATTCATCTCCGGAGGACTCTTCATCGCCATGATCGCCTCCGGAGTGATGAGTGAGTAGTTCACCCCTGGACTATGGGTCCATAGCAGTAGCTAGATGGTCGTCTTCTCCTTGTTGTGCTTCATTGTTGGATCTTGTGAACTGCCTAACATGATCAAGATCATCTATATGTAATACTATATGTTGTGTTTGTCGGGATCCGATGGATAGAGAATACTATGTTATGGTGATTATCAATCTATTGTTTATGTGTTGTTTATGATCTTGCATGCTCTCCGTTATTAGTAGAGGCTCTGGCCAAGTTTGTACTCTTAACTCCAAGAGGGAGTATTTATGCTCGATAGTGGGTTCATGCCTTCATTGACACCTGGGACAGTGACAGAAAGTTCTAAGGTTGTGATGTGTTGTTGCCACTAGGGATAAAACATTGATTCTATGTCTAAGGATGTAGTTGTCGATTACATTACGCACCATACTTAATGCAATTGTCTTTGCTTAGCAACTTAATACTGAATGGGGTTCGGATGATAACCCGAAGGTGGACTTTTTAGGCATAGATGCAGTTGGATGGCGGTCTATGTACTTTGTCGTAATGCCGGATTAAATCTCACTATATTTATCATATCATGTACATGCATTGTTATGCCTTTCTCTATTTGTCAATTGCCCGACGTAATTTGTTCACCCAACATGCTTTTATCTTATGGGAGAGACACCTCTAGTGAACTGTGGACCCCGGTCCTATTCTTTACATAGCATACAATCTCAAATTGTGTTTTACTGTTTTCTTGCAAACAGTCATCTTCCACTCGATACATTTAATCCTTTGTTACAGCAAGGTGAGATTGACAACCTCACTGTTTCGTGGGGCAAAGTACTTTGGTTTTGTTGTGCAGATTCCACGTTGGCGCCGGAATCCCTGTTGTTGCGCCGCATCACATTTCGCCACCATCAACCTTCAACGTGCTTCTTGGCTCCTCCGGTTCGATTAAACCTTGGTTTCTTTCTGAGGGAAAACTTGCTACTGTGCGCATCATACCTTCCTCTTGGGGTTCCCAACGAACGTGTGAGTTACACGCCATCACTTGCCGGGACCCTGTGTGCTGCCGGAGGTGCCGCCACTCCGGCCACAAGGAGCGTGCTTGTAAGCTCCCGCCCCATTCTTTCTCCTCCCCTCCCTCCTCCTTCCTTTTCTCCCATGCTCAAACCCCTCTCCCCATTAACCTCAGATCTGCGATGGACGCCGCCGGCGGGTCTGAGGATGGCCGCCAGGGCCCGGTGCCTCTCTTCTGCTGCATGTGCTTCCGCAACGACCACTCCTGGGCCAGCTGCCGCCTCGTCGTCCCCGCTGCTCTTGCTCAGGCTGTCGTGCTTGACGCGGTCGAAGCGGACGCCGAGGATGCGGCGGTTGGTGTTGTGGATGCGCCGCCGCCTGTTGATGCTGATGAAGAAGAGGAGGAGGACCCGGAGGAGCTCGTGTTCGAAGACGACATCGACGGTGAGGCTGCGGTTCTGCCTGCGGCCACTAGCAATGCGGCCTCCCTTGCTGGCTCTGCGGAGGCTGCTAGCGACGAGGAGGCTGGCTTCATCCCCATCTCGGATGCTGCCGATTTCCTCTCTGTCCCTGCCTCCGACTCCGAACCCCTGGACGGAGAAGACCTCGCTGCTCCTGTGCGGCCCGACAGCGTGGCCGTCTACATGCCTTTCGCCAACCTGCGCCTCTTCGACAACCTCGCGTACGCCTTCGTCAACCCTCCCATGGAGAACCCCGACAGCTTCATCCTTCAAGCTGCCGATCTTGGCTGTGTCCCGGACCGGGTCTCCTTGTTCCCTTCCTCTGAAGGCGCTCGCCTCGCCGTTTTCTCCTCGCCACCTGATCGCGAGAATGCCGTTGACAACGGCCCCTTCCTGGGCATTGAGGCCTCTGTTTTCTTTCGGCGCCACGATGAAACCGATAACCGTTTCCTTTTCGAGCATGAATCCATGGCTGCTCTGTCCATGAATCGGTACCCCATGGAGCATTGGCGCCGCAACCACATATCCCACTCCTCTGGCCCCTACGCCAATCCTCATGCCATTGATCCTATCTGCCTTGCCGGAGTCGATTTCGAAGCCGTTCTTGTCACTGTCAAGGCAGAATCGATCTCTGATATTCCCCTCACCCTCGCTGTCAAGAACCACTGCAGCACCGGCTCGTTCACTGATATCACCATTGTGGGCTTTGAGGATCTTGCCCCCGGCTCAGATGGTTCTTCTGGGCCAGACTTGCACCCTATTCCTGAGGCTCTCTCCTCGGATGAAGAGGACGACGAGTTTGTCCAGCTTGAAGGAGGCAATGGCTATGCCGAATCCATTGAAATCCTGGGCATTCCTCCTCCTTTGGTGCCTCATGGTCAGCCCAGCAGCGCTGCGCCAGCTGCTCCGGTCGTCGCCCGCGCCCTCGCCAACGCTCCTCCTCTGCCCATCGTCTCCGGCAGCCCGATCCTCTCCAAGCCGGCTCGTGTCGAGGTGAAGCTCTGGCTCGGCTTCTTCGACGTCCTCGTCGTGGGCAGGGACGGGGCGGAGCTCTCCTTCCGGCTGCCCCTCCGCCGCGCCTCCTCTAACCCGGGCTGCAAGGGCCTCCTCGTCGCCAACTTTGCCGCTGCGTCGGCTGGTCTGGTCAACTCCATCGCTCTGGTGGGCCCCCTGCGCCGGCCCACTCTCTCCGTCAAGGTCCTGGCTCGGGCCGACGCGCCTGCCTCAAGCATGGAGGTGCCCTTGGCTACTGCTGAGGCCCTTGTCCTTGGAGCTCACCCTGAGCTGGCGGCGCTGGAGGCATGCCAAGCCTCTGTCCTTGGGGCTACCCCTGAGCTGGCGCAGCTGGAGGCATGCCAGGCCCCTGACCCTGCTCCCGCGTCTCCGGGCATCCAGAATGCCGCCTCGCCGACCATCTCCTCCCTTGCCTTGGAACAGTCGCCGGTGCGCGCCACGCGATGGGCGGTGCCGCCCGTGTCCGCGGCCAGACTGGCTCGCCGCTGCTCTAGGCTGGCTGGGGACAAGGCATACATCTCCATCGTCGACAAGGCCGTCCAGCGGAAGAAAGCCCTCAACGAGGGCTCCTCCGCGCCTGCACCCCTGCCGCGCCGTGGCGAGCTGTTCGCGGACGACCTGCTGGCCATCGCCGTCCAGGATGGTGCTCCTCTGGCTTCTGAAGATGTCCTCGCGCTGGCCAATGCCTGTGACCTGCCTTCCAGCAGCCTGGGGCTTGGCCTGGGCACCCCGTCGCTGGCTAACTCTCCATGTTAGGCCAGCAGTCTTGCCTTGGCGATCTCTGCGCCTCGCAGCCCCTCTTTCGCTGTGATGCCGCCTGCCTCTCCTTAACCACCCAGCGGCGCAAGGGTTCCAACCTTAGCTACTTGGGGCTCCGGCCCTCTGTTCTGTATGGTTGCTTAGCCCCAGCCTCCACCTTTGCTGGGCTTTTTTGCTTACATTCGAACTGCTTCTGTTTCCCTTATGGCTACTCTGTGAAACTCATTGTAATCTGGACTATGTTTGTTATCTCTGTTTCCCTATATTCCTGTGTCTCTGGCCTTTGGTGTTTTTGTTGGTTCCAATGTTAGTTAAGCTCCTCCTCGAATGTTGGAACATTCACGGCCTTGGCGGACGTCAAAAAAGGGATGATGTCCGTGCGGCTGTCGATTGCAACCCCCCCTCGATCCTTTGCTTACAGGAAACTAAGCTTACGGATATCTCTTCTTTCACCGCTTCCTCTTTCCTTCCCCAAAACCTTAGATCCTTTGTGTTCAAACCGTCTGTCGGTTCCTCAGGCGGGATTCTTACGGCTTGGGATGACAGGGTGCTCGATCTTACCCATCATTCCATTGATGATTTCTCTGTCACCACCACCTTCTCCCATCGCTCCGACGACCTTCTGTTCACCATTGTCAATGTCTACGGACCTTGCACTCATTCCCTCAAAACCAGTTTCCTTTCCTCTCTTGAGCAGATCTTCCCCTCTCTCGCGGGACCTGTTGCTTTCCTGGGGGATTTCAACCTCGTCCGCTCCCCTCGGGATAAGTCCAATGGTTCCATCAACGCCACTGAAGCCGCCTCCTTTAATGACTTTATAAACACCCTCGGCCTCCTTGAGATCCCTCTCCTGGACCGCCAGTTCACCTGGTCCAACCAGCAGAACCCTCCTATCCTCGCCCGCCTTGACCGTGTCCTTGTCAACCCTGAGTGCAGTTTCGCCCTTCCAGACTCTACGCTGACGTCTTCCCCTCGCCCCACCTCTGACCATGTGCCCATCCACCTGGAGGCCTCTTCGAAAGCCCCCAGGAGCACCGTCTTCCGGCTGGAAAACTCCTGGCTGTCCCACTCCCACTTCCCCCATCTTGTCACTGCCAACTGGGACAGTGTTGGCCCACGCCACTCCCACCTTCCTCCTGTTGGAAGACTTTGTCTCCGCCTCAAACGCATTCGGGCGGCTGCTCGCGCTTGGGCCAGGGAACGAAGGATGCCTTCCATCTATCTTCTAAACTGTCATACGGTCATCTCTTTCCTTGATAGGCTCGAGGAACACCGCAACCTCTCCCAGCTGGAGCACGACCTTCGCTCCCTTGCAAAAACCCACCTCAGCCAGAAAAATTTCGAGCGTGCAACCTACTGGAGGCAAAGAGCTAAGATCAAAAACTGCATCCTGGGAGACGAAAACTCTCGCTACTTCCACCTTTGCGCCTCAGGACGCCTGCAGAAAAATCAAATCAAAAACCTGGAAGCCGATGATGGCAACCTCACCTTTTCTCACTCTGCCAAGGCCTCCATTCTTCACACCTTCTTCAAATCCCTCCTTGGCACCCCGCTTCCGGCCAGCAGTAACCTCAACCTCCCCCACTTAGTTCAATCCACCTCTCTTACCCCATCCCAAGCCGCCTCCCTCATTCGCCCCTTCACCCTGGAAGAAATTCGAGACTCCCTCTTCTCTATGAACGACAACTCCAGTCCGGGCCCTGATGGCTTTGGCCCCGCTTTCTTTAAGAAGAATTGGGACCTCGTCAAGCACGATTTGCTTGCTGCTCTCGCCGGCTTCCACTCCCTTACCATCGACCTGCGACCCATTAACAAGTCCCACATTGTCCTTCTCCCCAAAAAAGCTGGCGCTAACAAACCAGAAAACTTCCGCCCAATCTCCCTCCAAAATTGTTGCCTCAAGGTCCACTCTAAATGCCTCACCCTTCGCCTCAAGGGGCTTATCCCTTACCTTGTCCACCCGGACCAGACTGGCTTCATCTCCGGCCGCTCCATCGCGGAAAACTTTGTTTATGCCGCTGACATTGTCCAATCCTGTCATCGGCGCTCTGCCCCAACTGCTGTTTTTAAGCTTGACTTCCGCAAAGCTTTCGACTCCATTAGCTGGGATGCCCTGGACCGCATCATGCGAGCCAAAGGGCTCCCTGATCTTTGGTGCTCCTGGGTCAGTCTTCTCAATCACACTAGCCAAACTACGGTTCTCCTGAATGGCATCCCTGGACGCTGGATGCAGTGCCGGCGTGGCCTCCGCCAAGGCGATCCCCTCTCTCCTTTCATGTTTAACATTGTTGCTGATGTTCTTCAGCAGATGCTCCGCCTTGCCTCCCTCTCGGGGCTCCTCCTCCATCCCCTGGTAGACGACCTACCCTGTCCTGTTCTCCAATATGCCGATGACACTCTTATCATCATTCGTGCGATCCCAGAGCATGTTGCTAATCTTAAAAAGATTCTTGATGACTTCTCCACTGCCACCGGCCTAGCCATCAACTTCCACAAAAGCACCTTTGTTCCCATAAAAATCGACGCTCCCGTCGCCACCTCCATGGCTGCCGCCTTTGGGTGCGAGGTCTCCTCCTTCCCTCAAACCTATCTTGGCCTCCCGCTCTCCCCCTACAAAATGCGCTTCGGAGACTTCGCCACCATCATGACCAAAAGCGACATGCGTCTCTCTGGTTGGCGCGGCCGTTGCCTCCCCATTGGCTTCCGCTTGATCCTTGTCAACTCTGTGCTCACCTCTATGCTCTCTCATGCCATGACCGCTGGACTCCTCCCCGTCGGTGTTATAGAGGCCATTGACAAAAGGCGTCGCGCTTTCCTCTGGACTGGTGAAGAAACCTGTCATGGCGGCCAATGCAAGGTTGCCTGGGATGACGTTTGCACCCCAAAAGCTCTTGGGGGGCTTGGCGTCATTTCCCTCCCAGCCCAGAACTCTGCTCTCATGTCCAAATTCCTCACCAAGTTACACTCTGACACTTCTGCCCCCTGGGCTTCCTGGCTCCGCCGTATGTATGGTTGGAACAACTCTCGGGACTTGGGCGATCGTCACCACCTTGACACTCCCATATGCCATATGGAAGGACATTGTGGCAGGGCTCTCCTCCTTCCGTCTGATCTCCAAAGTTTCTCTTGGGAATGGTTCCTCCACGGCCTTCTGGCTCGATGTTGGCATGGAACTCAAACCCTCAAGGAACGCTTCCCTGACCTCTTCTCTCACTCTACCCGCCCCAACATTAATGTTCAGACCACCCTCTCTGTGGGTCTTCGGGGCTCCCTTGGACCGCGCCTCACTGCTGCCGCGGAGGATGACCTGCGAGCCTTGACAATCGAGCTTAACCTGGTGGAACTCCGCCTCGACGTTCCGGACCTACGCGACACTCGCCTGACTAACAAAAAACTCTCAAACAAGTGTTTCTATGTCAACTCTTTCAGGCATTTGCAGATTGATGACGTTGCGCCAACGGTTTGGAGGAGTGCTGCCCCCTTAAAGTGCAAGATTTTCTGCTGGCTCGCCCGGAAAAAGCGTCTCCCCACAAACGAGCGGCGGTTCAGGCACCACCTCTCCACCTCTGCGACTTGCCTCTCATGCCCCCTTGATGAAGACACCGACCACATGCTGCTCTTCTGCCCCCATGCAACGGAAGTTTGGGGTCATTTCCACCACAACTTTGACCCTGGCGCCTACACGGGGTTCTCGGACTTTTGCCTTCAACACAACTGTACCTACGAGGAATCCACCATCAATACTGCCATCGCTTGGACCATCTGGAAGCGCAGAAACGCCCTAACTTTTAATGGCGTCTCTGAGGACTTGGCTCTTGTCTCCCGTAGATGTATAGAGGATATTAGGCTCTGGGCCTATAGATGCACCACTCCCTCCTCTACCTCCTTTCTAAATTCCTGGTGTAATGGTTACGATCCCCCCTGAGCTCCTCCCTCTCCTAGCTTCTGCCCCTCAGATCTCTTTCTAGCATTGTAACAGAAAACCCCTGTATGTTCCTTTGGTTGATATAAAGTTGTTCAGGCTGGCGTAAGCCCGCCGTAGTCCAGGTAAAAAAAAAAACAATTCAAGACAGAGGTTCAGGGGAATACATTGCCATCCCTGTATCAAGCCAGCCACTCGCTCACGTTATCAGCAGGCCATTACCTAGGCGGGGCTCGGCAGCTCGATGTTCACCTGGCTCTGGTTAGCCTGGCCGTTGTTGGCTGGCGGCTGCTGCGGCACGGCGTTCGGGTACATGCGCCAGATGACCACCCACACAAGCGTCTGAATCGCCGTCAGCCCTATCCCTGCACCGTTGGGCACCTGCAAGCAAACATAGTTAGTTTTATAGTTTAGATATACAGTATCATGATATATTGGTAGTCATCAGGAACTAACAACTGAACTAGCTTAACGAACCTGGATGTATAGGTCCCTTGGCTTGATGGAGAAAAGCGTCCATGAAACGCAGTTTCCAAGAGCAGCCAGCAGGAGGAGGACGTTCTGGTTCTGGCGAACATGTGTCCTGAACACAGCCCACTAGTTTGAACAATGATAGAGTTAGTGGAGGGATTGCAAGAAGCAGTAGACATCAAATTAGAGCAGTGGAGTAGTGAGCAAACGACTCTTACAGTGTCTGGCAGCATCGCGATGTACATGGCACCAGTCGTGACGGCTGCAAGTATGCCGAAGATCTGGACCCGTAGATCATCGTGGCGTCCTCCGTTGAAGGCAGAGAAATAGCCGATTAGCACGGCTGCTCCCCAAACGACCTCCACAGCAATTTCCCAACTCGTAACCCTCCTAGCCCGACCCTGCGCGTATTGGCGAAAGAAGCAGGAGTACCCAAACTCGGCCACAACCCCCACGCAGTTGATGATGGCCACCAGGCGGTACCGTTTGGAAGGCGCCACCATGCAGACAGCGTTGACAAATGTGGCTACGTAGTTCACTACCCAGCGTTGCCCGACAGAGTTATCCCTCCAGATTTGGTACATGGTGATCCTGCAACAAACAATTTTGGATTAGATCCAACTACAATGAAACAAAACAAAAACAAAACATTTTGTTTTGACAAACTCTCTGATCCTGCTCATGTACAAACTATTCCCTTTGGAAAAATATACCAAAAAAAAAGATCTTTCTTTGACGGAACCAGGGCCCTGCTCATAACTTGCTTGCAAAATTCAAGAAGAAACACCGCAACTCGCTGGGGTTTCTTTTCAGGAAACTAAAGAGTAGACCTCACCCTCAGTTTTCTAGATCGGCCCATGTTATGAAGCCCAGGGGTCGGGGATCTAGGCCAAACTGCCATCTCTACCACCCTTCTAGTTACATAAAAAACCACGGTACTGACGATGGCGAGAGACCATGCTGTCCGGCTCGCCGTCGAGCAAAAACGTCGGCTTTTGACCCACGAAGCGGCACCAAAACTCTTTTCTTTGGCATGCCTTGCGACGGCTGCAGCCGGCGCGCCACCCGTACGTACGTACGTACGCCGCTGCCGCCCGGCGGACTCGAACCTACGCGCGCCAACTCGAAAACGCCGGCAACGTAGGATTTGAACCGCAAGAGACAGAGTTGCACGTAGGAAGAGCAAAGAAGAATCCACTCACAGGAGCGCCGCGATGAGGATGCCGGCGAAGAAGTTGCCCAGGCCGCCGGCGACGTCCCTTAGGATCCCCATCTCAGGAGCACCTCTCTCTCTCTGCTCTCTCGCTCGGTGTGGATTTGAAATGTTTTGCGTTGCCGGAGGAGATTGCAGATGTTATATGCGGGAGGATTGGCATCAGAAGGGGAGGGAGGAGGCTGGCGCCGTGGGGCAGTATAGCGTGGGCAACGTCACTAAAGTAGTCGTAATTTTCTTTTGACCACCATCTTACTGCTAAAGCGGTATATGAACTTGGTTCATTGTTTTTTTAAATTAGATACCTCCAAATTAATTCGAAAAATATATACCTGCTCTGTCTTAGATACATCCATTTTTTTACAAATCCAAGACAAGTTTTATGAGACGGATGGTACATGGAAAAATTAATTCATTAAAAATATAAATACACATACAAATTATATCGATTGTGTGCTTATTTTTGCGACATTTCTCATATTTCGAGCATTTTTTTTGCTTTGCGCCATCTCAGATGGTGAGAAATATTAGTCATGTGTGCGTTGTGGCACCAAAATTGCCTCCTGAGATTTCGATAGACGTGCATAGCATATTTTCCTTCCCCCGCATGCCTACGACGATGCAGTTTACTTGGCCGCTTGCCAAAAAGTCCTATCCCGTCCACCTCTTGGCACACAACTTTTCGGTCGATACGACTCGCAGTAAGAAGATCAGTCGTCTCTCTTGCATGTGGCATTCCCCGTCGTCGCAACGTCGCCATGTTGAGCAGAAATCTCCGGTGAGGCAGAAGGAGCAGCCACTCCCGCATTCGGACCACGAAGGCAGCTTGTCCCGCTCCTGCTCCGACTGGTCTTCCACGGATGACAACTCCGAAAGGAATTTAGAGGACGAAAAAGACTCGGCGACTGTAACCCCGTAGGATTAAGAGCCGCATCTCGAATGGTGGGAGGAGGCTGAGCGCCGAGGGGGAATACAGTATGCTCGACGAGCAAGTGGTATTGGAGGAGTCCTTCACGAGAAGAAAAAACAAGACGCCGTGGCGAAGGCCGGCAACGGTGTCGTTGGCAACGATGCCGATGTCTCTCTCTCCGGTGTAGCGGCAACCTCGTGCACCTGCAACCAGGAGATCATCTACATATCCTCCTCCGATGAGGATAAGTAGGAAATATATTTGTTAATATTTTTATATGTGCTTTCTATGGTATTTTAAAAGTAACTTTTGTTATCTTCAATGTTTATTTATATTTATGGAGAAACAAGATTACGTTTGGTATCATATCGGCCATGTTAGAGCTAAAAATTCGTTTGGGATGTGACCATCTCACACGTTTTTTTGCACCCATCACAAATGATTTCATGTGCCTAAATTGTTTGTCAATCTTTTTGCACGTAATATCATCTCCTATTTGAGAATCAATATGAGGTTGGGTGGTTAGGAGGGTGGATGTACCCTAGTGTAGCAGAGTTCAAACACTAGGTTTGACATATGTTCATAAAGGTGTAATATTTATTCAGTGGGAGACGATGTTCCTGTTTACAGCGGGGCGTATGTGGTGACTTTATCAATTTCAAAATTTGATCCGCTGACTCAATCTTTCCAATGTGCTCATAGGGGTACAATGTGCTTGTGTGCGTTCATGTGAGTGTCTATTTGTATTCTGTTTCTCAACAAAAAAAAAAAATCACCCTCCCTATTTTTTTGAATTCAGTCGAAACACGAACTGTCATAAAAGTTAGTGCTATTTATTGTTGCTTATGAAAGGCCACACATAATCTTGCCGCCGGTGGCCTCTCATATAGGCATCATGCTTCCATGCAAATTTACTCTTGGTTGCATTGACCTCGCGACGTCTGAGTTAGAGGAGGATCATTCCTCGCTGGGCATCGCGATTTCTGATTTAAAGGAGGAGCACGCTCGACCGACGTACACTTATGTCGCAGCGTCAGTGAAGTTTTTGGGTATCAGCTCAGTAGATGAGCTGGATGAGATGTAGGAGGAGCACTTGTAGGAGCATATGGGGTGCGTTTGGTAGCCTGAGCCCAAATCGTGGCTCACTAACGCAGTGGTGCGAGCACACCTGCACATCCAGAACGAGCCACATGCTGAAATTAACCTGTTGTTTGGTAGGTCAGGCTGCATCCTTTGGGCCAAAAAAGCCTTTTTGTTTGTTTTCCTGCAGCCCACTCGAAATCTCGATGGAGATGAGATTAGGCTTGTTTGTTACCATCCAGTCATGCCTAAAGTCGCCTCTCTTGGTAGCCTTACCTTGCTATCACCTCCCATAACACAGAAATTTGTTCATGATAGTTGCAGACTAACGAAGCTAGCAATTCACAAAATCAACCTTAGCTAATATGAATGGTAGTTCACAACAATGCTCCCTAGCTTCTACGAATGGCAGTTTATCATTACAGGGTAGTTCAACATACGGAGATTAAATTGGGGTTCGAGAAACAGGGGATCAAAGGGGGTTCTTCTTCTTCACTGCTTCTCAGATGGTGGTGTTGCCTCTGGCTTCCCACATTGCATCTGCCCACTCTTGCCTCTTCTCATTCCATGCACATTGTTGCCTGCCTCCACGCCATGGCCGGTTTCTAATTCGTCAAAACTGACAACCTCCTCGAAGAACTCATCCTCACCCCAATCTAGAATCCAGTTGTGAAGAATGAAGCAAGCAAGGACCAGCTTTACTTGAGTGTCAAAAGTGTGGAACGGTTTCTGGTCAAGGACCTTGAACTTATTCTTCAATGCAGCAAATTCCCTCTCAATGGTGACTCTAAGGCTTGAGTGTCTCAAATTGAACAACTCTTTCACATTCTGAGGTCGGTGTTTCGCAGAGAACTCGTTGAGGTGGTACCTTGTTTTTCTGAAAGGATTTAGAATACCAGGTCGGCATGCATATCCAGCATCTCCAAGGTAGAACTTACCATCACGGATTTGCAACCCATCAGGCCTTGACAAGCTATCGGCCAGGATGCTCGCATCATGAGCTGAACCCTCTCACCCAGCAAGCACGTATGTGAACCTCATATCGAAATCGACAGCTGCTAGCACATTATGGCTGGTGTAGTGCTTCCTCCCGCGGAATGCTGCAGACATTGATCTCGGTACCTTTGTAGTCACATGAGTACCATCAATAGACCCAATGGAATTCTATAAAAAAAATTAGCACATAGTCATGTTTGTGACAGTACCACACATGTCAAAGGTACAAGGAACATGATTTTGTACTCACCCTGAATTACGGGAACCACCGGTAGCTGTTCTTGATCTTGGGTGGTGTGTTCTTTTATGGTGGCTTGATCATTTCACCTCTGAGCTTCCCAATTGCGTACAACACCTGCTGGAAGTACCGCAAGATAGTCTCCGTGGATTGACTGAATGTGCTATGGATGACTTTGAACCTCTGGTTATGACCCACGACATAAAGAAACATTGCGACTTGTTCTTCGATGAAGGTGTGGATGCTTTCAACAAGCAGCTGTCCTCTCTCTTTGAACGTTTCACAAGTGCAAAGAAGTGGGCTCTTCTGATCCGAAGCATCTGGATAGCCTCTACATCGTTGGAGTTGTAGATGTAGTTTAGGTTGCCATTCCTCTCTTGATCTCGTTGTAACATAGGACCGTAACTGACACGAGAAAAAGCAGCATGCCTAACTGCTCTCTTGTGCACCATCATAATCTAGGCTTGTATGCAAACAATAAGCGTTGCGGCGTGATGGAGCTGGTCGGTCTACTCAAACAAGATCTATGCATTATGAACGCTCTTATAGAACCCAACTAGTTCTACCAATATGAATCTGACACTACAATAGAGCACATGAGTTTCCCCTTACCCCCGTCATGGCGGACGATGTGCGCAGGCTTCGCTGTGGCTGGAAACGAGGACCCTGATCCGGCGCCGGAGACCAAAGGAGATGCGCTGCCAGATCTAGGTCACCGTAGCCGCCACCGCCGGTGCAAAAATTGGGGGAAGGACAAATTTGGGAGGGGGCTAATGGAGAGGGTAACCGAAGAGGGAGGTCAGCCCTACCTTTGCCGCACAACGCCGACGGGATTTCGGTTTCTCCCGCCATGTCGAGGTGGAGCGCCCGCTCGAACGGCGTTGTCGATTTTCGTCTCGCTAGGCCTACCCCTGAAAAAACTGTCAAACTGGGCGTTCCTCCCGGGCCTGTTTCCCAGACATGCCCGGGGTGCTTTAAGACCCGTGCGTTACAATAACATGGAGGAACCCCGGAAACCAAACCCAAAACTGCATGGCACATGCGAGCCAAAGGACGCCTAGACTACCAAATGCGCCTATGGTGGTTGGGGAGTCTATCGCGTCGTCGCGAGGAGTCAGCGGTGCATCACGCCGTGGAGTAGTATTGTGAGTCTCTCCGTAATTAAGGACTAGTTGCGTGCATAGCTGCATGGCAAAATAAAGGTAAAAAAGGCCGTTCACCCAGCGGGTTGTCCGCAGTTTCTTGCGAGCGCCGTGGCAAGGCGCAAGGCCGCCTGGGAAGCTCAAGAACTGAGCGTGTCATGGCCGTGTATGAAAGTAAATATGACAACGATTTTCACAATACAATGCAACATACGGACAAGGATTTTGTGCACATGAGAGTCAGTGCTCCCTTCACTTTTAGATATTTGAAAATTTCAGATTCTCATATTTCTCTGCTTTCAAGAATTATGACATTAAATGTGTAGATAGATGTGTATATGAGGATTGGAATCAAAAAAGTTTCGTCAAAAAATACGTTATATTTTGAGAGATGTAAAAAAGACAAATTTCTGACAGTAAACTGACAAAATATACGTACTATTGTACTACTATTTATAGTCAGAAATTTGTCTTTTTTGTATTTTTTAATGGGACTTTTTTTACTACACTCCTCGTGGCTAAATCTATCTACATATTTAATGCCATAATTTTTGAAAACATAAAAGAGCGAGGTTTTGAAAATTTTCAAAAATCCAAAAGTCCAAGGAGCACTGGTGCTCATGTGCACATGGTACTTTCCGGCAACATACTCCCTTCATTCCTAGATACATGAGTATAGTTTTTTACATGGAAATTAAAGAACACACGTGGAGAAAAAATACACAAGGTTCGAGAAGAATACCCTAGACAATTGACGTGCGAACATAGAGGGGCTTTCAAATATAAGGAAACACGTACAATAAAATCCCTCAAACAGTTGGCCACACAAGTTTTGCAACGACCTTACTATATGGATTTTGTTTAAAAGAACTATACTCCTTATATCTAAACGGAAGGAGTATTCCCTGGTACTCTCGATGCATCCATGCATGGGAACGGATCGGAACTAGAGTAGTAGATCTAAAACTCTTTGTAACAGATGAAACTCTTCAAGACAAGATAGGGTGAGAAAGGCGACAATGTTCAGCAAACAGCCTGCGATGATCAGACCTATAATTCCCAACACATTGGCGGCGACACGCAGCGGTCGGGCCATCCACCGTTGGTCATCGATCACCAGGAGAATCACGGAGATGGCTAGGACTAGGAGGGTGATCACGCCCAAGAAGCATAAACATATGCGTCTGCTTCTCTGGACAGGCTCCACTCGCGCCACCTCAGCGTCGGCGCCGTTACGGGGATTTCCGTCGTAGACGAGAAACCTTTCGTACCACGCCCGGAGCGGATGCCGGCTGGGCTCCGCCGCCGCCGCCTCCACGATTGGGCTGGGGTTCTCAATGTCAGCCATTGATGGCTGATGGATTTGGTGCCTAGGCAGAGCTCGATCGATCTACAGGGACATTGGCTTGATAGGGTATAGTTTTTTGCAGCTTAACTAATACGCATACAAAGTATATATACGTCGAGGCTGGCTTGCTTGCCGGCTGGGATATGTTGCTGGGATTCCATTCGGTCGTTGCTTGGTAGTTAGCTAGGGCGGTTTTAGTGGTTCCGTGCGTGCATGGGATGAGATGGACGGGTGCACTATATTCAGGCACGCGATCATTGGGACTATGCTAAACAAATAGGAGTGGCTATACAGCAGCTAGCTGTTTTTCAATTGAGGAACAGACACTTTTTCATATCCAATAAAATTATGACACCTGTAAAATTACACAATAAGCAAACTGGAAAGACCTTGTTGGTCAAAATCTGTCTGTTTTGTTTCAATGGAACAGGCAGATTTAAATCAGTCCACTTTGTTCTAATTTTTAGTATCCCTTGAGTTACAAGCTAGGCTCTTTTGAGCTCAGGACAGGAAAAAAGCCCACAAAGCAACCAAAAAAAAAGACCAGAACGTGAATTCTATGTAACAACAGAAACACGCTCCCAGCAACATTCTTCTCGACCAAGCAAAAGAGCTCGCATGCTCCAAACACTACAAAGCAAGATCTAGGAACGGAAGCACCGAAGAAGAAGAAATTCAAAGAAGTTATCCAAGACAATACCTGCAACCACAAGAAAGCTTGAAGTAAAACTGAAAAGAGTTGCTGCAAAATCTTTTAACTGAGCACTATCTAGATGAGGGACTAGCTACTTGTGGAATGTCTAGTGCTAAAAAATTCATTATAACGAAAGTCGGTGTGTAGCAATACTATCTGGTTGCAGTAAAGCCCTTAGGACTATGCATCACAGTATTTAAAATGAGGAAATACTAAAGATGATCGCACACAATAACTGAGGTAGAGCAGACTAAGGAAAGAATAATAAGAGGGAGAGATAAAAAAAGATACATAATACGAAATAATACGAAAGGGGAGAGACAGAATCAGAGACAGTTAGCTTAGGAGAAGAGAGAGCTGCCTTGTAGAGGAGTCCATCATTTTCTATTGGCACTTGCTTCGTGCAGCAGCTGGAGTGGCGCACGAACGGATACAAGCGACTACTATGTCTGAGTGGGCGCCGATGGGAATGCGAACTAAGATATTGAAGCAATGAAAAATATGAGGAAAAACTCAGTTCTTCAATGAATTTGAGAACTGACTATAGTCAAAATTTCAAATAAAATTGCAACACTCTAGTCAGGATCCATGTGATGCAAGTGTCACATGGAATGGATACAAAAAGGAATACCATGTATGCAGAAAAGCATAGTGAAAAACTATCTCAAAAACTTGTAAGAGGGTGAAACCTCAACACTGAAAATTGAAAACTCCAGGAGAAAAAGCAGAAGTCCTCCATCTAAAGACCAAACTTCAGGTAGCCTCCGCCTCTCCAACTCTCCTAACTCCAAATCCATTGCACACTGCATATGAGCGAGTTAGCATATGCGCAGGAAAATAAAGAAAATGATTTCAATTGAGACGGAGCTCACAGTCAATGAAGGCAACTGCTGCTCTGCCATTCTGCCACTCTTTTCCCGTTTCCTCTCTCTCCCATAACTTATCCCACTATTGTGAGGTGAAGAAAAATCAGGAAATGTAGAAAATAGTTCTCAAATAAAAGGTAACAAGAAAAATAAAAGGTGTCTTACCATAGGTTCTATGTTAGTATGAGTGAATCAACACACAGACAGTGGTCTGATGCCCTTGTCATCATATAGAAAGTGGTTACAGTGATGGTAATAGCCAAACACTACAATGGGTGTCCCTATAACAGATCATAGTAGTTCTTCGAAGGGACCGAGCCCACCCCTTCATAACCCCATTGATGACTAGAAGTTATTTGTTGTAGATGGACAACGGCCATGGTGATCACTCCTGCATGTTATGGAAGTTTGAAAATAGATGGCACACTCTGGTTTCATATAATAGAAGATGGTGGTAGATAGCTAAAAAAAATGCATAAATCTCCCCTAGCACCAAAAAATGCGCACAAGATTCAGGATTGGTTCACATGGTCTCAAAAGGTACAAAAAGCAAAATAACCTCTGAATTCCGGCTATACGATACACATAGGCTTGAAGGTGAGATGTAAAAGATCAACAATGAAATAGAAGACATATCGCAATTCAAAACTATAGGAAAATAGAGTGGAAACTGATATGTCAAATGCTGAAAAGAGAGAGGGAGAGATGAAGTGGCTACAAATATTTAGTATAAGGATAATAAGGAAAGGCTAGTCAAGAAAACCCCAACACTAAAGAGCGAAGAGAATGAAGAAAAGCCCAACAATGAAAACTGGTCAACGAAGAAGATTGAGAATTATAATAAAAATGACGATGTTCATGGTAGAATAATGATGAGAAAATGAAGAAATCTTGAGGAAATGAAAAACTAATGAAAATAATTAAAGAACTAAAGAGACTAAAGACAAAAAATGAGGCAAAACTTAAGAAAGAGTCGGGAACTGAGAACAAATGAGGAGACTGAAAATGCCACTTTGGAACAAAATAAGACACTAAAGAAAAGTATAAAGAGATAAAACTGAGTAAAACCAAGAAAGGACTAGGAAGAGAAACTTAGTAAGAAGAGACTGTGTAAGGGAGACTAATGACATATACTGATTAATAAGAATGAAAAGACTGACTGAGACTACGGAACTAAGGAACTGAGAAGAACAGACAAAGGAACTAAGGTACTGAGATTTGTTCAGTATTAAATATACTGAGAAGAACAAACTGAGAAGACTGAGAAATAATGAAAGAAATCAAACTGAATGACTAAAGAATGAAAAATGAAGAATGACTAAACAAGATATACTAAGGAACTGAAAGAATGTCGCTGCTCTGACTGAGAAACACAGAAACATAGGTACTTGAAGAAGTGATACTGAAAAGACAACAGAGACTAAAAACTGAGGAACTGAAAGAGTGCCACTGAAAATGAAGAAATGGAAACTGATGCAGACCAAAATTTAGGCAGCCTTCGCCTCTCTGCTAAAAGAATGCTGCTGCTCAAACTGAGGGACTGAGAAACATATAAACTTGAAAAGGTGAAGCTGAAAACAAACAGTGACTAGTGACTGCTAATTGAGAAACTGAAAGAATGCCGCTCTAAATTAAGAAATAGAAATTGATACTGAATAAAGAAAATACAATAACACACCGAAGAAATTAAGGAGAAAACTAGTGAAATATACTAAAGTCAATGAACTCAATGAAAAAACAGAAAAAGAATGAATGAAACACACATATAACACCATACAAAAAAGGAACTGAAAAAATGTTTGAAAAATATAGTACTTTGTCACTTGATGATAAGCTATTTTCAAAGCTATTCATATGCGACAACCCATAGTCAGCATCATAATCTGGAAGACCAGAATGTATTGAATGCCTTATTGGTAAGACATCGCCAAATCTTCTTGCACTATCACTATAGAAAAGGAGAACAAAGCTAATGAAAATGCATGAACCTACACAACTAAACAATGAGTGGCTCTAAAAAAAATTGTTGAAACAAACCAATACACCGATAATATTGAAACACATACTAAAAGAATGTTTCTATATACTACTTTTAGCTTTTAGACAGGTTGTACTACTGCAGCAGTTGTCAAAGGCTCCACCACGGAGAATATCTTCAAGATCATCAAACATTAATGGTGTGCGCCAACAACACACTTTGGAGCTTTGTATGAAAAGTGTCGGATTGCTTCAGGCTATATCATGACCTCTATCTTAGATGGACAGATGAGATATGAACAAAATGGATGTCAAATTATGACATGAATACGCATCAACAAAATAAACCCGAACATAAAATTAAACCAAACACTCCTCATGCATCTTTTGTACCAATGTAAAAAATAACATTTGGCCCGCATATAATATGCATCTGGCAGGTAATAGAAAAAGATGCAGGAGCAGAAAAACATCAACAGTAAGCGGCAATCTTAGGTTTTGTCGACACCTCATATGAAGGTATGAGTGGAAGCATAGCTACAAATAAATAAATAAATAAATATAGCGTGATGATATGCAAAAATGATACAAATATTTCTCACGTGCTCATGTGTCAATCTAACTAAGAAGAGCCTGAACCTAGTTGTTCATCCTAACTACATGGTGAAATAAATACAGAAACAGATTAAAAAATGCACATGTCATCAGCATAATCTGGTGGAACCTATCACACTGAACCTCCACACAAAACCCCCAAGTCACAGTACCCTTAACACAACAAATATCAAGCACTCAGCTACATCTGACTAGCTACCTCCAACAAATCAACATTACTATCTGAGGAAAAGAGCTTTACGAGCAAAATCGAGCACCCCAACTACAAATCAACATCACCCATCTGGGAAAGATTCAGGACACCAACCAGATGCAAAACGAAACTATATACCCAAAAAATCGAGAACCCCAACTACATCCGTCGTGCTGCCTCCCACTACCAAGTATCAACAACGTCTGATGCAACTCCAGACAAGCATACACACTGAAAATGCGCATACTACTCCAGACAAGTAGAGGACAAATCTGGCTCATACACGTGGGATACATACCATCGAGCCGACACCAAACACACAAAGTATCCGCGACAAATAGAACAAGGCAGAGAAACACAGTTCACAGAGGAAGAAGGACAACAAATTACCAATCTCGCCGGCAGCACATATGCCTTCCACGCTCGTGAAACGCCGACATTTTCCCCGTTGCACGGAGAAGGACCTGAGCAGCAACTTCCCCCATCGCCGCTAGCGGCGGATTACGCATCACCGTCCCCTGGGACGACGGCCGAGCAGGACGCGGCGTCCCCAAAACAACTGCCCCATCCGCCGCGGGCCTAGAAGGATGCGGCGGCCCGACAGCAACAACCCCTTCCGACGGTCACCCGAGCAGGATGCAGCGTCGCCGCGGATTTCGCCGCCATGCTTCCGCTTCTCTCAAAAGATACGAGAAAAAAAAAACAGGAAGAGACAGAGCGGGTGAGGGGCTTCAGAGTTCAGACACGTACTAGAACTCACACAGGGAACATGCGGAAGCGAGACAGATCTGCGCCAAGATTGGTAAAGACATCGTACGGTACAAAAATGACTGTTTGCCAATTGCAAAACAGCTAGCTGTTTATTAGGAAAAGTGAACAAATATGCCTGTGGTTTATTGCGTAAAACAGCGGTCCAACCGCGGTTTGGCCGGTGTCTTCCGGTTCACTAGCACATACGGTCCAGTGCGCTCACAAAACCGGCAGGGCCTTCGGTTCTGGTTTTTTCCGGTTGAACCAGTGAACTGGTCTGGTTTATGGAACTATCCGTGAGACCGATGGACGCATGCACTCTGTCACATGTAGGCTACCCCTATTAGGTGAGCTGACTTGGCAAGGCCACCATGTTACGAAACAGCGTCAGGACTGGCGGAGGGTCTTGGAGACCATCCTAAGCCCCGGTCCGGTCTTCCAACATTAAAACCAAGCTATTCGGCCTATTAAAATCAGTAAATGTTAATAGGCCCCTCCTGATTTTGCCATCACGCTTAGCCACTGGGCGTCAGTCCAGTCGTCGGGTGCGTGATGAAACGGTCACAAGGAAGGGAAACTCGGTAAAGATCTTCTTTACCCCAGAATAAACGTGCTCATGCTAAATTGCAGAGACACCAAACTCAAACCGAAGAGCTCGATGGCGACGGACTTGAGCAATGATCCTGGCACAGGGATGTCGACGTTGATGGGGAGGTCGGTTGACTCTGGCTTCTCCCCCCACATCTTCCACGACGACCGCGGCCTCGGCCACTCCACGGGCCAGTGGCCATCCTAGACACCCTCCACTCGATCCTACGAGCATCGCTTTCTCGATGGAAACGCCGTTGTGGAGTCTTCCTTGACCTTTTCAACCTCAAATCAAGCTCTTCAGGAGAAATCCTAGGCACGTTGGGTCGAGCGACGAGCGTCACCGTCGCGTCGCTTTCCTCCTTGGGAGCGTCGCTTGGTGGGCTGGACACACACGGTAGTCTGCTAGCTATTTGGCGATGCGGATGTTTCGCGTGGTGTCATGTGTGGCAACGCTGATGTTAAAAAGAGATGGTTGGTCGCGGAAAAAGCTTGTTAGTCGCCTTCTGTCTTGTCATGTTCGAGCTTCCTCATTGGGGTCTTGCGCTTCACCCTCCGAAGATCGTCAGCAAAATCAGAGCTGCGGGTCCCTTTGGGATGGGTCATCTGCTTGGCACAGGCCAATGTGGGTTTCACTTTGGGTGTTGTAGGGTCTTCGAGAATGTCAGAGTCGCCGCTGCGTGATGACAACGATCCTCGGGGGCAACCTCGATGAAGACCTTCAATTCTTTTCCGTGTGTACCTTTGTGTGGGTAGCCAGGGTGGTTGTGTACCCTCGCGACGGTCGTGTTCCATGACAGTTGATGAGGGGTTGTTATAGTCATGCGGGTTGATCACTAATTAACCATCCAAACTATCTTCTTAATGAACGAAAATGGCAAGTCTTGCTTGTTTTTTAAAATATATATTATTCACCATTACTCACGATACATCCATGGGAATGGATCGAATTTAGAGTAGTAGATCTAAAAATCTTTGTAACAGATGAAACTCTTCAAGACACGCTAGGGTGAGATAGACGACAATGTTCAGCAAACAGCATGCGACGATCAGACATATAAGTCCCACAACTTTGGCGGCGACACGCAGTGGTCGGGCCATCCGCCATTGGTCTTCGATCACCAGGAGAAACACGGAGATGGCTAGGACTAAGAGGGTGATCACGCCCAAGAAGCATAGGTAGATGCGTCTACTCCTCTGGACAGGCTCCGCTCGCGCCACCTCGGCGTCGGCGCCGTTACGGGGATTTCCGTCGTAGACGAGAAACCTTTCGTACCACGCCCGGAACGGATGCCGGCTGGGCTCCGCCGCCGCCGCGACGATTGAGCTGGGGTTCTTGATGTCAGCCATTGATGGCTGATGGATTTGGTGCGCAGGCAGAGCTCGATCGATCTACAGGGAAATTTGGTTGATAGAGTAGTTGCAGCTAAGCATATATATACTGATATACACACGAAGGGGCTTGGCTGGGTGGGAACTGACAAGGGGCTCGCCGGTATACGTTTTCATCGATCTCCAGCTTGGATAATTTGGATTCGATTCGGTCAGTGCTATATTGTTAGAGCATGTCTAGCAGACGCCTTATAACCCGCTCACCCCGTAAAATTCCGGCGAGATACGGGTCAGCCGCGGTTTGGGCCGTCTAGCAGGCCCTGTATTCGGGCCGGCCGTTTCGGCGGAATACGGGGCCCAGGAAATCCGCCCCGCCGACCCCTACTTATACCTAGCTCCGCCGTGCACCGCCGCCGCCTCCACCCTGCTCCGGCGAGCAATTCCTCCCTCCCCGCGCCGCATTCCACCCCAGCCCCGGCATGGACGCCCGCCGCGGCAGTAGCGCCTACGTGGAGGACGCGTGGCGCTTGAAATGCAAGCGCTCCGCCGCGGGGAGCCGCCGAGCGGCCTGCAAGTACGGCGGCGCGCTTTACATGCCGGACTCGCTCCGGGAATTCACCGCGGGTGGGTGGTGGTACCGACAAGATCCGCCGCTCAAGCCGATGAGCGACGGCGCCTTCGAGAAGTGGCGCGCTGAGTGGGAGCGTGAGCGCGCGGCGAAGGCGGCATGGGCGGCGCGCATCGGCAGCACCAGCGGCGGAGGAAGCGGAGGCGATCCGCGTGCCGGCGAGGAGAAACCGGAGGAGAGGAGGACGCATACTTGCAGGCGGTGGCCGAATCCGAGGCGAGGCCGAGAAGGCGCGGCGGAGGCAGAGGAACAGCGGCGGCCATCGCCGCCGTGGCGGAATTCCAGGCGAAGAGGCTGCCGCCAGGGCGGAGGCAGAGGAGGAGGATGCCGCCAGGGGGCCTTTCGTGCCATTCATCATCCTCGACGAGTAGCTAAGATCGCAGTAGATCGCTATGTATGTATGATCCAGCGTATGATCAATGAAGATGAACTATGGTTTAATTTTCCCGGGGTTTTAATTTTTAAAAATACAGGGCGAAATACGGGGTCTGCTAGACGGAATGGTTCAGCAAGACGCACTTTTGGGATACGAGACGAAAAACTCGCGTTATACGGGGCAGAGAAATAAGGGGCCTTTTAGACATGCTCTTAGCCTGGCCGGTTTGAGTAGAGCGTATCTCCTGCACGTACGTTTTCTTAACAAATCCTGGATTTTTACATATATTTTTTAAACTGCAGGCATTATGCAAGGTTAAATTAATAAAGCCACAAACCACTATAAGTTATAGGTGCTGATGAGGTCATCTTAGATGAAAGAGCGGGAAAAAAGCAAACAAGAAGATATACAATATGCACGCCGCTAGCCACAACAATCTCTTGATCAAAGAAGAGATCGAGGCCTCCGCAACTCCATAAGTCTCTACTTTCAAAGAGGGCCCATGCCCCTTAGCTTTGCTCTGGCTCGAAGAAGGGCGCCGTACCGTTAGAAGTTGGAGAAGCTCACCTTAGAGCACGAATGAAGACACAACGACACAACAGCCAAGACCGGAGAGACAGGTGAGCTCGACCATCCAACTACAGCCAAGACCACAACAAGAGGGCAACGGCAATGACGACCGTCAGCAAACCACACCTCGATGGCCGATAGACTCTAGACATTGCCTTCAAGAATTGGACGTCGCCGTCTTATCCGAACGTCCAGCACACAAGGAAAAAATACATACCACAACCCCTCCAAGGAGGGCTGCGGCGTCCAAAGATATTGCCGTAGCCTGCACAGAAAACTGTCTGACAAGACTTTCACCTAGATAATGTAGTCATCGTCCGCATAAAGTCACCAACTTAACATAGGATGATTGGAAGGCAAGGTCTACAGATCTAGACAACAGCAGGCCAGGTCCCATCCCACGACCGACCGACGAAGGTAACCACCCCGTCCGCTACTACTCACGATACACCCATGGGAACGGATCGAATTTAGAGTAGTAGATCTAAAAATCTTTGTAACAGATGAAACTCTTCAAGACAAGATAGGGTGAGAAAGGTGACAATGTTGAGCAGACAGCCTGCGATGATCAGACCTATAATTCCCAACACATTGGCGGCGACACGCAGCGGTCGGACCATCCGCCGTTGGTCATCGATCACCAGGAGAATCACGGAGATGGCCAGGACTAAGAGGGTGATCACGCCCAAGAAGCATATGCATATGCGTCTGCTCCGCTGGACAGGCTCCGCTCGCGCCACCTCGGCGTCGGCGCCGTTGCGGGGGTTTCCGTCGTAGATGAGAAACCTGTCGTACCACGCCCAGAACGGATGCCGGCTGGGCTCCGTCGCCGCCCCGACGATTGAGCTGGGGTCCTCGATGTCAGCCATTGATGGCTGATGGATTTGGTGCGCAAGCAGAGCTTGATCGATCTACAGGGACATTGGCTTGATAGGGTATAGTTTGTTGCAGCTTAACTACTAGTAGGTATACAAAGTACAAAGTATATATACGTCGAGGCTGGCTGGCTTACCGGCTTGGATATATGTTGCTGGGATTTCGTCGGTCGTTACTTGGTAGTTAGCTAATGAGGTTTTAGTGGATCCGTGCATGCATGGGATGAGATCGGCGGGTGCAGTATTCAGGCACGCGATCATTGGGACTATGCTAAACAAATATATATATGCTGGGTGATTCTCGTCGTTCACAATCACCAGTTCAGTCGTCACGCTCCTCCTCCTCCCTAACCCTAGCTGTTGTCTAATCCAGTCCTCTCTATCCCTCCTCCTCCTCCCGCCACCGTCGGAAGACCATGGGAGGCAACCTCCCTCTCCTTGCCAGTTGCCGTGCCAGTGACGGCATCGAGTGTCGGCCGTGGCACGGTGATGCGGCCTTTCAGCGGCGATCCTAGCACGTCAACAATGGACGTGGAGCTCCTCCGCCTGGTGGTGGTGCCCCACTGCCCCCATGGCTAAGGCAGACGGATCTAGATCCGCCGGATCTAGTACCACATTTATGGGTGCGCATGAGGCAGCGATGATTGACTGGCACCATGGTGATGTCGTCTTCGTTGGCCTTGGCGGTGGTAGCCTAGTCTCCGGGCCTTGTGGCATTGTTGAGATTCAGTCGTGGCCATCGATGTGGCAGAGTGGCAGTTGCCATGGCCGGTGTGTGGACTTGCCCCGCTAGGACCTGCCTGGTGGCATGGGAGCTGGTTTCTCGGCTTGAATAACGGAGGCGGTCCTAGGATCCCTCTCACGCCATGACGAAGATCTGCTTGGTGTCGGCCTTCATTGATTTGGCCGGAGTGTCGAGTTTCGGAAGGTTTTGCCGGCGAATTCTAATGGACGACATGCCAGAGGTTACTGGATCGGATGACATTCGGTCGCGTGTTACCATGTTTTTTCAGAGGGAGCGATACGAAGCTTTGCAATCTGTTTCCATTGTGGGACATGTCTTTAGTTTCATGGCAAAGTCACTCGCAGAGAATGACATGGAAGCCGAGATCTGAGGAATAGTAATGGTGGTTCGAGTCCTAGTTGTGAAGAGGTTTTGGTTTGGTGTTTCGTGACTTGGAGCAGCAACATCGGCAAGTAGGGGCAAAAACACATGATAAATTAAAAGTCTAAACTTGCATGGTGAAAATTCAATATCTGTTTTTAATTGGTTGTGTCTCGTAATGGCCTTGTTGAAGGCATTGTTTTATGAGCGTGAATTTTCTTTTGTGTGAAAACCTATGATCTAAGATCAGGGTGATGACGGTGCTTGTGCATTGTTCCCTTCTTCGAGGCATAGCTTTTTGGTGAAATGAATTCCTGGTGGTGTTTGGTCCGCTCTACAAGGGACATAACACTGTCACGGGACTTTTTTCTGTAATTTTTCTTTCTTCTATGTGAATCTGTATTACCACTAAGAGCATTGCGTTGTTACAGAGGATGGAAGTAATTTGTTCTATCTTCGTGATATCAATATGTTCTCTTTCTAAAAAGAAATATTGGGTGAGACTGATGGAGGCATGCAATGTGTCACACGTAGGATACCTTAGGTCGAGCTGACTTGCCAAGGCCACCTCGTTATGTCATGGCGTCAGTATAGTCGTCGGGTGCGTGATGAAGTGGCCACGTGGCACTTGCCTTTGTCGAGTGTCATGAAGGGACTCTCGGCAAAGAGCCGTGTGCAATTATTAGCTGAGTATATTTTATACACTTTGTCGTGTGTTTTTTTTTTGACAACTTAAACCTCTTTATTCATTGCTAATAAGAGTTACATCATTTAATATAAGAGGAATAATCGAGCTAGGTGGATCCTCAATCCATGCACACTGAGGTGATCCCCTAGCTAGCCTTGCAAGTTCATGAGCTACCGTATTTGCTTCTCTAAAAACATGGGTGAATTGAATGTTTACAAACTGCCTCGAGAGATGGTAACAGTCATCGAAGATTGCTGCAGGTATGCCATGATTAACCGGCGCCGTTGTCGTGTGTTGTTTGTTTGCCGAGTGTCGCAAAATGATTAAAATTTACGTGTATGCCGATTAGGTGAGGTGTCTCGAGGCTAATTTAGCATGAGCACGTTTATTTTGGGCTCAAATGGCCGGGGCTCCAAAGGCGTACCCATGCGGCCACAGCTACGAACGGGCCACCATGCGCCAGAAAAGGGTATGCACTATGCAGCCGGATCAGCCTCGGTCGGCGCGCAGGGCATCTCCGACGCTGAATTGTCGCGACTCCATCCCACGCCGCGCTCCTGGTTCGCACAAGCCGACGACGTACCTAGGCGGCCCTTGACTGCAGGTGACGGCTTCTTGTCGGACAACAAAAGACAAAATATGTTTTCTAGTGTCACTGGAGAGACCTAAGCTCAAGAACTGAGGGCTGGGATTGGATGTTCCTGACGTTAATAGTAGTGTGGTTTTGTTTCAAGTACCCCTATAAACCGGTATGGAACAGTAATTCTACTGGATATAATATAGTGGATGGAGTAATTCAGGTGTTTGTAGTTCAGCAACTTCCATTTTCCTTTTAATGAATTAGCTAATAACATGAATTTGCTATAAGCAACTACGTGGAAATCAACATGTACTTACTCCAACCGATTATATTGCCCTGCTTTCAGTGAAACAAAACAAGGGACACATGTTCACTACAAGTCCATAAAGCTCCACAAGACCGTGAGTTTTATTGTCTCCTGTACCAAAATGATTTCAAGGGCCTATGAACAAACAAACAAAAGAATTCCAAGGAAACCTAGCTAGTCCGTCTTGTTGGAGCCTTTCACAAAGCTGAGTTTCGCCAGATAGCTACTTTCGGCGAAATCATGCAGACTCCGGTGAGGCCGGGCACCTTCATTGTCGGTGCTGCCTGCTCCCTTATTAACCATCTTTCTGCAAGCACTAGAGTCCTGTGGACAGAGCATGTATTCAATACGCAAGATTTGATTCACACTGAAGATGCTATCAATAATGGGATGCACACAAACCTGTAGAAGTTTTATCATTTGCTCCTCGATGGTACCACGCATAGCCAGAGTTTCAACATTTATGGGACGGGTTGCACCCATTCGATGTGCACGACTAATGACTTGCTCCTCCATACTAAACAGAGAAGAAAATAAGCATCAGTCAATCACTAGTAGTGAAAATTTGATGGCTCATAAGAAATATCCTCTCAGAGGGTTAAAGAATATGCCAGCCAAATACCAGTACGAATACAAAATATCCTATTTCAGATACACGTAAAGCAGGAAAACAGACTTATGTGCATGGCATCAGGTAGTCAACTTTCATTTCTACTTTTATTATGCGCATCCCAGCAAAAACAATGTGTAAACAGAGAAATTGGATTACCTCCTATCCCATATTGGTTCCATCAGAAAAACATGATTCACAAAACTCAAATCAAGGCCCAGTGCTGCAGTTCCGTCCATCAGTAAAGCCATGCACGTTGGATCCTCTTTATACTTCATCAATGCACTTCTCTGAAAATAATTGCGGCAATACACAGATAAGTCACAAAATGTTCTCAGAGATGCTAAAGCATACTTTACAATATTTTTCCCTAATTAGCCAGCCTATTTTGCTCCACTGTAAAAAGGAGAACATGCAGTCCGGTAGGAACCAAGAAGCAAGTCAGGCACTAAAGAGGTACACATCAGGCAATCAGGGTAGTGGAAGAGAAGGGGGGATACTACATATCAAGGGGCAGGGATGGAAGGATGGAGTAATGTGATATCAAATGATTGCCAGTAAGGTTCACCAAGGCAAAGAAAAGGCCAAAAATTTGTTGTCTCCCAGTTATAAAAAATGTTTCTCTTTCGGGAAAGATAAGAACGTGGTAGCATATATATCTAGCCCTTAGATATATGTCAGTATATGGAGAAAAAGAAGAACAACGCATACCTTAGTGCCCAAAGGCATGGGACTGTACATACCAGCATACGTTATGCCAGCAATAGTCAGCTGAACAGAAGGAAATCGTTAACCAACAAATTCATACTTTTAAGTAAAAAATAAATATGGCTTTAAAATTTACCTGCTGCTCAATCACATGAATATGCTCCAGAAACTGAGAGAATATTATTACTTTGTCAGGCAATGCCTGTGGTAACCTGGTCTGCGGGTTATTACTGGCAAGACCAGCACCATTGGTGCTAGTAGAGTACCCAAGTTTTATGTTCGCTTCTCGCAAGCTTCTCAATTTCTCTACTAAATAAGCAACTTTGCTGCTAGTTGTTGACTGCCAATCTGGATCCCAGTCATCCTGCATAAAATGGAGAAATAAGTACACCGAGAACGAAGTGCCTGAAGCCCTGAAGAAGTTACATGGCATCATATAGTTTCAAGTACGTACCTGCTTATATGAAGGCTGCAATTCAATTAGATCCTTTGGAACTGGCCATTTTGGGTTTGGATTTTCTGGCCTTGCAAGAGTTTCGGGAGACTGCATCTCATAATTGTTGCCGCATACTATGCATTTCTCACTATCCAAAGCTACACAATCATGGCACAGCAGATGCCGACAAGGTGTTATAACAGGTAAGCGGCACCAATCTCGGCACCTGAAGATGGCAATATGAATGTTTGAGCAAGTCAGATTTATCTGATTGATGGATAATACGATTTAGTTTTTGTTTATAGCTTTCATACCTTACGCAATCGGTGCCATTGAACAGAGCAAATCTTATGGATTGATATTCCTCTGAAGAAGGGTCAAGACCCAGCTTCATCAACTCATCCATAGTTTCTTGTATATCCTGACCAGCCTCTCCAACTTTAATATGCCCGGCAACACAGCAAGACAAGCGGACATTCCTTATAGTAGTAGTACGAAATTTCCACTGCTTGGGGTTCAGAAGTGATTCCACATGGGAAGGGTCATTCCAATCAGCCATCAGTATATTCCGGCGAATAGTAACAACCAGTTCATTGTAACTTTTCGCATGCCCCTCACTGAAGTCTACAAAAGTTATATTCTTTATGCAGGGAGGAATGTTTTTAAGATCTGCTTTTCTTGCACTAATCATGGTCCTTCGAAGCAGCTCCACAAGGCGAATGCGCCCCTCTTCCATTTGTGCCTCAAAGGGCCTATGAATTCCAGAGTCCCATGACTGGTAGTTTTCACCATAAGCTTCTTCATGAAGAAACTTAAGCATGGGGTGAAGATGCGCAACCTGACTAGTTGGTGTGTTTGGTGTAGGTGTACCAGTTAAAATCCACCTGTTTGAAGCAACCAAAGAAACGGCCATCTGCAATTTGTTTGTCAGGGCGAGACTGGAACCTAAAGTGTGTCCTTCATCTAATATTACCCTAAACCAATGGATCTGCTTTAAAATACTTCTCTTCTGTGGACCCCATTCTGCGCTTAATCTGCTAAATGTGGTTATGACAATGTCATAGTCCCAAGCAAGGAGGTGAGCATTCGGCGGCTTCTTGTGATCTCCCCATGCATAAACATTCAGTGTATCCGAGGAAACATGGCGTTCTATCTGTGTTGTCCAGTGATCAATTAAATTAGCAGGCACAACTATCAAGGTGGCCCTAGATAAATAAAACCTCACTAAATCCAGAGGTTTTTCAAGAGCAATTTCAAGCGCAGTCGAGTCAAAGGCCAAATCATCAAGCATAGATGGATAATACCACCGAGTTACACCTTTCTCAATTTTCCTCACAAGACCAAATGCTTGAAAAATCTTGAAATATGGGCGGGCACCCTTGCCTATGGTTGCACGTGCATCCAAAACTGGGCGTGTCAAACCAACTGATTCCATCTGAAGATGTTTTACAAGAGGAAGTTTTGCCAGCCACAATAAAGCCTTCTTGGTTTCAGAGTTGATCAAAGAAACACTATCTTTCAATATGTTTGCGAAAAACGATACATTCTGCTCATTTCCTGGCAATTCATCTTTCTTGTAAAACCCCGGCAAATAGGTTATCTTACTCTTGATATCAAAGGATTCCTCTGAAGCAGTGCATGTTTTCCGTGCAGCATCGGCATTCATACTGCAAAACCATGCGGTAGTAGAATCAAGAACAGTTCCATCTGATAGCCTCCGCCACTTTCTGCAACCATCACACTGAACCCACGTCTCACTTAATTCAGAAGTGGTGTCTCTCTTCCTTTTAGTGCTAGCTGAATCACTGCTGTAAGAATCCATGAGGTTTTTCCTAACATGATTCAAGTTTTTCGTGAACTTCAGTACTTGAGTAGCTGGCATTGGATGATGTGGGTTGCATGATTCTGGTGACTTCTCACCTGACAGAGGCATGTTGACCCTCGATAGGTCAGGGTTTACTAACCTGCCTCTCTTTCTCGATGATCTTGTACTGGGAACAGAGTCACCGTCTTCTTCAACAACATCCTTCCCCGCAAGCCTTTTTGACTCAGATGAAATATCATTTCGGTTCAAACAGTCGCTGGTGTTGAATTCATAGTATCCATACTTTTTATCTGTTTTATGCATGCACCACTTTATATCCACCCCTTTTGGAGGTTCTGCCAAAGTTCCTTGCGTTTTGAGAATAAGAGACAGTGCAGTCACTGTTTTTCCTAATCCAGGTTCATCACAGAACATACCTCCGCCAAAGTCGTTTATGGTTGGAGCAACACCGGTGAATATTTCACCAGAGGTAACATTGATAAAGAAAGGAAAGCCATCCTCGGTGCAGAAATTCTTGCATAGAGGATGCGCTAAGGGCTCCGAGTTCTGCTCCCGCCTCAACATCCATTCGACAGCCGCCTCTTGATGAGCAAAAAGCTTAAGCTTCATGCAAGGCATAATAGAGGAAGCAAGTTGCCTTAGATGATGACAGCTAGCTGCCACCCTTATTAAATCCCTGGGTTTAAGCCGAATTAGCACCTTATTCAATACATCATCAGGGATATCCCAGATACCCGGCTCCAGCGCTTCATCCGATACAACATCGGGTATTATTCTTGTGATCTGCATCGCCTTCTCCGCCCTAACGCTAGGGAGAACTTTGAAGATTTCATGCAGGTCAAAGGACTTCTCGTTATTCGGTATGGCTGATATCTGATGAACCTCACAGCCCAGGACATGACAATCAGTGCAGCTCCAAATATACTGGTCGTCACAGTGTGCATTGTCCCGAGAAGTCCAGTCAAAGTCAACTAGAGCCTTCCTAGCATCCCAGTTGCAACTGCAAAAGAATATTGCATTAGACTAGGATTTAAGCAGCATCAACAGGAGGAATTGCAGAAATAAGTAACAGCCCTACTTGAATAGTTGCTGGAATGATTATCACACATGTATGAGATGTCTAGTAACTAAAATGCAGTAAACATGAAAAGTTGGGAAGGTGTCTTGATTAATTTCTGAAATACTTGGTGAGAAACCTGTTACTAGATTTTATTATTAATTTCAGTCAAATCCACAGAAAATGCAGAGTAATCTGCCAACACCTGAATGGCCCTGTGAAAGTTTTGACACATTACAGACTATGAAGTAGAAAATGCAGCGAAGTTGAAATTACAGAATTAACTGCATATCACTGAGGAAATTTCTCACGCTTTCAGATCGCAAATTGCAATTACACAAGGTGGCGATCCAATAGTGACAGTACTAAATTCAATCGCACAAGGCAGTGATGCAATTGTAACAGTAGTAAATTTGATCACAAGAGGCAGCCAGATGATAAAATTCCGTCATCAGAAGAATGTATGTAGCCACGACTGATCCCCACCGAAATGCCAAAATCCTAGTACCCGAAAACCCACCGCGCTCTAGAAATTGATTGCCCCAGAAGGGCTGGCAGTCACGTGAGCGCCCTAGATCCGGAAAAGACGATCGTGGCAATTCAAATCGACGGGGGTACAGAGCAATGCAGGCATCTCAAATAAAACAAAAGCAGAGGAAGTGCAGAGGCACCTGAGGTGCTTGAAGACGGCGGCCGCAGCGGACGCGCGGGAGCGCGGGAACTGCCACCCCGACCACGCAGCTACGGGCAGGTAGACGTCGAGCAGCAGCACGGCCCTGGCCTCCGCCCCGCCGCCGCCCCCGTCCCTGAGGGCGACCCGGAGCACGGTGCCCTCGACCTCGACGCAGCGGTGGCCCGCGAGCGCCCGCAGCTGGCGCATGACGCTGCCGCCGGTGGCGCGCCACTTGGCCGGGCCCCGCGGGGTGGCGGCGCGCGAGTGCGAGGGCGCGTCGTCGGGGAGGGGCGCGAGGGGCACGGCGCCGCACGCGGTGAGGGTGCAGGGGGCGAGCGGGCGGATGGATCCGGCGGCCGCGGCGGCGGCGGGGATGGAGACGACGGTGCGCAGGTACCCGCCCATCTTCCGGTGGGCGGGCGCGGTGTCGCCGCCGATGACGATGGCCATGGTTGGGTGGGGGAAGTGGATGCTAGGGTTAGGGCTGGCGGTCGGCCATTGGGGAGTCCGGGCGGGTCACGGCGCGCCGCCGCCGGGGATCGATCGGTCAAGCGGGATTTGGTGTTGCCGTGGTTGGATTGGAACCGGAGTGGAGTCGGGGCGGCGAGGCGGAGGAGAGGAAACGGCGGCAGGGGATGATGGAGGGAGGAAAGCGTTGCGTAACGACCGGGCGCCCCACGCGGTGCTCTCGGTATCTCTTTGCAGTTGAACGGACGGATCAGGGTGTACGTGTCTCTGGCAGGTGGGGACGCTTGGATCGTGGGGCCCGATGGCGTGGGGAAGTCGTGCGGAGCGTTGACGATTGTGATGAATCTGTGGTTGCAGATTGGATCTATATCTATCTGTGGGCTCTCCGCCGTTGTTATGTGGGCTATGTGCGTATCGGTATGGGTATCGGTCACGAGGCTCCGCTGGTTTTGGATCATGTTCGTTTTCTCTTCGGCCCGTTCCTTAAACCCACAAGCACCAATACCCTTTTCTCCGATCGTGTCCAGGGGACATTTTGTCGGGCCGTTTGGCAGTGCCCCACTCTCGATGCGTCTTCTCAGACGCGCTAGTACTGACGTCGAGGCGTCGCTTCGGTAATGTACGGCCGCGTAATGGCGATGCCTCGTGTGACACGCGGCCGTCGCCTACCTCTGCGCACAAAGTAATGGTGATGTCTCACTCGCCTACCTCTGCACACAAAGTAATGGAGATGACACGCTTGCCGCGACCGTCACCGCCTCCTGCCTATATAAACAGGGGCGCGCGGATCTCATCTCCTCCCACACTAAACCCTAGCCGAAGCACAACCTCCACCGTAGCGCCACTGCCACTTAACCTTCACCTTTGCCACCATGAGCAGCGTCGGCCGCATGCAGGCTGCCGCGCCTCCACCTCCACCTCCGACTCCACCTCCCCTGGCCTCGAGCTCCGGCGAGGAATTCGGCAACAACGAAGACACCGACAACCTCCTCAACCCGGTCAGGGACGCCAAGTACCTAGCTGACACGGAGAATGAAGCAGAGGAGGAGCGGGCGGCCAACGCGGCGTTCGACAACAAGATGGAACGCCACAGGGTGGCGGCCGCCGCAGCCGAAGAGGACGACGACTCCGACTCATCATGGTCTTCTGATGACCCTGATGCGCCTACCCTGGAGGAGAAGGCGGCAGAGCAGAGGGCGTTAGTCGACTCCTTCGAGACACTCAAGGCCGAGGACGCTGCAGCGGTGCCTGCTAGAGGACGGGTTAGTCCGCACATACGACTTACGGACAATCAGATGATACTGCATCAAATTAGCGACGTACGTAGCCACATTTTGATGCACAACGCGCTCAATCACCTGATGAATGATGACACGTACGTCGTTAAGTGTCTTACTTTGGCGGAACTTGGACTTGATGCGCTCAACTACTGTAGAATTTTCAGACATAATAACCCTGAAAATACCTCTCTCAAGATATTTTTTGAAACCAAGTGGCTTAGAACTCACAACCAAGATACTTGAGAACAAAAGTACATGAGAAGACATGCATATATACTACGATACATCGAAGGGTAAGATAATTAATCGACAAAGCATTAGATTTTATTTTTATCTGACTTGGAGAGATTCGATGAAGGCTTTAAATGGAAAATAAAATTGAAAAATAATGTAATTTTCATTGCACATTATGGTCAAAAATTTCAGCAATTGTAAATAAGTAGCTATAGTTGTATAACAAAGAACATTGTATTTTTTGACATCACTGTTATATCAATCATCTATGAATTTTTTTTGAATGTATACTATTTTAAATTGTATATGTAGTGAGTGAGTTATAAATAAGTAAAAAAGTTTAGTATAAATAAATGATAATCATTTATTTGAAATTTTATGGTGGCAAGGCAAAAGCCATACTAAAGAATTTGTAATTGTAATTATTTTCATTTTAAGTGACTATTGAACAGATAGTTGTTTTCTAATTTAGATAGATACACATTTTGGTATCCAATAAGAAGCGCACAGATGTTTGACTTGAAACTAATGATAAAATTTATCTACTTTTAGTTTAGCGAAACATGCACATTTCGGCATTGGCCTTCTTCCCTCATTATATCATTTTGTTTAAATGGCTCATTATCTGGTCCGTTGTTGAGTTCTCATTGTCTATCTCATTTTCCTTTGTTTCTTACCAAGGCAATGTCCTAGTTTTCCTCCTCTCTTTTTTTTACAAGAAAGCATCTGTGATTCGAGATTGGATCTATGGGCTCTCCACCGCTGTTATGTGGGTTGTGTGCACGGGACGTGTATCGGTATCAGGCACAGGGTCTGCTTGTTGGGATCATGTTTATTTTCTCCCTGGCCCGTTCCGTAAACCCACAGGCTATCCTTCCCCTCCTAAAAAACCAAACTCCTAGAAAAACCTCATCTAGTGAGGGTGGAGCTCACCCAAACCCACACCTGCGTCATGTGATCTTGTCCGTCATTTGCACGGTGCTCAGATGTACAAATATTTTCTGAAACCCGCACTAGGCCGAGTAAACCCAGACGAGTACCCAAGCATGTATCAACAACATGACAAACACAAGATGATCAATAGCAAGAACATGAAAATTCCAATTCTTATTTTCTCAACTATATCAAAAACCATGATTCATTTTATTATTTTATCTTTTTATTTTTTAGAACTATTGAGTGGACTCCCATTAGTGCGAAATCGCCCAAAATCATTTTTAAGGTCGTAATGTTGTGGATACTAGATATCAAATAAGTAATTTTAAAATTAAAATTATTAAACAGAAGTAAAACATGGTTCTAATATTTTTGAAGTTAGCTTTTTGAAAAAATAATATAGGAATGTTTATGAACTTCTACCATTTTTTGTTCTAACATTTCTCTCTAACTAGCCTGTCATGTGCTAGAACCATTGTGTCGTTGCAAGTAAATTTCCTTTTTTCCTAGAGCCGCATTGCGACGAAATCTAAGATAGTTTCATAACACACAAGCGGCCGAGAGTGACGGTTTTGGAATTGAAATGCAAAAAATAACAGTAATGGAATTAATAAGAATATTGAGCAGGTCATACCATTAAAACAGCTTTTCAGTGAATATAAACCAGCCCGTGTGACCGACAGCTGTGTTTGTTACATTCAGACGTGTTGCAAATATTACAAGATACCATTACATGCATTCAGTATTACAGACAGGGACGATGAACAAATAATGAGACGCTTTTCCACCTAAAAACACGACAGATGGGTAGTACGTGTGGTAATAGTTGTTGCTTGCGTACGAGACTGACCGACAGTACTGCATCAAATTAGTGCCGACAACAAGACCGTATGTGTCGTGCTACTTTGGCGGGAACTTGGACTTGATGCGCTCCACAACATCAGCGTCAGTCTGCAGCGCGCGCGCCAGCACGTCAGTCGGCACCGCCCCGAACATCGCCGCCGCGGCCGGCTGCGTGCCTGGTAGCTGGCTGTCGAACGCCGAGATCGCCACCGCAGGCACCTCCCCAACGCTGCGCTCGAAGTGCATCAGGCCGCGCGGGAACACGAAGACCCCGCCCTTGGGCACGGCCCTGGTGATCAGCCTGTTCGCCGTAGTGGCGAAGCCCACCTCCAGGGTGCCATCCACGACGAAGATGATCTCGGTGGCGCGCGGATGGGCATGCGGCGGGTTGGCGCCGCCCCACGGCGCGTAGTCGACGCGCGCCATGGACACGCCCAGCGTGTTGAGCCCCGGGACCTTCTCGATGTCCGCCGCCGTCACCACAGAGCCCATAGGGTTGCCGCCGGCGTACACATCGGCGGCATTCGCCAGCCCGCCAAAGAAGAAGTCGTCCGCCGTTATGTTCTCTGACCTCTTGCATGGGTACCCGTTCAACCTCAGCGCTGCACGCACACATTCGGGTCAGTGATTGTTATATCGAACATGTGCATGCAGAAACTGAATTGGATGAAATGAGAAATAATTTGCATGCTTTGTCAGTGATCTTGGATAGTTGCATGTCACTCACGGCCCAGGAGGGACTTGTAGTCGGCGACGCAGATGTCCTGAAGCATGCCAGGGTCGCCGGCGAGCAATGGCGCGGCGAGCGATAGGAGGGCGGCGCAGGCAGCGAGCAGGACAGCGGCGAGCTTCCCCATGATTTCCAGTTAATCTAGTCGCAGGACCTTGGTGGTTAGTTAGCTATGCGCGTCAGCTAGCTAGATGTAGGCTGCAGGTGGCTAATTAGGTTTCAGGGACTTTCGGTTTGATGAAGAGGGGAGATTGGGAGGTGGTATTTATAGATGTCGCGGTAGCATGCAGGTAATTCGGTTTGCTTGACGACGACGTGATCGATGGATCGATTGGTCATGCGTTCAGCTAACCAATTAAGTGAAGAAGAAATCTCTCGGCTTGATCCATTGAGTTGGCTTCGTTAATTCAAAGCCGGGCTCACTTCGAGCCTTCCGTTTAATTGAGTTGGTACTAGTAGATCTAGCTATCTAACTTGTTAGACGATGTACGTGAGAGGTGCGACAGTGAGCAGTATTACTTCCTTTTTCGGACAAATAGTGTTGCGTGTCACGTCTAGTGTCGGTCCGAATCGTGACCGTATCATATATCCATGTATGCAAACTACTACTACAGTACCTCCGTTCCAGCATGCATTTTATAGGACATCAGGCTGTCAGCATCACACATGTGATCTTTATTTATTGCTTTCGCATGCATTTCCCCTTAATTGTTACATTGGATGACGTGTACGATATATTCTCGGTACATGTATATTCGCGTGAACGCAAACTACCTATGCCGGACGCGCAAAGCCAGCCGGGTTCACGAATGACACGAGTACTGATCGAGCCAAACTAGCTGCGGGTTTACTCTTATGCGGAATTACTTCGACGTTCACCTTCAGAGAGCCTGTTTAATTCAAAGGATTTTAAAAGCATATTAATAGAAAAAAAATTCAGGAATAATATGTTATGATATGTGAAATTCTACACGAATCAAAAGCGAACTAGTAATAGAAGTCGTTAGGTTGCACCATAGAAAAAACAAAGATTTTTTTATAGATATTGAGTACATGTTAATTATATTTGTCATAGATAGATACGAAATTTTCCAAGAGGTCTAACCTCTGGCTAGAAATCCTATGGAATTGTAGTATAGGAAAGCAATCCATTAAAATTTTTGAGGGTTCAATCTTTAAATCAAATGGTGTCTTTAAAAAATTCTTGTGGATAAGAATCTTTCAAATTTTTTTGGGAATCCTTTGAATCCAAACAAGCCCGAATTATGCTTTGGTTTTGTGTATCTTTGGTCATTGGTATCTTTGTTCGGTGGTGAAGGTGTCCTCCGGAGGATATGATTTCCATGTACCTGATCCCCCTGTTGACATGTGTCTAATTTATGCAAATCCTGCATTTGCTTTATTGTGGCAGAAAATATTTCGCTTTTGCTTCATTGTAGCAAAACAAATCCACTTTTACTTCATTGTAGAAAATTGTTTTTGATTTAGCTTTGTTGTAGCAAAAAAAAAGTTATACTAAAAAACAAAAGACTAAGGCCCGACAGACATGGATCTCGCCGAAGACTTCACCGTCGACCTCGTAGAAAAAGTTGTGTTTTTTAGGAAAAACCGAGCTCTTCGGAGATGTTGCAGTGAGACCTAGTAACAAAAAATGTGTACTATTATAGCAAAATCACATAACGGTTGTAGGAAAAACATTTCTACATATGCTAGAAACCCACAAATCGTCTGGTGCAAATTGCAGCAAAAAAAATCTTCACATGATGCAAAAAATGAAAAGAGTATGTAGCAATTATCCTATGGTGGCACCGCCACAGACTTATGGTAGCAACCCGGGCAACTTCTCGTAGCACCGCGACGACCTCTCATAGCACCGCCGCCGCTTGCTCCTTGCAACATCGACGTTGACCCAAGGTAGCACCTGAGTCCTTCATTGGTAGTGCCAATGCTCTTCATTAGAAGGAGCGCCACCCGCCTATTGGAGCCAACCACCTCTAGATGGAAGCACCTCCCCAAGCATGGAAACATCAGTGCACACCCCTTGTAGCATGAGAAGAGTTCATTTGTAGTGTCGACACACTGCCAGCGTAATACCACCGAGGTTGGTTCGTAGCACGCCACATCCTCGTCTCCACCTTTTCCGCCTCTCCTCCTCCATTCGAGAAAACCTATGTTCCTCATCCATGGCGCAGTCACCCGAGAACACCACCACCACTGCTCCCACGGTTTCCGCCCCCACGCTCGATCTCCCTGATGCACCATCCGGCATCTACGGTGGTACATGGGATCCTCATGGTAGATGGGGAGGCGACATCGGTGGGGAGGAAGGCATCCTGGCTAGATCAATGCCAGTTACTCTCGCTGCGTTGCTCCTCCGATGCCCCCCGATGGCAGGGCTGCACGAGAGAGGCGCGTGAGTCTAGGTCTGGGGTGGTGCATGGCCGGGGTTGTGGTGGTGCGGCGCTGCATGGCCTAGATACAACGGTGTGTTGCTAGGAGAAAGGGATATGAGCGAGCGGTGGAGAAGATCTAGCCGGGGGAAGAGGATAACACTTGGTTGGAGTTTTTTTTTTTCACTATGGGGCGTCGAAATGTGGGGCCAATGAAAGCAGTCCACACATTGGTTGGATCCTTTTGGTGGAGAACACACTTAAATCTAGTGGATACATTTAAAGCAATGACAAAATGTAATCTTGGTGATGGAAAATCTGCTTTCTTCTAAATAGATATGTGGCAAAAATTGCCTCACCTTATCACATTTGCTAAAAATACAGACATTAGAATTCATGAGGTAGTCCGCACTGAGTTCATATGTCTCATTTTCCTTTGTCAGAACAAGCATATTTGGAATTCATGGAGGTAGAAGAGATTCTCTCTGAAGCATCACAAAAAACTGCAAAAGGACAAAATGATCACTGAGCTTATATTTGGGAAGATAAAACTTTTTTCCTCTCTAAAGACATACAAAGCTATGATAGGCAACAACTTCCTCTGCCTCACTTTACTTGGATATGGGAATCATCTTACCAATCGGAACACAAAATATTCTTCAGATTGTTAATGATTGACAGACTAAACAAGGAATTTATTGGCAATAAAAAAATCTTCAATTGCAACCATATAGTTTCCGTGTGCTCCAATGCTCACAGGAGGAACTCTGATGCACCTATTCTGTCCGTGTCCTTTTGCTGACCACTGATGGGACTTCATTTGCCCTCAAAGGACGAGAAATATTTCAGTATATGAGCCTTCTAAGATATCAGAAATAAATTAAACACTACGGGAGAATTCCTCGTTGCCGTGCGACCGATCGCACGGCAAAGAGCCTATTTTGCACGGCAATGGCTTTGCCGTGCGTCGACGCACGGCAACGTATGCACGGCATATATTGCGACGGCAAAGAAGACATTGCCGTGCGCATGAATAACATGCACGGCAAAGGCCTTTGCCGTGCGCGCGTTACGTTGCCGTGAGGCAGCCACTTTGCCGTGCGGGTCGTCGTTGCCGTGCGTCCGCCTCGTTGCCGTGCGCGGCCTCGTTACCGTGCGTGCGACTCGTTGCCGTGCGTGCTCCTCGTTGCCGTGCGCCCCACTCTGCCGGGCGACCTCCCTTTGCCGTGCGGCAACACCCCAGCCCGCACGGCAAAGCCTCCTCCAGGCACACCCAGCAACATGCCAGGAGCACAGGCTGGCGACGCGTGGCGCCTTTGCCGTGCGCATGCACACGGCAAAGTGACCAAAAGTCCTTTGCCGTGTGCATGCACACGGCAAAGGCCCCTGGTTTTTTTTCTTTTTTTCTGTTTTTCTTTAATCCCTGCATTTCAAAATTGCATTTCACATATATATAACTTATACAACATATATATTCACCATAGCATCACCAAACACATCAAAAACACCACAAATACATCGAGCACACATAGTTCATGCATAACAAAGTGCAATGTCCATTATTACAATCCATAACAAGTGCGAACATCCATAACAAGTGCGAACAATGCATTACAACGACGACGAGTGCACGAAGACCATGCCATCAACCTTGTCCTCCTCCGCTTCCGCCGGCCTCATCGTCATTGCCTTGTGACATATAATCTATAAGCATGTTGATGGAATAAACATTTGCATTTGCATATTGAACACTTGAACAAGTAGCGGGTTGGGCACCAGAGGACTCACCGCGGTTCATGCTCCGGATGATGTTCAAGTTGTTGACGGTGATAGGTGTCCCCGGGGTCTGAGTGGGCGGTGGCGGCATCCACGGCGTGGTGTAAGGTGGAGGAGCAGCAATACTCCCCGGTGGACTAGATAGAACCGTCTGGCTCATCAGCCAGCTCATCTGTGCCTGCTGCGCTTGCATCATCTCTGCTGTGTTCTGCTGCATCATCTGTATCTGCTGCTTACCTAATCTGCTGCTCCATGTGCGCCCTTTGCTCCTGGGCCGCCGCTCCTTCGCTGCCATCTCCTCCTACGTTGTGTTGCCGCGATGTCATTAACATTTCAATGGAAAGCATGTAAAGGAAATGTAGAGGCTCGAGGAAGAACATACCCGTAACCGCTCGACAGCTAGATCCGAAGCCCGTGGCCGGGCTCTACCTCAGGCTGGCCGCTCTTACGACCACGACGGATCAGAGAGGGAACCTTCGCTGGGTCGACGCACCCGTCACCTAACCATAGGCGGCCATGCTTCAAGCCTTCTCCCGCAAGCACCGCGACCTCAGGGTCAAAGTCCTCGGCCTCTGGGTTGGCCTCCTCGCCGTACTTCTGCTTGAACTTGGAGACATACGACGTGCACTGGGTCTCGCCTTGCGGGTTAAGCCACACGGACCCCGTCTCAGGATCAGGCGTCTTCCTTTGCTTCATCTTCTTTAGCACGGCAAAGACGTTAGGCTTCGCGCCTGTCCTGAGTTCCTGCAAAAGAGAACATGTAATCAAGTGAAGTGGCACACCCTTGCGGAGTTAACAAATATATAACATGAATTCAAAGAATGATGGAACCATTAATTTGCTCACCTCGTTCTGCAGGTGAAGAGAGAGGGGGATGCTGCCCTGGATATGCGATCCACCTCGCATCTCTGCCCGCTTCTTCTTGCCCTCCTCGTGCTTCTTGAGGTACTGGGGGCATGTCCACCACATGACCATCGCAAGAAAGCACCTATCGTCCTTGCCGACGTACTGAGGAGGGTTCTACATGCACAAGATAAACCCATTATGGTAAAATAAACTACATGGCGCTAAAGCAAATCAATAACACATAAATGCAAATACCTGCATGTACTGCCACGGCTGCATGAGCGTGTCGCGAGCGTCCTCCTTAGTCATGTGGACGAAGCGGTCGTGCCAGTCGCGGACGCATTGAATACGTGCCTCGTAGTGCATGCCAGTCACCCTCTTCCTAGCAAGCTGGTGTAGGACATCATCGCACGCACGCTCCTTGCCCTCGGCCCTCTTGAAGTATTTCTGCAACCATGCACATAGGTAAAACAAGGGGCATTAGTGCAATTATTGTGAACCAAGGAGAGTGTATGAATGGTAAGAAGTCAAAAGTCACGTACCCAGAATTTGGCAACAACCAAATCCGCCGCGGTGCCGCGGCCCATAGGATCTTCCGCGAGGCTGTAGTGCGCCCACCTCCAAGCTACGTCGCAGCCACCAGTAGGGAAATTGACTATCCCAGGGAAATACCATCTAAGTAGGCCCCCAAGGATGTTCGAGTACCCACGTGGCGGTCTCTGCGACGGGTCTTCATACTTGAACGAGCTGCACCATGAAGACAACATCAATATGTATGTGATAATAATTTTGATAATGACAAAATTGCGATAACGAAATGCCAAAAATTAACATGTACCTCCTTCCATAGGGCACTAGAACAACGTGCCTGTACTGCCAGGACTTCAGCGAGGGGAGCTGTGTTATCCCACGCCGATATGGCTTCCTATCACGTGGCCTCAGCCTCTCCACAGCTGGAACGTACTGGTAACCCGGCGGCTCTACCCAATCTAGGCTTTGATCAGGATCGAACACTAAGTTCCCCGCCCACCCTCATCCTCCGAGAGGTCCTCCTCGTCCCCCTCCTCCTCCTGGTCCTCCCCACCCACCTCCTCCTCCTGGTCCTCCCCACCCACCTCCTCCTCCTGGTCCTCCCCACCCCCGTGGTGCTCCTGGTCCTCCCCACCCCGTGGTGCTCCTGGTCCTCCTCCGTCATCATCATCGGCGGGAGGGGGCTAGGACTAGGAGTGAGTACCGCGTCGCATTCTTCCTACGCGGCGCGTTGTGGTAGCGGAGGGGGGCTAGGAGGGGGTACTAGGTCGGCCCCGCCTCGAAGTCCCTACACCTACCAAGTCCTTGAGCTTCTTTTTAAGACCGCCGCCCCTTTTTTTTGGCGGCATGCTTCAATCACCTGCAAACACAAATGAAGAGAGTGGTTTATTAGTACGCAATATTGTAAAGAGATAAATATTAGTGAAAGCAACAGAAATATAAGTAGATGAACATTAATGAAAGCAACAATAATGCAAAAGGATGAACATTAATTAGTGGAAGCAACAAATAGCAAGCATAGAGTTCTCTATTACACGGAGTTATTACAAATAACCTAGCTAGACAATCTCTATTACACGGAGTTATTACAAATAACCTAGCGCCTCACAATTACTACTACAAAGATCAGTAGCCTGTGTCGCCGTCCGTGATTGGACCGCGTGTCTCATCATCGTCATCAGGCTCGGCGAACCAATAATCATCAATGAAACCTGGAGGGGAGAAATCTAGGGGGGTAGACCCGCTGGGGCACACGTTCCGCTGTTTTGGGGGGAGGAGGGGGATAACGACCGCCGGAGCACCGGAACCCCACCAAACCTTGCATGTGGACCTATTCTATGTGTCAAAGTGTGATGCAAGGTGTGATTCACAAAATGGTGCATGGCATGGATCCCCGGTCTGACATTCCTCACCTTCGGGCGATAACACTTAACAGATCCTGGACGTGTACGCTGAAGTGTCCCGCCGCGGGTATATCGGGGGCTAGACTGTGCCAAAGGGTGCCACACATGGTTTTCCATATGTCCATGGACTAAACAAACCTAAACCTATGAAAAGTTACATTGGTGCATGATACGTCTCCAACGTATCGATAATTTCTTATGTTCCATGCCACTTTATTGATGATATCTACATGTTTTATACACATTATATGTCATTATTATGCGTTTTCCGGAACTAACCTATTGACGAGATGCCGAAAGGCCAGTTGTTGTCTGCTTTTGGTTTCAGAAATCCTAGTAACGAAATATTCTCGGAATCGGACGAAATCACCGCCAAAGTTCCTATTTTTCCCGGAAGCTTCCAGAGCACCGGAGGGGGATGAGAGGGGAGCCAGGGGGCCCCACACCACCCCCGGCGCGGGGGGGGGGCGCGCCCTAGGGTGTGGGCACCCCGTGGCCCCTCCGACTCCCTCTCGCGCCTATTTAAGCCTCCCTGACCTAAAAACACCGCCGAGACCACGATACGGAGAAAACCTTCCAGAGCCGCCATCGCGAAATCAAGATTCGGGGACAAGTCTCTCTTGACCCGCCGAGCGGGAAGCCGCCTCCCACCGCCATCTTCACCGCCATCGCTGTTCCCATGATGAGGAGGGAGTAGTTCTCCCAGGGCTGAGGGCTCTACCGTAGCTATGTGGTTAATCTCTCTCTGTACTCCAATACAATGATCTCATGAGCTGCCTTACATGATTGAGATCCATATGATGAGCTTTGTATCGCTGCTAGTTGTGTGCTACTCATGTGATGTTATTAAAGTAGTCTATTCCTCCTGCATGTGTGTAAAGGTGATCAGTGCGTGCACCGTGTGGTTCTTGTCGTAGGCTATGATCATGATCTCTTGTAGATCGTGGAGTTAATTGTCATTATGATAGTATTGATGTGATCTATTCCTCCTTCATAGTGTAATGTGGACAGTGCGTGCGCTATGTTAGTTCTTGGTTTATTTTGCAATGATCTATTATGCTCTAAGGTTACTTAAACATGAATATCGAATGTTGCGGAGCTTGTTAACTCCGGCATTGAGGGTTCGTGTAATCCTACGCAACGAATGATGTTCATTATCAAACAAGAGTGTAGTACATATGAGAAGAAGTATTTATTATGCGATCAATGTTGAGAGTGTCCACTAGTGAAAGTATGATCCCTAGGCCTTGTTTCCAATACTGAAAACACCGTTTACTTACTGTTTTGTTGCATGTTTACTCGCTGCCATATTTTATTCAGATTGCTATTACCACTCATATACATCCATATTACTTGTATTTCACTATCTCTTCGCCGAACTAGTGCACCTATACACCTGACAAGTGTATTTGGTGTGTTGGGGACACAAGAGACTTCTTGCTTTGTGATTGCAGGGTTGTTTGAGAGGGATATCTTTGACCTCTTCCTCCCTAGTTCGATAAACCTTGGGTGATCCACTTAAGGGAAACTTGCTGTGTTCTACAAACCTCTGCACTTGGAGGCCCAACACTGCCTACAAGAATAGAAGCACCCGTAGACATCAAGCACTTTTCGGCGCCGTTGCGAGGAAAGGTAAAAGGTACTCACACTCCGGACCTCGGCTACTAAGCTATTTTCCGCGCCATTGTAAGTACTCGAAGCTATTTCCTTTAGACTCTGCAATTACATCTTTTTGTTTCTTGTTTTTATTTTTCACTAGTTAGGCATAATGGAAAACAACAAAAAAATTAGTGAGCTTCTTATTCTATTTCCTGATTTAAGACATGGATGGTTTGATACAAAAATTAAAAAATCTATAGAACCTTATTTACATGATAGTAGCAATGTTATTAGTATGAATGCAATTACTGCTAATGCTATGAAGAAGTCTAAGCTTGGGAAGCTGGTTTACATAAAAATAATCTTTTTAGCTCCTCCGCTTTGGAAGAAATATTTTGTTCTGATAATGCTTTATCTCCCATATGCGATAACTTTAATGATGCTTCTGATATTTTAAATCCACCTGCTGAAAGTATTCCGTATAAAATACCTATGAAAATTATTGAACGTGTTATGGATAACCGCTATGAAGGGGATGGAACTGTCCATCCTAGTAATCATTTACTGTTTTTGCATGAATTATGCGGGTTATTCAAGTGTGCGGTATTTCAATGGATGAAGTTAGAAAGAAATTATTTGATATGTCGCTGTCTGGTAAAGCGGCTCATTGGTATAAACTGCTGAAGGACGGGCGCTCTCTTGATTGGAAGGATATTGTGCCTCTATTTTATTCCAAGTTCTATCCTCCAAGTGAAATTCACAAAGATCGAAACCATATATATAATTTTTGGCCTCATGATGGAGAGAGTATTGCCCAAGCATGGGAGAGATTGAAGACTTTAATGCTCAAATGCCCCAATCATGAGCTTCCAGGTAATATCATCATTGATAATTTCTATGCAAGACTTTCTTTTCAAGATAAGACCTTGCTGGATACTACTTGTTCTGGATCATTCACGAGCAATAAAGAAGAGTTTAAAAGGAACCTTCTTGATCGGATTAAGGAGAACGCTGAAGATTGGGAGAACGACAAAGGTAAAGAGTCAGGTATAAATTATGATTATGAATGCATTGAAACTTTTATGGACACCGATAAATTTCGAAATATGAGTGCTACTTATGGTCTTGACTCTCAAGTTGCTGTAAATCTTTATAAAGCCTTTGCTTCTCATTTAGAATTGCCTAAAAAGAATTTTGATAAGTATCATGAACCTTTTAAAGAGGCTTGCATGAAGAATGACATTGTTGTTAATGATTGCAATAAGCATGCTCAAACTCCTAAGAATGCTATTTCCTATAAGCATGTTAATTTTTGTGGAATACATAGACCTTGTGGAATTAATCAAATAGAAAATGAATATTGTATCCATCACAGAAATGAAAAAACTAGAAAGTGGTCTAGAGCTCTAGATGATCTTGGAGAAAAAGTGTGTGCCCTCTATCCTTTTATTTGTGAACTTTGCCATAGAGTTGGTCATTTTAATTTTCAATGTTCCTCCAATGATAATTCAAACCCCATGAGTGCTGCAAATTTGTATTGTGATGATGAAATTACTCCTAATAAGCATGATGAACTTACCTTATTTTTGAAGTGTGAAGAGTTGTCAAGAAAAATTTCTTTGTTAAATATTAACGATCTTGATATTGATGATGTCCTGCATGGTTGTCTTTCTTATTGCATTGATAATAGCCATACAAATACTTACATACAAAATATTTTAGAAGATGACACCTTGCCGAAATATGATAGGACCGCTGTGTGTTTTCAACTAATTAATGAGAAGGAGGGATCCTCCCAAGTTTCTTCTATTGTTTCTAAAAGTAAATCAGGTTATGCGGACAAGCCACCTTCAAGCCTCTTCCTCCTAAAGAAGGGAACGAGGAGAAGGAGAAGAAGAAGAAGAAGAAGGAACGAAGAAGAAGAAGAAGAAGAAGGAGAATAAAAAGAAAGAGGTAACGGCGTATCCCCGCGTGAATGAGATAACGCTAGGTAATCGTAAGTATGTTGCTCCTAATGATTATTATGATAATGAATCTGAGTACGATGATCTTCCTATACCCTTTACCCATATTAGTGATTATGATTTGGATGAGCACACTGCCTTTGATATTGAAAATCTCTTTGGTATTATGAAATTAATGATGATAGCATTATTCATGTCCCCTTAAATGATGATATTGAAAGCTCTAAGCTTGGGGATGCTGTGCTTGAAGATCCTATATTTGAGACTTCTACTTTTAGTGAAAATGATGATATTACATATTCAGGTTTAGATAATTGCTGTAGAAATGTATATGACACATGCTACAATTATCCTTATGAAACTTGTCATAGTTATGATGGGCTTGCCAAAAACAATTCTTTTAATATGCAACTTGTTTACCATGTTCAAATTCTTGATAATAATCTTGCTCCAATTACTATTAATGAGAATAACTCTTCTTATGCCAAAATTAATGATACTTCTATGCATATGAACCATGATAAGAATGTTTTAAGTGACGGGTATATTGTGGATTTCATCAATGATGCTACTGAAAGTTATTATGAGAAAGGGAAATATGGTTATATGCATCTTAATAATATTAAGTTTCCCCTCTTTATGTTGAGAATCTTTAAGTTACTCGTGTTTTATCCTCTTATGCTTGCCACCTTGCTCTTCATGAATTCATTTGTGTATAAGATTCTTTTGCATAGGAAGCATGTTAGGCTCAAATGTGTTTTGAATTGCCTCTTGAAGCTCTCTTTTGCTTCAAATACTATTTCTTGCGTGCATCACCAAAATTGCTGAGCCCATCTTAATGGCTATAAAGAAAGAACTTCTTGGGAGATAACCCATGTGTTATTTTGCTACAGTACTTTGTTTTATATTTGTGTCTTGGAAGTTGTCTACTACTGTAGCAACCTCTCCTTATCATGTTTTTGTGCCAAGTAAAGTTTCTATGTTAAAGTTGATGTTATATTTGGGATCGCTGCGCAGAAACAGCATTGCTGTCTGTCACGAATCTGGGCACAGTTCTCTGTAGAAAATTCGAAAAAATCTGCCAATTTACGAGCGTGATCCTCAGATATGTACGCAACTTTCATTAGTTTTGAGTTTTTCCATTTGAGCAAGTCTGGTGCCATCTTAAAATTCGTCTTTACGGACTGTTCTGTTTTTGACAGATTCTGCCTTTTATTTCGCATTGCCGCTTTTGTTAAGTTGAATGAGTTTCTTTGTTCCATTAACTTTCAGAAGTTTTGAGCAATGTCCAGAAGTGTTAAGAATGATTGTGTCACCTCTGAACATGTGAATTTTTGATTATGCACTAACCCTCTAATGAGTTTGCTTGAAGTTTGGTGTGAAGGAAGTTTTCAAGGGTCAAGAGAGGAGAATGATATACTATGATCAAGAGGAGTGAAAGCTCTAAGCTTGGGGATGCCCCGTGGTTCATCCCTGCATATTTCAAGAAGACTCAAGCTAAGCTTGGGGATGCCCAAGGCATCCCCTTCTTCATCGACAAAGTATCAGGTTCCTTCTCTTGAAACTATATTTTTATTCGGTCACATCTTATGTATTTTACTTGGAGCGTCTGTGCTTTTATTTTTCGTTTTGTTATCTTAGTTCTCTGAATAAGTTCATCCTTGTGTGGGAGAGAGACACGCTCCGCTGGTTCGTATGAACACATGTGTTCTTAGCTTTTAATTTTCATGGCGAAGGTCGAAACTGCTTCGTTAATTGTTATATGGTTGGAAACGGGAAATGCTACATGTAGTAATTGGTATAATGTCTTGAATAAGGTGAAACTTGGCAATTGTTGTGCTCATATAGATCTTGTTTAAGCTCTTGCATCATGTACCTTGTACCCATTAATGAATAATTACATAGAGCTTGTTAAAATTTGGTTTGCATGATTGGTCTCTCTAAGTCTAGATATTTTCTGGTTGAGGCGTTTGAACAACAAGGAGACGGTGTAAAGTCTTATAATGCTTACAATATGTTTATATGTGAGTCTTGCTGCACCATTTCATACTTGAGTTTGCTTCAAATAACCTTGCTAGCCTAAACCTTGTATCGAGAGGGAATACTTCTCATGCATCCAAATACTTGAGCCAATATTCATGCCATTTGTGTCCACCATACCTACCTACTACATGGTATTTCTCCGCCATTCCAAAGTAAATTGCTTGAGTGCTACCTTTAAACAATTCAAAAGTTATTACCTCTTATTTGTGTCAATGTTTTATAGCTCATGAGGAAGTATGTGGTGTTTATCTTTCAATCTTGTTGGGCAACTTTCACCAATGGACTAGTGGCTTCATCCGCTTATCCAATAATTTTGCAAAAAGAGCTGGCAATGGGATTCCCAGTCCCAAATTAATTAACAAAAATAGACACTCCTCCATGGTATGTGATTGTTGGACGGCACCCGAAGGATTCGGTTAGCCATGGCTTGAGAAAGCAAAGGTGGGGAGGAGTGTCATCATAATAAAACTAAAATAAAAAGGCACTCCTTCATGGTATGAGATTGTTGGCAGGCACCCGAGGATTCGGTTAGCCATGGTTTGTGAAAGAAAGGTTGGAAGGAGTGCCACCCAAACAAAATAAAATGGGAGCCGCTCTTTGAAGGTTTGCCTGGCAAGGGGTTAGAGTACCCACCATTCGTTGACAACAACAAACACTTCTCAAAACTTTACTTTTATGCTCTCTATGTGTTTTCAAAATCAAAGCTCTAGCACAAATATAGCAATCAATGCTTTCCTCTTTGAAGGACCATTCTTTTACCTTATTGTTGAGTCAGTTTACCTATTCTTTCTATCCTAGAAGCAAACACTTGTGTAAATTGTGTGCATTGATTCTTACATGTTTACCTATTGCACTTGTTATATTACTTTGTGTTGACAATTATCACGAGATATACATGTTAAAGTTGAAAGCAACCGCTGAAACTTATATCTTCCTTGTGTTGTTTCAAAGCTTTCTACTAAGAATTTATTGCTTATGAGTTAACTCTTATGCAAAACTCATTGATGCTTGTCTTGAAAGTATTATTCATGAAAAGTCTTTGTTATGTGATTCATTTGTTTACTCATTATCTTCATCATTGCTTCGAATCTCTGCATTTATCTCATGTGCTTTACAATAGTATGATCAAGGATATGATGGCATGTCACTTCAAATTATCTTTGTTATCGTTTTACCTGGACGAGCAGAACTAAGCTTGGGATGCGATACGTCTCCAACGTATCGATAATTTCTTATGTTCCATGCCACTTTATTGATGATATCTACATGTTTTATACACATTATATGTCATTATTATGCGTTTTCCGGAACTAACCTATTGACGAGATGCCGAAGGCCAGTTGCTGTCGCTGTTTTTGGTTTCAGAAATCCTAGTAACGAAATATTCTCGAATCGGACGAAATCACCGCCAAAGTTCCTATTTTTCCCGGAAGCTTCCAGAGCACCGGAGGGATGAGAGGGGAGCCGTGGGGCCCCCACACCACACCCGGCGCGCGGGCGCCCCCCTAGGGTGTGGGCACCCCGTGGCCCCTCCGACTCCTCTGGCGCCTATTTAAGCCTCCCCGACCTAAAAACACCGCCGAGACCACGATACGGAGAAAAACTTCCGAGCCGCCGCCATCGCGAAATCAAGATTCGGGGGACAGGTCCGGCACCCGCCGGAGCCGGGGAATTGCCCCCGCCGTCTCCACCGCCATCTTCACCGCCATCGTTGTTCCCATGATGAGGAGGAGTAGTTCTCCCCCCGCTGAGGGCTCTACCGTAGCTATGTGGTTAATCTCTCTCGTACTCCAATACAATGATCTCATGAGCTGCCTTACATGATTGAGATCCATATGATGAGCTTTGTATCGCTGCTAGTTGTGTGCTACTCATGTGATGTTATTAAAGTAGTCTATTCCTCCTGCATGTGTGTAAAGGTGATCAGTGCACCGTGTGGTTCTTGTCGTAGGCTATGATCATGATCTCTTGTAGATCGTGGAGTTAATTGTCATTATGATAGTATTGATGTGATCTATTCCTCCTTCATAGTGTAATGTGGACGTGTGCGCGCTATGTTAGTTCTTGGTTTATTTTGCAATGATCTATTATGCTCTAAGGTTACTTAAACATGAATATCGAATGTTGCGGAGCTTGTTAACTCCGGCATTGAGGGTTCGTGTAATCCTACGCAACGAATGATGTTCATTATCAAACAAGAGTGTATGTAGCACATATGAGAAGAAGTATTTATTATGCGATCAATGTTGAGAGTGTCCACTAGTGAAAGTATGATCCCTAGGCCTTGTTTCCAATACTGAAAACACCGTTTACTTACTGTTTTGTTGCATGTTTACTCGCTGCCATATTTTATTCAGATTGCTATTACCACTCATATACATCCATATTACTTGTATTTCACTATCTCTTCGCCGAACTAGTGCACCTATACACCGACAAGTGTATTTGGTGTGTTGGGGACACAAGAGACTTCTTGCTTTGTGATTGCAGGTTGCTTGAGAGGATATCTTTGACCTCTTCCTCCCCGAGTTCGATAAACCTTGGGTGATCCACTTAAGGGAAACTTGCTGCTGTTCTACAAACCTCGCACTTGGAGGCCCAACACTGCCTACAAGAATAGAAGCACCCGTAGACATCGCACCGCTGAGAAATCTAGCGGTAGACCCGCCGGCACACGTTCCGCTGTTTTGGGGGAGGAGGGGATAACGACCGCCGAGCACCGAACCCCACCAAACCTTGCATGTGGACCTATGATATGTGTCAAAGTGTGGTGCAAGGTCTAATGGTGCAAAAGTAGCTCCCTAAACCCTAAACCCTAAACCGGGAGGCTTCGAGCCCTAAACCCCTCTAAATCCCTAAACCACGACGCCGGAGCACAACCATGCATCATAAACCCTAACCCTAACCCTAAACCCTAAACCTAAACCTAACAATAAATACTTACCCTTTAACCTAAACCCTAGCCCTAGCCCCCAAACCCTAGCCCTAACCCTACACCTAACCCTAACCAATAGATGCACACCGTCGATCGTGTGATAATGGCTCTAGCTGCTGGTATATGTGCCAAAGGGTCCCAATCTTTGGTTCTCCATGTGTATATGTACTAAACAAACATAAAGGAATGAAAAGTTACATTGGTGCACCCTCGCGCGGAGAAATCTAGGGGGTAGACCCCCGGGGCACACGTTCCGCTGTTTTGGGGGAGGAGGGGGATAACGACCGCCGGAGCACCGAACCCACCAAACCTTGCATGTGGACCTATTCTATGTGTCAAAGTGTGATGCAAGGTGTGATTCACAAAATGGTGCATGGCATGGATCCCTGACATTCCTCACCTTCGGCGATAACACTTGATTCCTGGACGTGTACGCTGAAGTGTCCCGCCGCGCGGGTATATCGGGGGCTAGACTGTGCCAAAGGGTACCACACATGGTTTTCCATATGTCCATGGACTAAACAAACCTAATGTTGGAGATATGCCCAAGAGGCAATAATAAAAGTGGTTATTATATATCTTTATGTTTATGATAAATGTTTATATACCATGCTATAATTGTATTAACTGAAACATTGATACATGTGTGATATGTAAACAACAAAGAGTCCCTAGTAAGCCTCTTAACTAGCTTGTTGATTAATAGATGATTAGTTTCATAATCATGAACATTGGATGTTATTAATAACAAGGTTATATCATTGTATGAATGATGTAATGGACACACCCAATTAAGCGTAGCATAAGATCACGTCATTAAGTTATTTGCTATAAGCTTTCGATACATAGTTACCTAGTCCTTATGACCATGAGATCATGTAAATCACTTATATCGGAAAGGTACTTTGATTACATCAAACGCCACTGCGTAAATGGGTGGTTATAAAGGTGGGATTAAGTATCCGGAAAGTATGAGTTGAGGCATATGGATCAACAGTGGGATTTGTCCATCCCGATGACGGATAGATATACTCTGGGCCCTCTCGGTGGAATGTCGTCTAATGTCTTGCAAGCATATGAATAAGTTCATAAGAGACCACATACCACGGTACGAGTAAAGAGTACTTGTCAGGAGACGAGGTTGAACAAGGTATAGTGTGATACCGATGATCAAACCTCGGACAAGTAAAATATCGCGTGACAAAGGGAATTGGTATCATATGTGAATGGTTCATTCGATCACTAAAGTCATCGTTGAATATGTGGGAGCCATTATGGATCTCCAGATCCCGCTATTGGTTATTGGTCGGAGTGAGTACTCAACCATGTCCGCATAGTTCACGAACCGTAGGGTGACACACTTAAAGTTGGATGTTGAAATGGTAGTACTTGAATATGGAATGAAGTTGGAATATTTGTTCGGAGTCCCGGATGGGATCCCGGACATCACGAGGAGTTCCGGAATGGTCCGAGAATAAGATTCATATATAGGATGTCATTTTATGTGAATAAAATGATGCGGAAGGTTCTATGGAAGGTTCTAGAAGGTTCTAGAAAAGTCCGAAGAAACCACCAAGGAAGGTGGAGTCCACATGGGACTCCACCTCCATGGCCGGCCAACCCTAGTGGGGGAGGAGTCCCAAGTGGACTCCCCTTAGGGGGCCGGCCACCCCCCCATGGAAGGTGGAATTCCCACCTCTAGTGGGAGGAAAGTTTCCCACCATATGGAAGGTTTTGGTTTCGGGTCTTATTCGAAGACTTGGACACCAACACTTGGGATCCACCTATATAATGAGGGGCCAAGGAGGGGGCCGCCACCAAGACCACAAGCTGGCCGCCCCCAGAGTGGCCGGCCACCCCCTCCCAAACCCTAGCTTTGCTCCACTTCATATTGCCCGCATAGCTTAGCGAAGCTCCGCCGACTTCTACACCGCCACCGACACCACGCCGTCGTGCTGTCGGATTCAAGAGGAGCTACTACTTCCGCTGCCCGCTGGAACGGGGAGGTGGACGTCGTCTTCATCAACAACCGAACGTGTGACCGAGCACGGAGGTGCTGCCCGTTCGTGGCGCCGGAACCGATCGTGATCAAGATCTTCTACGCGCTTTTGCAAGCGGCAAGTGAACGTCTACCGCAGCAACAAGAGCCTCCTCTTGTAGGCTTTGGAATCTCTTCAAGGGTGAGTCTCGACAATCCCCTCGTTGCTACCGTCTTCTAGATTGCATCTTGGCTTGGATTGCGTGTTCGCCGTAGGAAATTTTTTTTTCTATGCTACGTTATCCTACAGGGTATCGAGCCGTGTCTATGCATAGATGGTTGCACGAGTAGAACACAATGGTTTGTGGGCGTTGATGCTCTTGTTATCTTTAGTTGAGTACTTTGCATCTTTGTGGCATAGTGGGATGAAGCGGCTCGGGCTAACTTTACAAGACCGCGTTCATGAGATTTGCTCCACGCTTGACATGCAACTTGTATTGCATAAGTGGCTTTGCGGGTGTCTGTCTCTCCTACTATAGTGAAGATTCAATTTACTCTTCTATTGACAACACTAGTATCACCGTTGTGGTTCATGTTCGTAGGTAGATTGGATCTTGCTCGAAAACCCTAAACCACGTAAAATATGCAAACCAAATTAGAGAACGTCTAACTTGTTTTTGCAGGGTTTGGTGATGTGATATGGCCATAATGTGATGATGAATATGTATGAGATGATCATTATTGTATTGTGGCAACCGGCAGGAGCCTTATGGTTGTCTTTAAATTTCATGTTGAGTAGTATTTCAAAGTAGTTGTAATAGTTGCTACATGGAGGACGATCATGAAGACGGCGCCATTGACCTTGGTGCTTCGCGACGATGATGGAGATCATGCCCGTTGATGATGGAGATCATGTCCGTGCTTTGAAGATGAAGATCAAAGGCGCAAAGACAAAAGGGCCATATCATATCACATATGAACTGCATGTGATGTTAATCCTTTTATGCATCTTATTTTGCTTAGATCGCGACGTAGCATTATAAGATGATCCTCTCACTAAAATCTCAAGATAATAAAGTGTTCATCCTTAGTAGCACCGTTATCAAGTCTTATCGTTTCGAAGCATCTCGTGATGATCGGGTGTGATAGATTCGATAAGTACATATGACGGGTGCAAGACACACACATGCGGATACTAAGGTGGCCTTGACGAGCCTAGCATGTAAAGACATGGTCTCGAACACGTGATACCGAAAGGTAGAGCATGAATCATATGATTGATATGATGAACACTTTGAGTGTTCGCCATTGAAATTACATCTTGTCTCGTGATGATCGGGCATAGGTGTGATGGATTTGGTTCGTGTGATCACTAAGACAATGCGAGGGATATTGTTTTGAGTGGGAGTTCACCTAGATTTTTAATTATGTAGAATTAAAATTTGAACTCAATTTGTCATAAACTTAGTCTAAACTATTGCAAATATGTTGTAGATATGGCGTCCTCAATCAATTTTAACCAGTTCCTAGAGAAAGAAAAACTTAAGAGCAACGGTAGCAACTTCACCGACTGGTTCCGTCATGTGAGGATCTTCCTCAATGGCGGAAATCTGCAATATGTGCTTGATGCACCGCTAGGTGACCCTCCTGCAGAAACTGAAACCGATGAAGTAAAGAATGTTTACATGACTCGGAAAACTCGGTACTCTCAAGTTCAGTGTGCCATCTTATGCCTGGAATCCGATCTTCAAAAACGTTTTGAGCACCACGATCCTCATGAGTTGATAAAAGAGTTGAAGACTATTTTTGAGACTCATGCGCGTGGAATGCTATGAAGCATCGAAACACTTTTTCAGGTATGATGGAAGAAGGCAGCTCCATTAGTGAGCACATGCTCGTTATGACCAGGCATGCGAAGAAAGTGACTTGGGAATAGTGATTCCTAACAGATCGGGATTAATCGTGTCCTTCAATCACCGCCACCAAGTTACAAGAACTTTGTGATGAACTACAATATGCAGAACATGAACAAGGAGTTTCTGAACTCTTTGGCATGCTAAAAGCTGCAGAGATTGAGATCAAGAAAGAGCACCAAGTGTTGATGGTCAACAAGACCACCAACTTCAAGAAACAGGGCAAGTCTAAAGGCAAGACCAAGAAGAGTGGCAAGAAAGCTGCCACGCCCTGTGAAACCTAAGTCTGGCCCTAAGCCCGATGCTGAGTGTTATTACTGGAGAAGGACACTGGAAGCGTAATTGCTCCAAGTATTTGGCGGATCTGAAGAGCGGCCTTATCAAGAAGAAGAAAGAAGGTATATCCGATATACATGTTATAGATGTTTATCTCACTAGTTCTCGTTCTAGTACCTGGGTATTTGATACTGGTTCGGTTGCTCATATTTGTAACTCGAAACAGAACTAAAGAATAAACGACAACTGCTGAAAGATGAAGTGACGATGCGCGTTGAAACGGATCCAAGGTCAATGTGATCGCATGGACACTTCCTCTACATCTACCTTCGGATTAGTTTTAAGCCTAAATAATTGTTATTATGTACCCGCGTTGAGCATGAACATTATATCAGGATCTTGTTTAATGCAAGACGGTTATTCATTCAAGTCTGAGAATAATGGTTGTTCTATTTTTATGAATAATATCTTTTATGGTCGAGCACCACAAAAGAATGGCTTATTTCTGTTAGATCTCGATAGTAGTAATACGCATATACATAACATTGATGCTAAGCGAATTAAATTGAATGATAATTCTACTTATATGTGGCACTGTCGTCTTGGTCATATTGGAGTGAAACGCATGAAGAAACTCCATACCGATGGATTACTTGAATCACTTGACTTTGAGTCACTTGATAGATGCGAAGCATCTGATGGGAAAATGACTAAGACTCCATTCTCGGGTATGATGGAGCGAGCTACTGACTTATTGGAAATCATACACACGATGTATGTGGACCAATGAGTGTAGCATCGCGCGGTGGTTATCGTTATGTTCTAACCTTCACAGATGATTTAAGTAGATATGGGTATATCTATTTAATGAAACATAAATCCGAAACTTTCGAGAAGTTTAAGGAATTCCAAAGTGAAGTAGAAAATCAACGTAACAAGAAGATTAAATTTCTACGATCTGATCGCGGAGGTGAATATCCGAGTTATGAGTTTAGCATGCATTTAAAGAAATGCGGAATACTTTCACAATTGACACCGCTGGGAACACCACAACGAAACGGTGTGTCCGAACGTCGTAATCGAACTCTCTAGATATGGTTCGTTCTATGATGTCTCTTACCGATGCCATTATCATTTTGGAGTTATGCATTAGAGACAGCCGCATTCACTTTAAATAGAGCACCATCAAAATCCGTTGAAACGACGCCGTATGAATTATGGTTTAATAAGAAACCTAAGTCGTTCCTAAAAGTTTGGGGTTGCGAAGCCTATGTAAAGAAGTTACAACCGGACAAGCTAGAACCCAAAGCGGAGAAATGCGTCTTCATAGGATACCCTAAGGAAACTATAGGGTACACTTTCTATCACAGATCCGAAGGCAAGATCTTTGTTGCTAAGAACGGAACCTTTCTTGAGAAAGAATTTCTCACTAAAGAAGTGACTGGAAGAAAAGTAGAACTCGATGAGATTGAAGAATCTCTACTCGTTGATCGAGTAGCGCAGACCGGAAAATGTTCCCGTACCACCTACACCGGCAGAGGAAGCTAATGATAATGATCATGAAACTTCAAATGAGACAGCTACTGAACCTCGCAGATCGACAAGGGATCGTGCCACTCCAGATTGGTATGATCCTTGTCTAAATGTCATGATTGTGGATAACAATGATGAGGACCCTGCGACGTATGAAGAAGCGATGATGAGCCCAGATTCCAACAAATGGCAAGAAGCCATGAAATCAAATGGGATCCATGTATGATAACAAAGTATGGACTTTGGTAGACTTACCTGATAGCCGCAAGGCTGTCGAGAATAAATGGATCTTCAAGAGAAAAACAGATGCTGATGGTAATATTACTGTCTATAAAGCTCGACTTGTCGGTTTCTACAAATTCAAGGTGTTGACTACGATGAGACTTTCTCACCGTAGCGAAGCTAAAATCTGTGAGGATTTTGTTAGCAATAGCTGCATTTTTCGATTATGAGATTTGCAGATGGATGTCAAAACAGCGTTCCTTAATGGAGACATTGAGGAAGAGTTGTATATGGTACAACCCAAAGGTTTTGTCGATCCTAAAAATGCGACAAAGTATGCAAACTTCAGCGTTCAATCTATGGACTGAAGCAAGCATCGAGAAGTTGAAACCGACGCTTTGATAAGGTGATCAAAGACTTGGTTTATACAGGGTCATGGAGAGGCCTGTATTTACAAGAAAGTGAGTGGGAGCTCTGTAGCATTCCTAATATTATATGTAGATGACATATTATTGATTGGGAATGATATAGAACTATTAAGCAAGTAAAGGGTTATTTGAATAATAGTTTTTCAATGAAAGACCTTGGTGAAGCATCATACATATTAGGCATCAAGATTTATAGAGATAGATCAAGACGTCTAATAGGGCTATCACAGTACATACATGGACAAGATTCTAAAGAAGTTTAGAATGGACAAAAGTAAGAAAGGATTCTTACCTATGTTACCAGGCAAGGTCTTGAGTAAGACTCAAGGACCGGCTACGCAGAAGAAAGAGAAAGGATGAGTCGATCCCTATGCCTCGGCGAGGCTCTATCATGTATGCCATGCTATGTACAAGACCGATATAGCACATGCCGTTAGTTTGACTAGCAGATATCAAAGTGATCCAGAATAGAACACTGGACAGCGGTCAAGAATATCCTGAAGTACTTGAAAAGAACTAAGGATATGTTTCTTGTTATGGAGGTGACCAAGAGCTCGTTGTAACAAGTTACACCGATGCAAGTTGGAACACGATCCCGATGACTCTAAGTCACAATCGGGTACGTGTTTATATTGAATGGTGCTGCAGAGGCGGGGCTCGGCAAGCACGTGGCGAAATCCTCAACGAATCGGAGTACATAGCGGCTTCAGAGGCTTCATCAAGCGGTATGGATGAAGAGGTTCATTGTAGAGCTCGGTGTGGTTCCTAGTGCATTGGACCCATTTGTCATCTATTGTGATAACATGGGTGCCATCGCCAATGCACAAGAGCCAAGGTCACACAAGAGGCTGAAGCATATCAAGCTGCGTTACCACTCGATTCGCGAGTACATCGAAGATGGAGAAGTAAAGATTTGCAAAGTACACACTGATCTGAATGTAGCAGATCCGTTGACTAAAGCTCTCCCTAGGGCAAAGCATGACCAACACCAGAATGCCATGGGTGTTAGGTATATTACAATGTAATCTAGATTATTGACTCTAGTGCAAGTGGGAGACTGTTGGAGATATGCCCAAGAGGCAATAATAAAAGTGGTTATTATATATCTTTATGTTTATGATAAATGTTTATATACCATGCTATAATTGTATTAAGCGAAACATTGATACATGTGTGATATGTAAACAACAAAGAGTCCCTAGTAAGCCTCTTAACTAGCTTGTTGATTAATAGATGATTAGTTTCATAATCATGAACATTGGATGTTATTAATAACAAGGTTATATCATTGTATGAATGATGTAATGGACACACCCAATTAAGCGTAGCATAAGATCACGTCATTAAGTTATTTGCTATAAGCTTTCGATACATAGTTACCTAGTCCTTATGACCATGAGATCATGTAAATCACTTATATCGGAAAGGTACTTTGATTACATCAAACGCCACTGCGTAAATGGGTGGTTATAAAGGTGGGATTAAGTATCCGGAAAGTATGAGTTGAGGCATATGGATCAAGTGGGATTTGTCCATCCCGATGACGGATAGATATACTGGCCCTCTCGGTGGAATGTCGTCTAATGTCTTGCAAGCATATGAATAAGTTCATAAGAGACCACATACCACGGTACGAGTAAAGAGTACTTGTCAGAGACGAGGTTGAACAAGGTATAGTGTGATACCGATGATCAAACCTCGGACAAGTAAAATATCGCGTGACAAAGGGAATTGGTATCATATGTGAATGGTTCATTCGATCACTAAAGTCATCGTTGAATATGTGGGAGCCATTATGGATCTCCGATCCCGCTATTGGTTATTGGTCGGAGTGAGTACTCAACCATGTCCGCATAGTTCACGAACCGTAGGGTGACACACTTAAAGTTGGATGTTGAAATGGTAGTACTTGAATATGGAATGAAGTTGGAATATTTGTTCGGAGTCCCGGATGGGATCCCGGACATCACGAGGAGTTCCGGAATGGTCCGGAGAATAAGATTCATATATAGGATGTCATTTTATGTGAATAAAATGATGCGGAAGGTTCTATGGAAGGTTCTAGAAGGTTCTAGAAAAGTCCGGAAGAAACCACCAAGGAAGGTGGAGTCCACATGGGACTCCACCTCCATGGCCGGCCAACCCTAGTGGGAGGAGTCCCAAGTGGACTCCCCAGGGGCGGCCACCCCCCCATGGAAGGTGGAATTCCCACCTCTAGTGGGAGGGAAAGTTTCCCACCATATGGAAGGTTTTGGTTTCGGGTCTTATTCGAAGACTTGGACACCAACACTTGGGATCCACCTATATAATGAGGGGCCAAGGGAGGGGGCCGCCACCCCAAGACAAGCTGGCCGTGAATGGATGGCAGGCCACCCTCCCAAACCCTAGCTTTGCTCCTCCACTTCATATTGCCCGCATGGCTTAGCGAAGCTCCGACTACACGCCACCGACACACGCCGTCGTCTGTCGGATTCAAGAGGAGCTACTACTTCCGCTGCCCGCTGGAACGGGGAGGTGGACGTCGTCTTCATCAACAACCGAACGTGTGACCGAGTACGGAGGTGCTGCCCGTTCGTGGCGCCGGAACCGATCGTGATCAAGATCTTCTACGCTTTTGCAAGCGGCAAGTGAACGTCTACCGCAGCAACAAGAGCCTCCTCTTGTAGGCTTTGGAATCTCTTCAAGGGTGAGTCTCGACAATCCCCTCGTTGCTACCGTCTTCTAGATTGCATCTTGGCTTGGATTGCGTGTTCGCCGTAGGAAAATTTTTGTTTTCTATGCTACGTTATCCTACACCTAAAACTATGAAAAGGTATATTGGTGGAACGTCGCGCGGAGAAATCTAGGGGGTAGACCCGCCGTCCATTGTTTTGGGGGAAGGAGGGGACGGCACGAGCACCGGAACCCCGATATATGTGGGGGATGAGCATGGAGACTAATTTTGTATTTCACATAGTGTAATAAATAGTCATCAAAAAGAAAAACTAATTAACAAAATAAATATAAGTAGTAGATGAAATAAAATAGTTAGAAAAACAAAAAAATGTATATTGGCGCACGGCAAAGGACCTTTGCCGTGCAACTTGTCTGCTGCACAAAGTTTGGCTGCACGGCAGTGCCCAGGCCTTTGCCGTGCGCTCTTTCTTTGCCGTGCGGCTTGCAGGGACTTTGCCGTCCCAAAATCTTTGCCGTGCGCTGCTCCCATTCTTTGCCGTGAGAAATTTCTTTGCCGTGCGCCATATCTTTCTTTGCCGTGATATGTTTCTTTGCCGTGCGCTGCGCTCATACTTTGCCGTGCATTTTTTCGTTGCCGTGCGCTCTTCTTGCTGCGCACGGCAAAGAAATCTTTGCCGTGCAGCAGCTCACGGCAAAGTTTGGCTGCACGGCAGCGCCTGATTTTCCCGTAGTGAAAGTTACCATTCTTCATGGAATTCATTATACTTGTAGCTTGGGCCATATGGATAGTAAGAAATAGTAAAATTTTTAAAGACCTAAGGCCAATGTTTCAGACTTGGAAAGCTATTTATTATCAAAAGCTGAAGCTTGTAAGCCATAGAATCAGGAAAAAAAAAGCTCAACAGAAAGACTAGCTAGCATCTCAAAGTTAGATCTTCTATTTTTATTCCTTTTTTATATGCCAAACAATGTAAATACCTTGTACATATATTTGTTATACAAAAATTGCAGTGGGAACCTTTCCACTAGTTATCCTACAAAATGGGGTCCACACGATCAATTCCAGTTAATCTGGTCGCAGGACCTTGGTGGTTAGTTAGCTATGCGCGTGAGCTAGCTAGCTGTAGGCTGCAGGTGGCTAATTAGGTTTCAGGGACTTTCGGTTTGATGAAGAAGGGAGATTGGGAGGTGGTATTTATAGATGTCGCGGTAGCAGGTGATTCGGTTTGCTTGACGACGACGTGATCGATGGATCGATTGGGCATGCGTTCAGCTAACCAATTATGTGAAGAAGAAATCTCTCGGCTTGATCCATTGAGTTGGTACTACTTGGTACTGGTAGATCTAGCTAACTTGTTAGACGATGTACGTGAGAGGTGCGACAGTGAGCAGTATTACTTCCTTTTTCGGACAAATAGTGTTGCGTGTCACGTCAAGTGTCGGTCCAAATCGTGACCGTATCATATATTCATGTATGCAAACTACTACTACCTCCGTTCCAGCATGCATTTTATAGAACATCAGGCTGTCAGCATCACACATGTGATCTTTATTTATTGCTTTCGCATGCATTTCCCCTTCCTTGTTACATTGGATGACGTGTACGCTATATAGTGCAGTGTGCACCTGCACACATATTCTCGGTACATGTATATTCGCGTGAACGCAAACTACCTAGTATGCCGGACGCGCAAAGCCACCCGGGTTCACGAATGACACGAGTACTGATCGAGCCAAACTAGCTGCGGGTTTACTCTTATGCGGAGGTTCACCTTCGGAGGGCCTATTTAATTCAAAGGATTTTAAAAGCATATGAATAGAAAAAATTCAGGAATAATATGTTATGATATGTGAAATTCTACACGAATCAAAAGGGAACTAGTTATAGAAGTTGTTTGGTTGTACCATAGAAAACACACAGATTTTTTTATAGATACTAGGACAAAGCCCGTGCTTCGCTACGGAGCAAATCAGAGATCTATCCCAGTTGATCTATATTGCCGATTTGTCGTCCATACCCGGTGTTCGTTCTTATGCTAGAACCCACCACCCATGTGAGAGGTTAGTGTCGTACACTTGTACTTGTTGTGCCGCTTTATTTCATCGCTCTCTCATTCTCCCCATTGCTACACCCATCGAGAAGAGCTAAATTACAAAGGTCTTAAAAGAAACAATCATCTTTTCTACAATTGGTTGTTTTTGTTAAATATTTTTCGATAGAGCAAATCGTTCTTGACATGGTGAGATGCTTCTCCAAGAACCAGTATCAAGCGTGAATAACAACACAATTCTACAACAGTAAGCGGAAAGTCATTTTGGCTCCCGGGCACAAGTTCTCTAGGCATATTGGAAAATTCAAAAATTTATATTTATAGATTAAAAAAATTATGAAACAAAAATGTAAAAGTAGTAATGAAATATCCTACAATCATGTAAAATCTCAATTTCAAATGTTTTCTATTTTGAGCAACAAAAAAAATGACGAAGTCTGTCTTTTTTAGATATTTGAAATCACTATGCTCAGATATACATATTTGTTATTTTTGTGTAGCTCAAACGATACATTGTTTTCAATTGAAAATTTGCTCATTTGTGAGATACATTAGTGGCTACATCATGATTTTTTCATATTTTTTATAACTTAAAACTATTGATTTCAATTTTTAAAATAAAGAGATTGTGTACCAAATCTTTGTCCAGAGTAGTACCAGCTGTGCAAATGTGACACGGCCGCTCGGGGGCCTCGAGGCGTTGAGGTGACGATGGCCGCGGGCGGGATGGGATGGGCGCCGGTTGGCATCGCTGGGGGCAGCTACGCCACTCCTCTGCCGCCGCTCGCACGGGAGGCGGGTCAAGGATCCCGGGATCTGGTCGAACAGGAGATTATGGTCGGAGATTGAGGCTCGGGGTCCGGGACGGCGGCGGACGCGACGGAGAACTCCTGGGACGACAACCTACGCCGCGATCCGGCGGCGGCTTTTCTGCTCAAGAGGAGTAACCGGTATTAAGCCCACACCGCAGCCGGCAGCTGCTCATCTTTCTCACACAGTCTCCGGCACCGTCTCCGGCTCTACTCCATCAGGTTGCCCTTCCACACTGCAGCCGTCGTTTTCCATTAGCTCGCCGGATGGGGCCGGCTGCTTAATTTCAATTCCCCCATATGAGCCATCCGAGTATTCCGCTCTCCTCGATCATTAAATCTGCTGGCTGCTCATTATGCTTTCCTAGGCAACTTGTTGACATCCAGAAAACTTGAGTATATAAACCGGTAAAATTCATCACAAAGAAACTTGAGTACATATTGATTAGGCTGGTTACCATGGCGAAGGATGCGAAGCTGGGATAGCAGCACAGTCGTGTCATCGTGTGGCCCATCATGGCCCGAGCGGGGACAATACTGCTGGCCAAGCTAGGCCCATCCCTGAGCGCTCAATCAGACCAAGAAAACGTTTCACATCTACGGTGGTATTTTCATGTATTATGTGATTTGGTGGGAGGGCAAAACGGTCCAATAAAAAGCGTTGACGAAACTTTTTGGCAGAAACCTTAGCTCCTTTATTATTAGGTATATACTAGGACAATACCCGTGCTTCGCAACGGCTGGATAATCAAGCGGCCCGCCCCGTTCTTCTCAGGTGATGAGGGATGTAGCGCCACGCTGCTAACTCCAGTATGGCGTCGCGGTAGTAGAGTACAAGGTGAATCCGGGGGTGGTGTTTGAGGCCACAAACCCACAGTGCGCCCATACGATGTCGGTGTTGGGCTCACCTTGCTGGGTAGAGGCGTCACTTGGGTAATGGATGTCGTTGCCCTAAGCTAGGGAGGCTCATAATGAAAGTCGTCGGGTCCCGAGCTAGGTGGTGGACAGATGCCAAAGAGGTAGGAAACTTGAAATAATTTATGTTGTTTAAGAATGCTTAGAATTAATCTAATAATTCCTTTTAATTGAGAAAAAACTTGGTTATGCCAAGCAAAAAAGCTTTTCTGGAGAAGCCTGTGTGTTTTCTTGTGAGATAGCTAATCTCGAAGTTTCAGAAGGATTTCGATCTTTTATTTTCTCTCTGTTAAAATCTCTATAGTAGTTGTAGCAATCAGAACTGCTACCTAATAGAGATCGCCCTGGTGTTATTAGTACACACCTACCCTAGGGTACCATTCAAGGGAAACGGGAGGTTTCAACCTGTACCATCCAGCGAATTAAGACCCCTCGGCAGGAGCTTCCCCTAGAAACTTTCTTGCTTTCATCAATCAATCGAAGTTCAATTTCATCATCATGAGAGCTGTTCAAAGCCGATCCTAGAGCTCCCGCAACCAGGCCTCCCAAGGGCCAAGTCGACCCTTTGCCCTAAACGGCACGCGAGGGGATTTTCCTCCAGGGCTGCCGCCCACACTCAGGAGGCGCTCGCTTGGCCCCTCCACTCTCTCAGTCTCTCGCACGCGAGGTCTCGGCCTGCAGACCTGCTCCTTCTCCTTTCCCCCTGTCTATTCCCTCTGTGCAACACGCTCGGCTCTCTATTCCCACTCAGGATTGCCAGTTCATTGTTCATTGTTTCTACAAGATTGCTGCTGCTTGTTGCTTTCGGACTTTCGGAGGCGACTTGCTGATTCCATGAATCTTAGGTATATAAACCGGCGGGGCAAGGCACAACGGAGCGAGGTGGGACTATCAGGTTAGCTTTTGGACGAGACGGACTTCAGGTGAGAACGAAATTGCAAATTTTGTCGTTGATTCAGGCTTACGGCCCATTGAATTAATCTGAATCAGGCACACCAAAGCAGTCACATGGCCCAGGTGCGAGCCGGCGTCTCGCGCGTCCTGGAGCTGCTCGATGGCGCGGCGACGACGCTACTCCTGCAGACGCCGACGGTGCTGCGTCGCGCGGCCTGGAGGGTCACGGCGTCGCGCGCTGCCTGGAGCGGCAAAGTGGCCGAAGCTGCCGGTTCGGTGGCAGGAGCTTGGCCGGTTCCACAGATAAAACAAAAAGAATTAAACGAACCGGTACTGTGGTGGCATATGCAGTATTATGCGATTTGGTGGAAGGGTAAAACGGTCCCAAAAAAAGCGTTGACGAAACTTTTTGGCCGAAACCGACGGACCGAACCACGGAAACCTTAGCTCCTTTATTATTAGGTATAGATATAGATTGAGTACATGTTATATTTGTTTCATAGACGACACATGCGAAATTTCTTCAAGAGGTCTAACTTTTGGCCAGAAATCCTATAGAATTGTAGTATAGGAAAGCAATCCATGGAAATTTTTGAGGGTTCAATCTTTAAATCAAGTGGTGTCTATAAAAAATTCTTGTGGATAAGAATCTTTCAAAAAATTTGGGGAATCCTTTGAATCCAAACAAGCCCCGATTATGCTTTGGTTTTGTGTATCTTTGGTCATTGGTTTCTTTCTTCGACGGTGAAGGCGTCCTCCGGAGGATATGATTTCCATGTACATGATCCCCTGTTGACATGTGTCTAATTTATGTAAATCCTGCATTTGCTTTATTGTGGCAGAAAATATTCCGATTTTGCTTCATTGTAGCAAAACAAATCCACTTTTACTTCATTGTAGCAATTTTTTTATTTAGCTTTATTGCAGCAAAAAAAAGTTCTAATAAAAAAAAGACTAAGACCCGTCAGACATGGAACTCGCCGAAGACTTCACCAGCGACCTCGTAGAAAAAAGTTGTGTTGTTGTAGGAAAAACCGACCTCTTCGGAGATGTTGCAGGAGACCTAGTATCAAAAAAATGTGTACTATTATAGCAAAATCACATGACGGTTGTAGGAAAAAGATTTCTACATATGCTAGAAATCCACATAATCGTCTGGTGCAAATTGCAGCAAAAAAAAATCTTCACATGATGCAAAAAATGAAAAGAGTATGTAGGAAAATTATCCCTATGGTGGCACCGCCACAGACTTATGGTAGCAACCCGGCCAACTTCTCGTAGCACCACGACAACCTCTCATAGGACCGCCGCCGCTTGCTCCTTGCAAAACCGACGTTGACCCAAGGTAGCACCTGAGTCCTTCATTGGTCGTGACAATGCTCTTCCTAGAAGCAGCGCCACCCGCCTATTGGAGCCAACCACCTCTAGATGGCAGCACCTCCCCAAGCATGGCAGCGTCGGTGCACACCCGTTGTAGCACGAGTAGAGTTCCTTTGTAGTGTCGATGCACTCCCAGCGTAGCACCACCGAGGTTGGTTCGTAGCACTGCCACATCCCCGTCTGCACCTTTGCCGCCTCTTCCCCCTTCATTCGAGAAAACCTATGTTCCTCATCCATGGCACAGTCGCCCGAGAACACCACCACCACTGCGCCCACGGTTTCCGCCCCACGCTCGATCTCCCTGATGCACCAGTCGGCATCGGCGGTGGTACATGGGATCCTCATGGTAGATGGGGAGGCGACATCGGTGGGGAGGAAGGCATCCTGGCTAGATCCATGCCAGTCACTCTTGCTGTGTTGCTCCTCCGATGGCCCCCGATGGCAGGGCTGCACGAGAGAGCCGCATGAGTCTAGGTCTGGGGTGGAGCGTGGCCGGGTTGTGGTGGTGCGGCGGTGCATGGCCTAGATACAACGGTGTGTTGCCAGGAGAAAGGGATATGAGCGAGCGGTGGAGAAGATCCAGTGGGGGAAGAGGATACCACTTGGTTGGAGAATTTTTTTCACTAGCGGGCGTCGAAATGTGGGGCCAATGAAAGAAGTCCACACATTGGTTTGATCCTTTTGGTGGAGAACACACTTAAATCTAGTGGATACATTTAAAGAAATGGCAAAATGTAATCTTGGTGATGGAAAATCAGCTTTCTTCTAGATAGATATGTGGCAAAAATTGCCTCACCTTATCATATTTGCTAAAAAGACAGACATTAGAATTCATGAGGTAGTCCACACTGAGTTCATATGTCTCATTTTACTTTGTCAGAACAAGCATATTAGGAATTCATGGAGGTAGAAGAGATTCTCTCTCAAGCATCACAAAAAGCTGCAAAAGGACAAAATGATCACTGAGCTTATATTTGGGAAGATAAAACGTTTTCCTCTCAAAAGACATACAAAGCTATGATAGGCAACAACCTCCTCTGCCTCACTTTACTTGGATATGGGAATCATCTTGCCAATCGGAACACAACATACTCTTCAGGTTGTTAATGATTGACAGGCTAAACAAGGAATTTATTGGCAAGAACAAAACTTCAATCGCAACCATATAGTTTTCATGTGCTCCAATGCTCACAGGAGGAACTCTGATGCACCTATTCTGGCCGTGTCCTTTTGCTGACCACTGCTGGGACTTCATTTGCCCTCAAAGGACGAGAAATATTTCAGTATATGAGCCATCTAAGATATCAGAAATAAATTAAAGTTACCATTCTTCATGGAAATCATTGTACTTGTAGCTTGGGCCATATGGATAGTAAGAAATAGTAAAATTTTCAAAGACCTAAGGCCAACGTTTCTGACTTGGAAAACTATTTATTATCAAAAATTGAAGCTTGTAAGCCATAGAATCCGGAAAAAAAAGATCAACAACTGAAAGACTAGCTAGATCTCAAAGTTAGATCTTTTATTTTTATTCCTTTTTTATATGCCAAACAATGTAAATACCTTGTACATACATTTGTTATACAAAAAATTGCAGTGGGAACCTTTCCACTAGTTATCCTACAAAATGGGGGTCCACACGATCAATTCCATCAGATGGCCGTGCACCCGGTGGTTGCAACGCGCGAGATCCCCTAGGGATTCCTTCTTTGATTACCATGAGTGTAGTGCTTCCCCTTTTTCTGAACTATAAGACACGGAGTTTTTTTTTAGTGTTAAACTTGTACAATTTGATCATGACTATAATGTATAAGGAAATAAAAGTAGTAAACAAAAAAACCTTATTTAAAATTATATATTTAATATAATAAAAAATTAGTACCGAGCATAAAAATATTAGAGTCACCGAGCAATACAAAATCCGATTAAACCAAGATCCACGAGTGCATAACAACCCCATGAATAAATTTTCTATCATATGAAGGTGGAATTAAGCATAAGAAATACATTTCGAAGATTTATGTGCTTAAAATAAATTAAACAATAGTTTTTATGTATAAAAATATTTTTCCTACATATTTCATTCAAGTTGAATGTTTTGAATCTGTAGATGTTTCCCCTAAGTATTTGTTTGAAATCTATTCTACGGTAAAAAAAACCGTCTACTACTCAAACTCTACGAGATAGAATTAATTATCTTGAATCTTATATTGTGTGACAAACATCTTTGATGCTAATTCCGGTACTTTTCCAATTCTATGGAACCAAAGAGTGAATGACATTATTCATGTCTTTTTTTTTTAATCCAGCGAATCAATGTAGCCCTAATTTTCTTGTGGATGTCCCCTTTGCGTAGTAATTTTTTTACTCAGATTTGTTCTGTCCGAGTGACATAGGCACCCCAAATGGGCCTGCCGAATATAGTACCCGGAGTTTACTGAAGGCCTACTATCCGAAGAATAAGAAGATTCGGGAGCCCAAGATACATTAAGGAAAGCTAGAGTTGTAATAGGAAGTGTTATTTGTAAATCTGGCGGGATGAGTTAGAAACCGTCCCGGACTCAACTTGTACAAAACGAAACCCTCGCTCCACCTCCTATATAAGGGGAGTCGAGGGACAAAGAAGATCGAATCTATTGTCAACATAACCCTAGTTTTCATAATCGTCGAGTACTTTTCGCCTAAACCTTGAGATCTACTTGCCCTCTACTTCTAGCAAAACCCTAGTCTACAATCTGTAGGCATTGACAAGTTAATCCTTTGTCAATTGGCGCCGTCGTGGGAATTAGAGGCTGCAAGGATCTGATCTCGATGCACGTTCAAGATCTTCGACTTCATCAACAGCAAGCAACGCGATGGATCGAGGTAACAAGGGAAAAACTGATCTATTCAATTTTATTCCTCACCCGCCCTCCCGTATGGATGCATGTGCCTATCTGGAGGAGGCCCATCACCATGACGTTCGGAAAATTCCGATTTGGCGTCAACAAGGAAGGATCCTACCGTCTCGAAGTTCCGATCTCGTCGGAATTTTCAGCGGTCGATTCTAACTTTTCGTCGAGTAACGAGGAGTTTTCGTCGCCATACTTCGCCGACAACAAGGCAAGCGGAAAGCTCGCCAAGATCTTCAGCAACACATCCTTCGAGTCGTCTGCGGACTCCTTTATAAGCAGCGACTCCGACAGCGTCGCAAACTTCATCGACAAGTCTCTGCCATCGGAAAGGTCTTCACCACTCTATATGATGGTGTCACCAATCTGGTAAAAATCAATGCACAAAGTATCATCGGATCTATGTGGTAGAAGGGGCAGGCACATCGAACCGCAAACATCGAGGCTTTCGACGAGTTGGGAAATCCATACGTCGATCCCCGCTGATCTCGGACATGGCTTAGCACTAAATATCCTGGATCCTCAACTCGCGCAAGAGTACAGCTCCCGCAAGCGTGGGATAGGCCATGAAAGCCATGGATGGTTCAGAACCTATGACCACCACCGCTACTGTACAAGAACTTCAAGCATATCAATATAGACTTGCTCGAGTAAGCAGAGAGTTGGAAAAACAGCATCCCTGAATAGGAGGAAAGCAGCTTCCTGCATCAAGCACGCCGAGCAGATTAAGTCGACAATCTAGAACTTCGGAGACGTCACGGAAGCTCGGAGAGAGCAATGTCTCGCTGCAAAACATACCCGAAGCGAGAGAGGAAACATAATCCAAAATCTCGACATGTCCTTTATGTCGATCGATGAAAGAGGAAATATCATCCCAAAAACACCAGAGGCAAGTTACATGGCAACACAAGCTTATATCTTGGCATCCCGACCACCTGTGGGGACCCGAGAGAACCATTGTTCAATATGGCGATGGCTGGAGTAGGAGTTATGGGAACAGCGTTTGCAACAACGCCTCCCGAAGAAAATCCTAGGCAAAATAGTCCACGACCCAGCTGCAGTTCAAGACCCACCAAGAGCAAGTGGAGCAAGAGACACAGCAGTCCAAGTAAGGGTGGACAGAGCGCGACAAGAAAGGAGGGAGCGTCAGGCACTCGCGAGCTTGCCGACGAAGATATGTGTGGGCTCCCGTGCTTCACGAGAAGAGTTCGAAAACTCGAGTCCCAAAGGGTTCAAGTTACCCGAAAATTTCAAGAAGTTCGACGGCCCGCAAGATCCCGAGGATTGGCTCGTGGATTATCTCGAGATGGTAAAACTGGTAGGAGGAACCAGAGCAACAGCCATGCAAAGTATCCAAGTTCACAGAGTGGTGCCGCGAGATCTTGGATAAAGAAACTCCCCTTAAATTCCATCGACAGCGCGGAGACCTTTGAGGACATCTTCGTGAAAAACTTCCGATCCACGTGCAAGAAACCTGCATCGTTGGAAGAGCTGAGGGCATGCCGACAAAAACACGACGAGTCGATGAGGAAGTATATACAGCGATGGAACATCATAAAGAACTCGGCAGAAGATATATCGACGAGAGGGCAATAGATGCGTTCGTGGCGGGAGTCGCGAGCAGATTTCATCGAGGACTTAGGGAGAACAAACCTAAGACCATATCAGCACTCATGGAGATAGCCAATAAATGGGCAGATGGAGAAGACGCAATATACAACAAGAGACACAGGTCGCCGGAAGAGGATCGTGGTCGAAATTATCAAAATAGAAGGCGATTTTCTCGCCAGGTTTACAACAACGACGCTCCCGGCATTTTTTCCGAGGAAATCTGGAGGAAATAGTCGAGATGACTATCAAAGGAGTAACGAGCAGCAAGGCGACAATAGAGGTGATTCCGTGGCAACAGGCAAAATAGTGGACCAAGGATTCAAAGACCTTACGTGTCTCCCGAAGAGATGATGAACGGTCCGTGTCAAATGCATTTTACCTCGACAACAATGGAAAGACAGTCGGGACATCTCCAGAAAAGACTGCCGCAATTTTCAGGCAATGCTGCGAGCCAGAATCGCAAATGCCCAAGCAAATAACAAATCCTCGGGAGCCAAGGAGCGAGATTCACCTTCCACCTCCTCCCGCAATTACCGACGAAAACCGACACCAACTTAGAATTGCGGCAGCACCACATCCACCTCCATATGTTGACCCCAACTCTAATGGTGTGGTCTCGATGATTCAGAAAGCTAGGCCGTCCAACGGGCGCAATAATATCTCGACAAGTGTTCATGGCGAGAAGATGCCTCCACCAACAGTACAGTACTTAAATTGGTCGGGGCAAGACATCGGCTTCACATCGCAGAGACCATCCGAAGTCCCTCGACCAGGACAATCGGCACTCATCTTACCCGCAGTAATCAGGTTTTGACGTGTCGAGAGTTTTCATAGATGGCGGCAGAGCTTAAACCTCATGTATGCGTATACATTGAGGAAGATGAACATATCCCTAGCAAATCTGAAACCAATGACACACGTTTCCACGGGATTACACGGAGAAGCCAAGTTACCCATTGGGCAAGATCAACCTCGACGTTCGGTTGAACCCGAGAAAACTATAGGATAGAGAATCTGGAGTTTGAAGTGGTGGATTTCCCGTCACATTATCATGCTTTGTTGGGACGACCAGCGTATGCCAGATTCATGGCAGTGCTGCATTATACATATCTATTGTGGAGGTTGCCCCCTAAGGGACCTATCACAATCAAAGGAAGTTGCGTTATCGATAAATGCGACAAGGATTTTCATCGACTATCGGAAACTTTCGGGATGCAAGCGAATATGCGGCGCCACGGTTCACTGATTATGACGTGTTACCAGAGGTAGGAAGATCTTCTAAGGAGCCAACTTTCAATATAACCAAGGATTCAAAAGAGGTACAGATCCACCCGACAGATCCAAAGAAAACGACGTCCATTGCCGCAAACATGGATGTCGCATAGGAAAGCGCCTCCAGTTCCTCCGTGAGCACCGGAAAATCTTCGCATGGTGTCCAGCCGACATGCCAGGAGTACCCAGGGAACTTGCAGAGCACCACCTCAATTTGGATCCTCTCGCACGACCAGCAACCTTTGCGGCGTTTTTAACCTAGCCGCAAAGCCATGTTATCGAAATAGATCGACTCAAAGATGCTGGGTTCATCAGAGGAAATATCTACGAAGCCACATGGGTAGCTAACCCGGTGATGGTGCCGAAGAAACACACAATAGTCCTTCGCATGTGCGTCGACTTCACGTGTCTCAATAAACATTGTCCCAAGGATCACTTTCCCTCCCAAGGATCGATCAAATCATCGACTCCACGGCAGGATGCGAACGTCTTTCCTTCTTGGACGCATATTCTGGTTATAACCAGATCAGATTAAAAGAAGAAGATGAAGCCAAGACAGCGTTCATCACACCTTATGGCGTGTTTTGCTACAAAACAATGCCCTTTGGTCAGAAAAACGCGGGAGCAACATATCGGATGATGCAGAAGTGCCTAGCAACACAGATCGGGAAAAATGTACAAGTCTACATCGACGATGTCGTAATAACATCAAAGAAAGGGTCGACTTTGATCGAAGATTTGAAGGAAACCTTCGACAACCTCGACAAGTTCTGCCTCAAGCTGAACCCGCAAAGTGCTCTTTTGGAGTTCCCGTGGAGAACTTCTCGGGTTCTTAGTATCAGCAAGAGGGATTGAAGCTAATCCCGAAAAGGCTATCGTTACTATGAGAAAGCCAACAAAGTTGAAAGAAATACAACAGCTAACGGGCGAGTCGCAGCAAGCAGATTCGTCGCGACTGGAAAAAGCGTGCCGTTCTATGCATTGATCAAGCAAGGGGAAAATTTTCAATGGAACGAGGAGACGAGCTTTCGAGAATCTCAAGCGAGCAATTTCGACACCACCGATATTGGTGGCGCCAAAGAGAAAGAACCTCTCCTATGTACATTGCAGCCCACACCTCGGGTCGACGGCCCTAGTAGTCGAGAGGGAAGAAGAGGCAAGCTTCATGGAGTTCAAAGACCAGTATATTTCATCAAGTAATCTTGTCTCCGTCAAACAGCGGTACCCGCAATATCAAAAGCTAGCATATGGAGTATTCCGACAAAGAAAATTGCGACACTATTTTGGCGCATGATAATAGTGGTCAACGAGGCTCCCTTATCAAATATCTGAACAACCCGAAGCTACGGGTCGTGTCCCTTTGGGGAATAGAACTTTCCTCGGGACATCACGTATGAAAAAGAAAAGCAATAAAGTCGCAGGTCTTACCAGATTTCATTGCGAGTGGATGGAGCTAAAACACGGGACCCCCAGATTTATCGAGGACTGGACCATGAACTTCGACGGGTCCAAAAGATTGGAAGGTGCTGGAGCAGGCGTGATATTAGTATCACCTGAAGGCGACAAGTTGAAGTATGTTCTGCGGATGACGTTCCCAAACGCATCTAACAATGAAGCAGAATATGAAGCTCTCATACATGGGATGAAGATGGCGAGCTTGCGGTGCAACCCGGAAAATTTTCGGCGACTCACAGTTGGTAGCACAGCAAGTCATGAATCAATGCGATGCGGTCAACGAAAGTATGATAGCATACAAAGAGGTGTACAATGAGGAGAGAAGTTATTCGATGGTTGTGAGGTAAACCACATCGGGGATGAGCAACGATGAAGCCGCGTTCTCGCAAACATCGGGTCACAATGCCTCGCGATTCCTCCAGGTGTGTTGGGAAGAGATTAGCGAGAGATCAACAAAGCCAGCAAAAACAAAAAAGGAGAAAAAGAGAAACCTCGAGTATCGCCAAAGACAGGCGAAGAAGAAGAAGAGCAAGAGCTAGTCATGATGGTGCAAATTCCATGGATGCAGGCTTACATATCATATATCTTAAGGAAAACATACCCGACGACCCAGTCGAAGCAAGGCGAATAATTAGGCGATCAAAAGCTTTTCCTGTGGTAAAAGGGGAGCTGTACAAACGCATTTAGGTGTGCTACAACGGTGTGTTACACCCGAAGAAGGAAGGATCATCTAAAGGACGTGCATGAGGGAATATGCGGACATCACGCAAGTAGCCGAGCCATTGCGGCCAAAGTCTTCAGAGCAGGATTTTATTGGCTCACAGCAATCGAGGATGCGAAGGAAATAGTGCGAACTGCGATGCGTGCCAAAGATTTGCGGCAAGACCTCACTCATGCAGGAGACTTATGCCAATCCCACTATCTTGGCCCTTTGCTCAATGGGGTCTCGATATGGTGGGTAAATTGCACAAGCTTCGCCGGGAGGATATGAATACTTGCTGGTGGCTGTCGTTTACCAAGTGGATAGAGGCGAAGCCAATAAATTCACCAGATGCAACATCCGCAATAAAATTTGTGAAGAGCATTGTCTTTCGCTTCGGAGTACCTCACAGCGTCGTCACAGATAACGGCAGTAACTTTACTTCCAAGGAGTTCAAAGCATATTGTGCAAGTGGGCATAAAACTAAGTTTTGCGTCTCGCACATCCTCAGACCAATGGACAAGTCGAGAAGGCCAATGGCATCATCTGCAATGGCAAGAAACGCTGTTAGGCCCACTGGAAAAGCTCGCATACTTGGCCGGAGGAGTTACCAAGTGTGTTGTGGAGTATCGAACAACACCAAATACGGCGACACAAGAAACACCGTTTTTACGGTCCATGGAGCTGAAGCAGTCCTGCCGATAGAAATAGAGCATGATTCTCCAAGAGTCATGGAATATAATGAAGAAACCCGAAGGGGGCGGAGGACGACGTTGATGCACCACGAAGCTCGAGATGAAGTCCTGTCACGAGTCGCCAAATATCAACGGGACCTGAAGAATTACCACAGCGACGATTGCGCCCAAGGTCTTTTCAAGTTGGTGACTTAGTTCTGCGGCTCAACCAAAAAAGTCACGAAAACTCGAATCACCATGGCTTGGACCCTACATCGTCACAGAAGTAATCGAAGGAGGAGCATAGAATTAAAGACAAGGACAGATTGACGAGCCAATCCCCGGAACGTGGCACAGCTCAGGCGTTTCTACGCCTAGATGTCGAAAATATAGTCTCCCTTTGTAAAGCTACAATGTACTGAAACGCCCGCGAGTTTTCAGATCACTCTTTCCTTTGGGGCACCGAGTGGGGCGGAGAAGGTTTTTAATGAGGCGGACTCGCGGTGTTGCAATATAATAAAGATAGTGGAATTATCTTTTTCCCGACAAGACCAGGGGTTTTCCTCTCCAGGATACAATATATATATATATAAACACAGTGTCGACAAACGCAAAGAAGCATCTTGCCTTGGTAAAAATACCTCGCCAAAACAAAAAGAGATATAGACAAAATAGTGATCAACAAAAAGCTCGGGGGCTTGCACATACAAAATAGTACACAATGTATATTATCTTGCCTTGGGACACCCTCGCATTATAATAAACAAAAGATATTGCAATCAAAACGCCCGGGGGCTTGGCGATAAAAATAAAATACAATGACTTTACAATATAGCTCCTTTATACAGGATACAAATTTCGGAATAAGTTCGTCTTCAAGGATTTCCCAATATATTGTCTATGGTTAAGCGCTCGTTATTTGCGCGAGTACTATGCTCAGCGTAGCTACCCTTCGAAGAATTCGGAATCCATCGGAGAAGTTCATCCATCATATCTTGGCAACAGGGTAACAATGTCATCATATTTGCGAAGTTTCTTTTCTTCTTCATCTTCTCCAAGCACTTTGGGACAACTTGCCGTCTAATTGGGTAGCAAATTTTTATCATGATCATCGCAAACCTTGCACCAGCAGCTAGTTGAGCTCGTACAAAGCCGTGGATGCGAGGAGCATCTCGAAATTTGTCCATCAACGCGGGAAGGGTCTCTGGCATCTTATTGCGAGGAAACATGGTACCATAAACCAGAGACAAAGTCCTTGTACGAAGTCAAGATACTCGCGAACCTGAAGTGCACGATCTTGAAATCTCACGATTTGGCGGGTCCGTTCGGGTGTACCCCAAAAAGTCGACTCATGTTCACGTGCAAGCCGAAGAAGAACATTGGAACGAGCCTCGACACGTTCATCTTCGGTAGTATCCAAAAAGCACCTATTGTTTCTTAAAACAATTCAGTGGGCAATAAGGAGGCAAGCAAGAGGAAACGAAGAAGCGAGATAAAGACAATGAAACTTACCCGCCATATCCAAGCTAGCATCTGTTAGCAGTTGGAGCATAGAATTTCTCGAGATGTAGCTGCAGCATCGGCAACGACAGCGTCCTTCTCACCTATGGCATCTGAGCTTGTTGGAACGCAATTTTCTCCCTTTGAGAAGATTCTCGAGCCTCCATAAGTATAAGCGACTGCTTCTTCACAGACTGAGTTGTACTCGAAGTTCTTTCAATTCTTCTATCAGATCCATACTCGAAGAATCATTAAGGTTAACAGGGACAGAAGACTTCTTCGAAAGGACGAAGGAAAAACTTCGGGAGGACCAGGAATTGACGAATAATTGTCAAAAATCAACTGAAAAATAGAAAAAGTCGACATCAATCATTGAGACAAAGTTCGACTTCCATTCATTCTTGTAGTACATACATGTCTATTACAAAAGAGGACCTCTACAAGACCTAATCATCGCCAGGAGCATTACACCAGTACCAAAGGAGAGAGGTAAACTAAAACAAAGCAAAAGAATATGAAACTAGACCTCCGGCCTTGATGAGTTGGGAGTCGAGGGTGGCTTGATCCCGAGATATGCCAAGATTTTCTTCGTGTTGGGTTTGGCTGCCTTAATCAGCGACCTCCACCTCATTGCTCTATTTGATTGGTGTCGCCAACCTTCATCCAATCAATAGTTTGTTGGCTGTAAGCAACCAGGGCACAGTGCTTTGTAACCTTCATGTTTTCTTGGCGCATTTTCAGTCCAAGGTCTTCTGATGAATTGAAGCTCTTGGCGAGGTCAAGGAAAGTTGCGGGTTCCTCTTTCTTTGGGAAAAAATAAGGAAAAAGCCGACAACCCTGCTTTGGCCTGATCAATGCCTTCGCGTGCCTCGACCCATGAACCTCGAGGAATGAAAGGGCGTCAAGAAGAGGATCATTGGCGGGTTCTTCAAGTTGAAACTCTTGAACTGTTCTAGCTGTCAAAAATGAAACTTATTGAGCAACAAAGAGCAGAGAAGGAAATACAAAAAATAATAAGTGGTACTTACACCGAAGCGGCGACTTTGTGTCCTTAAGCGCTTAAGGATCGCCTCTTCGAGCAGATTGGGCAGCCATGTGATCGCTCAGTGAAGTTTCAGCGGTGTGAAGCCTTTTTCTAAGATCTTCAACACCAGCAGCGTCCTTGGCCTTGTCAGCTTCGCCCTAGCCGAGTAGCATCAATTCGTCCTTTTGTGAGCCTTTTCACTATGCTCTAACTGTTGAGCAAGTGTGTTAGCACGCTCATTGGCTTCCGTCGTTTTTCTAGCAAGAAGAAAAATATAGTTAAAAACTTCGACAACAAAGGAGCAAAAGGCGAGGCAAAAAGAAGTAGCAAAATATTACCTTGAGTTTTATTAGCATATTCACGTACCCAACAAATTGGGCACCGATGAGAAGATCCTTGATCATAGCTGTTAAACAAAAGGACAAAGAGAAAATGGGGGTATGAGAAAAATATGATGATACGAAGTAAACAGAGGAAACATAAACAATGACAAAAAAGTGAAGAACTTACATCCTCCATGAGAAGGTTCGAGGAACTACTCAATTGGAGAGTAGGTTCCGCGATAATCTCCGTCCTTGCCGTTTCGGTGAAGAGGCTCGGGGGCTTGTCGGAGGAGTCGCGGTGCCGACATTTTGTCGAGGAGGACGTTTCTTCCCCTTCGTGGCGTTTCCGAGCGACTAATGTATGTGACGTACTCGTTCGAGTAGCCACATCAACAGTTGGTAACACTTCTTCATCATCACTACGAGTACAAGTCGACAATATAAAGGCAAGATAGACAAAAAATCTTCAAAGTACAAAAAAAAAAAACAGGGAGATGGTACTTACGAACTGATAAGAGTTAGAGGTATGGATCATAAGCCGACTCCGATGAGAACAGTTTCTTCGGGTTTGGAGGTGCCGGAAGCTTCGGCGTCATCCCTTTTCCTTTTGTTCTTTGGGGAAACAGGGAGGAAGGGATTGCGTCGACTCGCTGGCTTCAGATTCAACTTCCTTTTCATGAGAAGCCGCAGTTTGTGAGAACCTGCGACTTCACTTTCATAAAGAGAAGAACCTTGATTGTCTTCGGCAACGATAGCTTGTTCTTCGACTTCTCCATCCTCGGGCAGGGGAGGAAGAGAAGCCATAGTAGGATGGTTCTGCAAACAAAATAGCGACAAAAGAAAAATTAGCGAGATATCAATACAGTGAGATGCAGAACATTTGGAACAAGATAAAAATTCGAAGACAAAATACCTCGGGAGAGAGGATTGGTGGATGGTTCCACACGGCAAGAGGAAGGAATAGGATCTTTCTTGTTTAAACGGGAAATTCTTCGAATCACCTTCTCCAAGTCCTTTGCAGAAAGATCACTGGAGAGCCTATTAGCGTCGTTTCCACCAGCATATGTCCAAAGGGGATTTTTGCGAGCCTGAAGAGGCTGCACTCTAATTTTAAGAAAGTAGGCAGTGATTTGAACACCAGAAAGCTCTTTGCCTCGAGTATTTTGAAGCTGACGAACACGAGACATAAGTGCCGCCGCCTTTTCTCTTCGGAAGCTTGGCATCCCAGGAGCGGCGGCGCTGAATTTTGGCATTTCCGTCGAAGGGGATTATGTTGTGTTCCACAGAGTTGGCACTTTCTTCGTGAATGTAGAGCCACTTTTTGCCACCTTGGACGAATCGGGAAATTTGACGTCGAAATAATCAACGTCGGTTCGAACACGATAACAACGCCGCCTATGTTATAAGTGGCATTGCGAGGAGGCATTGCGCGGAGAAGGAAAATACGTTTCCAAAGAGCCCAGTTAGGAGGGATTCCAAGGAAACATTCGCACAGCGTGATAAAAATGGAAATGTGGAGGATGGAATTGGGGGTCAATTGGTGCAATTGAATCCCATAAACAAAAAGGCCGCGGAGGAAATCGTGAATTGGGCAGAAAGGCCGCGGATGTGGTGATCGACGAAACTAACCCGGTACTCCATTGGAGGGTTGGGATAGCTTTCTTCGCTGGGAAAGCGGATGGCATCTTCCTTCTTCATCAGGCCAAGCTTCTTCATCATGTTGAGGTCTTGGTTGGAGATTTTGGATCTCTCCCACTCAAGATCTTCGGTGGCCATCTCGGATTCTGGAGTGCTGTGGCGCGTGAGTCGCGTGCGTGGTGGCATCAAAGGCAGGGGACAAAACAATGCTTGGGCGTGCGGAAGATCGAACAGAGTTGGGCGCAGGGAAGTTTTTGCAGAGGGAAACAGATGTGCGGCGCAAGCGAAGGTGGACCGAGGTTGAAGAAAGGTTTATATAGGATTCGGACAAAGCAGTACCGTTGGATGAAGAAATCGTGTGGTGAAAAAGGATCTCGTAGATACAAGGGTAAAAAGGTATTTTTACTGGGAAGGAATGGAACAGGCGTTACCGTACGTGCGCCAGGAAAGCGGAGGACGTGTGTCCCACTTGCACGACGTGTCAACATGGTGGAACAATGGACCCACAAGGCAGAAAAAATCCCAATTATTGATAGAGATGAAGAGAATTTGACAAAGGAGAATGTGTCGACAAGAAAAATAAAAAGAGAATGGCGACAGGGTAAAACATTTGAATACTCTTGGAGCCTTTGATCAAATACAAGTTTTTGCCCAAACACTCGGGGGTTACTTTGGAAAAATAAAATTTCGAGTATGACAATATAGAAATGGCGAGAGCCTATGACCAAATCCAAGAATTTGTTCATAGCCTCGGGAGGCTACTCCCATCGGGAGCGCTGTCGCGCACCCGATAAATATAAAAATATCGAGAAGAGTTATAAATATAGCGACAAAGGATACTAATCTGTGGAGCCTACACCCAAGCACAAGTTCTTGGCTGTAGCCTCGGGGGCTACTCCCATCGGGAACGCTGTTCGCGTGCCCGATGAATTTTTCAAATATAAGAAACAGTGAGTATATTTCGAGTTACAGATAACTCTACATATACTCCCATCGAAAGACAAAATAAAGTCATCAAATATGACTCGATAAAATGTGCTATTCCAAAGGCGAAAAGCACTCGACAATATATTCTCGAACGCCAAAGTTGCGATCAATTTGTGATGCATAAATTTGCGAAGGTAAGACCCAGTCCGTTCTGCTGGGCGTGGCATCGCCAAAGACTGCGCTCTGCTACTTTTATCCGTATCAACAGATACGAAGAAAATCCTAACGGACGCGTTAGGTACAGATAAATTTGACTGGGACTCGACGAATGGTAAGACCTTAAGCGGCACTTCGAAGTTTGATATCCGGGATCATGTCCGGGGACGTGATCTTGAAGTAGGTTTTGCGGATTGCCACTAGGCGGTTAACTAGTACCTGATCCGTCAGATGAACTAGCCCCAACTACCATTATCCCTGTACAATATAGAATTTTATGTGAAGAAACATAAATAAAAGCTCTAAATAAATAAAGCGAGATTTTCCTTGACTCTACGATTCAAGCAAAATCTCGGGGACTACTGACATAGGCACCCCAAATGGGCCTGCGAATATAGTACCCGGAGTTTACTGAAGGCCTACTATCCGAAGAATAAGAAGATTCGGGAGCCCAAGATACATTAAGGAAAGCTAGAGTTGTAATAGGAAGTGTTATTTGTAAATCTGGCGGGATGAGTTAGAAACCGTCCCGGACTCTGTAACTTGTACAAAACGAAACCCTCGGCTCCACCTCCTATATAAGGGGAGTCGAGGAACAAAGAAAGGATCGAATCTCTCAACATAACCCTAGTTTTCATAATCGTCGAGTACTTTTCGCCTAAACCTTCGAGATCTACTTGCCCTCTACTTCTAGCAAAACCCTAGTCTACAATCTGTAGGCATTGACAAGTTAATCCTTTGTCACCGAGTGACTGAAATTCTTTTATGTCTAAATCACCAAAAAAAAACCACAGGATAAAAATGTTCAACTCGTTTCTAGTTCCACTTTCTAAACTATGGTTGCACTTTTGAGAGATCAATACTTTAAAGAATTCTTAGTAGACTGAAACATAGATAAACTTTTTTAAATATTCTCTTTAACAAAATTTGGAAACAAAGGGACTAACATTATGTTATATTATGTTTATATTATTGCAATGGTTTTTGAAAAAGACCCTATATGTCAAATGTCATAACCAAAAGAGAGAAATCCTGATACTTGAACAATTAGTAAACTAGTAGTGTGCATGTTTAATATGTTGGAGATATGCCCAAGAGGCAATAATAAAAGTGGTTATTATATATCTTTATGTTTATGATAAATGTTTATGTACCATGCTATAATTGTATTAACCGAAACATTGATACATGTGTGATATGTAAACAACAAAGAGTCCCTAGTAAGCCTCTTAACTAGCTTGTTGATTAATAGATGATTAGTTTCATAATCATGAACATTGGATGTTATTAATAACAAGATTATATCATTATATGAATGATGTAATGGACACACCCAATTAAGCGTAGCATAAGATCACGTCATTAAGTTATTTGCTATAAGCTTTCGTTACATAGTTACCTAGTCCTTATGACCATGAGATCATGTAAATCACTTAATTATACCGGAAAGGTACTTTGATTACATCAAACGCCACTACGTAAATGGGTGGTTATAAAGGTGGGATTAAGTATCCGGAAAGTATGAGTTGAGGCATATGGATCAACAGTGGGTCCATCCGATGACGGATAGATATACTCTGGGCCCTCTCGGTGGAATGTCGTCTAATGTCTTGCAAGCATATGAATAAGTTCATAAGAGACCACATACCAACGAGTAAAGAGTACTTGTCGAGACGAGGTTGAACAAGGTATAGTGTGATACCGATGATCAAACCACGGACAAGTAAAATATCGCGTGACAAAGGGAATTGGTATCATATGTGAATGGTTCATTCGATCACTAAAGTCATCGTTGAATATGTGGGAGCCATTATGGATCTCTAGATCCCGCTATTGGTTATTGGTCAGAGTGAGTACTCAACCATGTCCGCATAGTTCGCGAACCGTAGGGTGACACACTTAAAGTTGGATGTTGAAATGGTAGAACTTAAATTTGGAATGGAGTTCGAATATTTGTTCGGAGTCCGGATAAGATCCCGGACATCACGAGGAGTTCCGAATGGTCCGGAGAATAAGATTCATATATAGGATGTCATTTTATGTGAATAAAAATGATGGAAGGTTCTAGAAGGTTCTAGAAAGTCCGGAAGAACACACCTAGGAAGGTGGAGTCCACATGGGACTCCACCTCCATGGCCCAACCTAGTGGGGTGGAGTCCCAAGTGGACTCCCCCATAAGGGGCCACCCCCTATGGTAGGTGGAATTCCCACTCTAGTGGGAATCCTAGCTTGGGAAGGTTTCCCACCATATGGAAGGTTTTGGGTTCGGGTCTTATTCGGAGACTTGTAGTCCAACACTTGGGGCTTCCACCATATAATGAGGGCCAAGGGGAGGGGCGGCCACACAAGCCATAGCTTGGCCGCACCCCTTAGTGGCCGGCCACCCCTCTCCCCAAACCCTAGCGCCCCGCTCCTCCACCATATCCCGCACGCTTAGCGAAGCTCCGCCGATTCTCCACGCCACCGACACCACGCCGTCGTGTGGTCGGATTCAAGAGGTACTACTTCCGCTGCCCGCTGGAGCGGGGAGGTGGACGTCGTCTTCATCAACAACCGAACGTGTGACCGAGTACGGAGGTGCTGCCCGTTCGTGGCGCGGGATCGTGATCAAGATCTTCTACGCGCTTTTGCAAGCGGCAAGTGAACGTCTACCGCAGCAGAGCCTCCTCTTGTAGGCTTTGGAATCTCTTCAAGGGTGAGTCTCGACAATCCCCTCGTTGCTTCTTCTAGATTGCATCTTGGCTTGGATTGCGTGTTCGCCGTAGGAGAAATTTTTGTTCTATGCTACGTTATCCTACAGGTGGTATCAGAGCCGTGTCTATGCATAGATGGTTGCACGAGTAGAACACAATGGTTTGTGGGCGTTGATGCTCTTGTTATCTTTAGTTGAGTACTTTGCATCTTTGTGGCATAGTGGGATGAAGCGGCCGGGCTAACTTTACATGACGCGTTCATGAGATTTGCTCCACGCTTGACATGCAACTTGTATTGCATAAGTAGCTTTGCGGGTGTCTGTCTCTCCTACTATAGTGAAGATTCAATTTACTCTTCTATTGACAACACTAGTATCACCGTTGTGGTTCATGTTCGTAGGTAGATTGTATCTTACTCGAAAACCCTAAACCACGTAAAATATGCAAACCAAATTAGAGAACGTCTAACTTGTTTTTGCAGGGTTTGGTGATGTGATATGGCCATAATGTGATGATGACTATGTATGAGATGATCATTATTGTATTGTGGCAACCGGCGAAGCCTTATGGTTGTCTTTAAATTTCATGTTGAGTAGTATTTCAAAGTAGTTGTAATAGTTGCTACATGGAGGACGATAATGAAGACGGCGCCATTGACCTTGGTGCGCCGACGATGATGGAGATCATGCCCGTTGATGATGGAGATCATGTCCGTGCTTTGAAGATGAAGATCAAAGACGCAAAGACAAAAGGCCATATCATATCACATATGAACTGCATGTGATGTTAATCCTTTTATGCATCTTATTTTGCTTAGATCGCGACGGTAGCATTATAAGATGATCCCTCTCACTAAAATTTCAAGATAATAAAGTGTTCATCCTTAGTAGCACCGTTGCCAAGACTTGTCGTTTCGAGCATCTCGTGATGATCGGGTGTGATAGAATCAACAAGTGCATACAACGGGTGCAAGACAGTTGCACATGCGGATACTAAGGTGGCCTTGACGAGCCTAGCATGTACGGACATGGTCTCGGAACACGTGATACCGAAAGGTAGAGCATGAATCATATGATTGATATGATGAACACTTTGAGTGTTCGCCATTGAAATTACATCTTGTCTCGTGATGATCGGGCATAGGTGTGATGGATTTGGTTCGTGTGATCACTAAGACAATGCGAGGGATATTGTTTTGAGTGGGAGTTCACCTAGTTTTAATTTTGTTAAATTAAAATTTGAACTCAATTTGTCATAAACATTAGTCTAAACTATTGCAAATATGTTGTAGATATGGCGTCCTCAATCAATTTTAACCGATTCTAGAGAAAGAAAAGCTTAAGAGCAGCGGTAGCAACTTCGATGGTTCCGTCATGTGAGGATCTTCCTCAATAGCGGAAACCTGCAATATGTGCTTGATGCACCGCTAGGTGACCCCTGCTAAGACTGAAACCGATGAAGTAAAGAATGTTTACGCAACTCGGAAAACTCGGTACTCTCAAGTTCAGTGTGCCATCCTGTGCAGTCTGGAAGCCGATCTTCAAAAACGTTTTGAGCACCACGATCCACATGAGTTAATCAATGAGTTAAAGACTATCTTTGAGACTCATGCGGCGTGGAATGCTATGAAGCATCGAAACACTTCTTCAGCATGATGGAAGAAGGCAGCTCAGTTAGTGAGCACATGCTCGCTATGACCGGGCATGCGAAGAAACTCAGTGACTTGGGAATAGTGATTCCTAATTGGAGGATTAATCGTGTCCTTCAATCACCGCCACCTAGTTATAAGAACTTTGTGATGAATTACAATATGCAGAACATGAACAAAGAGTTACCTAAACTCTTTGCCATGCTAAAATCTGCTGAGATTGAAATTAAGAAAGAGCACCAAGTGTTGATGGTCAACAAGACCACCAGCTTCAAGAAACAGGGCAAGTCTAAAGGCAAGAACAAGAAGAGTGGCAAGAAAGCTGCCACACTCTGTGAAACCTAAGTCGGCCCTAAGCCTGATGCTGAGTGCTATTCTGCAAGGAGAAGGGACAGGGCGTAATTGCTCCAAGTATTTGGCGGATCTGAAGAGCGGCCTTGTCAAGAAGAAGAAAGAAGGTATATCGATATACATGTTATAGATGTTTATCTGGTTCTCGTACTAGTACCTGGTATTTGATACTGGTTCGGTTGCTCATATTTGTAACTAAAACAGGAACTAAAGAATAAACGAAGACTACTAAAGGATGAAGTGACCACGCGCGTTGGAAATGGATCCAAAGTCGATGTGATCGCTGTCGGCACACTTCCTCTACATCTACCTTCGGGATTAGTTTTAAGCCTAAATAATTGTTATTTTGTACCCGCGTTGAGCATGAACATTATATCAGGATCTTGTTTAATGCAAGACGGTTATTCATTCAAGTCTGAGAATAATGGTTGTTCTATTTTTATGAATAATATCTTTTATGGTCGAGCACCTGAAAAGAATGGCTTATTTCTCGATAGTAGTGATACACATATACATAACATTGATGCTAAGCGAATTAAATTGAATGATAATTCTACTTATATGTGTGCGTCGTCTTGGTCATATTGGAGTGAAATGCATGAAGAAACTCCATGCGATGGATTACTTGAATCACTTGACTTTGAGTCACTTGATAGATGCGAAGCATGTCCGATGGGAAAAATGACTAAGACTCCATTCTCGGGTATGATGGAGCGAGCTACCGACTTATTGGAAATCATACATACGATGTGTGTGGACCAATGAGTGTAGCATCGTGCGGTGGTTATCGTTATGTTCTAACCTTCACAGATGATTTGAGTAGATATGGGTATATCTATTTAATTAAACATAAATCCAAAACTTTCGAGAAGTTTAAGGAATTCCAAAGTGAAGTAGAAAATCAACGAAACAAGAAGATTAAATTTCTACGATCTGATCGCGGAGGTGAATATCTGAGTTATGAGTTTGGCATGCATTTAAAGAATGCGGAATACTTTCACAATTGACACCCGGGAACACCACAACGAAACGGTGTGTCCGAACGTCGTAATCGAACTCTCTTAGATATGGTTCGTTCTATGATGTCTTATTGATTTACCTTTATCATTTTGGAGTTATGCATTAGAGACAGCCGCATTCACTTTAAATAGAGCACCATCAAAATCCGTTGAAACGACACGTATGAATTATGGTTTAATAAGAAACCTAAGCTGTCGTTCCTAAAAGTTTGGGGTTGCGAAGCCTATGTAAAAAAGTTACAACGGACAAGCTAGAACCCAAAGCGAGAAATGCGTCTTCATAGGATACCCTAAGGAAACTATAGGGTACACTTTCTATCACAGATCCGAAGGCAAGATCTTTGTTGCTAAGAACGGAACCTTTCTTGAGAAAGAATTTCTCACTAAAGAAGTGACTGGAAGAAAAGTAGAACTCGATGAGATTGAAGAATCTCTACTCGTTGATCGAGTAGATCGGAAGATGTTCCTATGCACTTACACTGCAAGAGAGGAAGCTAATGATAATGATCATGAAACTTCAAATGAGATAGCTCCTGAACCTCCCAGATCGACAAGGGAACGTGCCACTCCAGATTGGTATGATCCTTGTCTAAATGTCATGATTGTGGATAACAATGATGAAGACCCTGCGACGTATGAAGAAGCGATGATGAGCCAATTCCAACAAATGGCAAGAAGCCATGAAATCGAAATGGGATCCATGTATGATAACAAAGTATGGACTTTGGTAGACTTACCTGATAGCCGAAAGGCTGTCGAGAATAAATGGATCTTCAAGAGAAAACAGATGCTGATGGTAACATTACTTCTATAAAGCTCGACTTGTCGCAAGGGTTTCCGACAAATTCAAGGTGTTGACTACGATGAGACTTTCACCTGTGCGAAGCTAAAATCTGTGAGGATTTTGTTAGCAATAGCTGCATTTTTCGATTATGAGATTTGCGAGATGGATGTCAAAGCGGCGTTCCTTAATGGAGACATTGAGGAAGAGTTGTATATGGTACAACCCAAAGGTTTTGTCGATCCTAAAAATGCCGACAAAGTATGCAAACTTCAGCGTTCAATCTATGGACTGAAGCAAGCATCAAGAAGTTGGAACCGACGCTTTGATAAGGTGATCAAAGACTTCGGATTTATACAGTGTCATGGAGAGGCCTGTATTTACAAGAAAGTGAGTGGGAGCTCTGTAGCATTCCTGATATTATATGTAGATGACATATTATTGATTGGGAATGATAACTATTAAGCAGTGTAAAGGGTTATTTGAATAATAGTTTTTCAATGAAAGACCTTGGTGAAGCATCATATATATTAGGCATCAAGATTTATAGAGATAGATCAAGACGTCTAATAGGGCTATCACGAGTACATACCCAGACAAGATTCTAAAGAAGTTTAGAATGGACGAAAGTAAGAAAGGATTCTTACCTATGTTACCAGGCAAGGTCTTGAGTAAGACTCAAGGACCGGCCTACGGCAGAAGAAAGAGAAAGGATGAGTCGGATCCCCTATGCCTCGGCAGTGGGCTCTATCATGTATGCCATGCTATGTACAAGACGGATATAGCACATCTTTGTTAGTTAACTAGGATATCAAAGTGATCCAGGAATGGAACACTGGACGCGGTCAAGAATATCCTGAAATACTTGAAAAGAACTAAGGATATGTTTCTTTGTTATGGAGGTGACCAAGAGCTCGTTGTAACAAGTTACACCGATGCAAGTTGGAACACTGATCCTGATGACTCTAAGTCACAATCTGGGTACGTGTTTATATTGAATGGTGCTGCAATAAGCTGGGCAAGCTCGAAGCAGTGCACGGTGGCGAAATCCTCAACAGAATCGGAGTACATAGCGGCTTCAGAGGCTTCATCAGAAGCGGTATGGATGAAGAGGTTCATTATAGAGCTCGGTGTGGTTCCTAGTGCATTGGACCCACTAGTCATCTATTGTGACAACATGGGTGCCATTGCCAATGCACAAGAACCAAGGTCACACAAGAGGCTGAAGCATATCAAGCTGCGTTATCATTCGATTCGCGAATACATCGAAGATGGAGAAGTAAAGATTTGCAAATTACACACTGATCTGAATGTAGCAGATCCGTTGACTAAAGCTCTCCCTAGGGCAAAGCATGACCAACACCAGAATGCCATGGGTGTTAGGTACCTTACAATGTAATCTAGATTATTGACTCTAGTGCAAGTGGGAGGCTGTTGGAGATATGCCCAAGAGGCAATAATAAAAGTGGTTATTATATATCTTTATGTTTATGATAAATGTTTATGTACCATGCTATAATTGTATTAACCGAAACATTGATACATGTGTGATATGTAAACAACAAAGAGTCCCTAGTAAGCCTCTTAACTAGCTTGTTGATTAATAGATGATTAGTTTCATAATCATGAACATTGGATGTTATTAATAACAAGATTATATCATTATATGAATGATGTAATGGACACACCCAATTAAGCGTAGCATAAGATCACGTCATTAAGTTATTTGCTATAAGCTTTCGTTACATAGTTACCTAGTCCTTATGACCATGAGATCATGTAAATCACTTATACCGGAAAGGTACTTTGATTACATCAAACGCCACTGCGTAAATGGGTGGTTATAAAGGTGGGATTAAGTATCCGGAAAGTATGAGTTGAGGCATATGGATCAACGATGGGATTTGTCCATCCCGATGACGGATAGAATATCTCTGGGCCCTCTCGGTGGAATGTCGTCTAATGTCTTGCAAGCATATGAATAAGTTCATAAGAGACCACATACCACGGTACGAGTAAAGAGTACTTGTCAGAGACGAGGTTGAACAAGGTATAGTGTGATACCGATGATCAAACCACGGACAAGTAAAATATCGCGTGACAAAGGAAATTGGTATCATATGTGAATGGTTCATTCGATCACTAAAGTCATCGTTGAATATGTGGGAGCCATTATGGATCTCCAGATCCCGCTATTGGTTATTGGTCAGAGTGAGTACTCAACCATGTCCGCATAGTTCGCGAACCGTAGGGTGACACACTTAAAGTTGGATGTTGAAATGGTAGAACTTAAATTTGGAATGGAGTTCGAATATTTGTTCGGAGTCCCGGATAAGATCCCGGACATCACGAGGAGTTCCGGAATGGTCCGAAGAATAAGATTCATATATAGGATGTCATTTTATGTGAATAAAAATGATTCGGAAGGTTCTATGGAAGGTTCTAGAAGGTTCTAGAAAAGTCCGGAAGAACACACCTAGGAAGGTGGAGTCCACATGGGACTCCACCTCCATGGCCCAACCCTAGTGGGGTGGAGTCCCAAGTGGACTCCCCATAAGGGCCACCCCCCCATATGGTAGGTGGAATTCCCACCTCTAGTGGGAATCCTAGCTTGGAAGGTTTCCCACCATATGGAAGGTTTTGGGTTCGGGTCTTATTCGGAGACTTGTAGTCCAACACTTGGGGCTTCCACCTATATAATGAGGGCCAAGGGGAGGGGGCCACACCAAAGCCATAGCTTGGCCGCACCCCTTAGTGGCCGGCCACCCCCTCTCCCCAAACCCTAGCGCCCGCTCCTCCACCATATCCCGCACGCTTAGCGAAGCTCCGCCGGATTTCTCCACCGCCACCGACACACGCCGTCGTGCTGTCGGATTCAAGAGGAGCTACTACTTCCGCTGCCCGCTGGAACGGGGAGGTGGACGTCGTCTTCATCAACAACCGAACGTGTGACCGAGTACGGAGGTGCTGCCCGTTTGTGCGCCGGAACGATCGTGATCAAGATCTTCTACGCGCTTTTGCAAGCGGCAAGTGAACGTCTACCGCAGCAACAAGAGCCTCCTCTTGTAGGCTTTGGAATCTCTTCAAGGGTGAGTCTCGACAATCCCCTCGTTGCTACCGTCTTCTAGATTGCATCTTGGCTTGGATTGCGTGTTCGCCGTAGGAAAATTTTTGTTTTCTATGCTACGTTATCCTACATAATATGCACAATTTTTTTAATTGTGTTTTCATGAAGGAGGAAATCATCTTTATTGTACATTACACACATAGTCATTTATATGATTGCACAAAATATTATTATAACACCCTGGCTGAATTTAATTCACCGTAGCTCAGAATTACATTTATACTAGACATAGTATTGTCGCTACGCCCAATTAATTTGGCCTAGAGGAAGTAATGGAATCTTAAAACAAAACTCGCATCGGTGCTTGCGCAGACACGTTCCCTACTCAGTTGTTGCCACCACTATGTGCTGCCATTTTTGCTAGCTAGCTGATGCATCTCCTCTTCCGCGCGTGGTCCTCCTCCTCTTGTCGGGGCCGCGGCCCCTTGCTCCTCTCCCATGCGTGGCCCTTCTCTCGTTGGATCGACACATTAGGGAAGTACTTGCTCGGGTTTCTCGGTCTGGTATCATTATCCTTATCGGGCTTCTATTCCCGGTCTCCTTCCGTGTGTTGGAAGGACCTTGAGCTTGCCCCATGCTTGCCATGGCCGAGCATACCCATGTTGCCATGGAAAACGAGATCTTGAGATGCCACAAGACCTGGGAGAAGACAAACAACGAGTGGATTTGGTTTGGATTGACCGGATATGGGCATCATCGAGTCTCCTCCTTTCTTGTGTACCAGATTCTTCGCTGGCGAACTCGGTGGTGCCTCCATTATAAAAGGGGAATGCCAATTTTTTTTGGGAATTTTGTCGATGTTGATGTTACATATGGCATTGCGATTAATTACAGGTATGGGTGTACAGTTTTTGCTGTGTAAGTATGGAAAAAATGCTATAATGATTTTTTACGTATGCAATAGAGAGAGCGCAGAAATGTTACATATATGTTTATGTAATGTTGGATAGGTTAGGCAAAAATATTAGATCTATTGCAGAAATTATAGCAAAACAATGTCACATTTTTGAAGTGCTACATACACAAAAAATGCTATTTTCCGGATTTTGTTGCAGCATTGACGAGAATATTTGCTGCATACCCGGCTATAGGTGCAGCCAGCTAAACAAATTAGCAATTTTTTTGTGACTAATACAGACCATAGGAAAATATGTTGCAAACCGATGCTCCATATGCAAAACATTTTAGATACGTTCATACGACGCGCAAGATAAACTCACTTAAATGCAATGAACGGTTTCGAGACGGCTGATACTTTGCAAGTAATTTTTTTGACATTTTCAAATGGGTAACTACGTTGTGCGAACTGCACATGCATGACCAAAGCCGTGTGTTGGTATGTGCCTTCTTTTTGCAAGTATTAGCGAGCTGATTCCTAGCGTTTGCAAATCTTAAATTATTAAGGACTTTTCTGTAGCCAAATAAATACATTTGGGATATTTAGTGTCCAATATATCACGAGAATCCATGAAACTTTTAGCTAGGTAGTACATCCAGTCATTCATCAATCGAAATGGACAAATACAAATTACCAATATTTCGTGAAGAAATAAAAAACAACAAATAACGAACACCGCCGAGGCCCTTCAGTTGACAGCACCGACAGAAATGAAGGAACGATCAAATGAAAAGATACAAGCATATCAATGAAGAAAACACTTTGACAGCGTCCTCTTTAGTTATCGGCGCAGCACGTGCGTACGACAGGGCCGATCCCACCAACTGTACGCATCATGAACGCCTAGTTCATGTTAGAATTATAGTCGTACACGTTTTGTATACGTCCGTATTGTAATCAAACATTATACAATATAAATATAACAACCCTACCCGATGAGGCACATCGGGGTAGGCCGCATATCCTGTTTTTCTTCGATACTTTTCATGGTACCAGAGCCTTCGTCCTGACCTAGGTCGAGCTCGTCGCAATCTTCCGCTGCCGCCGGCGTTCTCCGCGCCGCCGTTCCCACAGGCCGCGATGGCCTCGTCTCCATCCGATTCCCCCTCGGTGACGGTTCCTGCTACGCTGCCGGGCGTTTCTCCGACGATCGCGAGCGCGGCCCCGATCGTGAGTGCGGCCCCGATCGTGAGTGCGGCCCCGACGCCTCCAGCTCCGCTGGTCAATCCCGTCGACGCCCAGCAGCTGCCGGCCGCTCCTCCAAGTGCCGCCATGGCCGTGTGCCCGTCTACGGCAGAATCCACCATCACCAACGCTACAGCACCCCCGCCGGTGATCCCGCCGTCGATCTACACCGACGCTGCACGTCTCGCCGCTTCTCTTGGCCAGGGGTCTGGGCAGGGACATGCAATGAACTTCCCTGCCTATCCAGGATATTACCCTGGCTATCCCGGTTACCCCATGATGGCGCCAGGAGGTTACGTGCTTCCGCCCATGGCGCCGGGCAGCTACGCGCCTCCGCCCGTGATGTCACCCTCGCTAGGGTTTGGCTCACCGGCGCCGACAACGGCGCTAGCCCTGCCCTACGACTCTACTCCAACACCGCCGCCGGGCCCTGCCGCACCATCTATGCCAGTGCCGCCGATGCATCATCAGCCGTTCCCAGCACACGGTCTGCCACCGGTGGTCACCATTGCCTCGTCCATTACCATCAGACTGACGAGCGAAAATTATTTGTTCTGGCGTGCACAAGTTGGTCCTCTTCTCCGCAGCCACATGCTCATGGGATATGTTGATGGCTCTCTTCCGTGTCCTAGCTCTCATGTTGTTGTTTCTCATGCCGGTGCCATGCATCATGCACCTAACCCGACTCATCAACATTGGACTCAGCAGGACCAGGCTATTCTCTCCGGGTTCGTCTCCTCGATGACTGAAGGCGTCCTAGGCATGATCATGTTCTCGGGTACCTCTCGCGAGGCTTGGGAGACCCTGAGTGGAGCTTTTGCGTCCACCTCCATTGCTCGGTCCTCTGCAATCCGACAGGAGATGGCTGAATTGAAGAAAGGAAACAAGACCGTCAACACTTATTTTCATCAGATGAAGGCCCTCTCAGATTCCCTCACCAGCATTGGCGAGCCCTTGCGCGATGCGGAGTTTGTCTCATACATACTTGCTGGACTTGATGAGGAGTATGATGCCCTGTACCAAGTGGTTACGAATCGTCCCACTCCTATACAAATTCGTGACTTGTTCTCGCAACTTCAGGCTACAGAACAGCGCAAATTGGCTCAGCGTCGCTCCAGTGGCTCCTCGCATTTTCCTGCTGCACATATTTCTGCACCTCCTGCACCTGCAGCAGCCTATGGGGCCGGTCGTGGTGGACCCCGTCCCCCAACACCATCCGCCAAGACCACACCTGCAGCCACCACGCCCAAGCAGAATGGTGGGCGTGCTCCTGTTGTCTGTCAGCTGTGTGGGACTCCGCGCCATGTGGCCTCTCGGTGTTACAAGAGGTTCAATCGTGATTTTCTTGGCCTTGGCAACGATGGAAGTGTTACAGAGAAGCAACTTGCTATGGCGATGTCTGCCTCTCATGGCTCTCAGGGTGCCTCTCAGTCCGTAGACCCGGCGTGGTATGCGGACTCCGGTGCCACTCACCACATTACTAGTGAGCTGGACAAGCTCACTTCGCGCGAGCCCTACCACGACACTGATCAGGTCCATACAGCTAATGGAACAGGTATGCACATTCATAATGTTGGTCAAGCTATTTTATCCACTCCATCTTCTAGATCTCTAGCTCTAAATAATGTCCTTCATGTTCCTAAAGCCACTCGAAATTTGCTATCCATGAGTAAGCTTTTCCATGATAATAATGTGTTCATTGAACTTCATCCTCATGATCTTTTTGTAAAGGACCTGGACACGAGAGCACCCATCCTTAGAGGTCGTTGCAGTGGAGGTTTATATGAGATTAAAGCACCTGTCAACAAGCAAGCCCTTTCCAGTGTCAAGGTGTCGCGTGATATGTGGCATCATCGTCTAGGACATCCAGCCTTACAAGTCGTTCAACATGTTCTTCATAGTCATGAGTTACCATCTACACATGAGTCCAATAAAATTGAGTCTGTTTGTGATGCTTGTCAGCAAGGAAAGAGTCATCAATTACCCTTTTCCTTGTCTACTCGTGTAACACAGTTTCCATTAGAGATTATTTATTCTGATGTTTGGGGTCCTGCTCAAACCTCTGTTAGTGGACATCGTTTTTATGTGAGTTTTATTGATGCTTATAGTCGTTTCACTTGGCTCTATTTACTCAAACATAAATCTGATGTCTATGATGTGTTTCTCCAGTTCCAAAAACATGTTGAACGTCTCCTAAATCACAAAATTATTCATGTACAAACTGATTGGGGTGGAGAGTATGAGAAACTTCATCCCTTCTTTCATAACTTGGGTGTCTCACATCGTGTGTCTTGTCCTCACACACACCAACAAAATGGCACTGTCGAGCGTAAGCACCGTCACATTGTTGAGACCGGTCTTACTTTACTAGCACATGCATCGGTTCCCTTGTGTTATTGGAATGATGCTTTCTCTACAGCTTGTTTTCTTATTAACAGGCTTCCTAGTCGCACCATTGCGATGAAAACACCTCTTCAGAGACTTCTTAATGAAACACCTGACTATACCTTCTTTAAGGTGTTTTGGTGTGCTTGCTGGCCACACCTTCGACCTTATAACAATCATAAACTTGATTTTCGTTCGAAGAAGTGTGTGTTTCTGGGCTATAGCTCTCTTCATAAGGGATACAAATGTCTTCATGTTCCGTCTAATCGTGTCTACATATCTAGGGACGTTATTTTTGACGAGAACGTTTTTCCCTTTGCCAACATGCCCAACTCTCATGATCTACCCCCTGTGTCGGAATCATCTTTACTTTCAGCTGACCGCTTTATGGATGTTGCACATGCCTTGCCCTTGCTTGCTGACCATGGTGCAGGTATCGGACGCGGGAGTCGGCTCGACGTTTTCACTCCAACACCGGACATTCACGTTGATCATGGACTGCATGGGAACGTTTTGGGCTGCGTGCAGCCATGCACAGCTCCTCCCACCGAGCTTGGCTCTACTTTGGGCTCTGTGCCAGTCGAGCCGCAAGCCACCATGTCTGGCTCCTGCCACGCCTCGGGCTCTGCGCCTGCCACTCCCGCCGTCCCGGGCCAGCACACCCCAGCGGAACAGCACGCACCGCGGCAGCAGCGTGGGTCGCTGCCTTCCTTGCAGCAGCTGTCGCTGCATGACGAGCAACAGCCTGTCCCGCTGCATGGCCTGCTACAGGCACATCAGCACCAGCAGTTGCAGGCACAGCAGCATCAGCAGGTCTGCACTGCTGAAGACACTGCAGTCTACACGTCTGCAGCACCTGATGACGAAGCTTCGCCTGCAGCGCCTGGTCGGTCGGCCGAATCCACCTCAATTCTTTCGGTGCCAGCTCCAGCTTGTTCCAATGCAGATTCTGTTTGCTCCACAGATACAACAACGCCAGTGGTCACATCACCGCCTTCTGCTCCGCCCGCTGGTCCTATGACACGTCGGCGACACGGTATACATCAGCCTAAAAAGCGCACTGATGGTACAGTTGCCTGGACTTGTGTACTTGCAGCTCATGCGACACTGAAGCACACTCTTGAGCCTCGTGATTACAAAGAAGCACTTCGCACTTCACACTGGCGTGATGCTATGGAGACTGAATTTTCTGCTCTTCAAGCAAACCAGACTTGGCGCTTGGTTCCTCCTATTTCTGGTGTGAATTTAATTGACTCTCGATGGGTGTTCAAGGTGAAGCTTCATGCAGATGGCTCTATTGAGAGGTATAAGGCGCGTCTTGTTGCAAAGGGGTACAAGCAGCGTTATGGTCTAGATTATGATGAGACTTTTAGTCCTGTGGTCAAGCCAGCTACTATTCGCCTGTTGCTAGCCATGGCTCTTTCTCACAGATGGTACCTTCGCCAGCTTGATATTCAGAACGCCTTTCTCAATGGTTATTTGGATGAAGAGGTATATATGCGTCAGCCACCTGGTTTTGTTGATCCTGATAAGCCTGATCATTACTGCAAGCTCATTAGGTCGCTATATGGACTGAAGCAAGCCCCTCGGGCATGGCATGCACGTCTCAGCTCTGTGCTTGGGTCCTTGGGATTCTCTCCTTCTGTGACTGATACGTCGTTGTTTGTTCTTCGGCGTTCTGATATTACAGTCTATTTGCTGATTTATGTTGATGATATAATTGTTCTTAGTTCTACAGCTGCTGCTATTCCAAAGCTGATCAGTCAGCTTCGCTCTGAGTTCTCTGTCAAGGACCTTGGGGTCCTCCATTATTTCCTGGGGATTGAAGTGTCCTCGCCCTCTTCTGGCAGTCTTCTCCTTCGACAGCGCAAGTATGCGCTTGAGCTTCTTGCTCGTGCTGGCATGTTGAAGTGTACTCCTGTGACTACACCCATGGCATCTTCTGAGCGCCTTTGTAGTACTGTTGGTGATTTGCTCTCTCCTGAGGAGGCTACTCAGTATCGCAGTCTTGTTGGTGGTCTTCAGTACCTAACTATGACACGACCTGATTTATCCTTTGTGGTGAACAAGGTGTGCCAATATCTTCATGAGCCTCGCACACCACATTGGTCAGCTGTTAAGCGTATTCTCCGCTATGTTCGATGTACAGTTGACACTGGTCTGTTGATTCGGTCATCCTCCTCTACATTGCTTTCAGCCTTTTCAGATGCAGATTGGGCTGGAAATATGGATGACAGGCGATCCATGGGAGGGTATGCTATTTTCTATGGAGGTAATTTGATCGCCTGGAGTGCTCGCAAGCAGTCTACTGTCTCCCGGTCTAGTACTGAGTCAGAATACAAGGCGCTTGGTAATGCTACAGCTGAGCTTATTTGGGTACAGTCATTACTGAAGGAGCTTGGTGTTGCTCAAATTCGGCCTCCGATACTCTGGTGTGACAATATTGGTGCTACCTATTTGTCATCTAATCCAGTTTTTCATGCAAGGACAAAGCACATTGAAGTTGATTTTCACTTTGTCCGTGAGCGTGTGTCTCGGAAGCAACTGCAGATTCGGTTCATCTCATCGAAGGATCAAGTTGCTGATATTTTTACTAAGCCTCTCCCCTTACCGTTGTATGAACATTGTAAGCGCAATCTCAATCTTTCCCTAGTTGAGATTGAGGGAGGGTGTTAGAATTATAGTCGTACACGTTTTGTATACGTCCGTATTGTAATCAAACATTATACAATATAAATATAACGAACCCTACCCGATGAGGCACATCGGGGTAGGCCGCATATCCTGTTTTTCTTCGATACTTTTCAGTTCATAGGCGGGAACTTGGACTTGATGGCCTCCACCACGCCACCATCGATCTGGAGCGCCCTAACCAGCACGTCCGTGGGCACCGACGGCGACGCCCCGAACAGTGCCATGGAGAGGGACTGCGTGCCGGGAAGCTGGCTGTTGAATGCTGAGATGGCCACGGCCGGTGCACCGCCTGTGTTCTTCTGGTAATGGACGAGGCCACGGGGGAAGACGAAGAGCCCGCCCTGCTTGCTGACCGTGCGGGCGTATAGGTTGCCGCCGGTGGTGACGAAGGTGACGTCAAGGGAGCCCTCGAGAACGTAGATGATCTCGGTGGCGCGTGGGTGGGTGTGCGGTGGGTTTACGCCCCACGGAGCGTAATCGACCCGGGACATGGAGACACCCAGGGTGTTGAGCCCGGAGACCTTCTCCACGTTCGAAGTCGTCACGGCAGAGCCGACCGAGTTGCCGGTGTTGCCCGGGCGGGATAGCACGTCGGAGAAGAAGTCGTTTGCCGTCACGTTCTCTGGCCTCTTGCAAGGGAAGCCGTTTAGACGCAGTGCTGCACGGGAACATTCTCAGTTCATGCGTGATGTATATATAGTAAATGTTAGCATTAGGAGACACGTATACATCAATTAATGGAAGAGAAGACATACGGCCTTCGAGGGACTTGTAGTCGGCGACGCAGAAGTCCTGGAGCATGTCGGGGTCGCGGGCGAGCGATGGCGCGGCGAGGGCCAGGAGGGCTGTGCAGGCGGCGAGGAGGACAGTAGGGAGCGTGGCCATGATTTCTAGTTTATCAGGTTTGGTACTTGCTACGTACTTTGCTACGTGAGCTAGCTGTCACCTGTAGGTGTGGCTAATTAGGTATGAGGAACGTTCGGTTTTGATGAAGAGGGGAGTTTGGGAGGCGGTATAAGGAAAAAAATAGCGCGCTATAACAAAATAGCGTGGGTCTAAAAATACGCTATTAGCATGCTATAGCATGCTATTAACACGAATAGCGCGCTATAGCGCCAAAATAGCACAGCGTCGGCTCTCCAAATATGCTATAGCGTGCTATTAGCGTTGGAATAGCGCGCTATTTTTTTCCATGACTATTTATAGATGTAGCGTGATTTAGTTTGCTTGATGACGACGTGATCGATTGGCCATCATCTGTCGAGTTAACCAATTAGGTTGTAGAAGAAAATCTGTCATCAGCTTGATCGATTTGATTGGTAGAGCTAGGCAGCTAGCTTATTTTTGACAGGTTCTCCGTAGCTACTTGGGCGATGATGTACGCGAGAGGTGCGACAATGAGCAGTGTGTGACTTCTTTTTTCAGCCAAACAGAGTGTTGCTTGTCAAGTTAACCGTCCGTCCAAATCCTCATCGTATTGTCCATGCAAACTGCACGCATATAATGGTACACGTTGTCAGTAAGTGGCATCCCGTCTCTCCCTTAGTTTGCGTCTACGTGAAATGTCTGTACCAACAATTGCATGTGCACTTGTAAAAAAAACAAAATTGCATGTGCAAATGAAAACATTCAAACGTGCAAGTCATATATATAATAGGAAATGAAAAATGCATGTGCCGATATGCCAGCTGAACCGTAAAATTATGTGCAATTCAGCCGGAAAGGAGACTATGTGGTATTGCAAATCTTATCTTTCTTAATAGATGACCCCATTTTCCTGTTCTCACAATGAGCCACGTAGGCTTATTAACAATCTGCTCGCTACCGACATGGCAGAAGCGTTCCCGTTCCTGGCCAGACTATTAGATAATAGATCGGAACGCCTTAGGTCGTCTCCAGGCGGTTTCGTGTTATATATATGTGCCACAATATAGCTGAGTTTATACAGAGAAGGATTCCTAATACAACCCGTATTACATAAGGAAAAACCTATTACATATTCTAACACCCTCCCTTAATCTAAACCTTTCGAAAGGTTGAGATTACGTTTGAACTCATCAAGTTTCTTGACTAGAAGTGCCTTGGTAAAACCATCTGCAATTTGATCCTTGCTTGAGATAAACCGAATGGCCAACTTCTGACCTGCAACTCTTTCTCTAACAAAGTGAAAATCAATCTCAATATGCTTGGTACGAGCATGAAACACTGGATTTGCAGATAGATAAGTTGCTCCTAAATTATCACACCAAAGAATTGGTTTTTCTTTTAATTTGACTCCCAGCTCAGTCAGAAGTGCTTCAACCCAAATCAACTCAGCTGTAGCATTTGCTAATGCTTTGTACTCTGCCTCAGCACTAGACCGGGACACTGTATCTTGCTTCCTAGCACTCCAGGAAACTAAGTTCGGTCCAATAAATATAGCAAAACCACCTGTGGAACGTCTGTCATCCAAAGATCCTGCCCAATCTGCATCTGTAAAAGCACTTAAGAAAGTTGATGGGGACTTTGTGAAGGTAATACCAAGCTGTAATGTATCTTTCACATATCTGAGAATACGCTTTGCAGCTGTCCAATGTTCTGTAGTTGGAGCATGTAAAAATTGACAAATCTTGTTTACTGAAAAAGCTAAATCAGGACGTGTCAATGTTAAGTACTGAAGAGCTCCAACAATACTTCTGTATTGGGTGCTATCCTCAGAGCCAAGAGGTGTACCATCTGTCAGAGACAACTGCTCAGACGAAGACAAAGGAGTAGGCGCTGACTTGCAGTCCTGCATATTAACTCTGTCCAATAAATCTGTAGCATATTTTTCCTGTGTAAGAAGTAATCCATTGTGTATCTTCTTTACTTCAATACCAAGAAAATAGTGTAAATCGCCCAAGTCTTTTATAGCAAAATTTGCTTTTAAGTCTTGAAGAAGAGCATTGATGGCATGACCAGAGGAACCAGTGACTATGATGTCATCAACATAAATTAGGACAAATATAATGATACCTGACTTGTTGAGAAGAAATAGTGAGGTGTCAGCCCTTGATGGTTTGAATCCAAACTCACATAACTTGGAGCTAAGCCTGGAGTACCATGCTCGCGGAGCCTGCTTAAGTCCATACAAAGCTTTATCCAGCTTGCAAACATAATGCGGAGCGTGAGAACTTTCAAAACCAGGGGGTTGTCTCATATAAACCTCCTCTTCCAGAACACCATGTAAAAACGCGTTCTTGACATCTAGCTGCCGTAGACTCCAGCCACGAGAAACAGAGAGAGACAATACAATTCTGATAGTGGCAATCTTTACTACAGGGCTGAAAGTATCTTCATAATCAATGCCATACCTTTGCTTGAATCCTTTTGCAACTAGTCGAGCTTTATATCTATCAATAGAGCCATCTGCCTTCTTCTTGATACGGTACACCCATTTGCAATCAATTAAATTTCTTTTTTTTGTTTGGGGGAACAAGATGCCAAGTTTTGTTCTCCATAAGAGCATCATATTCCTCCTTCATAGCTTTACACCAATTTGGATCACTCAAAGCTTCTGTAAGAGTATGTGGTTCACCTGTAGAAGAAAGCATACCATATCTGATTGTACCATCAGTGTATTTCTTTGGACAACGTATACCTTGCTGTAACCGAGTGCGAACTCCAGGGGGCGATGATGATGGAGGAACAACATTTGCAGTGGCAGAATTTCCAGAATCACTTGCGCTTTCAGAATTTTCAGAAATTTCAGGCTGTGACAGCTGTGACACAGGTTCGCCCTCACCCCCACCAGTCGCAGAAGATCCGCTAGGGGACACGCCAGGGGACAAGGGGGCAGAGCCCTGCTCGTCCTGCCCAGCGCCGGCAACATCACGGGAGATATAGATGCGGCCTGTAGATATATCTAAACACTTGACACCTTTGTGTAGAGGGCTATACCCAAGGAACACACACCGTTTGGAGCGAAAAGCAAGTTTCCATTTGTTGTAGGGGCGGAGATTGGGCCAACAAGCACAGCCAAAAGTCCGAAGGGCATCATAGTTTGGTGTGACATGAAGTAAGCGTTCAGTGGGTGTTTCAAAATCAAGAACCTTACTAGGGAGAAGATTTATGAGAAAGGTAGCGGTGATAAAAGCTTCATCCCAGAACTTGAGAGGCATAGAGGCATTGGCAAGTAAAGCAAGACCAACTTCAACTATATGACGGTGTTTTCTTTCAGCTGAACCATTTTGTTGATGAGCATGAGGGCATGATACATGATGGGTAATGCCTACTTTTTGAAAGAATCCATTCAATTTTTCATACTCTCCTCCCCAATCAGTTTGCATAGTAACAATTTTTCTATCAAACTTGCGTTCAACAAATTGCTGATAATTAAGAAAGGCTTGATAGACATCAGACCGCTTTTTGAGCAAATAAATCCAAGTAAATTTACTAAAATCATCGATAAAGCTTACATAGTATGCATGTTTTCCAACAGAGAGAGGAGCAGGACCCCATACATCAGAGAACACTTGCTCCAAGGGAGCAGTAGAGACACTAGAGGATATGGGGTATGGCAACTGATGACTCTTGGCCAACTGACAAGAGTCACAAATATATGGAGTACTCTCTGGAGTGTAAGCTATTTTATTTCTTCTAAGAACTTGCTGAACCACAAATGAAGATGGATGTCCTAAACGGCGATGCCATGTAGAGGATGATGACTTTATTGAAATAAGAGCATGCTTGGCAGTCTCATGGAACATGGGCACCAAGGGATAGAGACCGCCCCAGCATGGTCCTCTAAACAGAACTCTTCGGGTTGCTTGGTCCTTGATTAAGAAGAAGAAAGGATGAAACTCAATAAAGACATGATTATCAAGTGTAAAGCGATGAACTGACAAAAGATTTTTGGAAGCACTAGGAACATGGAGAATATCTTTAAGATCAAAGGAACCATGAGGAGTGCGCAAAATTGAATTACCAATGTGACTAATGTTCATACCTGTTCCTTCAGCAGTGCGAACATTGTCTTGTCCATGATACTTATTGGCGACGAGGAGTTTATTCAGCTCGCCAGTGATATGATCTGTTGCCCCTGTGTCAGTGTACCAGTTTGTATCAACACCATATGAGGCAAGATTGGCACCCTTCTCACGATCATCCTTGTTCTTCTTGTCATCTGAGTAGCGCCACCAGCACTTGCTAGCGGGGTGACCATGCTTGGTGCATATCTGACAATCAGTGTCGACATAGGGAGTTGGAGTTCGGTCAAAGCGGCGGCCATTGCCATTGTCAGACCGCCGGCCATCATCTCGACGTCTGTCACGACGGTCATCACGACGGTCATGCGGGCGCTCATCACGGCGCCATTGGCCACGATCATCATCTCTGTCTCGATAGGTGCCACCTCCACCACCACGATAGGGGGCATAGTCAGGGGACCGGCCACGTGGAGGAGTGTGGCCGCGGGGTGGCGGAGTGCGACCTCGTGGACGATGCTGTTGCTCATGACCACGGCGAGCAAGATTTGCCGAGGAGACGAACTCTCCATTCTCTTCAACTCCATTGCGCATATCATAAGAACTCAGCTGCTCATAAAAATCATCAAGTGTAGTGCTAGGATTTGCATTGACAGAGGTAATAAGTGCATTGTATTCAGTTTTGTCAAGGCCATGCAGCAGATAGCCAAGCATCTCATCATCTCCAACAGGCTTACCAAAGGCAGACAGTTCTGAGGCAAACCCTTTCATCTTGGTGTAATAAGCATCGGATGTCATGGAGAGCTTCTTCGTGTCATTCAATTTCTCATGGAGGTGCTGAGCTTTGGTGCGCGAGGCTGTCTTGAACATGGAGTTGATGGCAGACCAGGCCTCGGCTGTGGAGCTTACATCAAGGAGATGGGAGAGAATATCAGGTGAGAGTGTATTGAGAAGAAACCTCAGGACCTGCTGATCACGAGCAAGCCATGTAACATAGGCAGGATTCTCAACAATGATCTTCTTCTTCTCAGCATCCTCCACTTCAACGTTCTTGGCCGGGGCAGCGTCAGTACCGTCAAGCAATGCCATCACGTTTGCACCACGGAAGGCAGGCAGGACAAGAGCTTTCCATAGAAGGAAATTCCCCCGCGTGAGCTGTTGCGCTGGCGGGGTACCGAGGGCTGCAGCAAGGCCGACACTTGAGGTCGACGAGGATGCCATGGCGATCTAGGGTTTGGTATGATGGTGGGGTTTTTGGTGGTTGTTTGGTGGCTAGGGGTTTTTGGAGGCTGTTGTTTTGGTTGTAGGGGTTGTGGCCGGCGACGACAGAGGATCGGCGGCGGTGTTTGTTTGTTGTCTGGTTGTCTGGCGGCGGCGGCAGGAGATCGAGGATCTGCAGCGGCGGCGGCGTCTGTTTTCTTGGGTGTAAGGCGGCGTCGGCAGATGATCAGAAGATCTGCGGCGGCGGCAGTGTTTCTTGGCGGCGGCGGCGGCTGACGGACAGCGGCGGCGGCGGCAGCTAGGTTGTCGAGGAAGACGGCGGCTCTGATACCATATTAGATAATAGATCGGAACGCCTTAGGTCGTCTCCAGGCGGTTTCGTGTTATATATATGTGCCACAATATAGCTGAGTTTATACAGAGAAGGATTCCTAATACAACCCGTATTACATAAGGAAAAACCTATTACATATTCTAACACAGACCACATACGGAACGATTCTTCTTCCTAGACGCAGAAGCATACCGATCGCCCTACGTACAGTCGCGCGTGGGCTGTATCGAAAGGTTTGGACCGACATGGGCTAGGTTACGTTGGCCCGCTTCAGACCAACATCGGTTGGGCCGTTCGCCCTCTGGCCATCGACGTTCGCCCATAAAAAGCAGAAACGATTTCTTCGTCTTCCTCCCGTCTTCCTCCGCCATCGACAGAGTCCCTTCTCCTCCCCATAACAATGTGGCCATAAATCTGAGCATTGAACCTAATAAATTCAAGCCATTAAAGATTGAAAACTGCTGAATGGAGTTCATTCGGCGCCGCCCTTAATTTTCTCCAGCTTAAAAAGCACAACATGATACCATCCGTCTCCACACCAATCACGGCAGCCTGCTCGCGCCGCCACCACGCTCCTCCGTCAGGCTCTGGATTTCGTGGATTTCGTCTGCTCCTCCGTCAGGCGCTCCAGATTTCTTGAATCCCTCAAGTATACCTTCCCAATCTGCCAGGTTGATCTTCGGCTCCGGATTTCGTCTCCTACCTCAGGCCCTCCGGATTTTGGGATTTCTTCCGGATTTATTGGGATTTATTCCGGATTCATCGATACTGCATAGTGCCTTCCTCCATTGGTATGCAGACTCTACCCTCCTTCACATCTATAGATGTAAGCATCAAAAATTTGTAACAATAATTAAAAGAACGCATGTGGATCTTTAGGAAGCTCCCCGTGCGTGTTGGCATGGACATCCCGATTGTCTGTCTGCTTGCGTCCATATGGTAGTGGTCTCGGTTGTTGTCCGCTCGAGATTCTCCTTCTCCCATTATTATTTACTAGCAAGGTTGGCGCGGCGCACGCCGCGCCCGTGGTGTTGATATTCAATTGAATGCTGATGTTAAATGGACAACTTTATTTTTTCGCATGTCGTTGTTGGGTGTGCGTGTGACTACACTTTCCTATTTCATGCAGGATTTAGTAGTTGTTCCTTCTTTTGCTTGATGTTGGAGTCCACTGAACTGACAAAAAGAACAGAGAAAAGGGGATGAGTGTCTGCTTCGCGTTAGTGAGTTGACATGTAGAGATTATAAAACCCTAGCTTTCAAGGGAATGACGGTTGAACCCAAACTCTCTTCCGGGCCGCTCACGCGAGTGGCTCCGGAGAGCACAAACCCTAAACCAAAAGTTCCAAATCGATCTCTCCCGTCGGGCCGCTGTTGCCGGCAACGCCGACGGTGGCGTACACGCCCAGCCGTCGAAGCCGACGGGTGGGGGTGGGCGCTCCCCGACGGGTTCCCTTCGCACGGGGAAGACGTGGGCGGGTGGTGGTGTGCGGCGGCGGGCCATCCTCTGCGCTTCGTCGAGTCATTGGCTGGTGGCTTGGCCCTTTGTTGGCGTTGGGATTAAGTAGAATCTCTCTCACCTACTCCTTTCGTTGGGGTTGGGATTTCCAACAACTATGACTGTCGGGTAAACCTTTGTTGCCTCTCGCCCTTTCCTGTTTTAACGGGTACATCATTCGTAACGACAATGACAGAAATAGTGGAAGTGAAACTTTCTGCTTGTGAATTGGACACGTCGCTCTCGCATTCAGTGTCTCACCCTTATCTCCCTCGACCGCACATTCGTCTTTCTCCCCAACGTCGGCGACCGGAAGCTCGCGCCAACGCCTCCCCGCCACTGTCCTCGGCGGCTGTCCCCTACACGCCAGTGGCCTCGACCACTTCCAACTTCGCGCCGCTGCCGCCAATTAGCTCGCGCCGCGGCACGCCCCTGCTGGTCCCCGCCGCCCATCCTCAATTCCGGTGGCCGGAGCCCGGAGCCCGTGGAGGCACCGGAGACCAGACGGTAGGTGGGGGCTCGCGGAAGGTCAGGTGACCCGGAGCTAGGCGCCAATGGAGCAGAAGGTGCAGACCTCGTCTTCATCGGATCCGCGGCCACGACCACATCGCCTGCGCTGACTGCACGGTGCCGGCCACCTGCTCCCGTTGGTCTAGACGGTTAACCTGAGCGACCTTCAAGGACACCCCGCTCCGGCAGGCTGGAGCGAACCGGAGCGCCCAAGTATAGCATGCTCTCAGAGTGGATGACCGATGCTCCTCCCAACCTCTTTCGCCAATGGTAAGTCCTAGCCCACCTTGTTCTTGATTTATGCTTGATTCCTCTCTTAAATTTGTTTATTTTACAACAGTTGTTACTGAAAGCAATAGATTAACTTAATTCTTCCATTCCAGTTGTAGTTCACGATTGGTAGATACAAACAGAGGTATTCCTGACTTCATTACCATATTCGTGAGTAAGAGCATGTCTAACAGGCCCCGTATTTCGCTGCCCCGTATAACGCTCGCATTTCATCCCGTATCGAAAAACTGCTCCATTTCGAGCCATTCCATCTAGCAGACCCCGTATTTCGTCCCGTATTTTCAAAAATAAAAACCCCGGGAAGTTCATCTTCATTGATCATACTATGGATCATACAAACATTCCGATCATACTACGGATCATACTACATAACCTACGTCTACTCGTCTACTCGTCAAGGATGACGACGGGGATGAAGGCGATGGAGGCCGCCTCCTCCTGCGCCTCCCGCGCCTTCCGCGTCTCGAACTCCCGGACGGCGGCGATGGCCGCCGCCTGGTCCTCTGCCTCCAGCCGAGCTTTCTCGGCGGCTTCCGCCTCGGATTCGGCCACCGCACGCCGGTGCCTCCTCCTCCGCTGCCGCCTCCTCTTCCTCTGCGGCCTCCGCTTCCTCCGCGTGCTGCCGGTGGTCGCCGCCCATGCCGCCTTGGACGCGCGGTCGCGCTGCCACTCGGCGAGCCACGCCGAGAACCGGGCCGCTCATCGGCTTGAGCGGCGGGTCCTCGTGGTACGGCGGCCGTCCCGCGTGAAGTCGCGGAGCTTCGCCGGGACGAACTCCGCGCGTCGTACTTGCAGGCGCGGCGGCTGCCGCCGGCGGATCTTTGCAAAAAGCCGGGCCTCCTCCACGTTGTCCGGCGAGCGGGATCGCTTCGATCCGCTCGCCGGCGGCGTACTACGGCGGCGGGAATCCATGGCGGTGGCGGCGGGTGGAATGCGGCGCGGGGAGCGAGTTGCTCGCCGGAGCAGGCGGAGGAGCGGCGGCGCACGGCGGAGGGGTTGCGAGTGAGGGTTAACCCCTCACTCGCAGCGCCCGTATAAGTAGGGGCGGCGGGGCCGATTTCCTGGGCCCCGTATTCCGCCGAAACGGGCCGGCCCGAATACGGGGCCTGCTAGACGGTCCAAATCGCGCCTGCCCCGTATCCCTCCGGAATTTTACGGGGTGGGCGGGTTATACGGGGCCTGTTAGACCTGCTCTTAGAGGGACATTTGTTTCCTAGTTTGATACGAATAGATTGGAGGCCGTATGCACGTATTCATGTCCTTTTCGGAGCAGGTATCCGCTAACGGGACTATTTTGTCCTGATTACCTAGTTCTTCAAGTTACTTGACATAATAGGATGCAATAGGCATACGATCTACTTAGTTTATTACACGAGGTACTTCCGCCTTCGGGTGATGAAGAAAGTCTAGAGAAAATTGTGAAGTAGGGCATAATATATACGGAGTATGTGTAAGAAGGTACTTCCTAGTTCCTACTCCTTAGAGCATGCCCCCAGTGAAGAAGTCGCTAGGTACACTGATTTCTTTGCCGTTGGCAAACAAGTTGACGGCTGGAGCAAGCTCTTCTTTGCTGTTCGAGGGAATACGGGTTCAATTATTGAAGGGGATTCGTCCTGTTTCTTCATAGCTAGGAGCTGACATGAGGACAACCATAGTATCATCTTTCAGACCATGTAGGAAAGAAAAGAATAACCAAAAATTTGAATTAGAACAAATCGCATTTCAACACGCCAATAGGGTCGAAAGACAAAGGCAGCTGATCATCTATCAGCTGGCCTGTAAGATACAGTATATAACAACATATGTGCATCTAGTAAAGCACATAAAAAACAGGAAAAAGAACAACAATATACAACATGTAGTACCACTTCAAGAGCTGCAACGTGCGACAGATCAGTCTAGGCCTCTGATGAATCACAACATCCTTGAACACAGTAAAACAACACGTAACTGCAAAGCCTACAAATAGAAAGTAATCGCAACGACAGGAGCATTCTAGCCACTGATCATCAGAAGTATCACCAGCTTCCACACTATAGGAAAGCCCTGGCCCAGAATGGAGCAGCTCGCGAAATGAATCAACGGTAGGCCCTACGAAAATGATAGGCAGAATTTAGCAAAATCGGTAGCAACTGACAAATTAGAACGGCGAACTGCATGTCAACATAACGATGTCCATAAAACACCTAGTGGTTGCTAAATCGTTCAAATTATATAGCTATGTTTGTAAGTTCAAAGCAGGGAAGCTTTTATCACATATTTATCAAGGCAGTTGTACATGAGAAGTAGCCTTCACAGATCAAAGGAATTCTTATGTGGAAGATGCAAAAGAAAATTAATTAGTGATGGTAAGAAAATATTTTTAGAAGGAACAATTACGTTTTAGTCCTAACACTCGAGTGACTGACAGAATAATACTCGTTTATGTATTGAGCACACTCTTAACTGTAAGAAATGGCTACACCAATTGTATATATCGGAATCACATACTATGCACGTCAAGGAAAAAAAAAAAGAGGTAACACAACTTGTAATAGAAGCAACTCTTTTGTAATAAACCGCATCAGGAATATTGTCATCTATAGATCATCTGTGTTAGTTTTACATGGTTTTTCTCAAAAGGATTGGTGTATATAAAAGCATGCACATATTGTATTAGACCAGTACTAAGGACAAAGATCTTGAGGGCATACTAAAGAAATTTAGTAAGACCCCAACAGTTGGGTTTAATACTTATCTTTTGTTTTATTATCCAGCAAACCTCTCTAATTCATTCAGGCTCTCCATCTTTCCACATGCAAAATCTGCATTTGCTATGACATTTTATCTGCATAAACAATAACCCAAGTACAACAGTTCCACCAAGGACACATGAAGGAAATAAATATATGTAACAAAATGACCAGTAGCAACCCAGGAATGGCTTCCCATGCATCTATGAACTGCACACCCTTATGAATTTGCACAGCTGATTTGACTGGCAATCACATGATGCTTAAAGGAAGATGTTTGTTAGAGGCACCATCAAGTCCTTACAGGCCAACCTAGACTGGCCAATTCCAAATATAAGAACTTTGCCCAGTTCCATGGAATCTGGTAATCCTTCAGCACCCAAATCAGTTTTCAAGCCCAACAAATGAACCAAAGAAGATTCATTGTTGCTCCAGTAAAATGCGTATTTCTGGCCATTTGTGAAAAATTGATGTTCTCGTGATTAATTCCAGAATATATAATTAACCAAAAAACACACACAATAGAAACCACATCATCTTCTTCCCTACTTCACGGTTTGTGGATCTTCTTCACAAGCTTTCGCTTTGGCCCGACACTCACTTCCAAAACTATAGAATTGAACGGCATTTAGAAAACACTATTTTTTCTTGCCAAGCTCAATATGGGATGCAACCTGTCATCCTATCTTCAAGAGGAGCAAATCACAAACAGAGCGGGATGTTATAATAAATGATCACTTCAGTGCAGAATTCCTAACCTATTTTAATTAATGCGAGACCTAACCTTGAATATTCTCAGCCAACCACTTATCAAGAACTTCCCCATCAATACACTTCTCTGTCCTATCAACTCCCTGCAGAAGCTACGAAATGTTGTAGTATGAATTCCAGGTAGTTCCTCCACATAAAGATGCACATTGCTTATGTTCAGGCTGGAAACAATATGTAGGAAACTTTAGAACATGAACAAACACCGAGCAGTAAGGAATATATATCTAGTGCATTGACAATTACACATTCAACAGGAAATTTGAGATACTTGGTGTACAGACGTTAGGTAAAAACCTTGTCAGGTAATGTGATTCTTATTCAAGCAGCATAAACATTAAAGATTGCCAGGAAATGCACATGCTGAGGAAATCTGTGGGAGGAGCTATTCACCTGGGAATTGTAGTGTAGGCGGAGTGAAGCGTTTTGTCATGACGATGCCATCTAGACATGATAAATAAACACCTAGGATTTCGGCAAATATTGTTTTACCATAATTTACTGTCAACCTACAGCCATAGCACTAAAGGATTTCTGCATCAGAATAAAGACACCACATAATCATCTTGCTTTTTGATTTACATGTCCTCAGCCTGTGGGGTTGATTTGTAGCCACCGTGAAATTTCGTTTAACTTATTCATATGAATCATCAAGGGTGTAAATTTGCAACACAATTAAACAGAGAAGAGAGGTGGCGAGGCCAACAAAAGCCTGCTCCATCAGCATTCATCTAGTGCGTCAACAATGATATGTGAAAATGCTTGAGTTGCCAGGTGTAAACAGAAACTATTTTTTGGGAAAGGAGGACATCCCCAACCTGAACGCCAAGAATCTGATCTTCCCCGCCGGTCCTGCAGAACAGACCTGAACGAATCAAGGTATGTGAGGAGATGAAAAATAAAATTAAATAGATGAGGGGAAAACAAAATTAATAGATGAGGGGAAGAGGCATATACCAATTTAATCAGTTACGCGCTAAACCAACCATGCATTAACGGCTTACATGCACACTTCATCACCCGCAGGGGGCAGGGCTTTCTGAAAAAACATGCCTAGAAGAAACAGCAGAGGTAGGAGGCAGCAGAGGGAGACGTCCATATGGCAAAGACCGATCATGCCCAACAGGAACAGCAGGAACACCATTTTGCAGGCAGCGACGGCGGCATGGAGGCAGAGAAGCAGAAGAGGAAGGCGATCGTGCACGCCGACGGACAGATACTCGGGGCACACCTTCGACAGGTTGTATGATAGCCGGAGAACCAGCATCAAGCATCAAGCAAAGAGGAAGATCCAGAAGGTGGACGATCAAAAGCACCAAAGGCAGCAGCACCAACCGATTCAACAACTGGAACGGCAACAACATCAAGGCACAGGCACAGGCAGGCGGCAAGCCGGCATCCCGTACAACGAAGGCATCAACAAAGATGAAAGGTGAGGACGAACAGGAGGCAAGTTATCCAGACCACGGCGGCGCGGCAACAGCAGACGAAGAGGCGGCGGCCTAGGAGGCAGCTGGCCTCGCCCACGGCCAGAAAGACCATCCCTACTCATACGGAGAGCTGCAACAAAGAAGTAGAAAAAAATCATGAGATCAGGATCTAGCAAGAAAAGCCAATCAAGCACGAAGAAGAACGAAAAGAAGGAAGGAACACCGGTCTCTCCGATGCGGAGCGGAGGAAGACAGCAGCGGGGTGAAACAGGAAGGTGCGAGAATTTAGGCGCAGAAATCACGACCGAGAAAAAGGAAGGGACACGTAAAAAGATACGTGGCGAGGAAATAGCATCAGCAACTCCCAAAGAGCATGCACAGCCGGTGGAAACAAATAAAACCGGAGATCCCAGGTAAATATGAGATCTATAAATAGAGGAACCACCGGCTGGTTGCCGGTAAACAGGAATTGTAGAAAGGAAAAAAAGGAGAGGAAAACGGAAGAAACTCCCGCACGGGCAGGATCCACAACGCTATAAACAGTAAAAATCCTAACGTGCCAGCGGCTGGTTGGAGGGAACACAGGGAGTAACAGCAGCAAAAACGTTCTCCTTGCAGCAAAGAGGGTTAGCTTTTATATAGGTTATAGATTTACATGTCCTCAGCCTGTGGGGTTGATTTGTAGCCACCGTGAAGTTTCGTTTAACTTATTCATATGAATCATCAAGGGTGTAAATTTGCAACACAATTAAACAGAGAAGAGAGGTGGCGAGGCCAACAAAAGCCTGCTCCATCAGCATTCATCTAGTGCGTCAACAATGATATGTGAAAATGCTTGAGTTGCCAGGTGTAAACAGAAACTATTTTTTGGGAAAGGAGGACATCCCCAACCTGAACGCCAAGAATCTGATCTTCCCCGCCGGTCCTGCAGAACAGACCTGAACGAATCAAGGTATGTGAGGAGATGAAAAATAAAATTAAATAGATGAGGGGAAAACAAAATTAATAGATGAGGGGAAGAGGCATATACCAATTTAATCAGTTACGCGCTAAACCAACCATGCATTAACGGCTTACATGCACACTTCATCACCCGCAGGGGGCAGGGCTTTCTGAAAAAACATGCCTAGAAGAAACAGCAGAGGTAGGAGGCAGCAGAGGGAGACGTCCATATGGCAAAGACCGATCATGCCCAACAGGAACAGCAGGAACACCATTTTGCAGGCAGCGACGGCGGCATGGAGGCAGAGAAGCAGAAGAGGAAGGCGATCGTGCACGCCGACGGACAGATACTCGGGGCACACCTTCGACAGGTTGTATGATAGCCGGAGAACCAGCATCAAGCATCAAGCAAAGAGGAAGATCCAGAAGGTGGACGATCAAAAGCACCAAAGGCAGCAGCACCAACCGATTCAACAACTGGAACGGCAACAACATCAAGGCACAGGCACAGGCAGGCGGCAAGCCGGCATCCCGTACAACGAAGGCATCAACAAAGATGAAAGGTGAGGACGAACAGGAGGCAAGTTATCCAGACCACGGCGGCGCGGCAACAGCAGACGAAGAGGCGGCGGCCTAGGAGGCAGCTGGCCTCGCCCACGGCCAGAAAGACCATCCCTACTCATACGGAGAGCTGCAACAAAGAAGTAGAAAAAAATCATGAGATCAGGATCTAGCAAGAAAAGCCAATCAAGCACGAAGAAGAACGAAAAGAAGGAAGGAACACCGGTCTCTCCGATGCGGAGCGGAGGAAGACAGCAGCGGGGTGAAACAGGAAGGTGCGAGAATTTAGGCGCAGAAATCACGACCGAGAAAAAGGAAGGGACACGTAAAAAGATACGTGGCGAGGAAATAGCATCAGCAACTCCCAAAGAGCATGCACAGCCGGTGGAAACAAATAAAACCGGAGATCCCAGGTAAATATGAGATCTATAAATAGAGGAACCACCGGCTGGTTGCCGGTAAACAGGAATTGTAGAAAGGAAAAAAAGGAGAGGAAAACGGAAGAAACTCCCGCACGGGCAGGATCCACAACGCTATAAACAGTAAAATTCCTAACGTGCCAGCGGCTGGTTGGAGGGAACACAGGGAGTAACAGCAGCAAAAACGTTCTCCTTGCAGCAAAGAGGGTTAGCTTTTATATAGGTTATAATAATATCCCCACACTTATTTTTGTCAAATTGTTATGTTGCTCTCCGCTCAACAACTGCTTGAGATTTGATTGGAATTTCATTCATGGTTGCAGAATTTCTTAATCCGGTTTCCTCTAGCTGATTACGTTTGCGGACACAATGGATTTTATCAATCAGTTTACTGAAGCCCCTTGAGGAAAGCGATGCTAAGGTAACTATGTTTTCTATAAAAAAAATCTGTAGAAAATATCTTGCAATAGTACAAGACTTATTGTTTCTATGCTTTTTAAATTTGATGTTACAAACTCCTTATTCTGAATGTTAACAAGGAGGATTGATCAGTCACTTTTTGTAGTTCCATACCTGAATTAACTAGACGCGATCTCAATGTCTCACATAGGAAGACACATGGGAGAGGAATTTTGCCTGTGTAAAAGTTAGCAGCTTTACTGTTCTATCTTTTCTCCTTTAGCTTATTATTCGGAAGGATCGCGGCAAATAACATTGAGATAACAAAACGTGATTGAGTCTTTCACCACATTGCGCACTGGACGTGCCATCCCACACCCGCGCATGTAGCTCGATCCGCTACCAAATTGCTCAAGATGCTACTTGGTCGTTGCATGGACTAGCACACCTGACCAATAACGTTATTCTGAATGGAAAAACGGAACACCACTTAACAAGTTAAGTTGGTCCAGATTTGGAATACGCAAAGCTAACACTTCTGCTGACCTTTGTCTTGAGGATATAATGGCAGTCAGATACATTTGAACTTTTTTATTTGCTACGTGCAAAATTTCCGTGTGGTCGTGCTCTCACATTCAAAAGTCCCAATCTGTAGACGTAAGCAATATGTTTTCTTTTAATTATTCTTACAAACTGTTCAATCTTTGATTGCTCTAGAATTGCTGCAGATCCACAGCTTTTATGGATTTTTTTTTACTTACCTACCTTAATTGCATAGCTTTTTTTTACATAACTTACAAGCAATTGTCTCTGAAACAGGTTTAAACCTTTAATTGGGAAAGAAAGGAGGAATGGCATGTTCAATCCTTGAATCGCTGTTGAACAATGTGCTTACATTCAGGTCTTTCTCTTGATTCGTCATGCCTTATTATGTCCAACATTATATTTCCTCATGTCATTTTTGTGTAGATTGTAAAAACATTGGTTAGTCATTTCCAATGGTATCATTCATTAGTTATTCTCATTGGAAACTTTAATTATAAATTGTTATACCAGATTAAGATTTGGTCTTATGCATGTTTACTATATATTTGCTGTGCAATGTACACCTGTAATTCTTATTATATCCTTCCATCAAGTCATACATCATTCATCTGAATGAAATTATTTTGCCTTTGCATAGAGAAGACGCTGTTCGCAACTAAGTTCAACTTATTTCTATTTTATGTTTCTAATATATCCGTACTTTCTTCCTACAAACTCCCGCAGCAACGCGCGGGGCATCATCTAGTATTCCGAATTATGGAGGCAAATTGCTGATGGTCATGTCTGTATTGGCATTCCTTACCAGTTTTCTTCATGTGTTGTCTGGATGTTCAAGTAACTACTCTATTAAGAAACATGTAATTAAGTATACGAGACGCTGCATATGGAGGGAAAAATAGATGATGAGAAATCAAAAGGGTCCGCACTGATGGTATGGACAAAAATATGCAGACCTAAGAATCAAGGAGGATTTGGTGTTCTAAATCTTGAAGTACAGACTAATGCACTCTTACTGAAGAATCTGCAAAAAAAAAATAGGCATGATATTCTATGGGTAAATCTAGTATGGAGCTCTTATCATGCAAACGAAAGTTGCCTGGCCAACATAATGAAGAATCCTAATGGTGGAAAGCCCATCGAAAGTTGGTAGACACTTACAAGTCAATCGTCAAATGGTATTTGGGAGATGAAAATTCTGCTTTATTCTGGATTGACATTTAGCAAGAGAGGTGTCTTCATAAAAAAACGCCATGTCTAGTAACTTCTGTCAAGAAAAAAATACTATCATTAATAACTTCACAGAGAGTTCCTTGAAGATCTATTTCACGTGCCATTATTTGCAAGAGCTTAAGGAGAATTCCTGAAACTTGAAGATTACTGCACAATTGTTGTTGAAATTATGTCAGGGGAAATTCATCTCAGCTATGATTTTCCATCATCATGCAATTCCTCATTTCTCATGGGTTTGGAAATCATAATGCCAGTCCAAACAAAAATTCTTCTTCTAGCTATTATTACATTATAGATTAAACACAATGAATTTATTAGCCAGATAAAATTTTAAGTGCAGTCATACAACTGTGTAGTCAAGCAATGTTCTCATGAAGAAATTCGTATGCACTTATTCTGGAATTGCCTCTTTGCTAATCAATGTTGGTATTTTGTCTGCCCTTAGAGAAAAAGTTATCAGTTAATTAAGCTTTTTTGGATATTAAAAATAAACTTAGTATCAATGCCATTTCATATGGAGACAATGATGCTGGCAGCATGGAGTATTTGGATAGTGAGGAACAACAAAATTTTCAAAAGATTGTAGGAACAAACATAGATATACCTTCTTTCAATCTTGTAACATGTTGCTGTAAATATCATGCAAATATATTTTTTGGGATATGTATAAGTATTTCCCACTGTTTAACAAAAAAAATTCCTTTCGAAATATCCTCAACAATCATCTTTCTGTACACAATTTATCATTCTTTAGAGGAACCACTGAGAGTATCATGCTTATACCATTTGCACCATGTTTTAAAATCAATAAATGAAGTTGAAGAATTTTTTAAAATTCAATTTCCGCATGGAGTCCTTCATGTGTAATGGGTGCGTTGAAATAATACCAAAATTACAATATGACATTTAAAAGCTCCTTCAGAAGATGGACTATCATGTATGGACATTCAGGCCTTTCAAGTCAACTAGCCTAGTCGTGGCCATATACCATGGCATCTGTCATTATAATGAGACCAAGATTATCATAGAAGTCAATGCCAATCCTAACAATGTTGGTTGATAGAGTTTTCAAATTTTCTGCTTAAAAATATTTTTCAATTTGTAGGTGCTAGAATAATGTACTTTTGTGAACCAGGCACATAAGCAAACGGTAAAACATGGCACCACTCCAAATTCAGAAAAGTAGACCATATTTTAGTGGAAGTTCCCAAATTTCATATTTTATCAAGATTTTTATATACTTTCTCATAAATAAATGACTTTATGAAAAAAATTCAAAAATAATTGAAATTTGAACTAGAGGTGTGTGATAGTTTGGCTTTGAAAATACCCAAAAATAACTTTCAAAGTATTTGTACTCACTATTACATATGCTGATATATTTTCTATATTTTTTTTGTCAAACTTCATGAAGTTTGACTTTGACCAAACTTAGGATGGAGAGGGTAATTAGATAGAGGGGGTATATTTGTGCCATTGTTCATTATAATGGGCATAGCATTGAAGTGCATCTTTACATACCTAACAATGTTGCGAAATTCAGTTTTAAATTTTCTATATGAAAAGAACATTTTTCTCTATGTGCTGAAATGATGTTTTTTTTGTGCATCGTGTACAGAAAAATACGGTGCAAAATAGCTCCAGTCCAATTTAAAAAAAATACTATATTTGAGTGAAAAATTGCACAACGATATCAGAGCTTCGGTGTTTCTTTTTTCGCCCAGTTCATGCGCATGTGATGCGCAAGATATAGTTATTGGATAAATCTTCTGGTTTTATGTTTGCCTTTTTGATCATCTGATTTTCTTGGCTTAAGTTGTATCTGATTTGGATTGATGAATGAGTTGGTTAGATCCAGATCAGACCCCTTTCCAAGGATATGTGGATCATATCGATGTCTTGAAGATAAATGCATGTTTTGATTAGTTTCTCCAGATCAGATCTAGTTTCTGAGGACACGTGGATCATATATCGACATCCAGATTATATCAGACCCTGTTGCTTTATGTCCATCGAAGTAGAAGAAGCTCATCTTGTCATTGTGCCAACTAAAAATTAGCCTCAATATTTTGGTTTCCCTAATCTATCCCTGCAAATTCTTTGTTTTTCTTGCAGTTTCCTATCATAACAACTTGGGGAAGGTTTGTACCCATGCTATCTTGGTATCTTTGAAGAGCTTCGAACTCGGTCAATGCAGGATGCATCGGTGGTCACCTCTAAATGTCTCATGTTCTCTTGGACATTGAGAAACACTATGAAGGGTATCTTCACAATAAATATTGCAAGCACGGCACAATCTACTAGTGGTGATATGTTTTTTCGTACTTCTCCATTCCAATGAATAACACTGCCAGAATGTATGGCATATTTTGGCTATTTTGGACGGTGCATCGTAAAATTGTATGTGAAAGTTTTTTGTCTGACATATGTATAGTTCTTTTGTGGCGAGAAGGGAAGGAGGCACTCAATTTTGAGTTGTGGAAGATTGTATTGCGGCGCCGCAGTGCATGGAAGAAGAAAAGGTTATCATCCATGTAAAATAGGTGTGAAATATCTAGGGTTTTCCTACATATTTCATGTTCTTGGTTCAAGTTAGTGCAGGTACTGTAGGAGCGAAGACAACCCCTTTGCCATATAAAGGAAAACGTATGGTCACATATAGCAGATCACCCTAGCGTACCGTAGTCCCCTAGTGGGAGATTTTTTTTTTCAAACTCACAATTTTGACACAAGCCATATCCACTTTATCCATTGTTCTGCAGCCAATTTTTCTCATGGCCCTCCCCAAGATAGTCCTAATCAACTTTACAGTAAGCTTCCATGAGATCAAGTTTATATGAGCCATTCAGTAAGGCATGGATACACTCAAAGCGATTATTGCATTATATGTTATCATACACCCTAGTAAGAACACACTTTATGTTTCTGATTAATATCATATATGAGCAATCTCATCCTATTTACCAAGCATTTCAAGACAATTCAATATATCACATTGCATATCGTTGTCATCCTAAAATCCTTCATGGCCAGAAGATTATATGATATATCACTTTGTGTTCTAACCAATTATTGAACCAGTAGAAACATGAAAAAATGTAATTAACCACAAAACTAGCAATGCCTTCACAGACATACTAGTGGAGTAGTGGTAGACACCTAAGACACTCTAGAATTTTCAGGCATAATTTTTTTTTTGTTAAACCATGCGTTTTAGCACTCACCGTCAAGATATTTGAGATTACAACGACATGTAGAGACATACATATTCATTATAAGACATCAAAGTATCAAAAAGATATTCCATTTAGCTATATGTTTTTTTCTTTGAAATTTAGGGAGATTCAATGGAATGAGTGGTTTTAAATGGATAAGAAAAAGGAAAAAAAACTAATGTAGACGAAGGTTCCAAAATACCACAATTGTAAATGAGATGTTAAAACTGTCTAATAAACAATGTTGCATTCTTGACATCATCATTTGTTACATGTTATATAAGTGTATACTAGTTTGAATTGTATATGTAATGAATGAGTTATAAACAAGTATAAAAGTTTAGTATAAATAAATGATAATCATTTATTTTAATTCTTATGGTGGCATGTCCAATGTATGTAATTGTATTTTTTTGCAAATTTTATTTATTATATAATGAACTCTAAGAAATATTGATCTTATTCAGATCTCACTGAATCCGATGTTTACTCTTTTTTGAAATATATTTGTATATATTTGTTGTTTAATACATAACAAGGCCCATGTCTTGTGCTTCTAGCTTGTGAATTTGTCTAAGCCTGCCTAGATTATGGTCAGATCAGGTCTCAATTTGCGCTCTTGTTTAATACATAACAAGGCCCATGTCTTGTCCTTCTAGCTTGTGAAACAAAGTTCATGCAAAACACTAGTAAATATCGTTGATCATTCATCATCACCATCTTATTTTGCACCTCCATCTTGTTCTTCATCTTCATTTTGAACTTTGGTTTGTGTGTGTATTAGTAGAATGAATCGGAAGGTATGAAGCTATCATTGGTAGTACGCACGGATGGCAATGGAGAAACCTTTGACATGCATCTAGCCGAAGGAGCTCCCATGGCACCCATTCCTACATTCCCTCCCATGCCTTCCCATTCCTCCCATAGAACTCATCCCTCCCATGGAACTCATCTCACCCATGGAACTCATTCCTCCCATGCTTCCATAGCCTCTCATGCCTCCCATGGTACTTGATAACCCACAAGTACAGGGGATCGCGTGTAGCCTTTTCGATAAGTAAGAGTGTCGAACCCAACGAGGAGCTAAAGGTACGATAAGTACTCTCTCAAGTTCTATCAACTACTGATACAACTCTACGCGCACTAAGCGTTTGCTTCATCTAGGAAATAAAACTACAGTAGCAATACGGGTATGAGAGATAGCTTTGCAAGATAATAAATACATGAAAGTAAATGTTAGTGCTGCAGCAATAAAGTACACTAAGTAACCATATACTAACAGTACCATGAGTGTGGAAAAGTGGTGGTAATTGTGGTGGCTTTGTCGAAGATTAATTAGTGAAGACATTTAGTTCATTGTCTTTGATGTAGTTTTCAATGTGGGAGAGGCTAAATATACAAGCGCTCCACTACTTGGGATTACAAGTACTATATGATTGGATTGTTAGCAAACATCCGTAAATACTAGCAATGCATCAAGGTTTCCCCAACCATAGCCTTAAGTTTATGGTCCTCTTACTCCCATACATGCAACTAACCGGTTTGAGCCCTTAGGTTTCTGTCACTCCGGCAGGACTACCCCCCTTCTTTTGCACATACTACTAACCCTATGGTATTGATCCATGCGCGCACAAGTATAATGGACACCAAAGGACAGTACCATATCAACATACAACTCTAATGAACCATAGACATTCAACAAAGCAATCAAAAGACAAATATACGTACTACATACACATGACATAGATCATAGGATAAATATTATAGCATCAAACACCATTTTTACATAGGACGTTACAGAGGTTTATGAGAGGATGAACCACTGAATACAAGGAGGAGATGGTGATGGAGATGGCGGTGAAGACGTCGGAGAGGGGCAGCGCAGGGCGGCGGCGGCGCCGGCGACGCGGGGAACTTCTTTCCCCGCCGCCGGCAAGCTTGGGGAGCGCCGCCCCTTAGCCTCCCTCCTTCATGGCTTCTTGGGGCCCTCCCCCATGGAGATGGGATCCATGGGGGAGGCAAAAACATGGCTTTGGTGGCTGGAAATTCGTGGGTGGAGGAGTCCTGCACGAGTTAGGGTTTCCTCCTTTATATAGACTCTCAGATTTTCGTCATCCCATCTATGGCTTCAGTAAAACGGGTCTCTAGGCCGCATACGGACTCCGATTGGGTCAAATTTTAACTCTAGAACGTTCAACAAAAAATTATCTACAACTTCCTCTTCAGGCCCAACTCCGTTGGAGGTCATTTTCGAGGGTCAAACAGACAATCTCCAAAAACAGTTCTGGGACAGATTTCAGCAAAGTTCCAATTCGACTCCAACAAGGTTTCCTCTTATATTCTTGATAATTCCTACACACCAAAGTGTAAAACAAGAACATTGTGCACTTTTGCAACTATTAATAGGTTAGTCCAAATAAATCATAAATTTAATATAAAAACAAGTGCCAAAGGCATAATATTAGCATGAAACAATCAAAAATTATAGATACGTTTGTGACGTATCAATACTCATTCCTCCCATGCCTACATAGCCTCCCATCCCACCAATTGAACTCATTCCTCCCATGCCTGCATAGAATACAATGCCTATCATGGTACTCATCCTTTTCTACGTCAAGAATTGATCACACATGAGGTTGATGTACTCCTTTTGCCTCTCATCAAGGTTGGATGTGTCCATCAAAAAGAAATTCTTCTCTTGCTCAATGAGGCATTGATTCTCCTCAGATGCGGCCCTCTACTCCTCTAGTGCCAACTTTCTCTCGTTGGCGGCCGCCCTTCTCTCCTCAGCCGCCACCCTCGCCTCCTTTCGGTCTCGGAATCTTTCTCTCTACTTAACTTCCTCTCATCTACTGCATCTTTTATTGCTTGCACCATAGCTGCCATAGTTAGTGGAAATAGAACAAATAACCAAGATGAGAGCTGCGGTTAGTGCATATACAACTTACCTATCTTTCTCATTCGTACCACTTGGGTTTATTTTGTCAACCTGTACCAACACCTCTGACCACTTTGAACAATCGGTATTGACAACTTCCCATCGCGACCGAAGAGACCTATTCTTGTGCTCATGTCCCCTAGTGCAATTTCTAGTGTACAAGTCTGCAATCCTTGCCCAGTATGTATCTTTTGTTTGATCAGTGCCAGTAGCCGAATACATACCCACCTTGCACCACGTTTTGCAAAGCAAAACATCTTCTTCGGTAGTATAGTTGGCCGACCGTCCCCCCTCCAGCGCATCGACCAAACCCTCACCATCTGCATCCACTCCATATGTAGCACTATCAAGATGTTGAGATGAATATTCTTGCGAATAATTGGACCCAACATTCATATGTGACATGAATGTTTCATCATTAACATTACATAAAAATTTCTATCAAATTCTATTCATCTACACAATTAATATTCATCTAAACATGTATGTAGAAAATTGCAAGTCATACCTTGCCGTCATATCATCACCCATGTTGGCGGTTGTGGTGGTGGTGGTGGTGGTGGTGGTGGTGGAGGAGGAGTCATTTGTGGTGCCATCGCAGCGACAGGCGCCGTGGCGGCCGCCAATCGCTTCGTGACTACTTCACTAGTAGGAAACTAGCTATAGGTGGGAGGCTATTCTGTGGCGCACCACTTTTTCCATGCGCCACAGAAATACCAGCGAATGTGCGCCGGCACACCCTTCTCACATGCGCCACAGAAATATTGTGGGCCCACCCCCTGTCAGGCCTAATCATTAGTTTTACTATTTCTGTGGCGCATGTATTATTGTGCGCCGTAAAATTATACCTTTTTGTGACGCACGTTGCTTGGTGCGCCACAGAAATAGGCCCAATTATTGGTCCTCGACGGCGGTCCGTATATCTCTCCTCCCCCTCCCTCCACGCCCACGCCCGTACATCGCCCCTCCTCCACGCCCACGCCGTCTCCCCTCCTCCAGGCCCACACTGCCGTCTCCCCTCCTCCACACCCACGCCGCCATCTTGCCTCCTCTCCACCGCCGTCTCCCCTCCTCCACGGCACCGACCGCATCACGGCACCACCGCCATCTCCCCTCCTCCAAGCGAATCCCACCGCCGCCTCCGCCGGTAATATCTCTTGTTGCTCTGTTGTTGCTGTACATGATCTAGTTGCTCTGTTGTTGTACATGAATTGTGTCCCTTCTTATTTGTTGCTTGTGAGCTTATATACATATCTCTGGTGGCTATAGGCGGCCGGATCAAGATGATCCAATGATCATCTGATCTTTATAATGTGTGGGGTAAAGTAACTATGTCCAGTTCGTGGTCAGATGTATTAGTTGGCTATATGCAAATTTCTTGATCATGATTCTGGTTGCTTTGCTGGTGGCATGTATTAGTTTGCTGCTAGATCAAGATGATCCAATGATCATCTGATCTTTATAATGTGTGGGGAAAAGTAACTATGTCCACTAATCTGATCATGTATGTGTATTGGTGCGATTATAGCATGATTCTGGTAGCTTTGCTTGCTTAAATTGATTGTCTTATAGCTTTGTTTTAATGTCTTTTCTAGCTTTGCATAAACGCCCATGTGCTTTCTAGTTATCATATTTATCCCGTGGTGCCTCAATGAGTGTGCACATGATATAGATATGTTGGATTAGAATCTTGTGCTAGTGCTTATGTAGAGTGAGAAATATAGGCATTGATCATAGTTGTAGGGTCAGATGATGCAACTGTCCATCCCAAGCTACTGATGTTGCTTGAATTACTTTTAATGGACATATATATGCTTGCTTTTGCCAATGATGCAAAGGTTGATGCATAAATATTAAAATAAGAAAAAATACTATGATGTGGATTTTCTTCTATGTGATGACTTTGAATAGCACCTCTACTCAAGACTGAGAGATATTCCTGCCAAAACCTTTCTTTGTGTTTTGATGTTTTATTTGGACTTGCCGATGATTAGAATGTTTGGTCACTGAACTTGGAGGTGGGGCCAGTGAGCCTAGTGCGATGGTATAAATATCAATCTCTTGTGCATCCTACTTGGCCTCACTGACCCCATCTCTAAATGTTAATATTTTTTTCGACCAACAAAGTATGAGGCATGCTATTTAGTTGATACTACTTGGCTTGTAGTTGAGTTAGCATTCTTTGTTTACTTTAGTCTTTTTTCCATTTTAGTGCCGATGATTAAAATTTTTGGTCACTACACTCGGGGGCGTTGCAAGTGAGCCTGGTGTGATGGCACAAATATCAATCTCTTGTGCATCCTAACTGGCATCACTTACACCGTCCCTGAATGTTAATATTTGTTTCGACCAACAAAATATGAGGCATGCTATCTAGTTGATACTACTTAGCTCGTATTTGAGTTGGTATTCTTTGCTTACTTCGGTCCTTATTTCATTTTAGTCACTACACTCGGGGGCAGTGCAAGCGAGCCTGGCGGGAGAGAGGAGGGAGCGGAGGAGGAACCGAATGAAGACCACTTTCATCGCGATGATGCTCGTAGTGACTCTCTTCTATTTGTAAACTTTGTATCAATTAAAACTTGTGTAAAAATTTGACACCTGACACTATATGTATCTCGGGCTCTAAGTAATGTGATGATATAGTAATGTGTCTGTATAATTAATTTTTATATTATACATGTATAATTGCTATATAAAACATGTATTTGTACAGCGGGCAGTATAAAAAATGTTTATACATGTAACTAAATCAGTCGCGCACCTATAAGTAATTCTGTGGCACACCTATTTCTGTGGCGCATCGCATACTCATGCGCCACTAAACATAGTTTATGTGGCTCATGGGCTGGTGCGCCACGGAATTACCATTTTAGTGGCGCACTGCCCATGAGCCATAGAATTCCATTTTTGGTGCGCCACTAAAGAGTCTTTCCCTACTAGTGCTTTCTTGATCGGAGAGGTCCTGCCTGCGCCGGTGCAGCGCTTCCGGTCGCCGATCTTGGCGTGACGAACAGGTTCCGCACCAGCGTGGTGCTAGAGTTTTCGCCGTCGCCACCGCGAGAGAAGCTGCGGCCGGCGGAATTTTCTTATCGGTGTCCGCGGCATCGAAATCCGGCGGGAGAGGAACGGAGCGGCCTGTGAATCGTAGGTGCGGGAGCGAGAGAGGGAAAAATCAGGAGCACGGGAGGGGAATGGGAAGCGTGGTTGCCTTTCGTGCGCTCTCCTTTTCCTTTACCGCGCGTGGTGCCGCGTGCGCCAAATATGCAGCCTGCTGGGAAAAAATAGCGTGTCGCGTGTCTACTGGAGCGATATATTTTGGCGCCAGCGCTAAACTGTCGGTTTGTATCCCGCATGCACGTTTTAGCGCGTCTATTGAAGATGCTCTAAACCCGCCAATTGACGAATGGCACGAGTACTTATCAAGCCAAGCTAGCTGCAGGTTTACTCTTATTCGGAATAACTTCGAGGTTCACCTTCAGAGGTTTTGTTTGATTCAAAGGATTTAGAAAACACAAGAATATGAAAAACACGCAAATAGTTTAAACATAAGACCTGAATCCAGCTTTAAATTAATAATGCCACCAACCGGCAGAACCCGGGTACAAATACATGCCACACATGACCAGTACTAATACCTACCCATACAACACACCCAAGAATGCTCCCCTATAGCCGAAGTGCATGAAGACTAAAACCGAGAACAACAAGGCTAGCTAGATAAGCATGAAGATCGAAGAGCTCAGGCTCGCATTCTCGCGTACTGCCTCCTAACCTCGTCTTGCGCCGCGTCCAACAACACCCTGTTTGTCGTCTGACCAGAACCCTCCAGCTATGCATAAAGATATACATTTTCAGAACGGCATCAGCCGGGTTGGCAATCAGGGTTGCCTCAATAGCTAGTTTATTCCTAATGTTCCAAAGAGTTCAGCATTGCGCTACAAAGGTAAAACAAGCTAATTTTCTAAGTGACCCCGAAATACCATGGACGATGGCGATGAACTCCCGAGCCTCGATCTACCGGATTCCAATAACAAGATAGGAGCTCCCTAGCTCCCGCCCACATGAGTTTTGCCAAGGGGAATCTGAAGAAGATGTGGTCACAGTCCTCCCTACACAGGGCACACCTCCCATCACTTGGTCCATTCCTCTTAATCAGCTGCTCGCCGGAAGGCAACCTTCAAAAGTATAGCGACCTCATGGAATACACACTCGAGGCATCCATCGCCCAAGCCACCTCATCTGGTCCCTCCGAATGTGGTGACAAGTCCAAAATCCGGCACAAATTTTCCAATTGTACAACCTGGGTTATACCAAAGGCTCATCGAAAATGAATGTGCTAGACGTTAGCATGCCTCTCACCCCCGCCACCGTTGCGAACTGGTTATCACAACAAGCAAAGAGTCGAGGGGAAAGGGAGTGATGTGGCCCCTTGCCGGTCCACTAGTCCAGCCAGAAATAGGTTCTCCTGGCATCGTGGACATGCTGACCAGCTCCCTGCTTGAAGTACCATTTGATCTTGTTTATGGCATTCACGAATTGGGAGCCCTTAGTGGGAACTGCCGGGGGAGAACATGTTGTTATTGCCTAAATATTTTGCTCATTACCCTCCGACGAACACACCATGGGAGAGCTCACCAAGGAAGCCATGGATGGCGAGGTGCCCAATTTTCTCCATAGTTGGACAAGACAAACCGTGCGACTGGATTGGGCAGGGGTCCACTTGATCTAGCTCGTATAGACCTCCGGCGTGGCAGATTCATAGGAGGAGAGCTTGAATCAGCCATCGGTGTTCCTCCATGGTGATGACAAAGATGGTCACTGATATGATGCCACATGTGGTGTTACGTTTCGCTACATTTGTGCATATTTTTGGCGTGTTAGTCGATATGGACAAAGTGCTACAATGAGTTTTTATGGATGCTACAAAGAGATTTGCACTAATGTTACATACATGTTTCTATATTGTTCTTAAGTTAGGAAATAATGTTGAACGTATTGCAGAGAAATGTTGCAAAATGATGTCGCATTTTATAAAATGTTATGTGCGCAGAGAAAATGTTACATTTGGAATTAGTTTGCACCATTGGGGAAATGTTTTGCACCATAATTTTGCGACTTTGACAGATTGGAGAAAATGCTGGAGATCAATGTTACATACTCTCAAAAAATTAATTAATACATACGAACCGTTTTTGTTACATGATTCGACGCACGGGGTTTGTTCAGTTGACCATATCGAAATGGCTCCAGGAACGGCCGATGATTTGACTATTTTACAACACTTGCCATAAGAAAATAGAATAAAATCAAAATTTTAGGGGGCTGGTCATTTATTGGCGCGGTACGTAGACAGGGATCGGACGATCCATCCAATTGCATGCATCATGCACGCCTAGTACATAGGCGCGGAGTTGGAATTGAGGGCCTCCACCATGCCGGCGTTGATCTGGAACGCCCTGGCCAGCACATCGGTGGGCATCGACGGCGACACCCTTGACAGTGACACGGCGACGGACTGAATACCGGGAAGCTGGCTGTTGAACGCCGAGATCGCCATGGCTGGTGTGCCGCCGTTGTTCCGCTGGAAGTGGACGAGGCCGTGAGGGAAGACGAAGAGCTCGCCCTTGCAGACAGTCCGGGTGAAGAGATTGCCGGCGGTGGTGACGAAGCCCACAGTGAGGGAGCCCTCGACCATGAAGATGATCTCGGTGGCTCGAGGGTGAGTGTGTGGCGGGTTCACGCCCCAAGGCGCGTAGTCAACGCGTGAAATGGACATGCCTAGGGTGTTGAGTCCTGGGAGCTTGTCCACGTTCACCGCCGTCACCGCAGAACCGACCGGATTGCCGGTGTTGCCTGGGAGGGATAACACGTCGGAGAAGAAGTCGTTCGCCGTCACATTCTCCGGCCTCTTGCACGGGAAACCGTTCACACGCAGTGCTGCACCGGTACAGAACATTCTCTGATCATGCACGATCTATATATACATGTATCCATTGCGAGACGAGTATTCACAGAAGATCGTCACACTTACGGCCTTCGAGGGACTTGTATTCGGCGACGCAGAAGTCCTGGAGCATGTCAGGGTCGCCGGCGAGCAATGGCGCGACGAGGGCCAGGAGGGCTGTGCAGGCGGCGAGGAGGACAGTGGGAAGACTGGCCATGATTTCTAGTTAATAAGGTTTGGTATTTGGAGCTTCTTTTGCTGCGTGAGCAAGCTGTAGGTGGCTAATTAGGGTCTTAGGAACATTCGGTTTGATGAAGAGGAAAGTTTGGGAGGCTGTATTTATAGATGACGACGTGATCCGGTTAAACCAATTAGGTGCAAGAGGAAAATGTATCGTCAGCTTGATCGATTGGGTTGTTAGAGTTAGCTAGGTACTCCGTAAGTACTGTTTTTTAGAGGTACTCCGTAGCTAGTTGGCCTAATGTCCGTAAGAGGCGCGACAGTCCTGAATTTTTAGAGGTACTCCGTAGCGTCAGCGATCAGTGTCGCTTCACGTTAAGCATCGGACCAAATCGTTATCGTATTATCCAAGCAAAACTAGCTAGCACGTACGCATACAACTGTACATCTGAGTACTTTGTCAGTAAATTAATGACACAAATTTGACTGTTCTAATGACATATCGGTATATCTGAATTTCCCTTTTGTTTACATAATGTGACTTGCACGCTATAATGTGTACTTTTCGTACGGAAATCTCACGTAAACGCGAACTAAGTAAGAGACCTATGGCAGCCGGTCCATGACTACCGAGCCAAGCTATGGTTTCTCATATTATAGTTGTTTTTAGGACCACCAAGCACATCAATCAATGGTAGAAAAACGACCTTTAGTCGCGGTTCGCAACGGTCATTAATCCCGGTTGCACAACCGGAACCAATTATGCGCGACTAAAGACCCCCTCTTTAGTCGCAGTTGCTTACGAACCGCGACTAAAGGCCCGTCCACGTGGGCGGCAGGCGTCCATCGGGGCAGAGGACCTTGAGCAGTATGCATACATTTCCATGTCCGGGGTTGAAGCTCTTTGGTTTAGGTAGATTTCTGATCACACAAAAGAAAGAATAAATGAATTTTTGTTTTGTCCACTACTATTAAAATTATTTTATTAAAGAACATTGTACCCTTGCGTATTATTCAACCCGATCATGGCACAATTAAGAAGAGTAGCAATGCAAATGATTCAAGTGTAAACACCTATGGTAAACACTCCACATACTCTAGTAGAGTCGAATCTTATTTTGGGAAGGAAAACGTGTCGTCCTGCCCGCTCCCGCTAGCGGCAGGGCGAAACGCTAGCTAAGCGCCACCGACCCCGTCCTCCATCCCCGTCCTCCTCCCTCGCTGGCGCCGATGGATGTCGGGCAAAGCCCCAGGGCGCTGGCGGCAGCGACGCCTCTTCTTTGCCCTCGTGCTGCGGTGGCGGAGCGGGCCGATGCAGTTGCTTGGGGGGGGGGGCTGGTCAGGGGGCGCGGCGGTGCGGCTGCTCAATGGCAGTGTTGAGGCTTCATGTACAAGGCGTGCCCGCGGTGGTGGCAGCGCTCCACTGCGGCTGGCGGCTGGCGACGCGCGCAGGTGCCCTGCTCGGACTGAGGCATGATCTGTCGCGGGGCGAGCGCGGCCATGCGGCGGTGCGGCATCACCGGGATGGGATCCTGGCGGGGTAAGGCAGTGCAGCCGTCCCAACCGTGAGCTGGCCAGGGCAGGGGCCCTAGGCCTTGCTTCTTGCCCTTCTGCCTCCGTCCCAGATCCATGGTGTGGGCAGCCATGGGGGTTGCTCGACGCCAATCTGGAAGGGGGTACCTTCTCCGGTGTCTATCCGGTCTCTATGGACCTCAAGGCGGTGACTTCTGGTGCTGCTTCTTAGTTTGTTGGTGTGCTCTGCTTGGCTCCTAGGGCGGCGGCTTTGGACGGTGGGTGGCGACATCGATCGGAAGGCGGGTGGAGCTCGTTGGTGTTGGTCGGTCTCCTTGTCCATGTGGATGGCAAGGAGTCGGCGGAAGTTTTGCTGCGGCGTAGTGGTGCTCCGGCGCTCTGTGCGTCTGTCATGTTGGCGTCCCCACTGCTCTTCCTCTATGCGCCAGATCTGGCTCAGATAGTCCTCGGACTACCCGTTCGGCATCCGTGTCAATGTTGGTGCTGCGGTTCGGGCGAGGTTGGAGGCGCAATCCAGCAAGTCCCGGTGGGCCGACACCCTCGAGCCTGGTTGAGGAGAGAAGGGTCCCTCCTCCGGCAGCAGTTTGGCGTGGTGGTCTTCGAGCCGGCTCTTCATCCCTTTGGCGTTGGTGCTTCTCCTTGTCGCTTGATCTGTGTCTCCTTCCATCCACGGCAGTTCTTCGTGGCTTGTCCAAGGTGGTCTTTTGATGGCGCTGCTTGGTGGAGTTCGGCTCTGCGTGCCTCTTTGTAGTTTCCTACACAACACAGGTTGCACCGTCTAGGGACGCAGGTTAATTACTGCAGGGGCACTCCAGGACTTGGTGTTGTGTCTTCGGACTTGTTTGCGGCATTCGGTGCCTGTAGTTCCTAGAGGGCTTTGCTTTTCTTTTAAACTTGTTCAAGTTTGTGCTAGCAACACCGTTGTATCCTAGCCGGTTGAGGGCTTTATTAATTTAAAGTCGGGCTCTTTTGGCCTTTTATCTCAAAAAACATACTCTAGAATTTCCAGACCTAGCACTGAAAAGAAGACTATGCCAAGATGTTTATTAAACAATGTGTTTAAGAACGTTACAAAAATACTTTAGAATACCAAAGTAGTTAAGGACACATACATATACAGTACAATATATCCAAGTATGACTAAATTAGTCCATAGAGACATGTGATTTCATTTTTCTTGGATTTAGAGAGATTCACTTTAATGATAGATTTTAAAATTCAAGTTTTAAACGGAAAAAATAATATAATGTTCATTGCAGACCATGGTTCAAATTACTACAAATGAATTTCTAGTGAGAGATCAAAATTGTATAAGAAATAAAATTATATTCTGGAATACTTTTATATTGACAAGATGGTTAAGTAATATAAATACATATTAGTTAAAGTTGTATATGATCGAATGAGTTATAAACAAGTAAAAATATTTAGAATAATAAATAAAATCATTTTCTTAATAGCATAGTGTCATGTGCATATATTCGAACAATAAATACTTTTTTTATAGGAGTATTGAAAGTTAGAGTGAAAAAAATGTACAATAATTTATTGTTAGACTACTTAGTAAATTATCTATTGAATAATGTTATTGTTTATTTTATACATTAATAAACCATCATCTACTAAAACATTGGATATTACGCTTAGTATGGCACTAATGACATTTGTAATGATTATTATTAATTCTTTAAACTTAGAGCAACATCTAGAACATAAGCCTACATTTTCTTTTGCAATTCTTGTGGATCAATGTAGCCATAAGCTGGGAGCCACAAGAGTGAAAAGCCAACCTCCCTCAATCCAAGATGAAGTAGCTCATGCTTATCTTCTTTCTTTCCGAAATCCTTACTCCTATCGAATCCAGTCCCCGAGTCTTTCCGCTCAATGTCAATGATGTGAACCTACTCCTAAACAACAAGCATGAGTGGCTCCAAAACATCATCCATTAGTTCGACTATGTGGTGTACAATTTGTCACCATCTTGGTAAGGAAGACCGGTGACTCCTCATTAGAGGCTTTGGATGTTTTACGACTTCCTAAACCGTGATAGGAGCCGCCGGAGGTGAAACCCATCCTAGAAAATCGTGCTCCTCCATGACTTACTGGTATGCGTTTGCCCGACAACAAGTTTGCGAGAAGAACATTGGCAGTGTCACCTAAATTATCTCTCCAAATTCTACCTCCGTCATGAGCTCCTTTTCAATGGTGACTTAGTACATGAGAGTTGGTGGGCATGCCTCCTCGATGACTCGTGGGACCATGGTGGTAGCCATGGGATCCTACCTAAATATATGCTCGCCACTAGCCCCGTCACATGTCCCGGGTACAAATCCTAAAAGAGTAATGTATGCATCTATTTCAGGGGCTGAGAATAAAACTAATCTGAACCTCACACACGATAACTAAAATCAACCTACCAGGTTTCTAGAGATCATAAATTATTCAAACATATTGGTCATCACTACAAAGTAAGATAATATTGCAACCCAGCGTGGGATCCACGGTTGTGGAAGAAGATGTCGTGGAGCTGGCAACGGTGTTCAATGGGACATAGACGATGGACAATGCATTAGCTATAGGTATATCATGTTTCGTGATCATGGTCTGCATTCCTTCTTTGGCATACCACATCATCTATGGCATTTGATAATATCTTGCCATCTTGGAAATGATGGAGATGAAAACTTCTCTCAAATGGAGAGTTAACCGCTGAATGTCTGAGTGATAGGCTGAAGATAAGGTTTACTACTCCTCATGGTGAACGTGTATAGCTCATGCTAGTACCCTCTTCTATTAATGCTCCTGATGCTCCTAAGACTTTCATTATCTTTTGTTCACCTGCAAGCTAGCTCTTCATGTGTGGCAAGCCATTGACATCATTCTAGACCGCAACACCTTCACCTACATTTGGTCGGACAAACCACTGATATTGCTCTACATTCGGATGTTCAGATAACTATCATGCTACTTCTCCTCAAGAAAATATGGGTATCATTAAATGTGATGTTATTTTTTTTAAACATGAATGTGATGGCATTTAGTGTTGAATCCCGTGTTTGGAGGAAGAATAGCAACAAACACATTTTCCTCCAGCTTGGCCATTTCCATGACATAGTTCATGATAATATAACCATCTTTGTCATAGAGGTTTCAGCTTTCAATGCCAAGCCATAGTTCCAATAAGAGTTTCCAATTTTGATTAAAGATAAGTCATTAGTATGAATAAGCCTATAGATAGATGTTAACTAGTATTGAGCCCTACTATCCCATACACCACTTTTCTTTTTGATAAGGGAGCATCGTCCCAACCTCTGCATCAATAGATGCACACGACTAGTTTTATTAAACAAAAGTCCGAGTTCAACACAATTCAACCATCACAATTAAGCAAAAGGTAAAGTCGATACTAGTATCAACCAAAAGAAGACACGGCCTATAGAAAAGCTATCCATTTGCTATTCTATTAAGATGCAGCCACCTAGTAGCCTGGAAAAAGCAGTCCTGAGCAACCACTAGCATCCGGTTGCATCCAGTAACCATATCCTCCCGCAACTCCAGTGGAAGAAGGAAAGCCCATTGTTGAATCCAATGAGCAGCCCGCTGGATAACCTGCAAAAAATTAGTACCAGAATGCCTGTTAAATAGTATAATATCATTGCGGCTTGTCCATTCAGCCATTTACCAAACATATTAGTAACATTAGCTGGTTGAGAAATGTTATAAGAGAGGTATATCATACGCCAAATTATTTTTGCAAATGGATAGGCAATGAACAAATGGTTAACAGTCTCTATAGAATCACAAAAACAACATTTCTGGCACCCATTCCACTTCCGTTTAGCTAAATGTCCTTAGTAAGAAGCACCTTATTACTAAGAAACCATATAAATATCTTAATTTTTAGGGGTATCTTTAATTTCCATAAATATTTATGGAGAAAGACAGTATGCCCATTCATTAAGTTAAGATACATAGACTTGACTGAAAAAACCCTGGAATCAATAAGTTTCCAAATAAACTTTATCAGATTCAGCTGATAGGGTAACTACCATTAGCTGTTGATAGAGGTGCATCCATTGCAACCATTTATTATCATTTAAACCTCTCCTAAAAGAAATATTTATAGGCACCATTGCAAATACTGTTGATACTAAAACATTTTTATGTTGCACAATATTATAGAGCGCGGGATATTGTTGGGAGAAAGGCAAATCTCCCAGCCAAATATCCTCCCAGAACCTCACACTTGTCCCATCCCCTATTTTGAAGTATCCTCTTTTAAAGGAGTCATTCTTAACATGCATCAGTCCTTTCCAAAAGGATGAATCTATTGGTTTAACTTCAACTCGAGCAAGCGTTTTGTTTTTTCGGTATTTATTAAATAACAATTGCTGCCACTTACCCTCCTCAGAATGGAGTTTAAACAGCCATTTGCTAAGTAAATATTTATACTTTAACTCAAGTACCACAATACCAAGCCCCCTTGATCCTTAGGCCTACAAATAATAGTCCATTTCGATAATCTATATTTCTTCTTATTTTCATCAGATTACCAAAAGAAATTGGATCGATAAAAATCTAGTCGTTTCCGAACTACAACTGAGATTTCCAAAAAGAAAAGCATAAACATAGGTAAACTCATGAGTACAGAGTTAATCAAAACCAGCATATCCCCATATGATAGCATTTTGCTACGCCAACAACCTAGTTTGGATGCAAATCGACATTCAATGGGGTCCCACTCAGCATTTCGGAGCTGATGTCTACGTGTGCTTCTATTCTTGTAGACAGTGTTGGGCCTCCAAGAGCAGAGGTTTGTAGAACAGCAGCAAGTTTCCCTTAAGTGAATCACCCAAGGTTTATCGAACTCATGGAGGTAGAGGTCAAAGATAGTCCTCTCAAGCAACCCTGCAATTAAGATACAAGAAGTCTCTTGTGTCCCCAACACACCTAATACACTTGTCAGATGTATAGGTGCACTAGTTCGGCGAAGAGATAGTAAAACACAGGTGGTATAGATGGTGGTAATATTGCAGGAAGTAAAGATGCAGTAAAACAGTAAACAAGCGATGTTTGCAGTATTTGGAAACAATGCCTAGGGATCATACTTTCACTAGTGGACACTCTCAACATTGATTGCATATAAATTAATAACTTCTCCTCATTTGTGCTACATACACTCTTTTGTTGGATGACAAACACCATTCATTGTGTAGGGCTACAAGAGCTCCCTCAAGCCGGAGTTAACAAGCGCCACAACATTCAGCATTCATATTTAAGTAACCTTAGAGCATAATAGATCTTTGCAAAATAGACCGAGAACTAACATAGCATACACACTGTCATCATTACACTATGAAAGGGAATAGATCACATCAATACTATCATAGTGATAACTAATCCATAACCTACAAGAGATTATGATCATAACCTACGACAAGAACTACACGATGCACACACTGTCACCATTACACCATGCAGGAGGAATAGACTACTTTAATAACATCACATGAGTAGCACATAGACTAATAGCGATACAAAGCTCATCATATGGATCTCAATCATGCAAAGAAATTCATGAGATCATTGTATTGGGGAGAGAGATTAACCACATAGCTACCGGTACAGCCCTTAGCCTCGGGAGCTACTCCTCCTCATCATGGGAGCAACAACGTTGATGGAGATGGCGGTGGTGCCGATGGAGATGGCTCCGGGGGCAATTCCCCGTCCCGGCAGCGTGCCGGAACAGAGATTTCTGTCCCCCGAATTGGAGTTTCGCGATGGCGGCGGCTCTGGAAGGTTTTCTCGTATCGTGGTTTTTTCGTCTCGAAGATTTAGGTCAGGGAGCTTCTTATAGGCGAAGGGGCGATGTCGGTGGAGCCCTGGTAGGGCCACACACTAGGGGCGCGCCCGGGCCTTGGCCGCGCCGCAGGCGTGTGGGCCCCCCTGCCCTCGGTGTCTCTCCGGTGTTCTAGAAGCCGTGCAAAAATAAGATGCGGGCGTTGATTTCGTCCAATTCAAGAATATTTCCTTACTAGGATTTCGAAACCAAAAACAGCAGAAACAAGCGGCATGGCATCTCGTGGGTTAGTTCCAGAAAATGCATGAAAACGATATAAAGTGTGAACAAAACATGTAGGTATTGTCATAAAACAAGCATGGAACAAAAGAAATTATAGATACGTTTAAGACGTATCAAGCATCCCCAAGCTTTTCTACTCGCCTCGAGTAGGTAAACGATAACAAGGATAATTTCTGAGTGACATGCTACCATCATAATCTTGATCAACATTATTGTAAAGCATATGACATGAATGGAGTGATTCAAAGCAATGATCTATAGTTTGCTAACAAATAGATAACATATAGCAAAACTTTTCATGAATAGTACTTTCAAGACAAGCATCAAAAAGTCTTGCATAAGAGTTAACTCATAAAGCAATAAATTCAAAGTAAAGGCATCGAAGCAACACAAAGGAAGATATAAGTTTCAGCGCTTTGCTTTCAACATGCATATCTCATGGATAATTGTCAACATAGAGTAATATAACAAGTGCAATAAGTAAACATGTAAGAATCAATGCACACAGTTAACACAAGTGTTTGCTTCTAAGATAGAAAGAATATGTAAACTGACTCAACAATAAAGTAAAAGAATGGCCCTTCGAGGAAAAGCATGGATTACTATTTTTGTGCTAGAGCTTTTATTTTGAAAACATAGAAACAATTTTGTCAACGGTAGTAATAATTCATATGTGCTATGCATAATACTTCCTACAAGTTGCAAGTCTCATGCATAGAGTACTAATAGTGCTCGCACCTTGTCCTAATCAGCTCGGATAACACGGATTATCATTGCATGACATGTGTTTCAACCAAGTGTCACAAAGGGGTACCTCTATGCCGCTTGTACAGGTCTAAGGAGAAAGCACATTGGATTTCTCGCTTTTGATTATTCTCAACTTAGACATCCATGGGGACAACATAGACAACAGATAATGGACTCCTCTTTTAATGCTTAAGCATTCAACAACGAGATAATATTCTCATAAGAGATTGAGGTTGTATGTCCAAACTGAAAACTTCCACCATGATACATGGCTTTGGTTAGCGGCCCAATGTTCTTCTCTAACACATGCATACTCAAACCATTTGATCATGAAATCGCACTTACTTCAGACAAGACGAACATGCATAGCATCTCACATGATATCCAACAAAGGTAAAAAGTTGATGGCGTCCCCAGAAACATGGTTACCGCTCAACAAGCAACTTATAAGAACTAAGACACATAACTACATATTCATCACCACAATAGTTTTTAAGCTATTTGTCCCATGAGCTATATATTGCAAAGATAAAGGAATGAAATTTTAAAGGTAGCACTCAAGTAATTTACTTTGGAATGGCAGAAAAATACCACATAGTAGGTAGATATGGTGGACACAAATGGCATGGGTTTTGGCTCAAGGTGTTTGGATGCACGAGAAGAATTCCTCTCAATACAAGGCTTAGCCTAGCAAGGTTGTTTGAAGCAAACACAAGTATGAACAGGTACAACAAAACTTACACAAGAACATATTGCAAGCATTATAAGACTCTACACTGTCTTCCTTGTTGTTCAAACACTTTACGAGAAAATATCTAGACTTAGAGAGACCAATCATGCAAACAAATTTCAACAAGCTCTACGGTAGTTCTCCACTACTAGATTTAAACTACATGATGCAAGAGCTTAAACATGATCTATGAGAGCTCAAAACAATTGCCAAGTTTCAAGTTATTCAAAACCATGAAGCATTTTGATTCCAACAAAATAACAACAAGTGAAGCGATCAACTTTCGCCATTGAACATTAAGTAAAAATGAAGAACACTAGTGTTCATACGAAAAAGAGGAGCGTGTCTCTCTCCCCACATGAGCATGAATTTATTCAAAAATGAAAATAAAAAACGAAAATAAAAGCACACAGACGCTCCGATGTCACTTGCTTCTTTTCCTGCGAAACGTGTTGGGCCTCCAAGAGCGAGAGGTTTGTAAACAGCGATAAATTTTCCCATAAGTGGATCACCCAAGGTTTATCGAACTCAGGGAGGAAGGAGGTCAAAGATATCCCTCTCAAGCAACCACAAACGATACAAGAAGTCTCTTGTGTCCCCAACACACTAATACACATGTCGGATGTATAGGTGCACTAGTTGACGAGATAGTAAAACACGGGTGGTATAGATGGTGGTAATATTCCGAAAGTAAAGATGCGGTAAAGACGGCGGCGCAAAATGCTACTTGGCGTGGAAGCAATTCTTTGTAGTGGAAACAAGGCCTAGGGATCATACTTTCACTAGTGGACACTCTCAACATTGATCACATAATAAATAAGTTCTCTTCCTTGTGCTACATATACTCTTGTTTGATAATGAACACCATTCGTTGCGTAGGATTACACGAACCCTCAATGCCGGAGTTAACAAGCGCCACAACATTCGATATTCATGTTTAAGTAACCTTAGAGTATAATAGATCTTTGCAAAATAGACCAAGTACTACATATTTACCCTCCAAAACCCCGGGAGCCACGCAACACGAAGGAGAGAGCTCCCCGGGGGCTTTGGATCCCCGCACTCGCGTCGTCCGCAAATCTTCGCGCGCGTCCTGGCCATTACTGGCGTGCCACGACCTAGACCTGGTCGAAGGTGTTAGTGTTCGATTGTTCCTGCATGGTAGACACGTGCACATTAAATACGAGCCTTATCGGCTCTCAGGTTTTCCCTGATCGGCTCAAAGAGCCGATCGCCCATGGTCCTTGATGGATTAGCAATGGCATGGGGATCCTGCTCGATCGGACAAAGCTAAAACGATCCATGACAGTTTAGGGTTTTCACCGCATAATCGAACGTCCTACGTGCGATCGGGCCTAGCAGCTACGAGAGACGGTGCAAACTACCCCTACGAGAGGCCTAAAACCAACATAACGTTGATCCCGGAACATCCCTCGCAGGGACGGTAAACAGCATCTACCGCACCCCCGGATCCTCCGATCCCAGCATAAGGCCTAACTATGCAGATATTAAACTAATCCTACCAGATGGGAGCAACTATAACGATCGGATCTACTAAAGCATGATCAAGCAAGATGCTGCTTACGTCCGGATAGACGTAAGGGCAGCTGGATATCAAGGGTTGCACTACGATAGCATATTACGTGAAGAATAATGCTAACCCTAACACATGTAAAGATAACTACGTTGCTCGCCATCAAAAGGGCTTCAGACGAGCAACGCATGAACAATACTAAGCTTACGCTGCCTAGATCGCGAGATGCGATCTGGGCAGCATGATGCTTACCGGTAAGAACCCTCGTAGGAAAGGGGTGGCGATGCGATTGGTTTGTTTTTGGTTGAACGGTGATTGTCCTCTTTTTCTCATAACCCTAGATACATATTTATAGTCCAGGGACTTTCTAATTGAGGCGTGCACCTAACCGTGCACGGGCCGGACTCTATCTCTTAATTCTAAATTACAACACGATCTAATATGTTACAGATACACGGGCAATTAAGCCCAAACTCTTAGCGAGGCCGCTTCGAAGATGCTCGACGTGTACGTCCTTCAAGTCCATCTTCACTTACGGCCCACCTCCTGATTTGGCCAAAATCGGGTGGTAACACATGCCCCCTGGTTTTGATAATGATAATTGCAAAACCATCTGTCTCCTTTGAAGGGTCATGTCGTGGCAGACAGACCGCGGTATTCCTCATGATGACGTCTTGCCTCCTCGCCTTCTCTGCACGACTTGCGGTTTGGCACGTCCTCGGGAGCTTGAGCATTAAATCGTTATTTCCCTTTTTATCTGGCCACTTCCCGTAGTTCCCTTCTTCATCCTCCTCGCACACTTCCAAAAAAAGCCCTCCTCGCCACCATGTCTTCTTCTTCTTCCTCCTCTGCTGCATCAAGCCCCTCTGTCAATCCTCCCCCCTCCAGCCGACGCCGAGAGGACCATAAGAGGCCCATGCGGCCAACATCCGCCGCGCCATAGGCGCGGGGGACGCAGTCGGGCCACGACTCCTCCGTCGAGTCGAAGATGACGGTCCTTGACGGACGGGGAGAGCGACCTCCGTTCCCTTGCCATTAGGGAATCGGAGGAGAGAGGCGGCAACGATCGACGACGGGACGGTTTCTCCTCCGCCGAGGAGGTGAAGGAAAGAAGAAGAGGAGAGAGGACAGCACCTCCTCCGACGAGCCGGGCAGCGTCTCTGCCCTTGGCCGGGCAACCTTGGTGACCACGACGACAGACGTGCTGGCGAGGAAGATGAGGACAATGAGGGTCCTCCCACGGGTGGTCGCGGCAGCAGCGATGAGCCTACGGAAAGCGCCGACAGCGGCGACGACGGTGATGACGAGGGCAACAGTAGCCCCTAGATAAGATCCTAGAATAGGATCAGTAGTAGTAGGAGTGGCAATGCATCCCCTTAGGCCTTCCTTTTGAGAGCAATCAGCTCTTTTTGTGTAAGAAATCTGATCATCAATGAAGCAATTTCCCCAATTTGACTCTGCCGATTTCTTGCAAATTGATTTAGCGATTCTCCCTTGTGTTGATCTTGCCGATCGTCAATTGGTCAATGCTCCATGAGCCGATGGCAATGCATCGGTCTTTCACGATAAATTTCGAGATAGATTCATCCAATCCTCCAAACTCCCAATCAAACAGGGCCAAGCTAAAACGTGCAAGCCCAGAGATCTTGGAAATGCGAGATCCAACTTGAATGGAACGTTTAGACTTTGGACAAAACTCCTGAAATAATGTCCAATTTCTTTATTAACTTTAAATTCCGGACATTCTTCGCGCCATCCTCTCTTTCAGATCCTCTTTGCCTTCGGGAGAATCCTGGGACTGTTCTTGGATCAACTCGAATGCGAAGCTAACACTTTGCAAAAGCAGGCACCATTCGCCCATAACTGTCCTTGTGATGCTCCATTTTCTGTGAGCAACCAACTGGTCCAGAGCCATTGATGATCATGGCTCCCTTTTCAAACTCCTCATCAGCTCCGACAGTTCCCTTCTGCAATAATTCACCATCTTTCAAACAAGATGTGATCAGAGCCAGCCGAGTCCCAATAAAATCGGCTCCGCAGAATAAAAACCTTAAGGGCGAGCTGCCCCCCGAGCCTCAGTCAAGCGATGGTAAAAGTGGACCAACCAAAGGGACCATCATCGGCCTCCCAAGCTGTAGTCAGCGTCAGCCGATTCCAAATAAATCGGCTTCCAAAAGCCGAGAACCTCCAAGGTGAGCTGCCAGGAAAACTTTGAAGGGCAAACACCCCTCTAGTTCAGTAATCCTGCTCTTGTAGACTTCCCCCGAAGATGATATCATCAAGGACATGCAATCCAGCTGACGGAGCCCAACTTGTACACCTCCGGGTATACCACCATGTAGAACTAGCCATATACGTCATCATCGGCTTCCACGAAAAGGGTCAGCCCTTCACTCCCATCAAAACAAGATAGGAAAGCTTATGCATCAGGAGCCGATGTGCCACGAGGGCTCGGCAGGACCAGCAAATCCCTTCTTTGAACCAAGAAGCTTCTCATGCAATGGCTCTTTAACTCCTCCTGGCTCAATTATTGTGATTCGCTGCTTAGATCAGTTCACCATCCTTGACGATGACTCTGCAATTGAAGCCACAGCCAATCGTGAGCTTGATCAAGTGACAGTTTAAACTCTGTAATTCTAAAGTCGATGTCCGAGCATCGGTTGTGCTGAAATTTTGTATTTTCGATTTTTTATTAGCAGATCGATTCATGAATCGGCTTCCCACAGGTACATACTTTTTTTTATTAGCCGATCGATTCATGAATCGGCTTCCCAGGGTACATACTTCGTGGCTTTGTACCTTCTCCGTGTGTGTGCCCCCCGAGCCGAATCCTTCAAGTGATTGAAGATATCTGCTTTTCAGCCAATTCAAGCTTTTCTCGCCACTCACCTTGCGAAATAGCACATCAGTAAACACGGGTGGTGCGAATAATTTTAGCCGATTGCCTGGAATCGTCTTCCCTTGTAGTTGTCGATCCGACCATTTACAGATTGTTGAGATTTCGAAAATCTATGGCAACGCGCCATCGGCCATCCTTTTTCTCCACAGGTATTACATTGGAAATCCCTTCAGCGTACCTGCATGGCCTGATGAACCCGGCGTCCAACAACTTCTTGATCTCCTTCTTGACTTTCTCAATCTCTTCTAGCTCGTCAGCTGATGTAAACCCATACCCTAACTTTCCATCGCCTTCTAGGTCAATGCTGAACACAGGTAGCGTATGTTGAGGATAATATTGGCCAATCGCTGGAGTCGGCGTCCCTTTTCATTGTTTGGGGCCGATCGTGTGGATCGGCCTCCTCTTCACCCTTGCCGCGGGAGCGCTGTCTCGGCTTATCCTCGCCATGGCGATCTACAAGCCCGCCATATTGATATCAGACGAGAAACTGGCTCGCGTCCTGTGCGATGGGCGAGATCGACCATGTTGACCTCGAAAATGGCTGCGTGTCAACTCTCATGGCAAAGCTGACCGAGGAATCCGGCCTTGCTCTATCGCCATCTGAATCTATCCGCGCAAGACTTTGCGATCGTTGGTGGCATGGGCGAAGCTGTAGGATGACGTAGCATAGAAAACAAAAATTTTCTACGGCGAACACGCAATCCAAGCCAAGATGCAATCTAGAAGACGGTAGCAACGTTATTATCGAGACTCACCTTGAAGAGATTCCAAAGCCTACAAGAGGAGGCTCTGTTGCTGCGGTAGACGTTCACTTGCCGGCAAAGCGCGTAAAGATCTTGATCATCGGTTCCGGCGCCACGAACGGGCAGCACCTCCGTACTCGGTCACACGTTCGGTTGTTGATGAGGCCGTCCACCTCCCCGTTCCGGCGGGCAGCGGAAGTATTAGCTCCTCTTGAATCCGACAGCACGACGGCGTGGTGTCGGTGGTGGTGATGAACTCGGGCGGAGCTTCGCTAAAGCTACGCGGAGATATGGAGAGAGGGGGCCGGCTAGGGTTTGGGAGGGGTGGCCGGCCACTTCAATGGGGCGGCCAGCTTGTGGTCTTGGGTGGCCGGCCCTCCCTTGGCCCCTCATTATATAGGTGGATCCCAAGAGTTAGTCTCCAAGTCTTCGAATAAGACCCGAAGAAAACCTTCCATATGGTGGGGAAACCTAGCCAAACTAGGAGTCCCACTAGAGGGGGGTTTCCACCTCCCATATGGGGGGTGGCCGGCCCCTAAGAGAGTCCACTTGGGACTCCTCCCCCACTAGGGTTGGCCGGCCATGGAGGTGGAGTCCCATGTGGACTCCACCTTCCTTGGTGGTTTCTTCCGGACTTTTCTAGAACCTTCTAGAACCTTCCATAGAACCTTCGAATCATTTTCAAACACATAAAATGACATCCTATATATGAATCTTATTCTAGGACCATTCCGGAACTCCTCGTGATGTCCGGGATCTCATCCGGGACTCCGAACAAATATTGAACTCATTCCATATTCAAGTTCTACCATTTCAACATCCAACTTTAAGTGTGTCACCCGGTTCGCGAACTATGCGGACATGGTTGAGTACTCACTCCAACCAATAACCAATAGCGGGATGGAGATCCATAATGGCTCCCATATTCAACGATGACTTTAGTGATCGAATGAACCATTCATACGATACCAATTCCCTTTGTCACGCGATATTTTACTTGTCGAGGTTTGATCATCGGTATCACACTATACCTTGTTCAACCTCGTCTCTTGACAAGTACTCTTTCTCGTACCGTGTGTATGTGGTCTCTTATGAACTTATTCATATGCTTGCAAGACATTAGACGACATTCCACCGAGAGGGCCCAGAGTATATCTATCCGTCATCGGGATGGACAAATCCCACTATTGATCCATATGCCTCAACTCATACTTTAGGATACTTAATCCCACCTTTATAACCACCCATCGCAGTGGCGTTTGATTTGATGTAATCAAAGTACCTTTCAGTATAAGTGATTTACATGATCTCATGGTCATAAGGACTAGGTAACTATGTAATAAAAGCTTATAGCAAATAACTTAATGACGTGATCTTATGCTACGCTTAATTGGGTGTGTCCATTACACCATTCATACAATGATATAACCTTGTTATTAATAACATCAATGTTCATGATTATGAAACTAATCATCTATTAATCAACAAGCTAGTTAAGAGGCTTACTAGGGACTCTTTGTTTTTACATATCACACATGTATCAATGTTTCGGTTAATACAATTATAGCATGGTATATAAACATTTATCATAAACATAAAGATATATAATAACCACTTTTATTATTGCCTCTTGGGCACATCTCCAACAGTCTCCCACTTGCACTAGAGTCAATAATCTAGATTACATTGTCAAGTACCTAACACCCATGGCATTACGGTGTTGGTCATGCTTTGCCCTAGGGAGAGCTTTAGTCAACGGATCTGCTACATTCAGATCAGTGTACTTTGCAAATCTTTACTTCTCCATCTTCGATGTACTCGCGAATCGAATGATAACGCAGTTTGATATGCTTCAGCCTCTTGTGTGACCTTGGTTCTTGTGCATTGGCGATGGCACCCATGTTGTCACAATAGATGACTAGTGGGTCCAATGCACTAGGAACCACACGAGCTCTACAATGAACCTCTTCATCCATACCGCTGATAAGTCTGAACCCGCTATGTACTCCGATTCTTTGTTGAGGATTTCCACCGTGCACGCTTCAGAGTTTGCCAGCTTACTGCAGCACCATTCAATATAAACACGTACCCGGATTGTGACTTAGAGTCATCGGATCGGTGTTCCAACTTGCATCGGTGTAACTTGTTACAACGAGCTCTTGGTCCCTCCATAACAAAGAAACATATCCTTAGTTCTTTTCAAGTACTTCAGGATATTCTTGACCGTTGTCCAGTGTTCCATTCCTGGATCACTTTGATATCTGCTAGTCAAACTAACAGCATGTGCTATATCCGGTCTTGTACATAGCATGGCATACATGATAGAGCCTACGCCGAGGCATAGGGGATCTGACTCATCCTTTCTCTTTCTTCTGCCGTAGCCGGACCTTGAGTCTTACTCAAGACCTTGCCTGGTAACATAGGTAAGAATCCTTTCTTACTTTCGTCCATTCTAAACTTCTTTAGAATCTTGTCCAGGTATGTACTCTGTGATAGCCCTATTAGACGTCTTGATCTATCTCTATAAATCTTGATGCCTAATATATATGATGCTTCACCAGGTCTTTCATTGAAAAACTTTTATTCAAATAACCTTTTACACTGCTTAATAGTTCTATATCATTCCCAATCAATAATATGTCATCTACATATAATATCGGGAACGCTACTGAGCTCCCACTCACTTTCTTGTAAATACGGGCCTCTCCATGACCTTGTGTAAACCCGAAGTCTTTGATCACCTTACAGCGTGGTTCCAACTTCTTGATGCTTGCTGATCCATAGATTGAACAAGTTTGCATACTTTGACATTTTTTAGGATCGACAAACCTTTGGGTTGTACTCATATACAACTCTTCCTCAATGTCTCCATTAAGGAACGCCGTTTTGACATCCATCGCCAAATCTCATAATCGAAAAATGCAGCTATTGCTAACAAAATCCTCATTTTAGCTTCGCTACGGTGAGAAAGTCTCATCGTAGTCAACACCTTGAATTTGTCGGAAACCCTCATGCATAAGCTTTATAGCTTTTATCAGAATCTATTACTATCATACCATCAAAAAGATCCGATTTTCTTCGATCATACCTTAGGTCTTCGATCTAGTCAGAAGTTTGTCGTGTTTGCGACAAGTCTTTGTAATCAGTCCATATCGGTTCTGTTTTCATAAGGATTCCCCAACCTTGCGGATCTATCGGGCTTACTTTCTTCTTTTGATGTGGCAATTTCTGGGCTTCATCATCGGCTTTCTCTGCGTTGAATCATTTATCCATCATCATACATTCTAGACATACGGATTCATTGTCCACTGCATGAAGGGAGGATCGTTAGTCGATCTAGGAAGTTTCATGTATCCCATATCTCATTTGTGAAGGTTTTGATCATTTGCCGTATTGAGAGTCATTAGGCTTTCAGTGAGGCAAAGTCACAGGGCACTGCGCTACTCTGATCAACGAGTAGAGATTCTTCAATCTCATCGAGTTCTACTTTTCTTCCAGTCACTTCTTTAGTGAGAAATTCTTTCTCAAGAAAGGTTCCGTTCTTAGCAACAAAGATCTTGCCTTCGGATCTGTGATAGAAAGTGTACCCTATAGTTTCCTTAGGGTATCCTATGAAGACGCATTTCTCCGCTTTGGGTTCTAGCTTGTCGGTTGTAACTTTTTTTACATAGCTTCGCAACCCCAAACTTTTAGGAACGACAGACTTAGGTTTCTTATTAAACCATAATTCATACGGTGTCGTTTCAACGGATTTTGATGGTGCTCTATTTAAAGTGAATGCGCTGTCTCTAATGCATAACTCCAAAATGATAAAGGTAAATCGGTAAGAGACATCATAGAACGAACCATATCTAAGAGAGTTCGATTACGACGTTCGACACACCGTTTCGTTGTGGTTTCCCGGCGGTGTCAATTGTAAAGTATTCCGCATTTCTTTAAATGCATGCCAAACTCATAACTCGGATATTCACCTCCGCGATCAGATCGTAGAAATTTAATCTTCTTGTTACGTTGATTTTCTACTTCACTTTGGAATTCCTTAAACTTCTCGAAAGTTTCGGATTTATGTTTCATTAAATAGATATACCCATATCTACTCAAATCATCTGTGAAGGTTAGAACATAACGATAACCACCGCGCGATGCAACACTCATTGGTCCACACACATCTGTATGTATGATTTCCAATAAGTCAGTAGCTCGCTCCATCATACCCGAGAATGGAGTCTTAGTCATTTTTCCCATCAGACATGCTTCGCATCTATCAAGTGACTCAAAGTCAAGTGATTCAAGTAATCCATCGGTATGGAGTTTCTTCATGCGTTTCACTCCAATATGACCAAGACGACAGTGCCACATATAAGTAGAATTATCATTCAATTTAATTCGCTTAGCGTCAATGTTATGTATATGTGTATCACTACTATCGAGATCTAACGAAATAAGCCATTCTTTTCAGGTGCTCGACCATAAAAGATATTATTCATAAAAATAGAACAACCATTATTCTCAGACTTGAATGAATAACCGTCTTGCATTAAACAAGATCCGATATAATGTTCATGCTTAACGCGGGTACAAAATAACAATTATTTAGGCTTAAAACTAATCCCGAAGGTAGATGTAGAGGAAGTGTGCCGACAGCGATCACATCGACTTTGGATCCATTTCCAACGCGCATGGTCACTTCATCCTTTAGTAGTCTTCGTTTATTCTTTAGTTCTTTGGTTACAAATATGAGCAACCGAACCAGTATCAAATACCAGGTACTAGTACGAGAACCAGGAGATAAACATCATAACCTGTATATCGAATATACCTTCTTTCTTCTTGACAAGGCCGCTCTTGATCCGCCAAATACTTGGAGCAATTACGCTTCAGTGTCCCTTCTCCTGCGGTAATAGCATCAAATCAGGCTTGGGGCAGACTTAGGTTTCACGGGAGTGCGTGCTTTCTTGCCACTCTTCTTGTTCTTGCCTTTAGACTTGCCCTGTTTCTTGAAGCTGGTGGTCTTGTTGACCATCAACACTTGGTGCTCTTTCTTAATTTCAATCTCAACAGATTTTAGCATGGCAAAGAGTTCAGGTAACTCTTTGTTCATGTTCTGCATATTGTAATTCATCACAAAGTTCTTATAACTAGGTGGCAGTGATTGAAGGACACGATTAATCCCAGTCTGTTAGGAATCACTATTCCCAAGTCACCGAGTTTCTTCGCATGCCCGGTCATGGCGAGCATGTGCTCACTAACGGAGCTGCCTTCTTCCATCATGCAGCTGAAGAAGTGTTTCGATGCTTCATAGCATTCCACGACCGCATGAGTCTCAAAGATAGTCTTTAACTCATTGATTAACTCATGTGGATCGTGGTGCTCAAAACGTTTTGAAGATCGGCTTCCAGACTGCACAGGATGGCACCCGAACTTGAGAGTACCGAGTTTTCCGATCGCGTAAACATTTTACTTCATCGGTTTCAGTTTCAGGAAGGAGTCACCTAGCGGTGCATCAGCACATATTGCAGGTTTCCGCCATGAGGATCCTCACATGACGGAACCAGTCGGTGAAGTTGCTACCGTTGCTCTTAAGCTTTTCTTTTTCTAGGAACTGGATAAAATTGATTGAGGACGCCATATCTACAACATATTTGCAATAGTTTAGACTAATGTTTATGACAAATTGAGTTCAAATTTTAATTTAACAAAATTAAAACTAGGTGAACTCCCACTCAAAACAATATCCCTCGCATTGTCTTAGTGATCACACGAACCAAATCCATCACACCTATGCCCGATCATCACGAGACAAGATGTAATTTCAATGGCGAACACTCAAAGTGTTCATCATATCAATCATATGATTCATGCTCTACCTTTCGGTATCACGTGTTCCGAGACCATGTCTGCATGCTAGGCTCCGTCAAGGCCACCTTAGTATCCGCTTGTGCAAAACCTTGCACCCGTTGTATGCACTTGTTGATTCTATCACACCCGATCATCACGAGATGCTTCGAAACGACAAGTCTTGGCAACGGTGCTACTAAGGATGAACACTTTATTATCTTGAAATTTTAGTGAGAGGGATCATCTTATAATGCTACCGTCGCGATCTAAGCAAAATAAGATGCATAAAAGGATTAACATCACATGCGATTCATATGTGATATGATATGGCTCTTTTGTCTTGCGCCTTTGATCTTCATCTCCAAGCACGGACATGATCTCCATCATCAACGGGCATGATCTCCATCATCGTCGGCGAAGCACCAAGGTCAATGGCGCCTTTCATGATCGTCCTCCATGTAGCAACTATTACAACTACTTTGAAATACTACTCAACATGAAATTTAAAGACAACCATAAGGCTCCTGCCGGTTGCCACAATACAATAATGATCATCTCATACATAGTCATCATCACATTATGGCCATATCACATCACCAAACCCTGCAAAAACAAGTTAGACGTTCTCTAATTTTGTTTGCATATTTTACGTGGTTTAGGGTTTTGAGTAAGATCCAATCTACCTACGAACATGAACCACAACGGTGATACTAGTGTTGTCAATAGAAGAGTAAATTGAATCTTCACTATAGTAGGAGAGAGCAGAGACACCCGCAAAGCCACTTATGCAATACAAGTTGCATGTCAAGCGTGGAGCAAATCTCATGAACGCGGTCATGTAAAGTTAGCCCGAGCCGCTTCATCCCACTATGCCACAAAGATGCAAAGTACTCAACTAAAGATAACAAGAGCATCAACGCCCACAAACCATTGTGTTCTACTCGTAACCATCTATGCATAGACACGGCTCTGATACCCTGTGGGATTCGTTGCATAGAAAACAAAAAATTTCCTACCGCGAACACGCAATCCAAGCCAAGATGCAATCTAGAAGACGGTAGCAACGAGGTGATTATCGAGACTCACCCTTGAAGAGATTCCAAAGCCTACAAGAGGAGGCTCTTGTTCTGCGGTAGACGTTCACTTGCCGCTTGCAAGCGCGTAGAAGATCTTGATCACGATCGGTTCCGGCGCCACGAACGGGCAGCACCTCCGGTACTCGGTCACACGTTCGGTTGTTGATGAAGACGACGTCCACCTCCCCGTTCCAGCGGGCAGCGGAAGTAGTAGCTCTCTTGAATCCGACAGCACGACGGCGTGGTGTCGGTGGTGATGATGAACTCCGGCGGAGCTTCGCGAAGCTACGCGGGAAAGGAGAGGGGGCGGCTAGGGTTTGGGGAGGGGGGGTGGCCGGCCACTTCAATGGGGCGGCCAGCTTGTGGTCTTGGGCTGGCCGGCTGATACGTCTCCAACGTATCGATAATTTCTTATGTTCCATGCTACTTTATTGATGATACCTACATGTTTTATGCACATTATATGTCATATTTATGCATTTTTACGGAACTAACCTATTAACAAGATGCGGAAGAGCCAGTTGGCATTTCTGCTGTTTTTGGTTTCGAAATCCTAGTAAAATATTCTCGGAATTGGACGAAACTTTTCGCCCGGGGTCCTATTTTGCAAAGCTTCCGGAAGACCGAAGACCTAACGAAGTGGGGCCACGAGGAGGCCAGGTGGCGGCGCGGCCCAGGCCACGGCCGCCGACCTATCCTGGGCCTCGTGTGGCCCCTCGCGTTGACCCTCCGCCTACTTAAAGCCTGTCGCAGGTACGATCTCCCAGAGCCACGTACGGAAAACCTTAGAGACGCCGCCGCCGCGAATCCCATCTCGGGGATTCAGGAGATCGCCTCCGGCACCTGCCGGAGAGGGGATTCATCTCCCGGAGGACTCTACACCGCCATGGTCGCCTCGGGAGTGATGAGTGAGTAGTTCACCCCAGACCATGGGTCCATAGCATTAGCTAGATGGTCGTCTTCTCCTTGTTGTGCTTCATTGTTGGATCTTGTGAGCTGCCTAACATGATCAAGATCATCTATCTCGTAATACTATATGTTGTGTTTGTCGGGATCCGATGGATAGAGAGTACTATGATTATGGTGATTATCAATCTATTGTTCATGTGTTGTTTATGATCTTGCATGCTCTCCGTTATTAGTAGAGGCTACGGCCAAGTTTTTACTCTTAACTCCAAGAGGGAGTTTATGCTCGATAGTGGGTTCATGCCTCCATTGAATCTGGGATGACTGAAAGTTCTAAGGTTGTGGATGTGCTGTTGCCACTAGGGATAAAACATTGATGCTATGTCTAAGGATGTAGTTGTTGATTACATTACGCACCATACTTAATGCAATTGTCTGTTGCTTTGCAACTTAATACTGGAGGGGGTTCGGATGATAACCGAAGGTGGACTTTTTAGGCATAGATGCAGTTGGATGGCGGTCTATGTTCTTTGTCGTAATGCCCAATTAAATCTCACTATATTTACCATGTCATGTATATGCATTGTTATGCCTTTCTCTCTGTCAATTGCCCAGTGTAATTTGTTCACCCAACATGCTTTTATCTTATGGGAGAGACACCTCTAGTGAACTGTGGACCCCGGTCCTATTCTTTACATATCATACAATCTATTTGTTCTGTTTTCTTTGCAAACATCTTCCACTCGATACGCTTAATCCTTTGTTACAGCAAGCCGGTGAGATTGACAACCTCACTATTTCGTTGGGACAAAGTACTTAGGTGTGTTGTGCAGGTTCGCGTTGGCCGGAATCCCTGGTGTTGCGCCGCATCACATTTCGCGACCATCAACCTTCAACGTGCTTCTTGGCTCCTCTGGTTCGATTAAACCTTGGTTTCTTTATGAGGGAAAACTTGCTACTGTGCGCATCATACCTTCCTCTTGGGGTTCCCAACGAACGTGTGAGTTACACGCCATCAAGCTCTTTTTCGGCGCAGCGTTGCCGGGGAGATCAAGACACGCTGCAAGGGAGTCTCCACTTCTCAATCTCTTTACTTTGTTTTTGTCTTGCTTTATTTTATTTACTACTTTGTTTGCTGCACTAAATCAAAATACAAAAAAAAAATTAGTTGCTAGTTTTACTTTATTTATTGTCTTGCTCTCTATATCGAAAACACAAAAAAAATTAGTTACTCGCATTTACTTTATCTAGTTTGTTTTATTTACTGTTGCTAAAATGGCCAACCCTGAAAATACTAAGTTGTGTGACTTCACAAATGCAAATAATAATGATTTCCTATGCACACCTATTGCTCCACCTGCTACTACAGCAGAATTCTTTGAAATTAAACCTGCTTTACTAAATCTTGTCATGAGAGATCAATTTTCTGGTGTTAGTTCTGATGATGCTGCTGCCCATCTCAATAATTTTGTTGAACTTTGTGAAATGCAAAAGTATAAAGATGTAGATGGTGATATTATTAAATTGAAAGTGTTTCCTTTCTCATTAAGAGGAAGAGCTAAAGATTGGTTGCTATCTTTGCCTAAGAATAGTATTGATTCATGGACTAAATGCAAGGATGCTTTTATTGGTAGATATTATCCTCCCGCTAAAATTATATCTTTGAGAAGTAGCATAATGAATTTTAAGCAATTAGATACTGAACATGTTGCTCAAGCTTGGGAGAGAATGAAAACTTTGGTAAAGAATTGCCCAACCCATGGACTGACTACTTGGATGATCATCCAAACCTTCTATGCAGGACTAAATTTTTCTTCGCGGAATTTATTGGATTCAGCTGCTGGAGGTACCTTTATGTCCATCACATTGGGGCGGCTACAAAACTTCTTGATGATATGATGATAAATTACTCTGAATGGCACACGGAAAGAGCTCCACAAGGTAAGAAGGTAAATTCTGTTGAAGAAACCTCTTCCTTGAGTGATAAGATTGATGTGATTATGTCTATGCTTGTGAATGGTAGATCTAATGTTGATCCTAATAATGTTCCTTTAGCTTCATTGGTTGCTCAAGAAGAAAATGTTGATGTGAATTTCATTAAAAATAATAATTTCAACAACAATGCTTATAGGAACAACTCTGGTAATAACTATAGGCCATATCCTTCTGCTAATGGTAATGGTTATGGTAATTCTTATGGGAATTCTTACAATAATAGAAATGTACCCTCTGGTCTTGAAGCTATGCTTAAAGAATTTATTAGTACACAAACTGCTTTTAACAAATCTGTTGAGGAAAAGCTTGATAAAATTGATACTATTGCTTCTAGAGTTGATAGACTTGCCTTTGATGTAAATCTTTTAAAGTTGAAAGTTATGCCTAATAATGATATTGATAATAAGATTACTACTACAGCAAATGCCATCCAAGTTAGAATTAATGAGAATATAAGATTAATGGCTGAACTGCGTGCTAGGTGGGATAGAGAAGAAAATGAAAAACTAGCTAAAGAGAATAATGTAGCTAAAGTTTGGACTATTACCACCACTAGTAATGCTAATTCTCCACATGTTGCTGCACCTCCTACTATCAATGGTAAAATAATTGGTGTTGGCAATGTTTCTACTCCTAGTGCAAAGCGTACAAAACTGCCTGAAATTGCTAAAACTGCTGAAACTGCTTGTGATAAAACTGCTGAAATTTTTTCCAACCTTGGGAACAATGATCCCATTGCTGTAGCTCATAATGATTTAGATTTTGATGATTGCCACATCTCTGAAGTTATAAAGTTCTTACAAAAACTTGCTAAAAGTCCTAATGCTAGTGCTATAAATTTAGCCTTTACAAAACATATTACAAATGCTCTCATAAAAGCTAGAGAAGAGAAACTAAAACTTGAAACTTCTATTCCTAGAAAGTTAGAAGATGGTTGGGAGCCCATCATTAAAATGAAATTCAATGACTTTGAATGTAATGCTTTATGTGATCTTGGTGCAAGTATTTCTGTTATGCCTAAAAAGATTTATGATATGCTTGACTTGCCACCATTGAAGAATTGTTATTTGGATGTTAATCTTGCCGATAATGTTAAAAAGAAACCTTTGGGGAGGATTGATAATGTGCATATTACGGTTAACAATAACCTTGTCCCCGTTGATTTTGTTGTCTTGGATATTGAATGCAATGCATCTTGTCCTATTGTATTGGGAAGACCTTTTCTTCGAACTGTTGGTGTTGTTATTGATATGAGGGAAGGTAATATTAAATATCAATTTCCTCTCAAGAAAGGTATGGAACACTTCCCTAGAAAGAGAATGAAGTTGCCTTTTGATTCTATTATTAGAACAAGCTATGATGTTGATGCTTCTACTCTCGATGTTACTTGATTTACACTTTCTGCGCCTAGCTGAAAGGCGTTATGGAGAAACCCATGTTTTTTTTACTACAGCAATTTTTGTTTTGTTGAGTCTTGGAAGTTGTTTACTACTGTAGCAACCTCTCCTTATCATGTTTTTGTGCCAAGTAAAGTTTCTATGTCAAAGTTGATGTTATATTTGGGATCGCTGCGCAGAAACAGCATTGCTGTCTGTCACGAATCTGGGCACAATTCCCTGTAGAAAATAAGAAAAATCTGCCAATTTACGAGCGTGATCCTCAGATATGTATGCAACTTTCATTAGTTATGAGTTTTTCCATTTGAGCAAGTCTAGTGCCATTTCTAAATTCGTCTTTACGGACTGTTCTGTTTTTGACAGATTCTGCCTTTTATTTCGCATTGCCTCTTTTGCTATGTTGGATTTATTTCTTTGATCCATTAATGTCCAGTAGCATTATGCAATGTCCAGAAGTGAAAATAATGATTGTGTCACCTCTGAATGAGTGAATTATTAATGATGCACTAACCCTCTAATGAGTTTGCTTGAAGTTTGGTGTGAAGGAAGTTTTCAAGGGTCAAGAGAGGAGAATGATATACTATGATCAAGAGGTGGAAAGCTCTAAGCTTGGGGATGCCCCGTGGTTCACCCCTGCATATTTTAAGAAGACTCAAGCGTCTAAGCTTGGGGATGCCCAAGGCATCCCTTCTTCATCGACAACATCATCAGGTTCCTCCCCTGAAACTATATTTTTATTCAGTCACATCTTGTGTTCTTTACTTGGAGCGTCGGTTTGTTTTCGTTTTTGTTTTTGTTTGAATAAGATGGATCCTAGCATTCACTTTGTGGGAGAGAGACACGCTCCGCTGTTGCATATGGACATGTGTCCTTAGGCTTTACTCATAATGTTCAAGGCGAAGTTTCTTCTTCGTTAATTTGTTATATGGTTGGAATTGGAAAATGCTACATGTAGTAATTCTAAAATGTCTTGGATAATGTGATACTTGGCAATTGTTGTGCTTATGTTTAAGCTCTTGCATCATATGCTTTGCACCCATTAATGAAGAAATACATAGAGCTTGCAAAATTTGATTTGCATATTTGGTTTCTCTAAGGTCTAGATAATATCTAGTATTGAGTTTTGAACAACAAGGAAGACAGTGTAGAGTCTTATAATGTTTACAATATGTCTTTTATGTGAGTTTTGCTGCACTTGTTCATCCTTGAGTTGCTTCAAATAACCTTGCTAGCCTAAACCTTGTATAGAGAGGGAATACTTCTCATGCATCCAAAATCCTTGAGCCAACTACTATGCCATTTGTGTCCACCATACCTACCTACTACATGGTATTTCTCCGCCATTCCAAAGTAAATTGCTTGAGTGCTACCTTTAAAATTCCATCATTCACCTTTGCAATATATAGCTCATGGGACAAAATAGCCTTAAAAACTATCGTAGTATTGAATATGTACTTATGCACTTTATATTTTATTAAGTTGCTTGTTGTGCGATAACCATGCTTCTGGGAACGCCATCAACTATTGTTGAATATCATGTGAGTTGCTATGCATGTCCGTGTTGAAGGTCTATCATTTTAGTGGTTGGAGCATGCAAAATTGTTAGAGAAGAACATTGGACCGCTAACTAAAGCCATGAACCATGGTGGAAGTTTCAGTTTTGGACATATATCCTCAATCTCATATGAGAATAATAATCATTGCTACATGCTTATGCATTTAAGAGGAGTCCATTATCTGTTGTCCATGTTGTCCGGTATGGATGTCTAAGTTGAGAATAATCAAAAGCGAGAAATCCGAAATGCGAGCATTCTCCTTGGACCTTTGTACAGGCGGCATGGAGGTACCCCTTTGTGACACTTGGTTGAAACATGGCATGCGAAGACCCGGTAGTCCAAGCTAAGTAGGACGAGGTGCGGGCACTATTAGTATACTATGCGTGAGGCTTGCAACTTGTAAGATATAATTTTCATAACTCATATGCTTTATTACTACCGTTGACAAATTGTTTCATGTTTTCAAAATAAAAGCTCTAGCACAAATACAAATCGATGCTTTCCTCTTTGAAGGACCATTCTTTTTACTTTTATTGTTGAGTCGGTTTACCTATCTCCTTCCACCTTAAGAAGCAAACTTGTGTGAACTGTGCATTGATTCCTACACACTTGCATATTGCACTTATTATATTACTTTATGTTGACAATATCCATGAGATATACATGTTACAAGTTGAAAGCAACCGCTGAAACTTAATCTTCTTATGTGTTGTTTCAACACCTTTACTTTGATTTATTGCTTTATGAGTTAACTCTTATGCAAGACTTATTGATGCTTGTCTTGAAGTACTATTCATGAAAAGTCTTTGCTATATGATTCAGTTGTTTACTCATGTCATTACCTTTGCTTTGATCGCTGCATTCATTACATATGTTTACAAATAGTATGATCAAGATTATGATGGCATGTCACTTGGAAATTATCTTTGTTATCGTTTTACCTGCTCGGGACGAGCAGAACTAAGCTTGGGGATGCTGATACGTCTCCAACGTATCGATAATTTCTTATGTTCCATGCTACTTTATTGATGATACCTACATGTTTTATGCACATTATATGTCATATTTATGCATTTTGGAACTAACCTATTAACAAGATGCGAAGAACCATTCTGTTTCCTGTTTTGGTTTCAGAAATCCTAGTAAAAAATATTCTTTGGACGAAACTTTCGCCGGGGTCCTATTTTTGCACGAAGCTTCCAGAAGACGAAGAGCTATGAAGTGGGGCCACGAGAGGGGGGTGGCAGGCGCGGCCGAGCCTGGCCGCGCCCGACCTATCCCCCTGGGCCTCGTGTGGCCCTCGCGTTGACCCTCCGCTGCTTAAAGCCCGTCGCGAAACCCCGAGCACAGGCCACGATACGGAAACCTTACGGAGACGCCGCCGCCGCGAATCCCATCTCGGGGGATTAGGAGATCGCCTCCGGCACCCTGGGAGAGGGAATCATCTCCGGAGCTCTACACCGCCATGGTCGCCTCGGAGTGATGAGTGAGTAGTTCACCCACGGACCATGGGTCCATAGCAGTACCTAGATGGTCGTCTTCTCCTTGTTGTGCTTCATTGTTGGATCTTGTGAGCGCCTAACATGATCAAGATCATCTATCGTAATACTATATGTTGTGTTTGTCGGGATCCGATATAGAGTACTATGATTATGGTGATTATCAATCTATTGTTCATGTGTTGTTTATGATCTTGCATGCTCTCCGTTATTAGTAGAGGCTCTGGCCAAGTTTTTACTCTTAACTCCAAGAGGGAGTATTTATGTTTGATAGTGGGTTCATCCTCATTGAATCTGGGACAGTGGAGAAAGTTCTAAGGTTGTGGATGTCTGTGTGGCACTAGGGATAAAACATTGATGCTATGCAAGGATGTAGTTGTTGATTACATTACGCACCATACTTAATGCAATTGTATGTTGCTTTGCAACTTAATACTGGAGGGGGTTCGGATGATAACCTGAAGGTGGACTTTTTGCATAGATGCAGTTGGATGGCGGTCTATGTTCTTTGTCGTAATGCCCAATTAAATCTCACTATATTTACCATGTCATGTATATGCATTGTTATGCCTTTCTCTATTTGTCAATTGCCCAACTGTAATTTGTTCACCCAACATGCTGAGACACCTCTAGTGAACTGTGGACCCCGGTCCTATTCTTTACATAGCATACAATCTATTTGTTTTACTGTTTTCTTTGCAAACATCTTCCACTCGAAATACGCTTAATCCTTTGTTGACAAGCGGTGGGGTCAAACAACCTCAACATTTCGTTGGGACAAGGTACTTGGGTTGTGTTGTGCGGGTTCGCGTTGGCGCCGGAATCCCTGGTGTTACGCCGCATCACATTTCGCGACCATAACCTTCAACGCGCTTCTTGGCTCCTCCTGGATTCGATTAAACCTTGGTTTCTTTCTGAGGAAAACTTGCTGTTGTGCGCATCATACCTTCCTCTTGGGGTTCCCAACGAACGTGTGAGTTACACGCAATCAAGCTCTCTCCCTTGGCCCCTCATTATATAGGTGGATCCCCAAGAGTTGGTCTCCAAGTCTTCGAATAAGACCCGAGCGAAAAACCTTCCATATGGTGGGAAACCTAGCCAAACTAGGAGTCCCACTAGAGGTGGGAGTTTCCACCTCCCATATGGGGGTGTGGCCGGCCCCCTAAGGGGGCTCCTCCCCCACTGGGAATTGGCGGCCATGGAGGTGGAGTCCATGTGGACTCCACCTTCCTTGGTGGTTTCTTCCGGATCTTTCTAGAACCTTCTAGAACCTTCCATAGAACCTTAGAATCATTTTCAAACACCTTAAAATGACATCATATATATAGATCTTATTCTCAGGACCATTAGGAACTCTGCGTGATGTCGGGATCTCATCGGGACTCAGAACAAATATTCGAACTCCATTCCATATTCAAGTTCTGCCATTTCAATCCAATTTTAAGTGTGTCACCCTACGGTTCGCGAAGACTATGCGGACATGGTTGAGTACTCCCTCCGGCCAATAACCAATAGCGGGATGCGGAGATCCATAATGGCTCCCACATATTCAACGATGACTTTTAGTGATCGAATGAACCACACATACGATAACAATTCCCTTTGTCACGCGATATTTTACTTGTCGAGGTTTGATCATCGGTATCACATTATACCTTGTTCAACCTCGTCTCCTCGACATGAAAGTACTCTTTACTAAATGCAAGTAGTATGTGGTCTCTTATGAACTTATTCATATGCTTGCAAGACATTAGACGACATTCCGCCGAGAGGGCCCAGAGTATATCTATCCGTCATCGGGATGGACAAATCCCACTGTTGATCCATATGCCTCAACTCATACTTTCAGGATACTTAATCCCACCTTTATAATAACCACCCATTTACGCGGTGGCGTTTGATGTAATCAAAATACCTTCCGGTGTAAGTGATTACATGATCTCATGGTCATAAGGACTAGGTAACTATGTAATAAAAGCTTATAGCAAATAACTTAATTGATCTTATGCTACGCTTAATTTGGTGTGTCCATTACATCATTCATACAATGATATAACCTTGTTATTAATAACATCAAATGTTCATGATTATGAAACTAATCATCTATTAATCAACAAGCTAGTTAAGAAGCTTACTAGGGACTCTTTGTTTGTTTACATATCACACATGTATCAATGTTTCGGTTAATACAATTATAGCATGGTATATAAACATTTATCGTAAACATAAAGATATATAATAACCACTTTTATTATTGCCTCTTGGGCATATCTCTAACAGTCTCCCACTTTGCAGTATGGTCTGCCGTTCATCTCTTGTAACGTGGGGATTTTGTGGCCAGTCGGGTAACTTCATTGTTCTTCTTCGACAAATCTGCTCCGTTTTGCTCAAATCGAAGTCAAACCCTTTTGGAGGCCCTGGTTGTTTCACCCACTTGCGGGATGCGGGTTTGCCCCGGGTCCACTCGGCCATGGCCCCGACCTCCACAGTCCTCTGTGAGAGTCTTGCCGTCTTCGTCCATCTGGGTGACGCGCTTGTACTTGTCCTGGTACAATTCTGGATGGCGCTGTTCATATGTTGTCAACTTCTGAACCATGTTTGTGTCTACCGATGCGTCTGCATCGGCATCAGCCGATGCCTGTGCATCGGCTTTCGCCTGTTTGGGGCGCCATACTTTCTTTGGCGGGCGCGCCTTTGTCTCCACTATTTGCTGGATTTTCGCGGCCAGATCGGGCCGCGCTCTTCTCAACATGTACAGGTACTGTGCCTCGGCTTCTTCCAAGCTTCGCGGCCGTTGCACCCGGCGCTCCTGAGACTGGCTGAGTCCACCAGGGCACCACCTTGGTTGGTGGTACTCATCTTTCTCTCTATCCGACCCCTCGAAGTCTTCTTCCTGAGATGACTCAGTCCGTTTACTTTGAGGTGGGAAAGGCCCCAGGCGTTTGAACACTACAACTTCGTTCGTCCTTCTCCTTCGCTGTGTGCATTTTGGACAGTTGCCGATTGTTGGCAATCGGCTTATTCCTGAATCCCAGCAGTGCCTGAAGAAGGGACAGTTCCAGTGTTTGTCGATGTCGTCTTGCTCCTTGGACCTCCCCCTGGCGCGACGTTCGTACCCGTCGTTGTGGCCGCTGTTCTGACGATACCTCCTGTTTGCATCAGACCGACGATATCCTTCATCGTCGTTATCGTAGCGGCGACGTCGGTCGTATGGCTGTTCATATTTGCTGAGGAGATGCTCGGATAATGGGCGTGGATGCCGTATGTTTCTCACCTCCTCCTCGGCCAGGTACCGTTTATCGTCGTCTTGGGGCCGGTCACGTGGAACGGCCTCCTCTTTCTCTTTGCCACGAGAGTGGCTGCTCTCTGCCTTGTCCGCGTCATGGCGAATCACGAACCCTGCCATATTGGCATCGAAAGAGAACCCAGGTTCTCTTATGGAGTGGCTGAGATCGACCGTGTTGACGCCATGCGACAGACACGTGTTTCCTTTGAGCTTGATGTTGCGAGAACGGGTTGTCTCAGAGGAGCCGATGAGTTCGGCTTCACAGATGGCCTTCAGCTCATCGTATTTCTTCTTGTGCTCCGCAGGGAGATCCTTGTATGTGATCTGCTCCTCTGCCATCTCGTATGTCGGTGTTGACGTGGATGTTGCGAAGAGGTCCAGGGCGATACGGGGGCTCTGTTACCCTCCAAAACCCCCGTGAGGCCGGATTAAGCAACACGGCCGGGAGGCTCCCAAGGCCGCTTAGTGGATCCTGGCACCTCGCGTCGTCCGCCGTCTTACAGCGCGCGTCCCTGGCGGTTGCTGAGCCACGACCTAGACCCGGCCGGGAAGGTGGTGGTGCTTCGTTGTTCTGCATGGTAGACACGTGCACATTAAATACGAGCCTTATCGGCTCTCAGGTTTCCCTATGGATCGGCTCAAGAGCCGATGCTTCATAGTCCCCTTGATGGATTAGCAATGGCATGGGGATCCTGCTTCAGGACAAAGCTGAAACGATCCACGACAGTTTAGGGTTTTCAACGTAATCGGAACGTCCTACGTGCGATCGGGCCTAGCAGCTACGAGAGGTGCAAACTACCCTACGAGAGGCCCTAAAACCAACATAACGTTGATCGGAACATCCCTCGCCGAGACGGTAAACGACATCTAGCACTCACGGATCCCTCAAACCCCGACGCAAAAGGCCTACTTTATACGGATAAACTAATCCCTGCGGATACGGGAAGCAACTATAACGGATCGGATCTACTAAGCATGATCAAGCAAGATGCTGCCCTTAGCAAATGCACGGATAAGACGTGGGGCGGCTAGATGTCTAAGGGTTGCACTACGATAGCATATTACGTGAAGAACAATGCTAACCCTAACACATCTAAAGATAACCACGTTGCTCGCCATCAAAAAGGCTTCAGTACGAGCAACGCATGAACAATACTAAGCTTACGCTGCCTAGATCGCGAGATGCGATCTAGGCAGCATGATGCTTACCGGTAAGAACCCTCGTAGGAAAGGGGTGGCGATCTTGCCGAGATTGGTTGTTTTGGTTGAACGTGATTGTCCTCCTTTTCCGATAAACCTAGATACATATTTATAGTCAAGGGACTTTCTAATTAGCGTGCACCTAACTTATACCTGGGCCGAGACTCTATAATTCTAAATTACAACACCGATCTAATATGTTACACTACAGATACACGGGCAATTAAGCCCAAACTCTTAGCGAGGCATGCAGAAGATGCTCACGTGTACGTCCTTCAAGTACATCTTCATACATTTTCAGTTTGGCCAAAATCGGTGGTAACACTAACATAGCATGCACTGCTGTCACCATCACTATGAAGGAGGCATAGATCACATCAATACTATCACAGCGATAATCAACTCCAACAACCTACAAGAGATTATGATCATAATCTACGACAAGAACTACACGATGCACACACTTGTCACCATTACACCATGCGGGAGGAATAGACTACTTTAATAACATCACATGAGTAGCACATAGATAAATAGTGATACAAAACACATTGCAATCATAAAGGGATATAAATAAACACTTCACTATGCCATTCATAACAGTGAATAAGTATTCTGTGAAATATAGCCTAAGGGACCCACACGGTGCACACACTGTCACCTTTACACACGTGGGACAAGGAGTCTCAGGAGATCACATAATAAAACCACTTGACTAGCATAATGACATCTGGATTACAATCATCACATGAATCTCAATCATGTAAGGCAGCTCCTTGGGATTATTGTATTGAAGTACATAGGAGAGATGAACCACATAGCTACCGATACAGGCCCGGAGCCTCGATGGAGAACTACTCCCTCCTCCTGGGGACAGCGGCGGTGATGAAGATGGCGGCGGTGGTCGATGGAGGAGCCTTAGGGGCACTTCCCACGTCCAGGCGGCGTGCGGAGAGCAGGAGACTCACATCCCCAGGATCTTGGCTTCGCGCGATGGCGGCGGCTCTGGAAGGTTTCTCGTACCGTGGCTTATTTTTCTCGGGGTTTTAGGTCAGGGACTTATAGGCGAAGAGGCGGAGTCGGAGGGGGTCTGGGGCCACCGGACACTAGGGCGGGCGCGGCCCTACCTCCACAGGGCAGCCCCGCCACCATGTGGGCCACCTGTGGCCCCTCTCATCGGTTCTCGGGTGTGCAGAGGCTCCCGGGGATTCTAAGATCTTCGGTGTTGATTTCGTCCAATTCCAAGAATATTTCCTTACTAGGATTTGGAACCAAAAACGACGAGAAAACGAGGCTGGCCCTTCGGCATCTAAATCGATAGGTTAGTTCCGGAAAACGCATAATAATGACATATAATGTGTATAAAACATGTAGGTATCATCAATAAAGTAGCATGGAACATAAAAAATTATAGATACGTTTGGGACGTATCACGCTCCAAGTAAAGTACATAAGATGTGACGGAATAAAAATATAGTTTCACTAGAAGTGACCTGATAAGTTGTCGATGAAGAAGGGGATGCCTTGGGCATCCCAAGCTTAGACTCTTGAGTCTTCTTGAAATATCGGATGAACCACGGGGGCATCCCCAAGTTTAGACCTTTCACTCTTCTTGATCATAGTATATCATCCTCTTACTCTTGACCCTTGAAAACTTCCTCCACACCAAACTTAAAGCAAACTCATTAGAGGGTTAGTGCATAATCAAAATTCACATGTTCAGAGGTGACACAATCATTCCTTAACACTTGGACAGTGCACAAAGCTTCTGAAAGTTAATGGAACAAAGAAACCAATTCAACATAGCAAAAGCGGCAATGCGAAAATAAAGCGAGAATCTGTCAAAAACGAGAACGGTCCGTAAGACGAATTTCTGAGAGGCACTTAACTTGCTCAGATGGAAAAAATCAAAACTAATGAAAGTTGCGTACATATGGGGGATCACGCACGTAAATTGGCAATTTTTTGATTTCTTTCACGAAGTTCTCGCAAAAATCGTGACGAGAAAACAATTAATTTCTGGCAGCAGCAATCAAATCTAACATCAACTTTACCATAGAGACTTTACTTGGCACAAAACATGATAAGGAGAGGTTGCTACGGTAGTAAACTTCCAAGACACAACAAAGCAGTAGCAAAATAAAAACATGGGTTATCTCTCAAGAAGTTCTTTCTTTATAGCCATTAAGATGGGCTCAGTAATTTCAATGATACTCTCGCAAGAAATAAGAGTTGAAGCAAAAGAGAGCATCAAGAAGCAAATTCAAAACAAATTTAAGCCTAACCCACTTCCTATGAAAAGGAATCTTGTACACAAATAAATTCATGAAGAACAAAGTGGCAAGCATAGAAAAACAACACAAGTGCAATTTCAAGATTCTCAACATAAAGGGGAAACTTAATATTAAGATGCATATAACCATGTTTCCTCTCTCATAATAACTTTTAGTAGCATCACATGTACAAACTCAACAATATAAATATCACATAAATCATTCTTGTCATGAGCTACATGCATAAAAAATTTACTCTCCACATAAGCATAATCAATTTTTTTTTTGACAATCATAAGCATAATCAATTTTATTAGTTGTAGTGGGAGCAAATTCAACAAAATAGCTATCACTATTATTCTCATCACCATAATCATCATATATAGGAGGCATATTGTAATCATAATTAATTTTCTCCTCAATAGTAGGTGGATTGAAAATATCATATTCATCATTGCAAGCATCATATATAGGAGGTAAAGTATCATCAAAGTAAATTTTCTCCTCCATGCTTGGGGGACTAAAAATATCACAACCAGCTTCCCCAAGCTTAAATTCTTCCATAGCTTTAGCAATAATAGTGTTCAAAGAGTTCATGCTAATAACATTGCTACAACTATTTTGCAAACAAAATTCCATGGGTTTTTTAATTTTCTCTTCAAACACATCATGTCCTAATTCAAGATATAGTTCATAAAGATCTCTAATTTTTTTGTTGTTTTCCATTAGGCCTAACTAGTGAAAATAAAAACAAGAAACAAAAATATATAATAGAGTCTAAAGGAGATAGCTTCGAGCACTCACACCACCACCGGCAACAATGCTAAGAAATAACTTAGTAGTCGGAGGATGTGAATACCTTTACCTTACACTCCCGACAACGGCGCCGAGAAAATAGCTTGATGTCTACCGTGTGCTTCTATTCTTGTAGGCAGTGTTGGGCCTCCAGAGCGAGAGGTTTGTAGAACATCGACAGAGTTTCCCTTAGATGAATCACAGGTTTATCGAACTCGGGGTAGAGATTCAAAGATAGTCCTCTCAAGCAATCCTGCAATTAAGATACAAGAAGTCTCTTGTGTCCCCCAACACACCTAATACCTTGTCGGAATAGGTGTACTAGTTCGACGAAGAGATAGTAAAACACGGGTGGTATAGATGGTGGTAATATTGCGGACAGTACAGATGCAGTAAAACAGTAAAAACAAACGATGTTTTGCGATTATTTGGAAACAAAGGCCTAGGGATCATACTTTCACTAGTGGACACTCTCAACATTGATCGTATAATAAATATAATAACTTCTCCTCATTTGTGCTACATACACTCTTTTGTTGGATGACAAACACCATTCATTGTGTGGGGCTACAAGAGCTCCCTCAGCGGAGTTAACAAGCGCCACAACATTCGACATTCATATTTAAGTAACCTTAGAGCATAATAGATCTTTGCAAAATAAACTGAGTACTAACATAGCATACACACTGTCACCATTACACTATGAAAGGGGGAATAGATCACATCAATACTATCATAGTGATAATTAACTCCATAACCTACAAGAGATTATGATCATAACCTACGACAAGAACTACACGATGCACACACTGTCACCATTACACCATGCAGGGGGAATAGACTACTTTAATAACATCACATGAGTAGCACATAGACTAATAGCGTACGAAGCTCATCATATGGATCTCAATCTTGTGCAAAGCAATTCATGAGATCATTGTATTGGACAGAGCGAGAGATTAACCACATAGCTAACGGTATAGCCTCGGAGGAGAACTACTCCCTCCTCATCATCGGAGACAGCGGTGGAGATGGCGGTGGTGTCGATGGGGAAGCCTTCCGGGGGCACTTCCCGTCCCGGAACAGAGACTTCTGTCCCCCAAATTGGAGTTTCGCGATGGCGGCGGCTCACGGAAGGTTTCTCGTCTCGTGGTTTTCGTCTCGAAAGATTTGAGTGGGAGCTTCTTATGGCCCGAAGGGGCGTGTCGGTGGAGCCCTGGTAGGGCCACACACTGGGGCGTGCGGGGGCATGGCGCGCCGCCCTGGCGTGGGCCCCAGGCTCCCCTACGGTGTCTCTCACGATTGTTGGAAAGCTTCGTGCCAAAAATAAGATCTTTTGGGCGTTGATTTCGTCCAATTAAGAATATTTCCTTGCCTAGAAGTTTACCGAAACCAAAAGCAGTGACTTGAGGAGGCGGCACTTCGGCATCTCGTCGATAGGTTAGTTCCGGATAATGCATCAACGATATAAAGTGTGAACAAAACATGTAGGTATTGTCATAAAACAAGCATGGAACATAAGAAATTATAGATACGTTTGAGACGTATCAGGAGCGTCCGATGATGTATAGGGATACCCAAATATTTGAAAGATAAGGATCCAGATTCACACCCAAAAATATTTCTATCTTTGGTGTTCCATATGTTTAACCTTTGCAAACAGAATATTTCACTTTTATGAAAGTTAATCTTAAGCCCCGATAACTCTTCAAAGAGACATAAAATTAATTTCATATTAACAGCTTTGTTGAGGTCATGTTCCATAAAAAAGATTGTGTCATCAGCATATTGAAGAATTGAAATTCCACAATCAATCAAATGTGGTATCAACCCACCAATTTTTCCATCGTCCTTAGCGCAGGCAATAAAAATGGCTAACATATCGCAACTATATTAAAAAGAATCGGAGAAAAAAGGATCACCTTGCCTCAACCCTTTTCTAGTTTGAAAATTATGACCAATATCATCATTGACCCTAATCCCCACACTTCCGCCTTGCACATAATGATTTATCCTATCACACCAAACTGGATCTAAACCTTTCATGCATAAAACCTATTGCAGAAATGGCCATTTTACTTTATCAGATGCCTTTTCAAAATCAATTTTAAAGATCACCCCATCGAAGTTTTTCCTATGCAACTCATGTATAGTCTCATGAAGAACCACCACCCCTTCAAATATGTGTCCCCTGGAATAAACATTTTCTTTGTCGGTCTAATGACTTTCTGTGCTACATCAGAAACACGGTTTTATCGCTACTTTGACCAAAAAATTGAAGTAACATTCAACAAACAAATGAGCCAATATTGTGTCATTGTAGCATTTTCCTTTTTAAAGGAGGAGGTTATAACTCCAAAATTGAGTTTATACAAAGGCAACCTCCCTTTTTAAAGAACTCAAATAGTTCCATCAAGTCAATTTTGATCACTTCCCAGAAGTGTTGATAAAAATCAGCCGGGAAGCGATCAGGATCTGGAGATTTATTATGTTCCATCTGAAAAACAGCCTTACGGACCTCCTCCACTGAAAATTCTGCAATCAAAAGGCCTTCTCATCCGCAAACAATTGCGGAATATCTTCAACTCCATCTTCGTTAAAAGCAACAGAATTAGGGCAGGTTCTCCAAAGGGTTTGTTATGTCTCCGTAGTGTAGACTTATGGGTTACTACTACAATAGTACCTTTCTCTTACTCCTGATTGGTAAATTTCCTTTTTTCTATGTTTTCCATTTGCCATTAGATGGAAGTATTTAGTGTTATCCGCTACTTCTTGGATATACTTCGCTTTAGCCCTTTGCGCCCATTTCATTTCCTCCTCCTGGCGTAATTTATTTAACTTACCATTAGCCATTTTAAATCATTTCGCTCATCCGCTGATAATGGGATAGTTTCTGCTTTAATATCCAAAGCATCAATAATGACCAGAAGTCTTTCTTTTTCTTTTTTATATCTCCCACTTAAATTTTTTGCCCATACCCTTAAAGATACCGCAAATGTCTAATCTTATTTTTCCAAGTTTGAATAGGAGTTTTCTGAACGGGGGGCTGCAGCCCATTCAGCTGCAATCAAATCATAGAAACCCTCCTGTTCAAACCAAGATAATTCAAATAACAAACGCGTCTTATTTTCAATGTGTGTCTGACGACCAGTGTCAATCAACAATGGTGTATGATCCGATCCAGAACGAGTCAAAGCCCGGACGGAGACTAAAGAAAATTTATGTTCCCATTCTACACTAGAAAGTACTCTATCCAACTTTTCATAGGTAGTATTTGATCTTCTGCTAGCCCATGTATATTGTCTCCCAGACAACATAATCTCACGTATGTTCAAATTTTTGATGATTGCATTAAATAAACAGTAGCGAGGAATAAAATTATCATTACTTCTATCCTCCGATCTCCTTAAAATATTAAAATCCCCCGCCAAAAGCATTGGTAAAGTTTCAGAATCACACATCCGAGCCAATTCAACTAGAAACTCATGTTTATGTTTATCTTGTGCCGCCCCATACACCGGCACAAGAAACCATTCAAACCTATCAAGATTTAGATTTGACAGATAGTTTAACACAAAAATCTCCAGTGTCCACTCTATTCACTTTCACAGTCGTAGTATTAATTCCTACGAGGATACCCCTTGACCTACCATGTGGCGGCAAACAAAACCAAGCAAAATTCTTAACCGCAGAGAGATCTCTACGGAACGGTATTGCAAAATTAGACCGTCCTGTCTCCAATAAAGCAATGAAACCAAGGTCATACTCCCTAATTGATTCTTAAAAAAAAATGGTTTCTCAGATCTTTAAAACCTTCACTATTTCACGTTAAGCCTTTTAAATTTGTCATATTAAGATTTTGAATTTTTAAATCGGATACGGTTGCTTCTCCGCACATTCTTTTTTATCATAAGAATTATTTTTATGAATCTTTTTGACCTTAATATCAAGCGGGAGGTTAGGGGGTTCAACTCCCTCTAATTCCTTTTCCTCATCCCAATCATTACAAAGATTAGAGGCTCGAGAGACCATCAAGCAAGCAGAAGTGTTATTATCTCCATTAGCTTCATCCTTTTTCAGGAAAATTAAAGTACTTTGGGGCTCAAAATCTTTAATAAGCCTAGCCGATGCAAGAGATTCGAAAAAGAGTTTCCCAAGGACACCCCCAAAGCCATAGCATTATCAACAAATATGCTCATCAGAAAACGAAAGCAATGAAGTCGGGTGTGACTTAGACATACCTATCACATGTGGTTCATCAAGTTTCTTTGCCATCATCATCGCCCTTTCCAGCTATATCGCATCAGCATTAGGTTGAGCACGTAGTCTTCCACTCGACCGTACTCCCCTCGCAGTATCCTCACATATTCCTCCAAAAGCCACAATTTGTTCATGCGTATAAGGTGTACTGTTGACCATACCCTTATTTTGCAAAGGCATCTGTGTAATATTTTGAATATAACAAGTTGGAGATTTAGAATTCAAATTCATCTCAAAAGGTGTAGTTGAGTGGAGCACCTTATTCATGATCGACGTGGAGTAGCTACGAACCTAGCTAGCTATATGTTTATAATAATGTGCTACTTTTATCTAGCTTTTATTACTATTTTTTGACATGATGTTGCTACTTTGATCCTTGCGGTTCTGTTTAGTTGCAACAGCCGATACAATTTATATTGTTTGTATACTGATTTTTTATTCTGTATTAAATACGAGGAGCATGTGGTTGTGCCACCGCGCCACCAGTAATAGGATTATTGGTAGCATGATCGGCCCATACGGTACTAGTATCAACTGCAGGTAGCGTGCTAGGACAGCACACTACTAGTATCTCAACTATTGGTGGCGTACAAGGCTGGTACATCACCAGTATCCAATTACATGTGGCACTTTAGTGGTGGTGTACCGTGCTCCGCCAACAGAGGGGTTGGTATGCCACCAATAGGCTATTATGTACTTGTGGGGGTTTTCCATTTTCTAAGCACCAAAAGTGTAGGAATTCATTGTGAAAGTGCAAATGATATTGTGTAAAATGACACCATTCTATTTTTCACACAAAACCTATTGAATGGCCAATTTAAAAATATTTTGAATGTTCTAAAATTGAATGTGACCATCTTTTGCACACCGGTGCATCTTTCCATGCCAAACAACAGAGTCAAACAAGTTTCCACTTTCTGTTACAATTTTCTTTCCATTTTCTTTTCCCATGGGTTCCAGGGACTAGATTCTACGGAGGACGCACAACACGCGCCTTTAGAAACACTACAGAAAAAAAATGACAGCGCCACCACTAGTAGAAAACCTCTCATCCATCTAAGCCATTGGTACCGGTTCCCTTACGAACCGGTACCAATGGGGTCATCTGTACCGGTTTAAGGGGTCTGGCGGGCGAGGACATTTGGTACCGGTTCGTGAGGAGCTTTCGTACCGGTTCGTGTTAGGAACCGGTACGAAACGTCTTCGCCCAAAATTCAGACGCGTGGTGGGGCCCGGGCTGGACCTTTGGTACCGGTTCGTAACACGAACCGGTACCAAAGGGTACCCGGCTATATCAAATCGCCCCAGATCCTCCCGAGCCCCTGCAGGGCTCTCATTTTTCTCTTCTCCTCACACTCTAAATTTTGCTCCACCTCTCACACTCCATTAATCTTCATTTTTCTCCACCATTTTAACAAGATTAACGGCACCCATCTATCTAAGGGTTAGCAATATCATCCTTCCTTCCGGCGTTCCTAATTTAGCTAATTTCTTTGGTAGTTTTAACTCGTACTATTTTGTAGTGCAAGCAAGGTGTTCGATGAAATGCCTAAGTTAGTGATTTTATTTTTTTTATATGCAATTTGAGCTGAAATTATGGTATGTTTTGTAGGTTTTAATTAGTATCATATCCCCGTCCTTACCGCCGTCGATCGCCAGCGTCGTCCCCTAGCCGGCACGGTACCACCTCGGTGAGCCCCTCTTCTTTTTTATAAAAAAACAATTAGTTTTATGTGATGAACTTGAATATTAATTAAGTTGGTCACTCATATATCCATGATGTTGTGTACTTAATGATTTTTGATATACATATATATAAAATGCAGATGAGTCGACAATGGATGTACGGTGACCGGTGCCATCCCGAGTTCATTACTGGCATGCATTATTTTCTCAACGTGGCTGAGGCAAACAGGCGGTCGAATGGTTTCATGTATTGTCCATGTAGTTCCTGTAAGAATATGAAGGATTACCCTACCTCGAAGACCCTTCACATCCACCTGCTGGAGAATGGTTTCATGCCCAGCTATAATTGTTGGACCAAGCACGGAGAAAGAGGGGTTATATTGGAAGACAACGAAGAAGAAGAGGATAGTGACAACTATCCCTTATTCACTGAAGACGGTGGTAGTAGAATGGGGGAAGACGAAGCTGAAGAAGAGCCCATTTTCGATGAGCCGATTTTTGATGACCCGGATGACGATTTGGGTCGGGCCATTCTTGATGCGAAGATGAACTGCGGAAATGAAAAGGAGAGGTTGAAGTTGGAGAAAATGTTAGAGGATCACAACAAACTGTTGTACCCAAATTGCGAAAATGGTCAGAAAAAGCTGGGTACCACGCTGCAGTGGAAGGCAGAGAATGGTACTTCTGACAAGGGATTTGAAAAGTTGCTGAAAATAATAAAGAAGATGCTTCCAGGGGAGAACGTGTTGCCCTCTAGCACGTACGAAGCAAAGAAGGTTGTCTGCCCTCTAGGATTAGAGGTGCAGAAGATACATGCATGCATCAATGACTGCATCCTCTACCGCGGGGAGTACGAGAATTTGAATGCATGCCCGGTATGTAGTGCATTGAGGTATAAGATCAGGCGAGATGACCCTGGCGATGTTGAGGGTGAGTCCACCCCCAGGAAGAGGGTTCCTGCGAAGGTGATGTGGTATGCTCCTATAATACCACGGTTGAAACGTTTGTTCCAGAACAAAGAGCATGCCAAGTTGTTGCGATGGCACAAAGAGGACCGTAAGAAAGATGTGATGCTGAGACACCCCGCTGACGGGTCGCAGTGGAGAAAAATCGACAGAGAGTTCAAGTCATTTTCGGATGACGCAAGGAACTTAAGATTTGGTCTAAGTACAGATGGCTTTAATCCTTTCGGGGAGCAGAGCTCCAGTCATAGCACCTGCCAGTGACTCTATGTATCTATAACCTTCCTCCTTGGTTGTGCATGAAGCGGAAGTTCATTATGATGCCAGTGCTCATCCAGGGCCCGAAGCAACCCGACAACGACATTGATGTGTACCTGAGGCCATTGGTTGAAGAACTTTTAGAGTTGTGGCGTGTCGAAGGTGTACCTGTGTGGGATGAGCACGAACAAAAGGAATTTAACCTACGAGCGTTGTTATTTGTAACCATCAATGATTGGCCTGCTCTTGGTAACATTTCAGGGCAGTCAAACAAGGGATACAATGCATGCACACACTGTTTAGGTGAGACTGATAGTAATTATTTGGGAAACAAGAATGTGTACCTGGGGCATCGTCGATTTCTTCCAAAACAACATCACGTCAGAAAGAGAGGAAAGCATTTCGGAGGTGAGGCAGATAACCGAACGAAGCCTACCCGCCCTAATGGGGAAGTTATATATGATATGGTCAAGGATTTAAAAGTGATCTTTGGAAAGGGTCCCGGCGGACAATCTGTTCCGCATGATGTTGACGGACACGTACCCATGTGGAAGAAGAAGTCGATATTTTGGGAGCTACCCTACTGGAAATTCTTAGAGGTTCACTCTGCAATCGACGTGATGCACGTGACGAAAAATCTTTGCGTGAACCTGCTAAACTTCTTGGGCGTGTATGGGAAGACAAAAGATACACCGGAAGCACGACAGGACCAGCAAAGTATCCACGAAGGAAACAACCTGAATCCTGAGAAGTATCAAGGTCCTGCCAGCTATGCTCTTACCAAAGAGGAGAAGGAGATCTTTTTTGAAGTCCTGAGTAGCATCAAGGTCCCGTCTGGCTTCTCGTCGAATATAAAGGGAATAATAAACATGTCGGAGAAAAAGTTTCAAAACCTAAAGTCTCATGACTGCCACGTGATTATGACACAATTACTTCCGGTTGCATTGAGGGGGCTTCTGCCGGAAAATGTTCGAGTACCCATTGTGAAGCTATGTGCGTTCCTCAATGCAATTTCTCAGAAGGTGATCAATCCACTTACTCTACAAAATTTACAGAAGGATGTGGTCCAATGTCTAGTCAGCTTCGAGTTGGTGTTCCCACCATCCTTCTTCAATATTATGACACATCTCCTAGTTCACCTGGTCGAAGAGATTGGCGTTCTCGGTCCTGTATTTCTACACAACATGTTCCCCTTTGAGAGATTCATGGGAGTCTTAAAGAAGTACGTTCATAACCGTGCTAGGCCAGAAGGAAGCATCTCCAAGGGCTATGGAACAGAGGAGGTCATTGAGTTTTGTGTTGACTTTATTCCTGACCTTAAGCCGATCGGTGTTCCTGAATCGCGCTATGAGGGGAGACTGCGTGGAAAAGGCACGCTAGGAAAGAAATCAGCAACGTGTATGGACGGACATTCTTTCACTCAAGCACACTACACAGTTCTACTTAATTCCATCTTGGTGGCTCCGTACAAACAGGAACACAAGGAGATCTTACGCTCTAAATACCCGGAGCAACGTGAAGATTGGATTGATGGAGAACACATGAAGACTTTCGGCGGTTGGTTGCAAACACGTCTCATGAATGTCACCGATGACGAGCAGCTGTACTTGTTGGCCAAGCAACCATCTTCTACTATATCGACTTTTCAAGGGTACGAGATTAATGGGAACACATTTTACACTTTCGCCCAAGACAAAAAGAGCACCAACCAAAACAGTGGTGTCCGCTTTGATGCAGAAGATGGCAATGGGAACAAGGTCACATATTATGGATACATAGAGGAGATATGGGAACTTGACTATGGACCTAATTTCAAGGTCCCTTTGTTCCGGTGTAAATGGTTCAACCTGAAAGACGGGGTACAGGTAGACCCGCAGTACGGAATGACTACAGTGGATTTCAAGAATCTTGGGTACGACACCGAACCATTCGTCCTAGCTAGTGAAGTGGCTCAGGTTTTTTATGTGAAGGATATGTCTAGCAAACCGAAAAAAAGAAAAGAAAGGCAAGAGGACACATCATACGATGAGCCAAAGCGGCACATAGTTCTTTCAGGAAAAAGAAACATCGTGGGAGTAGAGGACAAGACAGACATGTCAGAAGATTATAATAAGTTTGACGATATTCCACCCTTCAAGGTAAAAATTGACCCAAGCATCATCTTAAACAATGAAGATTGTCCATGGTTGCGTCGCAGTAAGAAGAAAGGGAAACGGGCGAAGAAAACTCAGAAGACTAGAGCAGATGGAGTATAACTTGTGTATCTCAATATGGAAATCACTTTTGTGTAATGATGTTACTGTATGTAAGATATTAACAATGGAGATGGTTGGCTTGTTTTACTAGTTAAGTCACGGGCTTGCAGGGAAATTTTTCCGAGGCGGAACTTCCAAAGATGCCATAGGGCGTGTGCACCAAGGGCATCTTCGAGAAGTTCCGCCACGGGAGATTTCCCAACCCTTTCCCCAACATTGTTAGAGGAGATGAAGTCTTCCACGGGCTTGCAGGGAAATTTTTCCGAGGCGGAACTTCCGAAGATGCCATAGGGCGTGTGCACCAAGGGCATCTTCGACAAGTTCCGCCACGGGAGATTTCCCAACCCTTTCCCCATCCATGGTGATGAAACTCTCCATCCATGTTGGCTTGTTGAGCTGCTTCCCATGGTCTACCGATGCTCCTTTTATAGGCAGAGCGTCCTTATCCTGCCGACAGCTTTAGTACCGGTTGCAGACACCAACCGGTACTAAAGGTTACCCACGCGTCCTTATCCCACCGACAGGGCGTCGTGCGCTACATACTTTATCTCATCGAGCAGAGCGTCCTTATCCCACCGACAACTTTAGTACCGGTTGCACCCACCAACCGGTACTAAAGGTTTGCCTCGATCTGTCTTCCCGCCTATTTTCTTCCCGCGCTTTCCACCGGTTCCCGCCTCTGTCTTCCCGCCATTTTTTCACTATATATATGTAGGCTTGGCCACCATTTACTTATCACATCTAGACTCATCATTCTCTCCCATGGCTTCCATCGCAATATCTCTAACCCCCCGGGAGGCGGAGGCGCTTTGCGCGTCGAACTACCCCTGCCCGCCGGGCTACCGCGTCCCGACCGGCTGGTTGCTAAGCGTCGGAGGCGTACCGGTCCCTCCAGTCCCTCTAGGTGTGGCGCGCGAGATGGCCATCACGAACCACTACTACTTCGAGCTCACGCCAGAGCAGCGGAGGAATCCCCAGTGGCATCCCGACTACAGCCCGACTTGGGAAAGCTTCTTCATCAATCGGCGTGAGAGGGCGCTTGCCAGGCACGAGGAGGGCGGCCCGCCTCCTCCGAACTTCAACGAGGCCGGCCGTCGGCTGTGGTGGCGCGGCCGGACTCTCCAGGGCGTCATGGCCTACCGTGGCCCCCGCGCGCTACCCTCAGTCCCAGCCCACGCGTGCTCACCCGCCGACGTTCGAGTACCGCGACCCCGATGCCAGCGACGATGATGACGGCGACTACGACGACTACAGTGGCGACTACTATAGGGCTAGGCACGAGTATGACTGAATGACTCCAACAGTCAAATGTGGCCATGTATCTTAATTTTCAGTTGAGCTATGTACTTTTAATTCGAGTTCAATCGTAATAAAATTTTATTCCCGCCCTTTCTTTCTCGCCTTTTTTCTCCCACGCGCGGCGTCGTGGCGGGAAAGTTTCCCGCGCGACGTCGGGGCGGGAAACTTTCCCGCGCGACGTCATGGCGGAAGTAAAGAAAGAAATAGAAACAATAAATAGAAAAGAAAATAAATAGAAAAGCAATAGAAAAATAAATAGAAAAGAAACAGAAAAGAAAATAAATAGAAAAGCAATAGAAAAAATAAATAGAAAAGCAATAGAAAAAATAAATAGAAAAGAAACAGAAAGATAATAAATAGAAAAGCAACAGAAAAATAAATAGAAAAACAATAGAAAAAATAAATAGAAAAGAAACAGAAAGAAAAAAATAGAAAACAGAGAAAAAATAAATAGAAAAGAAATAGAAAATAAAATAAAAATAAAATAAAAGAAAAGAAAAGAAACAGAAAAAACAAAGAAAATAAACAACAAAAAGAAAAAGAAAAAGAAAAGAAACAGAAAAAGAAAAAGAAAAAAAAAAACGAAAAGAAACGACAAAGAAAAAAAGAAAACAAAAAGAAAAAGAAAAACAAAACCCTTTGGTAGGTTGGTACCACCAACCGGTACGAAAGGCCATTCGTCGGTTGGTGGTACCAACCGTACCAAAGGGGTTCGCTCGTTTTCACTTGGCCGCGGGCAAAATTTAAATTCAACACTTAGCGCGCGAAAGCCTCTCGGCGTCGCGGACCACGCCGTTCGCAGCCTCGTCGTCGCAGCCGCCGTCGCAGCCTCGCCGTCGGCCGCCGCCCGCTCCCCGGCGCGCCAAGTCCTCCGCTCCCGACCCTTCTTTCCTCCCCGCTCACGCGCACGCCAATGCGCGGCCTCGCCGATGCCGCCCTCGCCGACGCGCGCCCTCACCGAGGCCGCCGCGACGCCGCCTTGCCGACGCCTTGCCGAGCCTCGCGATGCCGCCTCGCCGCAGACGCCACGCCGGATGCCAGGCACGCCGCCTCGCCGTTGCCCTCTGGACGCGCACGCCCTTAGCGTGTTCGGTCAAATGCCCCTACGAAAATTTGAAATCTGGATAGTTTTCAAAGTATTTAAAACTACACTTTTACAGCTCCAAATTTTACAAACTTAATATCCTTGACTATCAGAAAAACATGATCTATCCATACATAAAGTTTTTTAAACTTTTCAACAACTAAAAATCGGACAACATTTTAATTTGGGCTTAAAATGATAAAACTTGCTATATTCATAACTCTCTTTCTACAACTCCATTTTGCACAAACTTTATATCTACCTGAGAGGGACCCCAGCGTGAGTCCACCATCTCGAGATCCTCCGCGTAAGACAGCGTCCGTTAAGCGGAACGGTACGCCGCCTAGGAAGAAAGCTAGAAAGGAGAAACAACTGCCGCCTACTGAGAAGTTACCTTGGGAAAAAACTCCAGAGGAAAGAGCGGAGGCCGTTCAGGCCGAGGTGAAGAAATTTTTTGCACCAAAAGTGCCAGAGATACCTTTCGAGAAGACACTAGATCCGGTGAAAGTTGTGCGTACCGTTGAGAATCTATATGACCCTGTACCATCGCCGCCATCTGACTATAGGCGTTCTATTGAAAGGTCGTATGACAAGATGATCGAGGCGACAAAACCCGTTAAATCGGGTATCAGGGAGATAAAAGGGATACACCAAGTCTACCAGCTCGGACAACAACCCGTTCAATCGGTCGAGCCTCTCAAGGTGTTTGACGGGAAGGCCGTTCAAAGTTCTCGACAAGACACAACCGATTACGCCTTGGCTGAACGAGCATATCAATTTGTTCAAGGGAAAGATTTGGTCGAGAATCTCAGGAAGCTACCAACACGTATGCGTAACTTGCATTCGTGGTACCTTGATGCCTCAAAGAAAGGGATCGAGACTATCATGGTGCGAGTTGGGGAAGAGCACTACTTCCAGGAATACTGTGTGAACGTTGACTTCAACGAGCTTTTCCAGTTATACAATCTCCGGGCCCTCGACAAATCTATCATCAGTTCCTATTGTCTGTAAGTGATTTATTTAATTTGAGAAGTCTTTAGCTCAGCTCGTTCATTGTCTGCAGATTATAATCCTTTGTGCGCTATATTATGCAGATCGAAGATACACGAATGCAAAAGGGATGAAATCACGCACATTGGGTTCATTGACCCGCACACAATGCATGTTAAAACCATAGAAGATCCCGTCTATAACAAGGATACACCGGAGACTTTGCTAAGGTTTTTGAAGCGACAACGTGACAAAAACCTAATAATTTGGCCTTACAACTTCCAGTGAGTCTTACTGTCTTATAACACATTATATTTTGCTCACCGTATGTCAAAATTTTAACTAATGACTTATATATATGACACTACATATTTAAACGTGCGTAGGTTTCACTTTATTCTTCTCGTCATCAATATGCAAACTGGAGAAGTTGAAGTCTTTGACTCACTAAGCAAAAAACCGGAACTATACTTGTCTTGTTATTTAATGCTCAAAAGGTAATTTTAATTGTTATCGGTTTGTTTCGTTAATTTCCTGCTATGAACTAATTGATAACTCTTTTATGCATTTTCTTTTGTCGGGCAGCGTATGGGCAACTTTCATCAAGGAAGATACCTCCCATGAATGGCCACAGAGGCTGCGATGGAAGGCGAAAGTAAGTAGTACTACCTAGGTCCACACACCTTTTATTATCATACTTGACTATTGTTTGATTGACTTATATTCTTGTAAAGAAATGCCCGCAACAACCACAAGGGACTGATCTCTGTGGATTCTACGTTTGCGAGTACATCCACAGAATTGTCAGCGAGAGAAGTAATAATGCAAGAAATAAAGAGGTACGAAAACAATATTCACAAATTTGTTTTCTTATCATAAGTTGTGCTGAGTTTAAGTAATAGTTGTTTCATTGTGGTTTGAATATATATATACACACACACACATATCTCATGTACTCATTTGTATCTTATTCTTTTATAGTTGGCAACAAAGCGGAACAAGCTCTCAATCGATGACCGCTTCATAGCAATAGGCGAGGAATTGGCGGGATTCTTCCTTCGGGACGTCATACCACCATTCGCAGAGTTCCACTATGAATGAAGATGTACATGTTACATATATAGTTGGCTCGAAGAGTACCACTATGCTACATGTAATATATAGAGTACGGCTCGGACCACTACTATGCATGAAGATCGATCTTCATGCATAGTGCTTCTTAATTTGCGATCTTATGCAATTACATGTGTGTTATATTATATGCACCAACTTGCTATGCATCATATTGATCTTCATGTACTACGTAAACCCAAACACGTTTCTGGTGCATCGACGCGATATGAAACAAACCGATATCCCTAAACCCCTCCAAAAACCCTAAAACTTCAATTCTCTGCCGCGGCAGAGATTCGGGCAAATTCCCTGCCGCGGGTGGGAACCTTTGGTACCGGTTCGTATTACCAACCGGTACCAAAGCTCCTTGGCCCTGAGCTCTCCTGGGCGCCCACGTGGAGGCGCCATTAATACCGGTTCGTAAGCAACCGGTATGAAAGGGGGGGGGGGCCTTTAGTGCCGAATAATTTATACCGGTTGAGAAACCGGTGCGAATGGCCCTTACGAACCGGTATAGATGAGCGTTTTTCTACTAGTGACCTACCCAACTCTTTTTTCGTGTGCAATATTGCGGGGAACTCGGCCAATACATGTTTTGCCGTGTTCGGCCACAAAAACACATGTCAAAGATGATTTTTTTTTGCGGACACTATATTTCTCCGAAACATTTTTTTTTGCATGCGGACACTATTTTAAAGATGCACTTGAATAGATTTTCGACATTTTTAAAAGATGTTTGTACAAAAAGATCCCTAAAAATCAACGGTGATATAGTGCAGTTTGTACATAGTTTTTTCTTCCTGCGGCTCGGTACTGTTTTAGCCGAAGATCGCACATTTGACGCGTCAGACCAGGCCCATCAGACACCATACGTACGTTTGCCTGAAACCTATACAATCTACTTTCACGTAGCAAATATGGATTCCTGCAAATTTAATCAAGAGGTGTACATACGGGAGACGTCCATCGAATCGATAGATAATTCAGGCACAACAATGACGTGCGAAAACCAGGACGTGCCGCAGTTGCCCGACGACATCTTCATGGAAATTCTTGTTACAAGGAGATCGAGCGCCAAGAGGGGTAGGGGGTGTAAGGGAACTCGATCCCATGGAGGACGCACAATACGCGCCTTTAGAAACACTACATGAAAACAAAATGACGGTGCCATGTACCCAACTCTTATTTTAGTGAGCAATATTGCGGGGAACTCGATCGGCAAAGACATGCTTTTCCGTGCTTGGCCACAAAAACGCACGTGAAAAGACGATATTTTTCTGTAGACACTATATATATTGCCCTAAAATATATTTTTGGGGCGTGGATACTATTCTTTTATGGAAACATATTTATTCCACTAAAGGTATTGCGCAGCAATATCACTCAATATCACTTGCAACCAAACCGATTACAAAATCAGGAGCATTGTTCATCTAACTAGATGACCGGAACACTAGCCTGATAGGCACACTGAGCTAAGTACTGAGCTAACATACTACGGTTTCGGCGACAAGATAAGAAATCTGCAAGACTATATGGCGGCGGTGATGAAACTGTATGTGGGGGACGGCAGGAATTTTGGTAGACTAAACTGTGCACTCATCACCCTGATCCCCAAGCGTGCAGATGCGGAGGAAGTAGGGGACTATCGCCCCATTAGCCTAGTCCATAGTTTCGGGAAGCTCTTCTCCAAGATTATGGCTAATCGGCTGCGCCCCAAGATGGAGATTCTTGTCAGTGCTAATCAGTCTGCATTCATCAAAGGCCGCAACCTGCATGACAACTTCCTGTTAGTTAGACAGATGGCGAGGAAGATCAATGGCAGGAGGGAGGTGGGCACACTTCTGAAATTGGATATCTCGCGAGCTTTCGATTCGTTATCCTGGGCGTTTCTTGCTGAAGTCTTGCGACAGATGGGTTTCCCGGAGATTTGGCTTACTTGGATTGCGGTGTCCTTGCGAACCGCCAACACCAGGGTCCTCGTCAACGGAATTCCAGGAGAGACAATCGCCCACGCCAGGGGTTTAAGGCAGGGGGATCCGTTATCCCCCCCAGCTCTTTGTGCTGGCGATGGAAGTGGTCACGATCCTTGTGTGCAGAGCTGCGGAGGCTGGGCTACTTTCGCCGATCAGAAACTGCACTAACATACAACGCCTGTCCATTTACGATGACGACGTCGTAATCTTCACCAAACCCATGGTGAATGATTTGGTGGTCATTCGAGAGCTGCCGCAACTGTTTGGACAGGCTTCGGGGCTTCACGTGAACTATCTCAAGACCTCCGCTACGTTGATCAGAGGAGGGGAGCACCACAGGGTGCTGATCGAGGAGTTGCTTCACTGCCCCATCAAGGACTTCCCCATTAGGTACTTAGGGCTTCAGCTGGCCCTCAAGCCGTGGACAAAAGCCCAATGGCAGCCCATGCTCGACGCGGCCGTGCGCATTATCCCTGCCTGGCAGAAGGGGCTAATCGCCAAACCTGGGAGGCTGACGATTGTCAAGGCTGTGATGGCGGCCCGCCCCATCCATCACCTCCTGGTGGCGGAAGCGCCGGTTGGCTGTTGGAGGAGATCGACAGTCTGCGGGCTTCTTTTGGGCCGCCAAAGATAGGGCCGCTGGTGGACAATGCTTGGTTGCATGGAACCGTGTCTGCAAACCCTTCGAGTATGGCGGTCTGGGTGTCAAGTGTCTGAGAGCCTGATGACCCACAAGTATAGGGGATCGCAACAGTCTTCGAGGGAAGTATTACCCAATTTATTGATTCGACACAAGGGGAGACAAAGAATATTTGTAAGCCTTAACAGCGGAGTTGTCAATTCAGCTGCACCTGGAAACAGACTTGCTCGCAAGAGTTTATCAGTAGCAACAGTTTTATAGCAGTAGGAATAGTGAAATAACAGCAGCGGTGAAATAAAGACAGCAGTAGTGATTATAGTAAACAGCAGGATTAAAAATACTGTAGGCACAGGGACGGATTAACGGGCGTTGCATGGATGAGAGAAACTCATATAACAATCAAAGCATGGGCATTTGCAGATAATAATAAAACGGTATCCAAGTACTAATCAATCAATAGGCATGTGTTCCATATATAGTCGTACGTGCTCGCAATGAGAAACTTGCACAACATCTTTTGTCCTACCAGCCGGTGGCAGCCGGGCCTCTAGGGAAACTACTGGAAATTAAGGTACTCCTTTTAATAGAGTACCGGAGCAAAGCATTAACACTCCGTGAACACATGTGATCCTCACATCACTACCATTCCCTCCGGTTGTCCCGATTTCTGTCACTTCGGGGCCATTGGTTCCGGACAGCAACATGTGTATACAACTTGTAGGTAAGATCAATAAACAATGAATATCTTCATGAAACAATAACATGTTCAGATCTGAGATCATGGCACTCGGGCCCTAGTGACAAGCATTAAGCATAACAAGTTGCAACAATATCATAAAAGTGACATCTACGGATACTAGGCACTATGCCCTAACAATCTTATGACTATTACATGACCAATCTCATCCAATCCCTACCATCCCCTTCAGCCTACAGCGGGGGAATTACTCACACGTGGATGGGGGAAACATTGCTGGTCGATGGAGAGGCGTTGGCGGTGATGGCGGTGAAGATCTCCTCCAATTCCCCGTCCCGGCGGAGTGCCAGAACGGAGACTTCTCTCCCGAGACGGAGTTTCGCGATGTGGCGGCTCTCTGGAGGGTTTCTGGCGACTTCGACTTCTCTCGTGCGTTTTTAGGTCGAGGGCGATAAGTAGTCCGAAGGAGGGCGTCGGGGGCCAGCCGAGGCCACACACTAGGGCCGCGCCGGCCTAGTGTGTGGGGCCCTCGTGCCCCCACAGCTTGCCCTTCGGCTCCGTGAGTTTCTGGGAAAATAGGGCCTTCTGTATAAATTCCGAGGTTTTTCCGAAAGTTGGATTTCTGCACAAAAACGAGACACCAGAGCAATTCTGCTGAAAACAGCGTTAGTCCGTGTTAGTTGTATCCAAAATACACAAATTAGAGGCAAAACAATAGCAAAAGTGTTCGGGAAAGTAGATACGTTTTGGACGTATCAACTCCCCCCAAGCTTAGCTTATTGCTTGTCCTCAAGCAATTCAGTTAACAACTGAGCGATAAAAGAACTTTCACGAACACATTTGCTCATACGATGTATATATTCTCATGCTATGGCTAATACTTAAGCAGTTCATAATGAGATACATGCAAATAAGATCATCCAACAGCTATGTCAATCATGGAGAGGTACCAACAATTAATAATAAGCATCATGAATCATGTATATAAGCAGGATTGCAATGTTCATAAGAGAATATGATAAAGTGGTATCTCGCTTGCCCGTATTTGATCGGCAAAACATAAATGCCGAGGCACCTCTGAGTTCATAGAAAGACTAGAAGTAGTGATTGTCAAAGATAAAAGCGTCAAAGTTATACCACAATCAATCATATTTTGAGACAAGCATATTATACTAAGAATGACAGTTGTGCTCTCAAGATAGTGCTCAAAGAAAGAATGGAGACACAACATAAAAGTAAAAGATTGACCCTTCGCAGAGGGAAGCAGGGATTAACATGCGCTAGAGCTTTTCATTTTTAAAACAGGAGTAAAATTATTTTGAGAAGTGCTTGTTGTTGTCAACGAATGGTAATGGGTACACTAACTACCTCATCAACCGGACTCCCAAGAGCGGCTCCCATGAATTATTTGTATGTTTATGTGGCACTCCTTCCAACCTTTCTTACACAAACCATGGCTAACCGAATCCTCGGGTGCCTGCCAACAATCACATACCATGAAGGAGTGCCTTTTTATTTAAGTTTTATTATGATGATGACACTCCCCCAACCTTTGCTTACACAAGCCATGGCTAACCGAATCCTTCGGGTCCAACAATCACAAACCATGGAGGAGTGTCTATTTAAGTTAATTAATTTGGGACTGGGAATCCCATTGCCAGCTCTTTTTGCAAAATTATTGGATAAGCGGATGTGCCACTAGTCCATATGAGAGTCCGTCAAAAGTAAATGACAAGGTTGAAAGCTAAACACCACATACTTCCTCATGAGCTATGAAACATTAACACAAATTGAGAAGCATTTTGAAAGTTTTAAAGGTAGCGCATGAGAATTTACTTGGAATGGTTTGAAATGCCATGCATAGGTATTTATGGTGGACACTTTGGAACAACTTGGTTTTCAGGTGTTTGGAAGCACGAGCGGCGTTCCCGCTCAGTACAAGTGAAGGCTAGCAAAAGACTAGGGAGCGACAAATCAAGAGAGCAGTAACTGTCATAATCATGCTTGCGGCAAAATAAATTAACGGAGGCATAAAAGTGATACAAGAACTCTGAAGCAATATAAATCATCGAGGCTTAATTGACTTTTGTTTAGTCATATGCATGCGTGAGCATGTGCCAAGTCGATATAAATGAATTATTCAGAGGAGGATACCACAATGCCATACTTACTTATGAATAAAACAATGCAAGCGAACATCCATGACATGCTACTCATATTAATAAATTGGAGCTAAACATGAGAGATCATGAACTACTAGACTTTCTCAAATAACATATACCTCACATGAACCAACTAAGCATGCTCACATGGATGAGTATATGTACAAAAATGAAAACAAATAGAGTTCATACCAGCCTCTCACCACAATCCAATTGTTGTAGATCGTCATTATTGCCTTTCACTTGTGTAGCTTGGATAATATGAAATGAAAACCACGCTCCAGCCACCGAAGACCATTGAACTCATGATGAACTTTACAAACCAAAGAAGAACAGCAAATATTTTTGGTGTTTTCGAATTAGAAACAAGAACAAAAGAAACAAGCAAACAAAGCAAAATCTTTTTGGGTTTTCTCATGGCAAACTACCGATAGTAAATAAAGTAAACTAAGAGCAAAGAACCAAATAAACAAATGGTGAAGAGAAACAACATAAATATTTTTGGTCTTTTTGTGTTTTAGGAAAGAAACAAAGCGAAAACAAAAGAATGCAAACTAACAGAAACACAGAAAAGCAGGATGACAGAAATCTGCCAAATCCTGACAGCAGTACAGAAATCGAAATTAACAAAAATCTTCCATTGCTCAGCTCAAAAAGTGTTCAACTAATGAAAGTTAGATAACAACCTGGGGCACATGCTCAAAAATTGGCAACTCAAAATAACGTTCTGGCTGTGCGTACGAATTTTTTTGGTAACAGCCCAGAATCTGTTTTTGGACAGCACTTCCCCAAATATCATCTCCCTCTCATTAGAAAACCACTCTAAGAAACTAAACAAGTATGTACAAGTATCCAGCAACCATAATATGCAAAGAATGAGTGATGCCGGTATACCTCCCCCAAGCTTAGGCTTTTGGCCTAAGTGGAGTTCATTCCCACGGTCCCCATGAAGTGGTGTCTCCGTAGTACGACGAAGAACGACCCGGTTCCAGGTATGTGCTGGAGGAAGCATCGGGGTATGTGACGGTGCAGTCGTAGGAGGGCTCGGCGTCCTCGGAGTCATGCTGCTGGTGGAAGTCTTGTATCTTCATATGTTCCTCCACCTCCTCCTTAGTGAGCGACCATGATTGCCTGTCAATATTGAACAAACCTGGCTGGGGAAGAGGGATTTCCTTCTCATCCCCGTCAGCAAACAACATTCTATAGACCATATTATCTATAGTGGAATCAGTAGTAACAAAATGATGACTCTTCATAGCAGCAATATCTAGTCTCCTAGGGGTTAATGGCACATCATTAGAATCAAGAGGGAGTCTTAAATGTGTTAAAATGCGCAGTGCAATAGTTCCTCCAAAAATAGGCCCCCTGCTAGACAGGCGGCGAGCAATAAGAGAACCAAGATGATAAAGTGTCTGTCCAGTAAGTGCAGCATTCAAGAAAGCAAGATGATAGCTAGAGATATTGCTAGTATTTTCTCTACCAAGAATGCTAGTAGCAATGTAATATGCAAAATATTTAATGGCGGGGAGTTGAATGTTTCTTATCTTCCCGCGCTGAATGGTGCGGCAATCATCTTCGGTGATCCCTCGATAGAGCTCCAACAGGTCCCGGGGGTTGTCATCAATCCTCCTTGCTGTACCTACAGGGGCAATATCCAATGCACGACAAAATTCTTCCAATTCCATAGTAACAGGATTATCATAGATCTTGAATGCAACTGTCGGCTCATATTGCGTGTTGTGGAACTTGAAGCTCTCAACGAAAATTTTGGTGAGCATGTAGTATTGCTCCCTTTCATCTTCCACGTAGGTGGCTAAGCCTGCCCTGTTGACAAGGGTGAAGAAGTCATCCAATATCCCTGCATTTGTCAGAAAATCATAACATGGGAAGGATGAAGCATTAGGAGCCCCATTGTCCTCTTCGGGCGCGAAGCTAGGCGCGATGATATCCTCATTGTAGGATCGCCTAATCTGAGTGGACGCCCTCGAGGGCCTCCCGGTGCTGGTTGTTCCTTTCTTGAACAATTCTCCAAATTTGAATTTCTTCATCTTCCTCTTCTGAAATTTTCAACAACCATTATAAAATTTGATTTCAAGGTATATAATTGAGGGGAACTACTATAGGAACTTGCTAGAGTACTAAACATGCATCAAAACTAGTTTCTACCACTTAGAAAAAGCATGCAAGCTCACTAAACATGTTATCTACAGCAGCAAAATATTCAAGATATACTCAACCAAACAAAATTCTAATTGGACAATCAAAGGAGTCACATACCAAGGAGCAAATGTGCCAAATTTCAGACAGAAATCTGGGCTGAGCAAGGAGATCGAGAAATCGCGAGTTCTTGAGCAGAAACGCGAGTGAGAGGAACCTGGTGCGAGTTTTTTCGGGAGAGAGAAGAGAGTGGGAGGAAGAGATGCTGAAGTGGGGCAAAGGGGGACCCACACACCAGGGTGGCGCGCCCCCTTGCTGGCCGCGCCGGCCTGTGGGGTGCCACCCTGGGGTGCCCCACTGGTCAGCCCCAGTGTTCCCAGTGCCTCTTCGAAAAATAGGACTACCAGTATAATTTTTGTAAATTTTTGAGAACTTCGAAAAATGCACATTTCTGGGTGTTAAATTAATTATTACTGCGCAGGAAAATGATTTCCAAAATCTTAAACAACTAAAGCATATTGCAAAACAAAAAGTGCTACAGCAAGTAAAATAAGTGGAGGGAGAAAGAAAGAAAGAAATGTTGTTTAGCTCTCTTATGCATTAAAATATACTTGTTAACAAGGTTGATCAAGTCTTGCTACCAAATAAATTTTATATGACATAAGAAGAAATAAACCTCAAATCAATCATGTTACCTTATATTGAATTGATATGGATCCAATCACAAGAGTTTGATATTCTTCTTTAGGCTCATATATAGGACAATCAATGGATCCTACTTTGATAGTTTTCACATTAAAAATTGTATTAACTCCATATACTTTATCAATCCTCTTGGGAAAATAGACAATATGTTCCTTATCATCAACATTGAAAGTAACCATGCCTTTATTGCAATCAATAACAGCCCCTGCAGTATTAAGAAAGGGTCTTCCAAGAATAATGGACATATTATCATCTTCAGGCATTTCCAACACAACAAAATCAGTTAATATCAAGCAATGTTGAGTAACTTGAACATGAACATTTTCACATACACCAACAGGAATAGCGGTAGATTTATCAGCCATTTTGTTATCACCAGAATTTGACCAAGTCAGAGGTGGGCCGCGATCAAGATGGACTTGAAGATATACATATAGAAGGGATATGTGGATCGGCCTTGTTCACCAAGTTTGGGCTAGTTAGCCCGTGTATCTTTATAGTAGATTACGTAGAGATTAGAGTTTATCTCGTGCACGGTTTAGTGCACGCCCACATTAGAAAGTCCCCTGGACTATAAATATGTATCTAGGGTTTATGGAATAAACAACAACCAACGTTCAACACAAACCAATCTCGGCGCATCGCCAACTCCTTCGTCTCGAGGGTTCCTCCGGTAAGCACCATGCTGCCTAGATCGCATCTCGCGATCTAGGGAGCCTGCCTAGTTGTTCATGCGTTGCTCGTACTGAAGCCTTTTTGATGGCGAGCAGCGTAGTTATCGTAGACGCGTTAGGGTTAGCATCGTTCTTAGCATCATATGCTTGCGTAGTGCAACCCTTGCGCGTCTAGCCGTCCTTGTGCCTCATCATGGGTGCAGGGGCGGCACCCCGCTTGATCTTTGTTTAGTAGATCTGATCCGTTATGGTCGCTCCTTGATTCATCAAGGATTAGTTTAATATCTGCAATAGTTAGGCCTTACAAAGGGTTGGAGGATCCAGCGGCATGCGGGGTGTAGTTTGCTGCCCCTAGACAGGACGTTCCGAGGATCAACCTAGTGTTGGTTTTTAGGCCTTGTCTAGGGCTGGCTTACGTTTACCGTGCGTGAGCGCGAGGCCCAATCGTGAGTAGGATGATCCGATTATGCGGTGAAAACCCTAGATCGTCGTGGATCTCATATGCTTTATCTTGATCAAGCAGGACCACCATATATTCGGCCACCTTGGACGAATCATGGGTGGATCGGCTCCATGAGCCGATTCACAGGACAACCTGAGAGCCGATCGAGGCTCGTATTTAACGTGTACGTGTGTGCCCTGCAGGAAACTAAGCGAGGCATCATCCACACCTTCCTGACCAGGTATAGGTCAGGTGGCACGCCCTTGCGACCCGCATCGGCGCGCGACCGGAGGCTTTGCGGGCCGTCGCTCGAGGGACCGGGGCCAGCCGCAGCCCTAGTCGTTCCGGCTCTACGGTGTTGGCCGTCACGCCCGCCGGTGGGTTTCTGACGTCAACACATTCTGGCACGCCCGGTGGGACAATCTTCAGCGACAACCACCTCGCCATCCACATCAGAGATGGCGGAAGAAACTCCGGTCACCTACGAGGAGCTCACTGGCGAGCTCAAGAAGAAGTACGACGAGGTCAAGTCTGCCCTCGAAGCCGACCTAATCGGCTCTTTCCACAGGACCCGCTCCCACGGCATCAGATGGAAGGGGTTCACACCTGAAGGCGCGCTTGATGGAGTGGACCTATCCACCCCGTCAGAAGAACGCACCAGGTCGCTGCGTCAGGAGATCAACTACATGGTGGCTCATTCGCTGCACCGCCATTCTGAGAGCCTGGTGAATACGTTGGAGCGCGTCGCGCTGCGCGTGATCCAGGAGATCATGAGCCATCAGTACTCTCCGTCAGGACCAGCCCTAGGGACTCACCAAGGGGAAGCGCTGCTCCATTCCCGTCCACCGCTGCCATTCGCGTTGGCAGCGCCCGAAGCGCCGAACTCATCGGCTTTTGTCGTCTACAAGATTGGTGGTGACCCCAGTGACTACCAATTTCTACAGGACGCGCCCAAGGAGATCCCGCACGGGTACGCGTGCGCATACGTGCCAGACTGCAGCGCCTGGGCACCCTCGAACCAGGTTGCTATAGCAGGGACTTCTGGGGCAACAGGAGGAACGTCGGAGGCAGACCCCGAGAAGCAAACGTGGCTAGCTAAGTACGCCACCCCGACAAAGCTCCCGAGCCCAGCTCCTGCAGTTGGCTCAGAACCAGAGAAACAAGCATGGCTGGTTAAGTACGCCACTCCGACGAATCTTCAGGGTTCGGCACCTGCAGCCATCACCGCGGATCAAATTTGTACGATCCTGAAAGATCAGTTCGGCATGATGCCGAAAAGAAAGGCGATCGGCTATACCAAGCCGTACCCCAACGAGTACGAATTGATCCCGCTACCACCCAAATATCGGCTCCCGGACTTCACAAAGTTCAGCGGATCAGATGGCTCCAGCTCCATCGAGCATGTGAGCCGATATTTGGCACAGTGTCGGATCAGCTGCGCGTGAGGTACTTCTCACAGTCCCTCACGGGATCGGCTTTCGGATGGTACACGTCGCTGCCACCGAACTCAATCCAGACCTGGAAGCAGTTGGAAGAACGGTTCCATGAGCAATATCACTCAGAGGCTTCCGAGGCTGGCATTGCCGATCTCGCACAAGTACGACAGAAGCGCGGGGAAACAGTGTCAGAATACATCCAGCGCTTCAGGACCGTTAGGAACCGATGCTATTCGGTTCACGTAAGCGAAAAAGAAGCAGTCGAATTGGCGGTGGTGGGTCTATCATCATCGATCAAGGAAGTGGCCTCCCAGGCGGACTATCCTTCGTTAGCACACATGGTGCAGAAGTTGTCAGCGTATGAACAACGCCACCCGGATGTCTACCAAGATAAATTCAAGCGCGTGGTTACCATGGTTGACGCAGGCGAAGATGAAGGTCCTACGGGAGAACGAGAGGTCGCAGTGGCTGAGTGGACTCGAGCCGCAGGCCCAGTAACCTGCAAATGGGTAAAGCCACCAGGGCCTCCAAGAGGGTTCGACTTCGACGTGACGAAAACCGAGCAGATTTTCGATCTCTTACTCGCGGAGAAGCACATAAAGATACCCGAAGGCCACAAGTTTCCTACGGTGCAAGAGCTGAACGGAAAGCCATACTGCAAGTGGCATAACACGTTCACCCACACCACCAACGACTGCAGGGTGTGGCGTCAGCAGATCCAAGTGGCGATAGAAAATGGGCGGCTAATTTTTAACCAGTATGCCATGAAGGTCGACACACACCCCTTCCCCGTCAACATGGTGGAGTTTACCCACCTTGGAGGGTGCCAGCCTGATTTCTCAGCCAACATCAGCATGGTAGAGCTTGGACACCGCTCTGAGAAGGACGGGGATGAGGACAGCTGCTCTCAGAGCAAGGACACTGAGGGGGCCGCTCCATGCGATCGGCTCCGTCAAGATGGCAAGCGCTACGTCACAGAGGGGGAAGTGAAAAACATAAGATACCAACGACCCCTCTCTGATCACCTCCTCAACAAGTATGTGAGTCGATATGACCAACGCCGGCGACACAACGACGATGATGAAAGAGGTCGTCTGACCAGAAACGACGGAAGACATCGCCGGCATAATCATGATGAGGAGCGGCAGGAGCGCCACGGCAGGGAGCAGGACGATACGGACAGGCATTGGCACCCCTTCTTCGGAACAGGATTCAGGAATGAGCCGATTACCATCGGCAACTGCCCGAAATGCAACCGGAAAAAGAAGGAGACAGCCAACGTGTCTGTGTTCGAGCGATTAGGGCCTCTCCCACCGCAAAGCAGACGTGCTGAGACCCCTCGTTGGAAGATCTCGAGGATTCGAAGACGAAGGGGAATACGAAGAGGACGGGTGCCAGTCCAAGGTGGTGCCCTGACGGTCTCAGCCATACACGAGGTTCAGCGATTGCGCGGTGCGGAGGAAGCCGAAAGGATGTACTTGCATACGCTGAGGAAGGCACGACCTGATCTGGCTGCGAAAGTCCAGAGGACCCTGGATGAGGAGGGACTGCCGCAAAGAAAAGAGTGGCGCCCCAAGCAAAGAGCGATGATGAAACATCGGCTGGCACAAACATGGTGTTCGTTCGTCCGGCGGAGTGTAGTACTCCACGATTACACAATGCACCCGACATGGACAACAGCAAGCGCACCAACGTGCTAAGGTCGGAGATTGGGCTGGTTTTGTCTGCCGGCCTGAGCGAGTAGCAAGACTACGTCAATAAGCAACGTGGAGGCCGATTCCGGCAATCGGCCCTCCGGTCTGCTTGGGATCAACGTGTGACCCAACAGGGACTACGACCGATACCATCAATTGTCTTGACAGAATCGGCTCGGGGGCACCTAGATGGATAAAACATGAAGATATGGGTAATACTAGTATGGAGGCCGATACACAAATCGGCCTAAAATTTTTGAACATTTCACAGCCGATGCATGGCCATCGACTCAAGAGATACAATTGTTAACCAGAAGGTCAGCCCTAGTGAATTACGAAGAGAAGCCCCAATGAAAGAACTCCTCAAGAGAGTAGTTTAACAGCTCAGATCTTCTCTTCAAGAACAATGCTAAGGGCAGCTTGGGTGTCCAGATCAGGTTAAGGGTGGGTCGCATCAGATCCACCAAAGGAAGGGAGCCGATCTGACTTGCAAGGACGAAGGGGGCAGCCCACCTTGAAGGCTCTCTGCAAGCCGATTTACGTGCAAATCGGCTGGCTCTGCATGATCAAGCCCAGGCTAATTCGTCTAAGTCTTGCCTCGAGTAAGGCTCGGGGGGCAGCAGGCCTGGTGGATGCTCTGTTTTTGCTTTGTTTAAAAGCCGATTAGGATACCAACGGCTGGTCCTTCATTGCAACCTTCTTCACAAATGATGATTATTGAAGAACATTATTAGGTTTGGTTGGGAAAGTTCAAAGGTTTCCCTGAAGATACTGCATTTTCTGCCAAATTTAGAAAATCATCGGTTGGAGAAGGGAAGGGCGAATCTTGAAGGACCGATACGGTGCTATCGGCTCATTATGCATTGGCAAAGGGGACGAATCGGCAAGGTCAGTGGAAGAGGGATCGGCTCAATTGGGCTCAAATCGGCAAATCAAATTGGGGGAAATTTCTTCATTAATAAGCGAGATTTCTTACATAATAGAGCTGATTGCCCTCAAAAGGGGATACATTACCCCGCCTACTTCTACGGATCCTATGCTACGGGCCCTATCTATGGGCCGTTGCTGCCCTCGTCATCGCCGTCATCGCCGCTGTCGGCGCTGCTCCCGGCCGGCTCGTCATCGCTGCTCCAGCGGCCGCCGGCGGGACCTTCATTGTCCTCGTCTTCCTCGTCGTCGTCGTCGTCGTCGCTGTCGAAGTCACTCAGGTTCCCCGGCCAGGGGCAATGGCGCTTGGCCGGCGGCTCGTCGGGGGAGCTGTCGTCGTCGTCATCCTCCTCTTCGTCCTCCTTCACCTCCTCGGAGGTGGCCCCATCCCAGGGGAAGCGATCATCATCGCTTTCTTCCACCGCTTCCTTGTCGGCGAGGAAGCGGAGATCGCTCTCCCCATCAGTCAGGGACTTGTCGTCCTCTGACCAGATGGAGAAGTCATGATCTGACTCCTCCCCGGCCGCAATGGCACGGCGGATGTTGGCCGCATGGACCTCCGCCGGGTTGTGCTCCGGCGTCGGCTCGCGAGATGAAGAGGACTGGGTGGAAAGATCCGATGAGGCAGAGGAGGAAGAGGACATGGTGGCGCAGGAGGGTTTTTGGGTGCTAATGCGAAGGAGATGCAGAGGAGAACTGTTTGGGGCGGTTAAATAAAAGAGGGCATGATAGAAATTCAATGCCACAGCAGTTTCCGAGGAAGTGGTGCCAAAACTGTCAAATCGTGCAGAGAAGTTGAGGAGGCAAGTTATCATGATGAAGAACTCTGCGACGGTTCTGCTCTGCCACGACATGACCCTACGAGATAAAAGTATAATGATTTTGGAAATGTCATTTCCAAAACCAGGGGGGCATGTGTTATCACCAGAATTTGACCAAGTCGGGTGGGCCGCGATCAAGATGGACTTGAAGATATACATATAGAAGGGATATGTGGATCGGCCTTGTTCACCAAGTTTGGGCTAGTTAGCCCGTGTATCTTTATAGTAGGTTACGTAGAGATTAGAGTTTATCTCGTGCACGGTTTAGTGCACGCCCACATTAGAAAGTCCCCTGGACTATAAATATGTATCTAGGGTTTATGGAATAAACAACAACCAACGTTCAACACAAACCAATCTCGGCGCATCGCCAACTCCTTCGTCTCGAGGGTTCCTCCGGTAAGCACCATGCTGCCTAGATCGCATCTCGCGATCTAGGAGCCTGCCTAGTTGTTCATGCGTTGCTCGTACTGAAGCCTTTTTGATGGCGAGCAGCGTAGTTATCGTAGACGCGTTAGGGTTAGCATCGTTCTTAGCATCATATGCTTGCGTAGTGCAACCCTTGCGCGTCTAGCCGTCCTTGTGCCTCATCATGGGTGCAGGGGCGGCACCCCGCTTGATCTTTGTTTAGTAGATCTGATCCGTTATGGTCGCTCCTTGATTCATCAAGGATTAGTTTAATATCTGCAATAGTTAGGCCTTACAAAGGGTTGGAGGATCCAGCGGCATGCAGGGTGTAGTTTGCTGCCCCTAGACAGGACGTTCCGAGGATCAACCTAGTGTTGGTTTTTAGGCCTTGTCTAGGGCTGGCTTACGTTTACCGTGCGTGAGCGCGAGGCCCAATCGTGAGTAGGATGATCCGATTATGCGGTGAAAACCCTAGATCGTCGTGGATCTCATATGCTTTATCTTGATCAAGCAGGACCACCATATATTCGGCCACCTTGGACGAATCATGGGTGGATCGGCTCCATGAGCCGATTCACAGGACAACCTGAGAGCCGATCGAGGCTCGTATTTAACGTGTACGTGTGTGCCCTGCAGGAAACTAAGCGAGGCATCATCCACACCTTCCTGACCGGGTATAGGTCAGGTGTACGCCCTGCGACCCGCATCGGCGTGCGACCAGGAGGCTTTGCGGGCCGTCGCTCGAGGGGCCAGCCGCAGCCCTAGTCGTTCCCGGCTCTACGGTGTTGGCCGGTCACTGCCCGCCGGTGGGTTTCTGACGTCAACACATTTGCAAAGATATATCAGTTGGTATTAACTTATCTAAATCAAGTCTCTTATAAAGAGAAAAAGGCATTACACTAACTCCCGCTCCCAAATCACATAGAGCAGTTCTAACATAATTATTCTTGATGGAACAAGGAATAGTCGGTATACCTGGGTCTCCAAGCTTCTTTGGAATCTTACCATTGAAGGAGTAATTAGCGAGCATAGTGGAAATCTCCTCATTGGGAATTTTCCTTTTGTTAGAGACAATATCTTCCATATACTTTGAATAAGGAGGCAATTTAATAGCATCGGTCAAAGGGATTTGCAAAAATAAAGGTTTCATCCAATCACAAAATTTATTATAATGTTCCTCCTCCTTTGATTTTAGTTTCTTAGCAGGAAAAGGCATTTGCTTTTGAACCCAAGGTTCTCTTTCATTACCATGTTTCTCAGCAATAAAATCTTCTTTAGTGTACTTTTTATTTTTAGCATGCTTTTCAGGTTCTTCTTCAACCTCTTCTTTATCAGGAGTATCATCCTTATCATTATCTTTATCATGTTCATTACCACTTTCAGTTTCAGCATCAGAAATAGAAATACTATTAGGATCATTAACAGGTTCAGAGGATTCTACAACATTCTTATGTTTCTTTTTCTTTTTCTTAGATGGAGCACTAGTTTTAGTTAGTTGAGAATCTTGTTCAACTCTTTTGGGATGCCCTTCAGGATATAGAGGATCCTGGGTAGAAACACCACCTCTAGTTGTTACTTCATAAGCATGTTTTTCTTTAGAATTATTTCCCAACAAGTCATTTTGCACTTTAGTGAGTTGATCAATTTGAGTTTGAACCATATGAAAATGTTTAACAAGTATCTTAACATCATTGGAGGTTCTCTCCACAATATCATGCAATTCACTAATAGCTCGAGAATTTTCCATTAAATGATTCTCTACTCTCATATTAAAGTTTTCTTGCTTAACAATATAATTATCAAACTCATCTAAGCATTGAGCAGGAGGTTTTGAATACGGAATATCTTCCCTAGTAAAGCGTTGAAGAGAGTGTACCTCAATCATGGATGAAGGGGGAGTTATCTCACATAAATCTTCAATAGGAGGTAAATTCTTCACATCTTCAGGTTTAATACCCTTCTCTTTAAGAGACTTCTTGGCTTCCCTCATATCTTCATCATTTAATTTAATCATACCCCTCTTCTTCAATATCGGTGTCGGGGTTGGTTCAGGTGTAGACCAATCATCATGATTCCGGCCTATTTTAGCCAATAATTCTTCAGCGTCGTCTGGAGTTCTTTTCCTGAAAACACAACCAGCACAACTATCCAGGTATGCCCTAGACTCAATGGTTAGTCCACTATAAAATATATCAAGTAAATCATGCTTTTCCAAATCATGGTCAGGCCGAGCTCTAATAAGAGAACAAAATCTCGCCCAAGCCTCAGGCAATTTCTCTCCATCTTCCTGGTCAAAATTATAAATTCTCTGCAAAGCAATATGTTGAGCACTAGCAGGAAAGTATTTCCGGAAGAAAACATCAAGCAATTCTTTTGGACTTTTAATAGAACCAGGAGGCAAATTATTATACCAAGTTTTAGCATCATCCTTTAATGAGAAAGGAAAAAATTTAGCGACAAAATAAGTACGCATCTTAACATCATCAGAAAACAAGCCACTAAGAGTAGATAACTCAATCATGTGTTCAACAGCACTTTCTTTTTCAGTACCACAAAAGGGTGTTTTCTCAACAATAGCTATATGAGATAAATCAAGAGAAAAATCATAATCTTTATCCTTAATGTTTATAGGAGATGTGGCAAATTTAGGATCAGGAGATAGTTTATATCTAACAGCATGTTCTGCAAGCAACTTTTTAATTTTTCTTGCATCAGTAGTAGCATTGCATTTTTCAATAAAATCATCATCAAGCTCTACATAATCTTCATCAAGATCATCACTACAATATTCAACAGACTCAGGTGAATTAACAGGTGTAGCAGCATTTTCATTAGGAGTTTCAGTATTTTCAATTTGCCTAGACCTAGTAATTGTAGCATCTAGAAAATATCCTAACGAACCATCATTATCAAGCACAGCAGAAGCATCATCATAATTATGAGAGGAATTTTCAGATTCAGCAGAAGTACCAGCATTTGAAGCTTGTGGTGGTGAAACAAGTTTACTTATCACAGATGGTGAATCAAGAGCAGCAGAGGTACTAAGAGTTGTACCTTTTCTTGTAGTGGATGGTAATATGGCGATCTTAGTATCGCGAGGTTTACCCATGATGGAGAATTGCAGCGAACAATATCAATCCAAGTGAACTTCCAAATAAAGCTATGCTCCCCGGCAACGGCGCCAGAAAATAGTCTTGATGACCCACAAGTATAGGGGATCGCAACAGTCTTCGAGGGAAGTATTACCCAATTTATTGATTTGACACAAGGGGAGACAAAGAATACTTGTAAGCCTTAACGGCGGAGTTGTCAATTCAGCTGCACCTGGAAACAGACTTGCTCGCAAGAGTTTATCGTAGCAACAGTTTTATAGGAATAGTGAAATAACAGCAACACTGAAATAAAGACAGCAGTAGTGATTATAGTAAACAGCAGGATTAAAAATACTGTAGGCACAGGGACGGATTAACGGGCGTTGCATGGATGAGAGAAACTCATATAACAATCAAAGCATGGGCATTTGCAGATAATAATAAAACGGTATCCAAGTACTAATCAATCAATAGGCATGTGTTCCATATATAGTCGTACGTGCTCGCAATGAGAAACTTGCACAACATCTTTTGTCCTACCACCGGTGGCAGCCCCTCTAGGGAAACTAAAATTAAGGTACTCCTTTTAATAGAGTACGGGAGCAAAGCATTAACATTCCGTGAACACATGTGATCCTCACATCACTACCATTCCCTCCGTTGTCCCGATTTCTGTCACCGGGGCCATTGGTTCCGGACAGCAACGTGTGTATACAACTTGCAGGTAAGATCAATAAACAATGAATATCTTCATGAAACAATAACATGTTCAGATCTGAGATCATGGCACTCGGGCCCTAGTGACAAGCATTAAGCATAACAAGTTGCAACAATATCATAAAAGTGACATCTACGGATACTAGGCACTATGCCCTAACAATCTTATGACTATTACATGACCAATCTCATCCAATCCCTACCATCCCCTTCAGCCTACAGCGGGGGAATTACTCACACATGGATGGGGGAAACATTGCTGGTCGATGGAGAGGCGTTGGCGGTGATGGCGGTGAAGATCTCCTCCAATTCCCCGTCCCGGCGGAGTGCCAGAACGGAGACTTCTGGCTCCCGAGACGGAGTTTCGCGATGTGGCGGCTCTCTGGAGGGTTTCTGGCGACTTCTCTCTGTGCGTTTTTAGGTCGAGGGCGATAAGTAGTCCGAAGGAGGGCGTCGGGGGCCAGCCGAGGGGGCCACACACTACGGCCGCGCCGGCCTAGTGTGTGGGGCCCTCGTGCCCCCACCTGGCTTACCCTTCTGGCTCCGTGAGTTTTCTGGAAAATAGGGCCTTGTATAAATTCCGAGGTTTTCCCGAAAGTTGGATTTCTGCACAAAAACGAGACACCAGAGCAATTCTGATGAAAACAGCGTTAGTTCGTGTTAGTTGTATCCAAAATACACAAATTAGAGGCAAAACAATAGCAAAAGTGTTCGGGAAAGTAGATACGTTTTGGACGTATCAGAGCCCAGGGGTTGGCACTCCGTGTCCGGTGGGAATGGCTCAAGAGAACGGATGAGAGCCGACCGTGGCAAGGCCTGCCGATGGACAAGGATATGGAGGCCCGACAGGTGTTTGACAGCCTTGTCAGCATCTCTGTTGGCAACGTCAGCAAAATCATGTTTTGGCGCGATAGATGGATCAACGGACGTGCTGCGGAGGACTTTGCCCCTGGCTTATCGCTAACCGTCAGCACTAGGGCAAAAAACTCAAGGACGGTCGCCCAAGCACTTGTGCAGAATCGGTGGCTGCTAGACATCCCGGGAACGTTGGCAACCGGGGGGGCTAGAGAAGTAATCGCGCTGTGGCTCGCTGTTAACAACATTTAGCGCGACCACAACACACCTGATCGCTTCTCCTGGCCTTGGTCTAGCTCGGGGGAGTATAGCGCTAAATCCACGTATTGCATGCTCATGCAAGGAGGTGAGAGGTCCCAGCTTGGGGAAGCAATTTGGAGAAGCAAGGCCACGCCCAAGAGCAAGCTGTTTAGTTGGCATGCTTTGTGTGCGACCAGGAGGAGGACATGGCGGATCACATCATCCTTCAGTGTGTGGTGGCTAGGGAAACCTGGCACCGCTGCGGACGTGCCCTTAGTTTGAACTTCCAGGTGCCCACGATAAACAGCTCTGTAGTAGATTGGTGGGTTACGGAGAGGCAGAGATTCAGGGCTGTGGATAGAAGGTACTTTGATGGTCTTGTCTGCACTACGGCCTACACCCTCTGGAAAAACAGGAACGCCTGGTGTTTTGATAACCCAACGCGACAGCTTTCGGCCAGGACCATGATACAGTTGATCTTGGAGGAGTGTAGCTACATCTCGGCTAGGTTTAGGGTAGCTGATGGAGTCGGAGTCCTAGATAATGGGTGAGTAGTGTTTCCTTGTTGCCCGGAGTTGCTGGCACCCCCTGTCCGCAGTGGGAGCCTCTCTTGTACATATTATTCTGCCTTCTATAAAATTATGGTACGCGTTCGCGTACTCTCGAAAACAAAAGAAATCTGCAAGATCAAAATGCAGGATGCCTAAACTTGGCGCTTCCCGGACAATTAAGCACATCAGCTGCAAGATCGTAACTTCCATTCTTGATGGCACAGACCAAAGTAGTGGAATCTGAGTAAAAAATCACTCTAAACAACCCAGGCTAGCCGTGCCTTCCATTGCGGCGACAGAAGCAGATGCTTCCGCCTGAAAAGCACTTCTCAGGTGGTATAGTTTCCCCGCCCCAGCAGCAATGAATTCGCCGGCGTCGTTCGGTGCAAGAAACTCAACACTATTATAAACATGCACTTGAAAATATTTTTGACACTTTTAAAAGATGCTTGTGCAAAAAGATCCCTAAAAATCAACGGTGATATAGTGCACTTTGTACATAGTTTTTTTCTTCCGGCGGCTCAGTACTATCTCTCAGGCGATGATATCGCACAGTTGACGCGTCAGACCAGGCCCATCAGACACCATTGACTTGATACGTACGTTTGCCCAAAACCTATGCAATCTTGTTTCATCGTAGCACATATGGATTCCTGAAAATTTAAGTAGGACATGTGGATTCCTGCAAATTTAAGTAAGACGCGTGCATACTTCATACGCGAGACGTCCTTCGAATCGATAGATCGATCAGGCACCGATCAGGCACAACAATGGAGTGCGAAAACCAGGAGGTGGCGCAGTTGCCCGACGATGTCGTCATGGAAATTCTTTCGTACCTGCCGGCCAAGTCGATCGGCCGCTTCCGCAGCGTGTCGAGTTCCTGGGACGCCCAGCTATTGTCGCCGTCCTTCGTGGAGCTCCACCGGCGGCGTGCCAACAATCCAGGCGGACAGCCCAAGCTCTTCTTCAGCCCCACCGAGGAACCCTCCGACGAGTGCTACTTCTATTCCTGGCAGCCCGGCGGTGGTCCGGTCAAGAAGCTCATGGAAAACGAGCTCTGGTTCCCTTCTCCTGTCACCAAGCCTCTGCACGGCCTCGTCCTCATCCGATCCTATGGGGCGGATGGGGGCTACGACGTGTGCAACCCTTCCACCGGCGAATTCATGCATATCCAGGACACCAGGCTGCCGTTCAAGACGATTCTGCGGTTCTCGACGCAGACGCAAGTACCCGGACCACCGTCCTACATCCATGTAGCGTACGGCCTCGGTTACTGCTCGGTGAAGGACGAGTACAAGGTGGTACGTCTATTCAGCGACGCCAACGAGATAGCCCCAAGGTGCGAGGTATTAGTCCTCCGAGCACCGGCGTATTGGAGGCCCACAGTGCAGCAGCCTCCCGTGTGCATCGTGGAGGAGCATAACCCTGCCGTGTTCTTGAACGGGTACCTGCACTTCCTCCCCAAAGACGGCACAATCCTCACCTTCAATGTCAGCGACGAGACTTTCGGTTCGCTGCCACCGCCGCCGCCCTACCTGGACCATGAGAATCCGGTCGTCAGGATGACGGAGCTGGACGGGTGTTTATGTCTCTGCCGTGAGAAGACCGACGAAGGCCCATACCAAGCGTGGCTCCTAAGAGATTTCAAGGCAAATAAGCAATGGGAGCAGCTTTGCTGCTTCGATCGAAGGGTTTGGCCGGAGCCTGAACGAGTGCAGCTACAATCAAAGTGGATAACTCCGCTCGCCATGTGCAGCGGACGAAACAAGGTAATGTTCGGGACGGGGACTTGCAAAGTGTTCGCCGTGGATCCTGACGGTTGCGCGCCGGAGATCATGCTCAGTCCGGACGAGGACATACCAGGAACTTACGACGACACGGAAGACGACCAAGCAATAGGTCTACTGGAGGAGAGCCTGGTGCCCCTGGGCCGTATAGACGAGGAGATGCACTTGTTGACGCCGACGATCGAAGCTTGGTGGGACGTCCTCAAGTGGCTGCCGACACGGTCGGTTATGGAGCTAAGCCTCGTGTGCAGGGAGTGGCGCATGGCCACCACGAATAGCTGGTTCATCGACGCGCACGTGGTCAACGCAAACTCGATCAAGAGACGACCTCGTATCATGTTCATCCTGGATCCCACCTTTGGTCAATTTTGTGACTTGGATGACGCGCCGTTTCCGCCCAACTTCTGGTCTGCACCGTTCCACTGTTCTCAGCCTTGCCACGGCCTCAACGTGGGGACCTGCAGTGGCACCGACTTCTTGTGCAATCCTGCCATCCGCTACCACCAGCGCATAAAGCACGGCGATGACGACCAACAAGCTGATCCCTTCGCTGGCCGCATCGCCTTGGGATATGACTCCGATGACGACGACCATGTGCTGGTGTTTCTCGCCTACGACGAGAAGAACCCGGACACTCGAGACTACAAGCTACGGTGCAACGTGCGATTTTTAAAGGGTGACAGCTGGTGGCGTCGCGTCGAGCCACCGCCGAAGCCAGTGGCCGATGTGCCGCCCACCTACGCTGATGGCAAGATCTACTGGGTAGTCGACTCGGAGCTCGGGCCGAGACCTGATACGGCCTTTTGCGAGCTGGTGACATTTGACACCATGGAAAGAGAGTTTGAGGTCGTGGAAGGGCCCCCGTGCAGCCACGGGGGCGGCCGTGTAACCGTCGTGGAGCTCCATGACACAATTCGTGTAGCCTGGTCGGATCGAGAGGCGGACGCCATTGACGTGTGGATTATGGAGGACGATGGTGCATGGTCCGTGGAGTACCGCATAGAGCTCGCCAAATATTCGCCGGAGTACTCATCCGAGAGGACGTTCCTGATGGGTATTGACCCGACGGATGGACGGATTTTGCTCAACACGGGACAGTCGTTAGGATACTACAATACCAAGACAGGGGAGTTGGAGACAGTCTACCGTGTTCCTGCTGGCTCACCGAAGGACGACTCAATTTTTTGTGCACTTATCTACCAAGAAAGTCTAGCCCGTCCATTTATGAATTAGCAAGAGTACTCCGAAGAAAAATAAAGTTGCTTGTTCTTTCCTTTTATTAAAAGTTATGCACTTGTGTGCTCAACCATTTGAGCCACGATAATTTGTTGCTCCTTCTTTCTAGGTTTGAAGTGCTAGAAAGTTTCACGCCACTACGTGAAGAATCTTCTTGCTATTTTACGCTCATAGTGTCTGTTACCAGGCTCCTCAAGGGAATCTGACATGGGCCCATCAACAGTACCAGTTTTTATGTAAACATAAAATTTGTCTCAGTAAGTAATAAATATAAAAATTATATTTCAAAAATATGATTTTGTGAAAGTAAATTTAAGATGTTGGGAGAAATGTTCATAAAGTTCAAAAACTGTTCACAAGGTTTTAAAAATATTCCAACAGTTGGTCTAAGGGCCTTGCGGATGGCCTCTTAGTTTATTGGTTTCTTCACATGTCTATCTTTTGACTTGTAAAATTATTACTATTGAGAAAAAAGATTCTTTCCGAAATACTCTCTCCAATTTTATTTAATTTGCGTTCTAGGTTTAGTAAAAGTCAAACTTTGTCAAATTTGATCAAGACTATAGAAGAAAATATTAGCATCTATTATATGAAATGCATTTTTTCGGGGATGTTTTATTACTTTGAAAAAGCAATTACATTCAGTCTCTGCATAACCAGGATGCACACAGCCATTTTGTTGTCTCGAGTCAAAAGATAGAAAAACTAGGCGAGATATATATCGAAACGATGAATCATATGACGTCTATGGTGTAGGTGGGGCTTCAATCCGTAGACTATGTTGCCACCCATGTAGGGAAAAAGTATCCCTTGCCGTAGCCTCCATATATAGACCTCCGTAAATAGATTTCGGTTCTCCACTCGCTGAAGAGGTAACCACAAATGGAGAATACCTTTACATCTGTAGATGACTTGCAACAAAAAATAATTCTTATTGTTAAAAATCTTGTCATTTCTACTTAGCCAAAGCGTCCAGATAACTGCTAGTGCCCCCACCCTAAGAAGCAACTTGAACCTTGAATCGATACCATGAAGCCAATTGCCAAAAACATTGGCACACTAGTCGGAGGATACAGGGAAGATGCAACTTGGATGACTGACCATATCACTAGTAGGAAAACCATTATAGGTGGAAACCACAACTGTGGCGCACCAAAGGGCCCATGCGCCACAAAAATATTTCTGTGGCGCACCACTATAATGCGCCATAAAAAATTGGAAGTTTCTGTGGCGCATTTGCCAGCTCATGCGCCACAGAAGATGGAGATTCTGTGGCGCACCGTGGGCTGTGCGCCACAGAAAGTTTGTGGGGCCCACGCGGGGTCCAGCACTGCACATGGGCGAAGAGAATTCTGTGGCGCATGGTGGCATATGCGCCACAGAAGTTTAAAATTCTGTGGCGCATGGTGGCATGTGCGCCACAGAAGTTTAAAATTCTGTGGCGCATGGTGGCATGTGCGCCACAGAAGTTTAAAATTCTGTGGCGCATGGTGGCATGTGCGCCACAGAAGTTCATATTTCTGTGGCGCACCAAAAATATGCGCCACAGAATTCTGCAGGATTTTTTCTCCCCACGCAACCCCCCCCCCCCCCGTGGATCGCCTTTTTTACCTTTGTACAAAATAAAAGAAATAGATAGAAATTTCAAAAATATAATCCTTCAAGATTCCCATATATTATGTCTTCTAGCACCACTACAATTTAACAAATATGAATTTCGACTTTTTTTGCAAAATTGCGTGGAAAAATCATCAAACTGGATTTCTGGTTGCATACGAACTCGAAAAAAAACGCACAATATATCGGCTTGCCCGGTTGGACAATTTTTAGAATCGGCAAATTCGAAAAGAGTAAAAAGTTACGGCCAGTTAAAGTTTTTTTCCTGCAAAATAGAAAAATTAAAAAAAAATTCTGTGGCCTCTGGTCCGTGCGCCTGGCCCGAAAATTTGAATTTGGCCGGCGCCAATCTCCTCCACCTCTTCTCCTCCACCTCTTCTCCTCCACCACCTCTCCTCTCACTTCTCCTCTCACTTCTCAATTTTCTCACTTCTTCTCCCACCACCACCACCACCACCACCACCACCACCACCTCCTCCGGCGACCACCACCACCTCCTCCGGCGAGCACGACCATCTCCGGCGACCACCACCACCTCCTCCGGCGAGCACCACCACCTCCGGCGACCACCACCTCCGGCGACCACCACCTCCGGCCACCAGCACCACCTCCAGCCACCACCACCTCCGGCCACCACCACCACCACCACCACCTCCTCCTCCTCCTCCGGCCACCACCACCACCACCTCCTCCTCCTCGGCCACCACCACCACCACCACCACCACCACCTTCGGCCACCACCACCAACACCACCTCCTCCTCCGGCCAACACAACCACCACCACCACCTCCTCCTCCTCCTCCAACACCACCACCACCAAAAAAATCGGCCAAATTCCGGCGGCCCCAGATCTAGATCTAGATCTAGATCTGGCCGCCACTTTTTTTTGAAATTCGAAAAAAAATTCTGTGGCGCATATTGCGCATGGTGCTTGGCAGACAATTCTGTGGCGCATATTGACCTAGTGCGCCACAGAATTCAAAATTTCTGTGGCGCATGTATATGTGCGCCACAGAATTCAAATACTAGTCGCATAGCAACTGTGGCGACCTAGATATGCGCCACAGAATTTGATTTTGGTGCGCCACAGATAGCCTATTTTCCACTAGTGTATAGATCTCGCAAATTGGTACTAGAAGAAAAGGTGTTTAATGGTTTCATCATGATGATAGAAAACACACCGTGTACTTCCGTGCCAATTCTGCTTAACAAGATTGTCTTTGGTGAGAATAACTCCTCGACGAAGATACCACCCAATTTTTTTTATTTTTAATGGTATCTTCATCTTCCAAATTTTCTTATTATTATCAACTGGTAAATCAGAATGAATCGCATTGTAAATGATTTGACCGAGAAAGTGCATCTACATGAAGATTCCATCTAAATCTTCCGGTTCATATAGGTTATCTCCAAGCCGTTGAAGTAGTGAATTCCATGCCAATAGCCTTTGTCCAAGCAAAACCCGTCTGAACGTCACATTCGGAGGTGAGGTAGCTGAAAGAGCAAGATCTATGTCCCTTGTTTTGTGTGTTTGATAACAACACTCGAACAATTCTAACCGTGCACAAAGATTATCTTTGATGGATTTGTAGGTGTACGGTGCCCTCGCTGAACACACTATGATCGGAAGACTGAAGCGTAGATCTTAGGTTTTCTGGTTTTGTGTGTGTGTCGTGAGGTGACATGGTAGGAGAGGAAAAGAGGAAAAAGCAGTTTCAGCCAAGCCGGTACTACCGGTACCAGGAGCGGTAGTACCGCTAGCTACCCTACTGGTACCGCTCTGCAGATTGCACTGAAAATGTCCCACAGAACGTGTTATGGTACCTTCACGGTACCTGAGCGATAGTACAGCCCTGGTACCGCTTAGGTACCATAACTTAAGTTACGGCAGTACCGCTCTGGTACCGCCTTGGTACCGCTTGGCATCCAGTAAGCTCTGGAGGCCATTACGGTACCTCGAGCGGTACCGCAAGCGGTAGTACCGCTATGCTTCCACGTGGACAAGTTCTGTGGGGATTTCGAATCCAGAGCGGTAGTACCGCTTGAAGCGGTAGTACCGCTTAGGCAGAAACTGCACATAACGGTTGGATTTGGAGGGACCTATAAAAAGGCCCCTTCTTCCCCAGCTCGTTTTTAGCTCTTCTCTCTCCCTCTCCTCCATTGTTGCTGAGCTCAAACCTAGAGGATCTCCCTCCCTACCCAATCAATCTTGCTGATACTTTGAGGAGTGGTGGAGGAGACCCCGATCTATCGTTCTACCGAGAGAAATTTCACCAATTCGTGGTAGTCCTTAGTGGATCTTGGTGGTAGGGTTCCTATTGTGGGACATTGGAAGAAGTGCATCCATGGAGGCTAGCTTGGTGTTGTACTAGCTCCATGGGTTGTTGGGAGCCTCCTTGTGGTGTGGAGCTCGCCCCAACCTTGTGAAGGAATCACCGCCTCGACCGGTGCCTTAGTGGAGAAGGGGGAGCACCTTTGTGGAGCTCTCTCGAGGAAGAAGGTGAGGCCTTCCTTCGTGGTGTGGCCGTCTAGCCTCTAGTGTGAGGCTAGCACCTCCTCAACGCAGACGTACTTCCTATTGTGGGAGGAACTGCGACAACAAACCTCGTCTCGTCTCCGCGCCCTCCGGTTGTCCCGCTCCCTACTCTTACTACCTTGTGTTGTTCCTTTGCTTGTTGTACTCGTCTAGGATCATTGTAGGATCACCCCCATCGCTAAAGCTATCACCTTTATCTTCCGTTGCACTAAAAATTGAAAAAGGCTAAAACTTGACGTAGCGCCCATTCACCCCCCCCCTCTTGTTCGCTACGATCCATTCAATTGGTATCAGAGCAAGGTTTTCTTGCTCGGGCTTTACCGCCTAAGAAATGGCCGAACAAGAGAATGGAGAGAATGGGTTCCTTCCCGGTGAGCAATCACCTCCACCATCAATTGTCGATAGCACTCCGGCTACTTTGGATGACCTCAAGAAATTGGAGTCATCCATTGTATCTCAAATGAAGGCTATGATGATGGAGTTGATTGCTCCCAAATCAACCCCCATTATAAATCCTAATGCTAGTGTCGATGTTCCTCCACTACAAGTCAACACTCTTCCTCTTGGTGATTTTGTCGCGCAATCGACAAAACCACCTCGAGAAAGGGAACTTGAGGACATTGGCACTTCATCAAAAGGGAAGGATGAATCATCGGTTGAGGGACAATTAGGAGGTTATCATGTGGTGCCTCCACCAAGTGATTACTCCCTAAATGTCCCAATACCCATGCCTCGCATCTTGACTCATGGCTCACCACCGCTACTTGATTCCAATACCTTTGAAAATTGGCAATTCTTGATGAAATCTCATGTGCGCAGCGCTTCTACCGAACTTTGGCGCATCATTGAGGAAGGTTATTCACCAAGAGACCCAAAGAACTTGACAAGAAGAGAGGTCGTGGATGATCAACTCAACGCCACCGCCATCAACATGATTCACATGGCCATCACACCCAAGGACCGCGCTCATATCCGCTCGCTCAAGACCGCCAAGGAAGCTTGGAATAAACTCGACAAGCTCTTCCTCGGAAACGAGAGCATCCAAAGCTCTCGCTTCGATGAAGTGAACAATATGGCGGACAACTTCGTCATGAATGAAGGAGAATCACCCGAAGAGATGTACCGGCGCCTTATTGCTCTCGCCGTGCAAATGCAAGATCTTGGAGCAACATTTGTGGATGACCCTTGGATCAAGCGAAAGTTCTATAATGCTCTTCTTCCTTATGAGGAAGTGAAGTTGACGGCCATCCGCCAAAATGCCTCCTTCCGTGCTATGACATCCGATGAAGTCCTTAGTGAAGTCATCGCTTTGGACATCTCCAAGAAGAATGCGGAAGATCTTGTTGCTCGTGCCCACAACGTCCGTAAGCCCAATCTTGCGTTGAAGATGAAGGTGCATGAGGCTAGTGAGAGTGATGAGGATCCCATTGAGTGGAGTCCGGATGATCTCAAGGCAAATTATCATGAACACATGGCCCTTGCTGCCAAGAGCTTTTGGAGTGGGAACAAGACACGGGGCTCAAAGCTAAGAAGATACTCTCCCACAAGTCCAAGAGAAGAGCAAAGAGGGAAAGCTTGCTATAATTGTGGTGACACAAGTCACTTTGTTGCCGATTGTATCTTTGAGAGAAGAGAAGACAATGGTGGAAAGCTTGTACGAAAGGACAAGTTCAAATCTCTCTCAAAAGGTTACTCCAAGTTCTCTTCCAACTCCGGAGACTCCAAGGCCTCCTACACCAAGAAGACTAGAGCTTTCATTGTTCGTGAGGAATATACCTCCGATGAAGGTGAAGAGCACAAAGACAAGGAGGAAAGGGAAGTGGCCGCCATCGCCATCTCCACTCCCTTCACCTCCCTCTTCGACCCTCCAAACGAGAACCTCATCGTCAACAACTTCCATTGTCTTGTGGCAAAGGTATCTTCGGAGACTCATGATGAGGAACTTGTGACTCAAGATCGTGTTGAAGCGGAATTGGAAATTATCTCTCTCACTCAAGCTTATGAGGAAGAATGGTGCATGCGCATGTCTCTTGAAACTAGTGCTATTGTTCTTGAAGATTCCAACAATTACTTCATCTCCCGACTCATCGAGGATCAAGATTATGCTCTTGGTTGGTTGAGAAGACATAATGCAAGACTCTTGGATATCATTTCTCGCCAAGAAGAAGCCTTGGATGAGTACTTTCGTTTGAGCAAGGAGAAGGTGTCTTGTTGTGATCATGAAGAGGAGATTGCCACTCTAAAGAGACACAAGGCCACGCTTGTTGAAGAGATTGATAGGCAAAATGAGTCCTTGATGGAGTACTTTCGCTTGAGTAAAGGAAAAGATTCTTGTTGTGCCCACGAGGACGAAATTGCAACTCTAAAGAGAAGAAATGACAAGCTTATGGTGATCAAGATCATGTATGAGGAAGCCTTGGTGGAATATAAACGGGCAAGCAAGGACTATATTTGTCGCAACCATGAAGATGATATTGCCACCTTGGAGAGACAAAAGCGCTCACTCTTGACAATGAATTCTCTTCAAGAGGAAGCTTTGTTGGAACATTTCCGGGTGAACAAGGAGAAAGAGGCTCAAGAATTCAACATCACTCATCCTCATCCGGACCATGCTCATGAAGTCAACCGTTTGAAGTCCAAAATCGAAAGACTTCAAATTCAAGCAAAGTACTTGGAAGGAGTCATTGAACATAGAGATAAGACCAATGAGGACTCTTGCAATGAAGAAGGAGTGGCTATAAAGCCAAAGGAGAAGAGAAGAAGGAGGATCAAGATAAAGAGGAGCATCAAGATAGGGCCCATTGAAAAATGGGTCCCTATCTCCAAAGCTTGATCCATCGTAGTACTTTCGATAAATAAGAGTGTCGAACCCAACGAGGAGCAGAAGGTGTTGACAAGCAGTTTCGATGAAGGATTCACTGTAAATGCTCAGACAAGTTTTCAGGGGGTTTTGATATAGCAGATAAATAAAGTACAAGTAAATAAAATGCGAGAGAAATAATTGCAGCGAGTGGCCCAATCCTTTTTAGCACAAAGGACAAGCCGGTTTGTTTACTTATAATGACCAAACGTTCTTGAGGACACACGGGGATTTTAGTCCAGTGCTTTCGCTTCATACATTGATTAATCTTCATTGTTTTGATAAGTGTTGTGTGGGTGAACCTATGCTAATGCACCGCCCTTCCTAGGACTAATACATACTTGTGATTATACCCCTTGCAAGCATCCGCAAATACAAGAAAGTAATTAAGATAAATCTAACCACAGCCTTAAACTCTGAGATATCCCTCCTGCACCGATATACTAACGGGGGTTTAGGTTGCTGTCACTCCGGCAACCCCACAATTAGCAAACGAATACAAGATGTACTCCCCTAGGCCCATAAAGGTGAAGTATCATGTAGTCGACGTTCACATGACACCACTAGAAGAATAACACCACAACTTAAATATCATAACATTGAATATTACTCAACCATAATTCACTACTACAATTTAGACTTCACCCATGTCCTCAAGAACTAAATGAACTACTCACGAGACATCATATGGAACATGATCAGAGGTGATATGATGATGAATAACAATCTGAACATAAACCTTGGTTCAATGGTTTCACTCAATAGCATCAATAACAAGTAGTAATCAACACCGGGAGAGTTTCCCCTATCAAACAATCAAGATCCAACCCAAATCGTTACAGCGGTGACGAGGTGCAGCGGTGGAGATGGCGGTGTAGATGGTGGAGATGATGATGATGATGATGATGATGATGGAGATGATGTCCAGCTCGATGACGATGGCGATGGCGTCGATTTCCCCCTCCGGGAGGGAATTTCCCCGGCGGATTCCTGCCCGCCGGAGAGCTCTTTCTCTCTGGTGTCTCTCCGCCCCGCAGAGGCGGCTCTGTCTATTCTCCGTAACTCCCCATGCCTTAGGTTTTCGTGGAGAAGAAGTACGCGAAGGAGAGGCGGCCGGAGGCTGTGCCCCCTCCCCACATGGCGGCGCGGCCAGGCCAGGGCCCGGCCTATGGGGGGCCCATGGTGGCCTCCTCGGCTCCTCCTTCGGCTCCCTTCGTCCTCGGAAAAATAGGATTTTTCATATAATTTCCGTCAATTGTTGATCTTCCGAAATATGGTGTCTGACGGTGCTTTTTCCAGCAGAATCCTGACTCCGGTGAATAATTCTCCAATGATCATGAAACATGCAAAATAGGTGAAATAACATAAGTATCATCTCTAAATATGAAATATATCAATGAATAACAGCAAATTATGATATAAAATAGTGATGCAAAATGGACGTATCAGTCCCTATCTCCAAAGCTTGATCCATGAAGGTCTTTGCTTCCGGTGGCGCTTCATTGGTGGAAGATTGAAGCCACATCTCTCTTGACCGGAAGCAAAGATGGTGTTGTCGCCCTCGAGCTTTCTTTTACTCTATCTCTCTTATGGCGTCAACACAAGCAAGCTTAAAGGTATTGGGCCTTGACAAGGCGGTGGCAACACCCGGTCTTGTCAAGACCCTTGTTTACAATGTTTTCCTTGTTCATTGCTTTACACTCTTGGGTCTTTGTACCTACTATTATGAACATGTAGTGGTTCTCTTGTGGAGCTAGTCTCTTCAAGAGACCACGGCCTAGGACTAATGGAATTTGCTTCCTTGTGTAGAGATTGTGTTTTGTAGGAATTGTGTTGAAGGAAATGAACCATGATGAAGTTTCTCAAACAATTTCAATACAAATTCTATGACATAATCCTTGCAAGAAGAAGCAACAATGGAATGGAGTTTGTGCTCAAGATCTTGGATATCTTCATTGGCAAAGAAGGAATCCACTTTATTCTCCTAGCCATACTCTTACCCTATCATCATGGGGTTGCCGGAAGTGAGAGACAAATCTTAGTTGGAGACACTCAAGCATGATGATGGAGTGTGAGTCTATTGTGTGTTTGTGGTTTGTGTGATGAGACTCTTTTGATGATGATGATAGTTCCTTGGAGGAGGCGAAGTGTTTCTTGTGAGAAAGGAGATGCAATTCCCCCGGTTACCGTAGGAAGGATGGGTGTTGGCACTCGTCAACCTCAAAAGCTACCTTCTACGAGTTCCGGGGAAGGACGAAGTTCCATCTATATGGAGCCATCTACACCACAAGGCCGAGCTTCTTCCATTGAACAACCAAGTGAAAGATCACCTCGTCCACAACTTCAAGTTCGGCATCAACAACTATGAGGGTCAAGGCGAGGACCTAAACCATAATGAAGATCAAGGGACCACACAAGAATCGATTCTATTGGTCCATTCTCGCCGGGGTTCTAATGCGTCAAGATTCCTTCATGACTCAAGCAAAGTACATCAAGATATACTCAAGAGCAAGATATGAAGGGGTCCAACGGTATAGAAACCCCAAGCTCCTAAAGAAGCTTCAATGAGACCGACAAGGCAATGGACTCACTCTCTACCGACCGACGTCAAGGTTTGCCTCTCTACCCTTGTGCTTCTCATCCGGACGTCGTGTCAAGAGTGAATAACACCACTTTTGTACTACATGTCTAGATGTGGAGCACGCATGAACATAGGGGGAGTGCGGTTTAAACTTATTGAGCTATCCCTCCCCCATAATGCATAAAGAAATCCAAAGCATATGCTATTCGTCAATTAAGTGACTAATGAGCTTCATGTTGAGTTGTAGCCGTGAGTCCTAGATACATCTACGCGACCTCACACTACTAAACTCTTACACGGTGGCTTTGGCCACCAACCTCCTCCTTGAGGAGCCTTTTGTTTCTTTTGATTTCTTTTCTTTTATTTGTTTCTTTGATTTTTCTTTCCTTCATGATCTTCATGGGAGATTCATCCAAGCTTGGCTTTTAATGTTTTGATTCTTGCAAGCTTGGTTGGGTAGTACCTTAACAGTTCCGTAATCTAATCCCAAGCCATCATCCACCTCTTGAGCCAACTCAGTCTAAAAGCACAAGTCTACACCAAAATCTGAGGTTTTTGAATTTGGAGGACGGTACTACCGCTTCTTGGGCCGGTACTACCGCTCTGGGGCAGTTCTCTGACGAAACTGAACAATTATCCCCAGAACGGTACTACCGCTCTAAGTACCGGGCCAGTACCGGTAAGCGGTACTACCGCTTTTAGGAGCGGTACTACCGCTTGCATCTTTTGACAAGAGGTACCGGTTGGGGTCGGGTTTACCCCAAATCACCACAACTCCTCTTCCACCTCAAGTCAAAAGCACCAAGAAAGACCTCGAAGGTGATGGCCGCGAAATGTTCCAGCGCCACCGCGCCAACCTGCACAACACAACCCAAGTACTTTGTCCCAACGAAACAGTGAGGTTGTCAATCTCACCGGCTTGCTGTAACAAAGGATTAAACGTATCGAGTGGAAGATGTTTGCAAAGAAACATAAACACAAGTATTGCAGTAGATTGTATGCTATGTAAAGAATAGGACCGGGGTCCACAGTTCACTAGAGGTGTCTCTCCCATAAGATAAAAGCATGTTGGGTAAACAAATTACAGTCGGGCAATTGACAAATAGAGAAAGGCATAACAATGCATATACATGATATGATAAATATAGTGAGATTTAATTGGGCATTACGACAAAGTACATAGACCGCCATCCAACTGCATCTATGCCTGAAAATTCCACCTTCAGGTTATCATCCGAACCCCCTCCAGTATTAAGTTGCAAAGCAACAGACAATTGCATTAAGTATGGTGCGTAATGTAATCAACAACTACATCCTTAGACATAGAATCAATGTTTTATCCCTAGTGGCAACAGCACATCCACAACCTTAGAACTTTCTGTCACTGTCCCAGATTCAATGGAGGCATGAACCCACTATCGAGCATAAATACTCCCTCTTGGAGTTAAGAGTAAAAACTTGGCTAGAGCCTCTACTAATAACGGAGAGCATGCAAGATCATAAACAACACATAAACAATAGATTGATAATCACCATAATCATAGTACTCTCTATCCATCGGATCCCGACAAACACAACATATAGAATTACAGATAGATGATCTTGATCATGTTAGGCAGCTCACAAGATCCAACAATGAAGCACAACAAGGAGAAGACGACCATCTAGCTACTGCTATGGACCCATGGTCCAGGGTGAACTACTCACTCATCACTCCGGAGGCGATCATGGCGATGAAGAGTCCTCCGGGAGATGAATCCCCTCTCCGGCAGGGTGCCGGAGGCGATCTCCGAATCCCCGAGATGGGATTCGCGGCGGCGTCTCCGTAAGGTTTTCCGTATCGTGGCTCTCGGTCTGGGGGTTTCGCGACGGAGGCTTTAAGTAGGCGGAAGGGCAACGCGGGGGGCCACACGAGGTGCCCAGGGGGTAGGGCCGTGCGGCCAGGGCTTGGGCCGCGCCGCCCTAGCCCTGGCTGCCTCGTGGCCCCACTTCGTTATCTCTTCGGTCTTCTGGAAGCTTCGTGCAAAAATAGGACCCTGGGCGAAAGTTTCGTCCAATTCCGAGAATATTTCTTTACTAGGATTTCTGAAACCAAAACAAAAAACAGCAACTGGCTCTTCGGCATCTTGTTAATAGGTTAGTTCCGAAAATGCATAAATATGACATATAATGTGCATAAAACATGTAGGTATCATCAATAAAGTAGCATGGAACATAAGAAATTATCGATACGTTGGAGACGTATCAGCATCCCCAAGCTTAGTTCTGCTCGTCCCGAGCAGGTAAAACGATAACAAAGATAATTTCCGAAGTGACATGCCATCATAATCTTGATCATACTATTTGTAAACATATGTAATGAATGCAGCGATCAAAACAAAGGTAATGACATGAGTAAACAACTGAATCATAAAGCGAAGACTTTTCATGAATAGTACTTCAAGACAAGCATCAATAAGTCTTGCATAAGAGTTAACTCATAAAGCAATAAATCAAGTAAAGGTGTTGAAGCAACACAAAGGAAGATTAAGTTTCAGCGGTTGCTTTCAACTTATAACATGTATATCTCATGGATATTGTCAACATAAAGTAATATAACAAGTGCAATATGCAAGTATGTAGGAATCAATGCACAGTTCACACAAGTGTTTGCTTCTTAAGGTGGAAGGAGATAGGTAAACTGACTCAACAATAAAAGTAAAAGAATGGTCCTTCAACGAGGAAAGCATCGATTGCTGTATTTGTGCTAGAGCTTTTATTTTGAAAACATGAAACAATTTTGTCAACGGTAGTAATAAAGCATATGAGTTATGTAAATTATATCTTACAAGTTGCAAGCCTCATGCATAGTATGCTAATAGTGCCCGCACCTCGTCCTACTTAGCTTGGACTACCGGATCTTTGCATGCCATGTTTCAACCAAGTGTCACAAGGGGTACCTCCATGCCGCCTGTACAAAGGTCCAAGGAGAATGCTCGCATTTCGGATTCTCGCTTTTGATTATTCTCAACTTAGACATCCATACCGGGACAACATGGACAACAGATAATGGACTCCTCTTAAATGCATAAGCATGTAGCAACAATTATTATTCTCATATGAGATTGAGGATATATGTCCAAAACTGAAACTTCAACCATGGTTCATGGCTTTAGTTAGCGGCCCAATGTTCTTCTCTAACAATTTTGCATGCTCCAACCACTAAAATGATAGATCCTTCAGACAAGACGGACATGCATAGCAACTCACATGATATTCAACAATAGTTGATGGCGTTCCCCAGAAGCATGGTTATCGCACAACAAGCAACTTAATAAAAGATAAAGTGCATAAGTACATATTCAATACTACGATAGTTTTTAAGGCTATTTTGTCCCATGAGCTATATATTGCAAAGGTAAATGATGGAATTTTAAAGGTAGCACTCAAGCAATTTACTTTGGAATGGCGGAGAAATACCATGTAGTAGGTAGGTATGGTGGACACAAATGGCATAGTAGTTGGCTCAAGGATTTTGGATGCATGAGAAGTATTCCCTCTCGATACAAGGTTTAGGCTAGCAAGGTTATTTGAAGCAAACTCAAGGATGAACAAGTGCAGCAAAACTCACATAAAAGACACATTGTAAACATTATAAGACTCTACACTGTCTTCCTTGTTGTTCAAAACTCAATACTAGATATTATCTAGACCTTAGAGAGACCAAATATGCAAATCAAATTTTAGCAAGCTCTATGTATTTCTTCATTAATGGGTGCAAAGCATATGATGCAAGAGCTTAAACATGAGCACAACAATTGCCAAGTATCACATTATCCAAGACATTTTAGAATTACTACATGTAGCATTTTCCAATTCCAACCATATAACAATTTAACGAAGAAGAAACTTCGCCTTGAACATTATGAGTAAAGCCTAAGGACACATGTGTCCATATGCAACAGCGGAGCGTGTCTCTCTCCCACAAAGTGAATGCTAGGATCCATTTTATTCAAACAAAAACAAAAATGAAAACAAACCGACGCTCCAAGTAAAGAACACAAGATGTGATTGAATAAAAATATAGTTTCAGGGGAGGAACCTGATGATGTTGTCGATGAAGAAGGGGATGCCTTGGGCATCCCCAAGCTTAGACGCTTGAGTCTTCTTAAAATATGCAGGGGTGAACCACGGGGGAATCCCCAAGCTTAGAGCTTTCACTCCTCTTGATCATAGTATATCATTCTCCTCTCTTGACCCTTGAAAACTTCCTTCACACCAAACTTCAAGCAAACTCATTAGAGGGTTAGTGCACAATTAATAATTCACTCATTCAGAGGTGACACAATCATTCTTTTCACTTCTGGACATTGCATAATGCTACTGGACATTAATGGATCAAAGAAATAAATCCAACATAGCAAAAGAGGCAATGCGAAATAAAAGGCAGAATCTGTCAAAAACAGAACAGTCCGTAAAGACGAATTTAAAGCTGGCACCAGACTTGCTCAAATGGAAAAACTCAAAACTAATGAAAGTTGCGTACATATCTGAGGATCACGCTCGTAAATTGGCAGATTTTTTCGAATTTTCTACAGAGAACTGTGCCCAGATTCGTGACAGACAGCAATGCTGTTTCTGCGCAGCAATCCCAAATATAACATCAACTTTGACATAGAAACTTTACTTGGCACAAAAACATGATAAGGAGAGGTTGCTACAGTAGTAAACAACTTCCAAGACTCAACAAAACAAAAAATTGATGTAGGTAAAAACATGGGTTGTCTCCCATAAGCGCTTTTCTTTAACGCCTTTCAGCTAGGCGCAGAAAGTGCAAATCAAGTAACATCAAGAGTAGAAGCATCGACATTATTATTTTTCATGCAAACACAACTTGTTGCAGGGGGTACTTTAGGTGTTCCATTATCTAAATTTTCTATGGTAGTGCTAGGGGTTTTAGCAATTTTAGGCCTATAGTAATTCTTTTGTTTAGGCACTTTAGAGGCGTACATGAATTTTTGCTCTTTACCCACATAAGCTTTCTCATTATACTTGAGAGAAGAAAAGGTTGAACCCAAGGTTCCCATAGCTTTTTCAAGTTCATCAATCCTATTGGTTTGATTATCATGGACAACACAAGTTCCTAGGACACTAATTCTTTCATCAATTCCTCCTAAGGATTTATCAAGTTCATAAGTTTTGTCAAATAACATTCCCAATTTAGTTTCAACACTTGGAAAATTTTTCTCTATGGTTTCCAATTTTTTCATAACATCTTCAAGAGAGATTTCAATTTTAACTTCATTAACAGGTGGTATTCCAACTAGACTCTCAATGATGCAACTAGCTTCTAAAGCGGGAGTACCTAGGAAATTACCTCCCGAAAGAGTATCAAGAACATACCTATTCCAACTAGATAAACCAACATAAAAGTTCCTAAGAAGGATAGTGGTGGAGTGTTTCTTAATGCACCTATGATGAGCATTACTAATTCTATACCAAGCATCTTTAAAACTTTCTCCACCTTGTTGCTTAAAAGAACGAACTTCAACTTCAGGATTACTCATGATAACAGTAATAAAGTAAACTAGGCAAATAAAGTAAAGATAAGTAACTAATTTTTTTGTGTTTTTGATATAGAGAGCAAGACAGTAAATAAAGTAAAACTAGCAACTAATTTTTTTGTATTTTGATTTAGTGCAGCAAACAAAGTAGTAAATAAAATAAAGCAAGACAAAAACAAAGTAAAGAGATTGAGAAGTGGAGACTCCCCTTGCAGCGTGTCTTGATCTCCCCGGCAACGGCGCCAGAAAAAGTGCTTGATGCGCGTAGATGTACACGTCCGTTGGGAACCCCAAGAGGAAGGTATGATGCGCACAGCGGCAAGTTTTCCCTCAGAAAGAAACCAAGGTTTAATCGAACCAGTAGGAGCCAAGAAGCACGTTGAAGGTTGATGGTCGCGAAATGTGATGCGGCGCAACACCAGGGATTCCGGCGCCAACGCGGAACCTGCACAACACAACCCAAGTACTTTGTCCCAACGAAACAGTGAGGTTGTCAATCTCACCGGCTTGCTGTAACAAAGGATTAAACGTATCGAGTGGAAGATGTTTGCAAAGAAAACAGTAAACACAAGTATTGCAGTAGATTGTATGCTATGTAAAGAATAGGACCGGGGTCCACAGTTCACTAGAGGTGTCTCTCCCATAAGATAAAAGCATGTTGGGTAAACAAATTACAGTCGGGCAATTGACAAATAGAGAAAGGCATAACAATGCATATACATGATATGATAAATATAGTGAGATTTAATTGGGCATTACGACAAAGTACATAGACCGCCATCCAACTGCATCTATGCCTAAAAATTCCACCTTCAGGTTATCATCCGAACCCCCTCCAGTATTAAGTTGCAAAGCAACAGACAATTGCATTAAGTATGGTGCGTAATTTAATCAACAACTACATCCTTAGACATAGAATCAATGTTTTATCCCTAGTGGCAACAGCACATCCACAACCTTAGAACTTTCTGTCACTGTCCCAGATTCAATGGAGGCATGAACCCACTATCGAGCATAAATACTCCCTCTTGGAGTTAAGAGTAAAAACTTGGCCAGAGCCTCTACTAATAACGGAGAGCATGCAAGATCATAAACAACACATAAACAATAGATTGATAATCACCATAATCATAGTACTCTCTATCCATCGGATCCCGACAAACACAACATATAGAATTACAGATAGATGATCTTGATCATGTTAGGCAGCTCACAAGATCCAACAATGAAGCACAACAAGGAGAAGACGGCCATCTAGCTACTGTGGACCCATGGTCCAGGGGTGAACTACTCACTCATCACTCCGGAGGCGATCATGGCGATGAAGAGTCCTCCGGGAGATGAATCCCCTCTCCGGCAGGTGCCGGAGGCGATCTCCTGAATCCCCCGAGATGGGATTCGCGGCGGCGGCGTCTCTGTAAGGTTTTCCGTATCGTGGCTCTCGGTACTGGGGGTTTCGCGACGGAGGCTTTAGGTAGGCGGAAGGTCAACGCGGGGGCCACACGAGGTGCCCAGGGGGTAGGGCCGCGCGGCCAGGGCTTGGGCCGCGCCGCCCTAGCCCCTGGCTGCCTCGTGGCCCCACTTTGTTATCTCTTCGGTCTTCTGGAAGCTTCGTGCAAAAATAGGACCCTGGGCGAAAGTTTCGTCCAATTCCGAGAATATTTCTTTACTAGGATTTCTGAAACCAAAAACAGCAGAAAACAACAACTGGCTCTTCGGCATCTTGTTAATAGGTTAGTTCCAGAAAATGCATAAATATGACATATAATGTGCATAAAACATGTAGGTATCATCAATAAAGTAGCATGGAACATAAGAAATTATCGATACGTTGGAGACGTATCATACTACCGCTTGCATCTTTTGACAAGAGGTACCGGTTGGGGTCGGGTTTACCCCAAATCACCACAACTCCTCTTCCACCTCAAGTCAAAAGCTCCTCCAAGCTCAAGACCTCGAGGAGATCGGCCCCGATCTCCTTTTCCAGCCGCCGCCGGCCAAATCTCCTCCGTGGAGAAGCTTCCCCAACCCCTTCTCCGCCATGTCCTCCGGTATGAACCCTAAATTCTCTCTCTAGGGTGTGTTGAACTCCCTAGATGCATATGCTAGGGTTTGTTGGAGTTTTGTGGTGGAGAAGCATTCTTGGAAGCTATTCATATCCAGGGATACTAGCTAGCAACAATGTGTGACTCTAGATTGATTTTACCCATGAAACCGATCGTGATTTGGCTGTGTGGAGCTTAAGCGGTGGTACCGCTTGTCCTCGGGCGGTACTACCGGTCAAAGCGGCACTACCGGATTGTATTGCGGTACTACCGCTCTATCTAAAGTCACCAATGTTGCTTGTTAGTGTCTTCCTTGTTCTTTAGCTCCATGGCTTGTGCACTTATCCCCTGTTCCCTCCCAAACCTATGCAATTCACAGGATCATCTAGCACTACAAGAAAAGTTCTGATAGACAACGTCCCAAAATCGTCAACTAAGGGGCATTTTTCGTCGCCTATGGGCCTAACCCGACGATATGGGTTCCGTTGTCGAAACTGCGTCAGGCAAAGTCCAACGACGATTTTTTCGGTCCGTCGCGCTTGGGCGCCCTTCCGCCACGGAAAATCGGACCGTTGCGGAAGTGTTTTCGGGAGCCCGTTGACTGCTGACGTCATGCAAACTGACACGTGGCAGACGCCGTTAACTGCCAGTTAACGGCGTTAACCGGCTGAAACCCCGTGGTAGATGGTAGGCCCACACGAGGCCTGCCACGTCTTAAGCGGGCCGGGCCAGATGACATAGTTTGACCGGTCAACTATATAGCTGGGCTGGTCCATTAGTTAAGTGGGCCGGGCCTAACCTCTAAGGTTGACTGGTCAAAACTTAAATGGGCCGGCCCATTTAACATGTGGGGTCCACCTTACAGCAACTGGGCCGGCCCAAGAAGCAAGTGGGCCGGGCCAAAAACACAGGTGGGTCCCACTTTCCTGTTAAAAGGCCGGCCCATTTAGTGTGTGGGGTCCACCGTATAGCAAGTGGGCCGACCCAACAAGCTAGTGGGCCGGGATGTCTACGTTCCCCCTCCTTTCCTGTAGACAGTGTTGGGCCTCCAAGTGCAGAGGTTTGTAGAACAGCAGCAAGTTTCCCTTAAGTGGATCACCCAAGGTTTATCGAACTCAGGGAGGAAGAGGTCAAAGATATCCCTCTCATGCAACCCTGCAACCACAAAGCAAGAAGTCTCTTGTGTCCCCAACACACCTAATAGGTGCACTAGTTCGGCGAAGAGATAGTGAAATACAGGTGGTATGAATATATATGAGCAGTAGCAACGGTGCCAGAAAATAGCTTGCTGGCGTGTAGTTGATGGTGGTAGTATTGCAGCAGTAGTAACACAGTAAAACAGTAAACAAGCAGTAGTAACTCAGCAGTATTTAGGAACAAGGCCTAGGGATTACACTTTCACTAGTGGACACTCTCAACATTGATCACATAACAGAATAGATAAATGCATACTCTACACTTTTGTTGGATGATGAACACATTGCGTAGGATTACACGAACCCTCAATGCCGGAGTTAACAAGCTCCACAATAATGCTCATATTTTAGTAACCTTTAGTGTAAGATAGATCAAAACGACTAAACCAAGTACTAGCATAGCATGCACACTGTCACCTTCATGCATATGTAGGAGGAATAGATCACATCAATATTATCATAGCAATAGTTAACTTCGCAATCTACAAGAGATCATGATCATAGCATAAACCAAGTACTAACATGGTGCACGCACTGTCACCTTTGCACACATGCAGGAGGAATAAAACTACTTTAATAACACATCACTAGAGTAGCACATAGATAAATTGTGATACGAAACTCATATGAATCTCAATCATGTAAAGCAGCTCATGAGATCATTGTATTGAGGTACATAGGAGAGAGATTAACCACATAGCTACCGGTACAGCCCCGAGCCTCGATGGAGAACTACTCCCTCTTCATGGGAGCAGCAGCGGTGATGAAGATGGCGGTGGAGATGGCAGCGGTGTCGATGGAGAAGCCTTCCGGGGGCACTTCCCCGCTCCGGCAGGGTGCCGGAACAGAGACTCCTGTCCCCCAGATCTTGGCTTCGCGATGGCGGCGGCTCTGGAAGATTTCGCGTACCGTGGCTTCCTCCGTAAGGGTTTTCGATGCAGGGGCTTTATATAGGCGAAGAGGCGGCGCAGGAGGGCTGACGAGGCGACCAAACCATAGGGTGGCGCGGCCAGGGCCTGGGCCGCGCCACCATGTCATCTGGGCCCACCAGGGCCCCCTCTGCGGCTCTCGGGTGTTCGGATGCTTCCGGGCAAAATAGGAACCTGGGAGGTGATTTCGTCCAATTCGAGAATATTTCGTTACTAGGATTTCTGAAACCAAAAACAGCAGAACGGCACTTCGGCATCTTGTTAATAGGTTAGTTCCAGAAAAGCATAAATATGACATATAATGTGTATAAAACATGTAGGTATCATCAATAAAGTGGCATGGAACATAAGAAATTATCGATACGTTGGAGACGTATCAGCATCCCCAAGCTTAGTTCTGCTCGTCCCGAGCAGGTAAAACGATAACAAAGATAATTTCTTAAGTGACATGCCATCATAACCTTGATCATACTATTGTAAGCATATGAGATGAATGCAGCGATCAAAACAATGGTAATGACATGAGTAAACAACTGAATCATATGACAAAGACTTTTCATGAATAGTACTTTCAAGACAAGCATCAATAAGTCTTGCATAAGAGTTAACTCATAAAGCAATAAATCAAAGTAGAGGTATTGAAGCAACACAAAGGAAGATTAAGTTTCAGCGGTTGCTTTCAACTTATAACATGTATATCTCATGGATATTGTCAACATAAAGTAATATAACAAGTGCAATATGCAAGTATGTAGGAATCAATGCACAGTTCACACAAGTGTTTGCTTCTTGAGGTAGAGAGAAATAGGTGAACTGACTCAACATAAAAGTAAAAGAAAGGTCCTTCGATGAGGAAAGCATCGATTGCTATATTTGTGCTAGAGCTTTTATTTTGAAAACATCAAGAGAGCATAAAAGTAAAGTTTTGAGAGGTGTTTGTTGTTGTCAACGAATGGTAGTGGGCACTCTAACTACCTCATCAACCAGACTTTCAAGAGCGGCTCCCATGAAGGACGTTATCTCTACCAGCAAGGTAGATCATCCCTCTTCTCTTTTGTTTACACATGTACTTTAGTTTAGTTTTTCTTTATTTATGGATGACACTCCTCCCAACCTTTTGCTTACACAAGCCATGGCTAACCGAATCCTCGGGTGCCTTCCAACATTCACATACCATGGAGGAGTGTCTATTTGCAAAATTAAGTTGCTTACTGATGAATCAGAGCAAAACATGTGAAGAGAATTATTAATGAAAGTTAATTAATTGAGGCTGGGAACCTCATTGCCAGCTCTTTTTGCAAAATTATTGGATAAGCGGATGAAGCCACTAGTCCATTAGTGAAAGTCTGTCAAAAGTAAATGACAAGATCGAAAGATAAAACACCACATACTTCCTCATGAGCTATAAAACATTGACACAAATAAGAGGTAATAACTTTTGAATTGTTTAAAGGTAGCACTCAAGCAATTTACTTTGGAATGGCGGAGAAATACCATGTAGTAGGTAGGTATGGTGGACACAAATGGCATAGTAGTTGGCTCAAGGATTTTGGATGCATGAGAAGTATTCCCTCTCGATACAAGGTTTAGGCTAGCAAGGTTATTTGAAGCAAACTCAAGGATGAACAAGTGCAGCAAGACTCACATAAAAGACATATTGTAAACATTATAAGACTCTACACCGTCTTCCTTGTTGTTCAAACTCTTTACTAGAAATTATCTAGACCTTAGAGAGACCAATTATGCAAACCAAATTTTAGCAAGCTCTATGTATTTCTTCATTAATAGGTGCAAAGTATATGATGCAAGAGCTTAAACATGAGCACAACAATTGCCAAGTATCAAATTATCCAAGACATTTTACCAATTACTACATGTAGCATTTTTCAATTCCAACCATATAACAATTTAACGAAGAGGAAACTTCGCCATGAATATTATGAGCTAAGAACACATGTGTTCATATGAACCAGCGGAGCGTGTCTCTCTCCCACACAAAGATGAACTTATTCAGAGAACTAAGATAACAAAACAAAAACAAAAATAAAAGCACACAGACGCTCCAAGTAAAATACATAGGATGTGACGGAATAAAAATATAGTTTCACTAGAAGAAACCTGATAAGTTGTCGATGAAGAAGGGGATGCCTTGGGCATCCCCAAGCTTAGATGCTTGAGTCTTCTTGAAATATGCAGGGATGAACCACCGGGGCATCCCCAAGCTTAGACCTTTCACTCTTCTCGATCTCATTATATCACCCTCTTCTATTGACCCTTGAAAACTTCCTTCACACCAAACTTCAAGCAAACTCGTTAGAGGGTTAGTGCATAATCAAAATTCACATGTTCAGAGGTGACACAATCATTCTTAACACTTCTGGACATTGCACAAAACTTCTGAAAGTTAATGGAACAAAGAAACTCATTCAACTTAACAAAAGCGGCAATGCGAAATAAAAGGCAGAATCTGTCAAAAACAGAACAGTCCGTAAAGACGAATTTAAAGCTGGCACCAGACTTGCTCAAATGGAAAAACTCAAAACTAATGAAAGTTGCGTACATATCTGAGGATCACGCTCGTAAATTGGCAGATTTTTTCGAATTTTCTACAGAGGCCTGTGCCCAGATTCGTGACAGACAGCAATGCTGTTTCTGCGCAGCAATCCCAAATATAACATCAACTTTGACATAGAAACTTTACTTGGCACAACAAAACACAAAACTAAGATAAGGAGAGGTTGCTACAGTAGTAAACAACTTCCAAGACACAAATATAAAACAAAGTACTGTAGTAAAAAAACACATGGGTTATCTCCCAAGAAGTTCTTTCTTTATAGCCATTAAGATGGGCTCAGCAGTTTTAATGATGCACTTGCAAGAAATAGTATTTGAAGCAAAAGAGAGCATCAAGAGGCAAATTCAAAACACATTTAAGTCTAACATGCTTCCTATGAAAAGGAATCTTGTAAATAAACAAGTTCATGAAGAGCAAAGTAACAAGCATAGGAAGATAAAACAAGTGTAGCTTCAAAAATTTCAGCACATAGAGAGGTGTTTTAGTAACATGAAAATTTCTACAACCATATTTTCCTCTCTCATAATAACTTTCAGTAGCATCATGAGCAAACTCAACAATATAACTATCACATAAAGCATTCTTATCATGAGTCTCATGCATAAAATAATTACTACTCCCAACATAAGCATAGTCATTCTTATTAATTGTAGTGGGAGCAAATTCAACAAAGTAGCTATCAAATATAGGAGGTATATTGTAATCATAATCAAATTTATCCTCCATAACAGGTGGTAACAAAAGACTACTATCATTATAATCATCATAAATAGGAGGCAAAGTATCATCAAAGTAAATTTTCTCCTCAATGCTTGGGGGACTAAAAATATCATGCTCATCAAAACCAGCTTCCCCAAGCTTAGAATTTTCCATAGCATTAGCAACAATGGTGTTCAAAGCATTCATACTAATAACATTCCCATTATCATGCATATAAAGTTCCATGGGTTTTTTAATTCTCTCTTCAAACACATCATGTCCTAATTCAAGATAAAGTTCATAAAGATCTCTCATATTTTTGTTGTTTTCCATTATGCCTAACTAGTGTAAACAAGAAACCAAATGTCGCAATTGCAGAGTCTAAAGGAAATAGCTTCGAGTACTTACAACGGCGCCGGAGAATAGCTTAGTAGCCGAGGTCCGGAGTGTGAGTACCTTTTACCTTTCCTCCCCGGCAACGGCGCCAGAAAATAGCTTGATGTCTATGTTCCCCCTCCTTTCCTGTAGACAGTGTTGGGCCTCCAAGTGCAGAGGTTTGTAGAACAGCAGCAAGTTTCCCTTAAGTGGATCACCCAAGGTTTATCGAACTCAGGGAGGAAGAGGTCAAAGATATCCCTCTCATGCAACCCTGCAACCACAAAGCAAGAAGTCTCTTGTGTCCCCAACACACCTAATAGGTGCACTAGTTCGGCGAAGAGATAGTGAAATACAGGTGGTATGAATATATATGAGCAGTAGCAACGGTGCGAAAATAGCTTGCTGGCGTGTAGTTGATGGTGGTAGTATTGCAGCAGTAGTAACACAGTAAAACAGTAAACAAGCAGTAGTAACTCAGCAGTATTTAGGAACAAGGCCTAGGGATTACACTTTCACTAGTGGACACTCTCAACATTGATCACATAACAGAATAGATAAATGCATACTCTACACTTTTGTTGGATGATGAACACATTGCGTAGGATTACACGAACCCTCAATGCCGGAGTTAACAAGCTCCACAATAATGCTCATATTTTAGTAACCTTTAGTGTAAGATAGATCAAAACGACTAAACCAAGTACTAGCATAGCATGCACACTGTCACCTTCATGCATATGTAGGAGGAATAGATCACATCAATATTATCATAGCAATAGTTAACTTCGCAATCTACAAGAGATCATGATCATAGCATAAACCAAGTACTAACACGGTGCACGCACTGTCACCTTTGCACACATGCAGGAGGAATAAAACTACTTTAATAACACATCACTAGAGTAGCACATAGATAAATTGTGATACGAAACTCATATGAATCTCAATCATGTAAAGCAGCTCATGAGATCATTGTATTGAGGTACATAGGAGAGAGATTAACCACATAGCTACCGGTACAGCCCCGAGCCTCGATGGAGAACTACTCCCTCTTCATGGGAGCAGCGTGATGAAGATGGCGGTGGAGATGGCAGCGGTGTCGATGGAGAAGCCTTCCGGGGCACTTCCCCTCCGGCGGGTGCAACAGAGACTCCTGTCCCCGATCTTGGCTTCGCGATGGCGGCGGCTCTGGAAGATTTCGCGTACCGTGGTTCCTCCGTAAGGGTTTTCGATGCAGGGGCTTTATATAGGCGAAGAGGCGGCGCAGGAGGGCTGACGAGGCGACCAAACCATAGGGTGGCGCGGCCAGGGCCTGGGCCGCGCCACCATGTCATCTGGGCCCACCAGGGCCCCCCTCTGCGGCTCTCGGGTGTTGGATGCTTCCGGGCAAAATAGGAACTGGGAGGTGATTTCGTCCAATTCCGAGAATATTTCGTTACTAGGATTTCTGAAACCAAAAACAGCAGAAAGCAGGAACTGGCACTTCGGCATCTTGTTAATAGGTTAGTTCCAGAAAATGCATAAATATGACATATAATGTGTATAAAACATGTAGGTATCATCAATAAAGTGGCATGGAACATAAGAAATTATCGATACGTTGGAGACGTATCAGCAAAAAACACAGGTGGGTCCCACTTTCCTGTTAAAAGGCCGGCCCATTTAGTGTGTGGGGTCCACCATATAGCAAGTGGGCCGGCCCAACAAAATAGTGGGCCGGGCCAAAAACACAGGTGGGTCCCACTTTCCTGTTAAAGGGCCGGCCCATTTAGTGTGTGGGGCCCACCATATAGCAAGTGGGCTGGCCCACCAAGATAGTGGGCCGGGCCAAAAACACAGGTGGGTCCCACATTCCTGTTAATGGGCCGGCCCATTTGGTATGTGGGGTCCACCATATAGAAAGTGGGCCGGCCCAACAAGATAGTGGGCCGGGCCAAAAACACAGGTGGGTCCCACCTTCCTATTAAAGGGCCGGCCCATTTGGTGTGTGGGGTCCACCATATAGAAAGTGGGCCGGCCCATTTGGTATGTGGGGTCCACCATATAGAAAGTGGGCCGGCCCAACAAGATAGTGGGCCGGGCCAAAACACAGGTGGGTCCCACCTTCCTATTAAAGGGCCGGCCCATTTACCATGTGGGACCACCATAGAGCAAGTGGGCCGGCCCAATAAGCATGTGGAGCCCATTATCGTGTAACCGGGCCGGCCTACTAAAGAAGTGGGCCGGCCCAAAATGAAAGTGGGTCCCACACTACTGTAAGTGGGCCGGCCCAATCTGTTGTAGGGCCCTACTTGTTTGACTAGTCAACTTGCATTAAATTTCATGAGCCTAAAATCTGATTTCAATGATACACACAATTACATACACAAATAAAACAAATAGGAAAATTACAAGGCAATTAATGTGCCCAAATAAAAAAATTACATAGAATCATTGAGGACTTCTATTAGCATCATCAATAACACGTTGACATTTGGCAATCGCCTTGATTGAATCTTGTGTACTCTTTGTCAACATATCAGCTACAGATCTTAAAGCAGCAATACCATGTCTTTTATAAAGTACAGCCTTGAGATATTTACTGTCTGATGAAAGAAATGGTCTAGGTTGACGGCTATGAGAAGATGCATCAGAAGAAAGATCAGAACTTTTTGTGGGCCTCACTGGTAATGAAGATTGCTTCATCACAACTGCATTCTGATAATAATGCAAAAAGAGTTAAACGATGAACTATGCAAACATTTATTATGCAATGTAGATATAAGATAATAACAAGTTGCATAAATAAGACATGTATGGAACTTGTACTAAGCACAAACTTACATCATAATGTTGCACAGGGTCGCTACAGATCCTTTTTTGGCGACTATCTTCTAATGATGACTGCTTCATTAAAACAGCATTCTGGTAACATTGTAAACATAGTTACAACAATTAACTATTCAAACATGTATTACGCAATGTAGAGATCAGATAACAGCATGTAGCAGAAATAAGCACAAGATAAGATAAGATGCATGTACTAAGCACATACTGGCTCACTGCAGGTCCTTCTCTTGCGTGCACTAGTCGTGGTCAACATGCCTATCATTTTAGGTTCAGCCATCAAGTGAAATGCTAATCCTCCTGCTCCATTGTCCTTAATCTGTGTTTAGATATCACATTTAAGACCAAGTCAGCTGGTTTCAAATAACAAAAAACTTGAGCTGCCAAATGAATAAGCCAATAGTTACCAGATATCAAATTAAAACCAACTAGATGTTGCTTTGCATGAGATACGAATTTCAGACATTCAGATTTAGAGTAGGGTAATGCCAAGGTTTTACACATAAAGTAAACTGGCATTAAGAATGACCAAATGTCAGGTTCAAATCACCCTCGAAGTTTCTCCAAGACAAGCATATCAAATAGGCAGAAACATAGTAAAGCATGAATGGCATTGCTATGGCAGGGTTCCAAGTGTTAATCTCTTGCATAAGGAACAATGCATATAGGTTATAGATAATAACGGAAGTAAACTGCCAAAATTACCAACCACGAACTCAGATTCCAACCTTACCTAGCGTCCCCGCTGTTAATGTTGGATGTTCTAATAAGTGGTTCGCATGATCAATCCCAAGGAAAAATAACATTGACAAGTCAGTCTACGATAATACAAAGACCAGACATGCACGCAGCAATAACTATATAAGCTAAAGACGAGGTATAAGAGCAAGCAGATTGGAAATGCACATAGCATGATTATAAAAGCAGTGTGAGAATAGCAGACACGAGAAAACAGCTAGCGGTGAGCTAATGACGTGGTATAAGAACAAGCAGATTGGAAATGCCCATAGCACGACTATAAAAGCAGTGCGACAATAGCATGCAGTACAAAAACAGTTGGCAGCAAATGAATGGGTACAAGGCTATAAATATGTGGATGCACACAGGTGTCAGTAGAATGAACAGGATGGTAGCGACCGGATAATGCTTTTGTACTGTACAACATTTAAACAAACTTCATGCGAAGCAACACATCAAGAAAGTTAACGGCATATGAGATCTGCAAATAACTACACAAAACATGGCTAAAGAAACACCGCGATCTAACGGGCCAGCGTACTAACCAAGCTGCGGCGGGGTGGACGGGGGCGGCAACTTGCATTCCAGCGGCGGCGAACGCGGGAGACGATGAATCGACCCTGTTTCAGTAGAAGCGGGCGTTAGTGAAGCAGATCTGGTTGGCTGGCAAGGTATTCGGTGAAGTTGATACAGCCGCTGCGGCGAGGTAGTCGGTGGCGAGGTCGGCGGTGAAGCAGATCCGTCGGTGGCGAGGTCGGCGGTGAAGCAGATCCGTCGGTGGCGAGGTCGGCGGTGAAGCAGATCCGTCGGTGACGAGGGCGGCGGGGGAGCGGATCAGGTGGGTGGACAACCAACACGATCAAGGCTACGCTGTGGAGGAGTATGCCGGCGGCGAAGCAGATCTAGTACTGTAGAGAGTCAGAGCTTTGGCGTGTGAGAGTATTTTTGAGCTAATGGGGCGAATGGTTGGTGGGTGGGTGTGGGCCTGTGGGGAGGGTTCGGGATCTAGGCAAGATATTTCATTGTTACCGAATGAGCCCTCCATGGTCGGTGGGTTGTAGCTTCCGGACCAGGGTTAAAAGGGTAAAACTGGTCACGGGATTTTCGAATGGATGCGGCGGGATGATTTGGCGCGTGGCCGAAATTTTCAGTTTCAAGCTACGAGCAGAGCGAACGACAAAAATAATGTTCTTCCCCAGGGAGCTCTCATTTCTTCCTCTTCTCTTTCTCTCTCGAGTCTCTCCCACTCCCCCGGCTCCTCTCCCCCTTCTCTCCGGCGGCCTCGCCGGCCGGAGACGAGGCCGACTTCTCTCTGTATATTGTACACCCTCCGAACTAAATTAATTGATTCAACTTTCCTTAGACGTGTATGTATCTAGAGTAAAAACATGTGTGGATACATCCATATTTAGATAAGCAAAGTTGAGTCAGCTAATTTGGATCCGAGGGAGTTAGTGTTGTTGTAAGCTTAGATCCAGTGTTTCCCATGAGCAGAATGGCGCAATGGAGTCGGGGATCTCGTCATCGGCTTCAGATCTGGCCTATGGTGAATCTGGCGGATCTTGCCGGCCAAACCCCGATCTGGTGCCATCAATGTGATGGCGCTAACGGTGAGGCTTGCTTTGGTCAGTGCTTCAGATCTGGCCAATGGGGAAGTCAAGCTGCTAAAGTTCACAAGCTCGGGGCATACGACGGCGTCATCCGTCTTGCCCGTGCACATCTTGGACTTTCAGCGACCCTTCTCAGAGCCAATATGCCGTTGTTGAGGCCCTTCTTCTCCTTCGTCCTGGCGACTACCGGCGACACCGTCCCAAGTGGTGCGTCCCCGGCGACGGAGTTGCTGGAAAGGATGCGGAGCAGAGATCTGATGTGCGGTCGAGAAGGACTCGATTGATTTTCTTCTATATGTTTTGGGGTCCTTTTTGTAAAGTTGCAGGTTCTATTAGTTATTGTCTAGTACTTTTGGTCCTCTATGTAATTTTTTGGACTAGTTTCCATTGGCACTGATAAACTTGAATTTTGACAAGTTCACGAGGAAAAAAATTCCTTTGCACATATGGCCTATCATGTATAAACATTCTTGAGATTTAAACTATATGTAATGTGCCATGCATTAACCCTAAACCATATATATGTAACTAACCCTAGCTGATCAAACCCTACTTAATTAAAACAAATAACCCTAAACTATACGCATGCACTTTATGCGCAAAGGCGCGGGTGCCTCTAATAATGTGTGTGCGCACTCGATCGATGATCCCTAAACCTTATACAACCCTGAAACCCTAATCCCTAATCCCTAAACCCTAAACACCCTAAACACTAAACCCTAGACCCTAAACCCTAACCCTAACCCTAAACCCTAATTAAACCCTATATATAGGCCAACGACACTTAATTGTGCATCAAGCAGGCCAGGGGTGCCTCGCGGTCCTCTAATTAAATTAAATGTGCCATGCATTAACCCTAAACCATATATATGTAACTAACCATAGCTAATCAACCCTACTTAATGAAAACACATAACCCTAAACTATACTAGCTATAACCCGATCTAATAAAAACATGCTCTATATATAGCAGCTAGCTAGCAAACCGTAGATTAACACCAATTAATATATACATGGCCTATATCGATCATGTTGTATAACATATCCCTGAGATTCATTAATTAATTATATAATTATCGTGATAAATTAATTAACTTTAATTTTGACAAGTTCTCTCGAATGAAAACACATTTGATTAAGTTGCCTCATAATATATATATATAATTAGTGTGCATGCATGGCCTACCATGCATTCGTGCATATATTTTAATGTATATTTGAACATATTCTTGGGGATTTCAATCTCTCTCTCGATCATCTATATATCGTTGGTGGCCAAAAAACACACATATATATATATGCATGCAATTTATGCGTAAAGGCGCGGGTGCCTCTAATAATGTGTGTGCGCACTCGATCGATGATCCCTAAACCTTAAACAACCCTAAAACCCCTAAATCCCTAATCCCTAAACCCTAAACACCCTAAACACTAAACCCTAAACCCTAACCCTAAACCCTAGCTAATCCTAAACCCCAATTAAACCCTATGTATAGGCCAACGACACTTAATTGTGCATCGATCGAGCGGGTCATGGGTGCCTCGCGATCCTCTAATAAAATTAAATGTGCCATGCATTAACCATAAACCATATATATGTAACTAACCCTAGCTAATCAACCCTACTTAATTAAAACACATAACCCTAAACTATACTAGATATAACCCGATCTAATAAAAACATGCTCTATATATAGCAGCTAGCTAGCAAACCGTAGATTAACACCAATTAAAATATACATGGCCTATATCGATCATGTTGTATAACATATCCCTGAGATTCATTAATTAATTATATAATTATCGTGATAAATTAATTAACTTGAACTTTGACAAGTTCTCTCGAATGAAAACACATTTGATTAAGTTGCCTCATAATATATATATATATAATTAGTGTGCATGCATGGCCTACAATGCATTCGTGCATATATTTTAATGTATATTTGAACATATTCTTGGGGATTTCAATCTCTCTCTCTCTCGATCATCTATATATCGTTGGTGGCCCAAAAAACACACATATATATGCATGCAATTTATGCGTAAAGGCGCGGGTGCCTCTAATAATATAATGTGTGTGCGCACTCGATCGATGATCCCTAAACCTTAAACAACCCTAAAACCTTAAATCCCTAATCCCTAAACCCTAAACACCCTAAACACTAAACCCTAAACCCTAGACCCTAAACATACCCTAACCCTAACCCTAACCCTAACCCTAAACCCTAGCTAATCCTAAACCCCAATTAAACCCTCTGTATAGGCCAACGACACTTAATTGTGCATCGATCGAGCGGGTCATGGGTGCCTCGTGATCCTCTAATAAAATTAAATGTGCCGTGCATTAACCCTAAACCATATATATGTAACTAACCCTAGCTAATCAACCCTACTTAATTAAAACACATAACCCTAAACTATACTAGCTAGCTGCTATAACCCGATCTAATAAAAACATGCTCTATATATAGCAGCTAGCTAGCAAACCGTAGATTAACACCAATTAAAATATACATGGCCTATATCGATCATGTTGCATAACATATCCCTGAGATTCATTAATTAATTATATAATTATCGTGATAAATTAATTAACTTGAACTTTGACAAGTTCTCTCGAATGAAAACACATTTGATTAAGTTGCCTCATAATATATATATAATTAGTGTGCATGCATGGCCTACAATGCATTCGTGCATATATTTTAATGTATATTTGAACATATTCTTGGGGATTTCAATCTCTCTCTCTCTCTCGATCATCTATATATCGTTGGTGGCCCAAAAAACACACATATATATGCATGCAATTTATGCGTAAAGGCGCGGGTGCCTCTAATAATGTGTGTGCGCACTCGATCGATGATCCCTAAACCTTAAACAACCCTAAAACCTTAAATCCCTAATCCCTAAACCCTAAACACCCTAAACACTAAACCCTAAACCCTAGACCCTAAACGTACCCTAACCCTAACCCTAAACCCTAGCTAATCCTAAACCCCAATTAAACCCTATGTATAGGCCAACGACACTTAATTGTGCATCGATCGAGTGGGTCATGGGTGCCTCGTGATCCTCTAATAAAATTAAATGTGCCATGCATTAACCCTAAACCATATATATGTAACTAACCCTAGCTAATCAACCCTACTTAATTAACACACATAACCCTAAACTATACTAGCTAGCTATAACCCGATCTAATAAAAACATGCTCTATATATAGCAGCTAGCTAGCAAACCGTAGATTAACACCAATTAAAATATACATGGCCTATATCGATCATGTTGTATAACATATCCCTGAGAATCATTAATTAATTATATAATTATCGTGATAAATTAATTAACTTGAACTTTGACAAGTTCTCTCGAATGAAAACACATTTGATTAAGTTGCCTCATAATATATATATAATTAGTGTGCATGCATGGCCTACCATGCATGCATTAATTCGTGCATATATTTTAATATATATTTGAACATATTCTTGGGGATTTCAATCTCTCTCTCTCGATCATCTATATGTCGTTGGTGGCCAAAAAACACACACATATACGCATGCACTTTATGCGCAAAGGCGCGTGTGCCTCTAATAATGTGTGTGTGCGCACTCGATCGATGATCCCTAAACCTTAAACAACCCTAAAACCCTAATCCCTAATCCCCTAAACCCTAAACACCCTAAACACACTAAACCCTAGACCCTAAACACCCTAAACACTAAACCCTAAACCCTAGACCCTAAACACCGTAAACCCTAAACCATAAACCCTAAACCCTAAACCATAAACCCTAAACCCTAAACCCTAAACCCTAAAACCCTAAACCCTAAACCCTAAACCCTAAACCCTATAAACACCCTAAACACTAATTAAACCCTAAACCCTAGACCCTAAACACTAAACCCTAAACCCTAGACCCTAAACACCGTAAACACTAAACCCTAAACCCTAAACACCCTAAACACTAATTAAACCCTAAACCATAGACCCTAAACACTAGACCCTAAACCCTAGACCCTAAACACCCTAAACACTAAACCCTAGACCCTCTAAACACAGTAAACACTAAACCCTAGACCCTAGCTAAACACCCAAAACACTAAACCCTAAACCCAACTAGCTAACCCTAAACCCTAATTAAACCCTATATATATAGGCCAACGACACTTAATTGTGCATCAAGCAGGCCAGGGGTGCCTCGCGGTCCTCTAGTTAAATTAAATGTGACATGCATTAACCCTAAGCCATATATATATAACTAACCCCTAGCTAATCAAACCCTAGTTAATTAAAACACATAACCCTAAACTATACTAGCTATAACCCGATCTAATAAAAACATGCTCTATATATAGCATGCAGCTAGCTAGCAAAAACGGTAGATTAAAACCAATTAATATATACATGGCCTATATATCGATCATATGTTGTATAACATCTCCCTGAGATTCATTAATTAATTATATAATTATCGATGATAAATTAATTAACTTGAATTTTGACAAGTTCTCTCGAATGAAAACACATTTGATTAAGTTTCCTCATAATATATATATAATTAGTGTGCATGCATGGCCTACAATGCATTCGTGCATATATTTTAATGTATATTTGAACATATTCTTGGGGATTTCAATCTCTCTCTCTCGATCATCTATATATCGTTGGTGGCCCAAAAAACACACATATATATGCATGCAATTTATGCGTAAAGGCGCGGGTGCCTCTAATAATATAATGTGTGTGCGCACTCGATCGATGATCCCTAAACCTTAAACAACCCTAAAACCTTAAATCCCTAATCCCTAAACCCTAAACACCCTAAACACTAAACCCTAAACCCTAGACCCTAAACATACCCTAACCCTAACCCTAACCCTAACCCTAAACCCTAGCTAATCCTAAACCCCAATTAAACCCTCTGTATAGGCCAACGACACTTAATTGTGCATCGATCGAGCGGGTCATGGGTGCCTCGTGATCCTCTAATAAAATTAAATGTGCCGTGCATTAACCCTAAACCATATATATGTAACTAACCCTAGCTAATCAACCCTACTTAATTAAAACACATAACCCTAAACTATACTAGCTAGCTATAACCCGATCTAATAAAAACATGCTCTATATATAGCAGCTAGCTAGCAAACCGTAGATTAACACCAATTAAAATATACATGGCCTATATCGATCATGTTGCATAACATATCCTGAGATTCATTAATTAATTATATAATTATCGTGATAAATTAATTAACTTGAACTTTGACAAGTTCTCTCGAATGAAAACACATTTGATTAAGTTGCCTCATAATATATATATAATTAGTGTGCATGCATGGCCTACAATGCATTCGTGCATATATTTTAATGTATATTTGAACATATTCTTGGGGATTTCAATCTCTCTCTCTCTCTCGATCATCTATATATCGTTGGTGGCCCAAAAAACACACATATATATGCATGCAATTTATGCGTAACGGCGCGGGTGCCTCTAATAATGTGTGTGCGCACTCGATCGATGATCCCTAAACCTTAAACAACCCTAAAACCTTAAATCCCTAATCCCTAAACCCTAAACACCCTAAACACTAAACCCTAAACCCTAGACCCTAAACGTACCCTAACCCTAACCCTAAACCCTAGCTAATCCTAAACCCCAATTAAACCCTATGTATAGGCCAACGACACTTAATTGTGCATCGATCGAGTGGGTCATGGGTGCCTCGTGATCCTCTAATAAAATTAAATGTGCCATGCATTAACCCTAAACCATATATATGTAACTAACCCTAGCTAATCAACCCTACTTAATTAACACACATAACCCTAAACTATACTAGCTAGCTATAACCCGATCTAATAAAAACATGCTCTATATATAGCAGCTAGCTAGCAAACCGTAGATTAACACCAATTAAAATATACATGGCCTATATCGATCATGTTGTATAACATATCCCTGAGATTCATAAATTAATTATATAATTATCGTGATAAATTAATTAACTTGAACTTTGACAAGTTCTCTCGAATGAAAACACATTTGATTAAGTTTCCTCATAATATATATATAATTAGTGTGCATGCATGGCCTACCATGCATGCATTAATTCGTGCATATATTTTAATATATATTTGAACATATTCTTGGGGGATTTCAATCTCTCTCTCTCGATCATCTATATGTCGTTGGTGGCCAAAAAACACACACATATACGCATGCACTTTATGCGCAAGGCGCGTGTGCCTCTAATAATGTGTGTGCGCACTCGATCGATGATCCCTAAACCTTAAACAACCCTAAAACCCTAATCCCTAATCCCCTAAACCCTAAACACCCTAAACACACTAAACCCTAGACCCTAAACACCCTAAACACTAAACCCTAAACCCTAGACCCTAAACACCGTAAACCCTAAACCATAAACCCTAAACCCTAAACCATAAACCTAAACCCTAAACCCTAAACCTAAAACCTAAACCCTAAACCCTAAACCCTATAAACACCCTAAACACTAATTAAACCCTAAACCCTAGACCCTAAACACTAAACCCTAAACCCTAGACCCTAAACACCGTAAACACTAAACCCTAAACCCTAAACACCCTAAACACTAATTAAACCCTAAACCATAGACCCTAAACACTAGACCCTAAACCCTAGACCCTAAACACCCTAAACACTAAACCCTAGACCCTCTAACCACCCTAAACACTAAACCCTAGACCCTAGCTAAACACCCAAAAACACTAAACCCTAAACCCAACTAGCTAACCCTAAACCTAATTAAACCCTATATATATAGGGCCAACGACATAATTGTGCATCAAGCAGGCCAGGGGGTGCCTCGCGGTCCTCTAGTTAAATTAAATGTGACATGCATTAACCCTAAGCCATATATATATAACTAACCCCTAGCTAATCAAACCCTAGTTAATCAAAACACATAACCCTAAACTATACTAGCTATAACCCGATCTAATAAAAACATGCTCTATATATAGCATGCAGCTAGCTAGCAAAAACGGTAGATTAAAACCAATTAATATATACATGGCCTATATATCGATCATATGTTGTATAACATCTCCCTGAGATTCATTAATTAATTATATAATTATCGATGATAAATTAATTAACTTGAATTTTGACAAGTTCTCTCGAATGAAAACACATTTGATTAAGTTTCCTCATAATATATATATAATTAGTGTGCATGCATGGCCTACCATGCATGCATTAATTCGTGCATATATTTTAATATATATTTGAACATATTCTTGGGGGATTTCAATCTCTCTCTCAATCATCTATATGTCGTTGGTGGCCAAAAAACACACACATATACGCATGCACTTTATGCGCAAGGCGCGTGTGCCTCTAATAATGTGTGTGCGCACTCGATCGATGATCCCTAAACCTTAAACCCTAAATAAACCCTAATCCCTAATCCCTAAACCCTAAACACCATAAACATTAAACCCTAAACCCTAACCTCCTAACCCTAAACCCTAAACCCTAATTAAACCCTATATATATAGGCCAATGACACTTAATTATGCATCAAGCAGGCCAGGGGTGCCTCGCGGTCCTCTAATTAAATTAAATGTGCCATGCATATATATGTGTTTAATTTGGGGATTTCAATCGCTCTCTCGTATGTAGCTCTCTCTACCTCTATCTCTCTCTCTCTCTCTCTCTCTCTCTCTCTCTCTCTCGTTGGTGGCCAACAACACACACATGCACTTTGTGCGCAAAGGCATGCGCCTCTAATAATGTGTGCGCAGTCGATCGATCTAGTTTTGATTAATCATAGCACACAAATAAAGAAGTTGTATTTGAATCCACACAACCTATTAAAACACATAACCCCTAACATGGCCTAATTAATTAACCCTTCTCGATCTCTACCTAATTAGTGGAAATTGCACAAAATCAAAAGGGGTCCCTCACTAATTATGCATATCTGCTAGATTGTGATAAACTTTTGCCACATATATATTTGGTGGATGGGTGCATCTTGGCATGTAAACAATTAGTGTTTGCAAATGGCGTTGTCAAAATTTATGTACAAATGATTTCTTTCCATCCAAAGTGCATAAAATGGGAGTTTTAATGAAGAAAGTACAAATAAAACAGCTCAACATGCTTCCACACCCCGATTTTCACACGAAGTAGAGCATATTTAAAGGATAATTCCAGAGTTTTACTATTTTTCAAGCAACTTTGCTAATTTTCCCCCACTCACATGACTTTATGTCGATTTAACGAAAATATGGCGAATTTAAACTACATGGGCGGGATAGTTTGAATTGTGCGCGCGGCAAAGGGAACCGCCTATTCCTCAACCTTGTGCACGGCAAATTACACACGCAACTCCATTAAACGCCACCTACCAACCTTAATTATCACCCCGGCGGCCCGGCCGCATGACCCCCCACCCACCCGTACACAACTTATCCCCGTCCGTGCGAAGAGCTTCCCCTCCCCGTCCCGTCCGTGCGAAGAAGAAGCTTCCCCTCCCCGTCGTTCTTCTCGAGACGCACCGGCGGTCAAGTTGATCCACGGTAGGGCTGCTATCTCTAGCTCAATCATGTATCGGGCAAGACAGCCTAACGATTTATATTTTCTTGATGCTGCTAAAAAAATTCGTCAGTATGCTCGAACTAATTGGCACTTTATAGTTTTCCGCTCGATTTGTCATCGATCAATTTGTTCATTTGCGTGGGCATATAGAGTCAGTTCTGCACTCGATCCGTTAATTTGCTGAAATGCCATGGCAGAGTTTTGTACACGATCTGTTTGCTAAAATGTCGATGGGCATTTTTTGTTTTGTACTCGACATGATTGCTGAAATGCATAATCATGTATTATAGTTTTGTACTCGATGGATATACATTTCCTACTTCGCCTTAAATTAATCACCAACCACTGTATCTCATAATTAAACAGATGGACAGAACTTGGATACTGCATGGACACTTATGTTCCCCTTCATATATAAATGGTGTTCAACCCTTTATGGGGTTTATTAGAGCTCATGATGGTCACAACCTGGACGTGTATTGCCCGCGCTGCACATGTATGAATGGTGAGAAGAGGCCTCACCCCGTAGTGGCAGATCATTTACACATTTTTGGGATGGACCGCACATATGTTAGGCGGGTTTAGCATGGTGAACCATATAATGATCCTTTAGCGGGAGAAGCAGATCTTGCTCACACTGTATGTGTGCTGGCATATGTAGTTAATTATTTATATTGATGCTGCCGTTGTTTCAATCAATAGTTTGCATTGTTGTGCAAGGTTCTGTACTCAAATTTAACTTGTTGCAGATGGATGGACGGGAAGGAGAGAAAAGCGCTTGCTTCAGGAAACGGGTTTCAGCTCTGGGACATGTGCTGTGCAGATGAGAAGGTAAATATGTAAAACGGCATTTGTTCAGGTTGCATCCCTTAGATGTTTGTCTAATCGGTTGATGTACTAATTGCAGAAGCATAGAGTTAAAGAGGTCTCTCAGTTTGATGGGAGATTTGAAGATGAATCTCGGTTTGATGCACCTGTGGATGGTACTGATGACGAGCCTTTCATAGACGAAGGTCTGCACCTGAGATTATCCAGCCTACAGAAGGAGGCCGTGGACCGAGTACATGCTTTGCGTTGAAGTGGATGCACGCCGGAGATCATCACGGGCGTCCGGGTAGTCTCAAGACCACCCAGCCCGATGCACCTGTGGATGGTACCGATGACGAGCCTCTCATAGAGAAGGTCACACAGATTATCCAGCCTACGAGAAGGAGGCCGTGGACCGAGTACACAGCTTTGCGTTGAAGAGGATGCACACCCGGAGATCATCAGGGGCGTACCGGTAGTCTCAGGACCACCCAGCCCTGATGCAAAATGTTGAGCTACTTTATGATTCGTACTCTTATGTTCTGGTGCCGTAGTATGTTATGATTTGTACGCCTTTAGCCTAGATTAAGCATTCAGTGGATGATCGCGTTGCAAAATTCGACACCCACACAATCAGTTCATCGTACAAGTAGTAGCACAATTACTTCTACGCGATTCCTGCCAGCGCATTAGTTGGTAGCATGAAACACTTTCAGGTACTCCCTCGATTCATATTAATTGACTCAATTCTGTCTAGATATGGATGTATCTAGATGCATTTGTTAACTAGACTAACAAACTTGAGTCGGTTAATATGAATCCGTGTAAACCGCCCAAGTCCTCGAGCAGCTAGTTTATTGACTCTGGACTCCAAGCCTCTCGCGGCAAGCCATCGACGAAGCTTTGACCAGATCTTGGCCCGCAATTTTTTTTGTGTGGCGAATAGCAAAGCTTTGACTAGTTCCTCTCGGGATACAGCACGCCGTGAGCTTGCACGGTTGCCATGAGCACTTTCGGCGGAACTTCCTCTTCGAGCGCCCTCAAGCCGCTGCTGCGAGAGACACGCAGTGCCTCGAGGTGGACGGAATGGATCTCGGGGCGGGTGGTCCATCGTCCGGGAACGATCTCCAGGCGGGTTAACGAGGACATGCATGGCGGCGGGGGATTTGTTTTTGTTTTTTTTGGTTTGAGCTTGGGATTTGGGGTTTCGGATAGGGGAGGAGGAACCGAGGAAGAGGAAGGAACAGCCGCGTGCTTGGCGCGTGGCGGTGTGCTTGAATTTCGAATTTTTGTGAAATGTTTCATTTCCCGCTACAATTCGGGGGTTTCTTGGCGTCCCGCCGGGCAGCTTCAAGTAAATTTGGGGTGCCACACTATGGGCCCTAGTTTCAGTGAGACATGTAATGACTAGTCACATCAGTAAGTTCACTGTGTAATAAAATATGTTACCCCTCCCCTTTATGTAGCCCCCTTTGTCTCTCCCGATCGAGTGCCGATAGCCGACTTCGCATCTCTTTCCTATTCTGGGCAAAGGGGTGTCTTTCTGGTCACCCTCGAGCTGGGAGTGATTGATGGGGGTGGGGGCGGGGGCTACCTTTGCTTGGATTGGGGTGTTCTTCCTTTATTTGTCGACATTTGCAACCTTTGTAGTTTATGCTGATCCTCACTGTATCTTTTGTCGGCTTGTACGGGAAGGGCAAGACCTCGGCGGTGGGGGCAATGGAGCGTAAAGCCACCACGCATGTGGGCAGTTGGCGAGCTTGAGCTGCGTCCCCGCGAAGCAGGTACTCCGTTTGCTTATCCACTCTTTACCTTTTAAGTGTCTCTCTGGTCTCTGCATCCTCAATCTGTTCCTGTTCTGGAATATGCTTAAAGTAGCACATGTCTTCATGTTTGTGCGTAAAGCCTCTATGACACCATGCTCTATATTCTCTGTATCAGGTTGGTACCTCCAGTTCCGTCTTTGAGGCTATGGGAACGAGAATAGCGCCCCTGCTGCGGGAGCATGGCCGTCTGCGAGACACAAGAAGCGAAATGCCATTGCCCGAGCTGGGCAGGGACATGGGTAATTTTTTTACCAACTTACCATGATGTAGTCTGAATCTGATACTCCCTCGGATCCAAATTAATTGACTCAACTATCTGTGATACGGATGTATCTAGATGTGTTTTAGCTCTAGATACTACTGCCTCCATCCCAAAGCTTTGGGCTTATATTATTTTTAGAAAGTCAAACTATACCATGTTTGACTAAGCTTTTACCAAAAATCGGTAACATGCAAAATACAAAATTAATATCATTAAATAGATAATAAAACATATTTTCCTACGGTATCTACACGTATTATATTTGTTGATAGAATGTTCTAAAATTTTGGTCAAACTTTGCTTGTTTTGATTTCTCAAAAATAAATAAGGCTTAAGCTTTTGGATGGTGGTAGTACATTCATATCTAGACAAAGCTGAGTTAACTAGTTTTTTTGTCTGTCCATAGCTAGTGTTCACGCTGCAAAAGGCTAAGAGCATCCACTATATGCATCAGTCTATCTCATACGGTAATTCAATATCACTGCTGAGGTCTGCCTTTGTTTTGCTATTCATATGCAGACTGAAACTTTAGGGCCTTTACTCAAAAGGAAGATCAAAACTGCGGCTGATCAGGCTGCCAGTATGTTGATGCCGCCCCCATCTTCTAAATGCCTCTACAAGCACAAGGCCACGCACCAGTTGGGTGGTGATCTTTTAATGAATATGGTATATTTTCTTAATCCACAAAACATGCCTTGATTTTTCTCTGTTTATTGTCGGTTTTTCTATGCTTGCCAAGTTTACAACAACAACAACAACAACCAAGCCTTTCGGTCCCAAACAAGTTGGGGTAGGCTAGAGTTGAAACCCATAAGATCTCGAAGCCAAAAGTTTAGAAACACCAAATTCGTTTGCTTACAATCATCATACAGTAATGTTCATCTACTCCAGTTCCCCTAACCCAACATAAAATGATGTTAATTTCGATTTTTAGATTAAAAGAGCACCATTAGGCGTTGTTAATTACGACTTTGAGATTAAAATGTCATTTGCAATTGTTAATTACAATTTTGAGACAATTGGTTAGTTTAACCTCGATCTCTTCGCTCTCCATTTTTCCCAACCGAACAAAAATGTAACCATTCCATTCCTCGAAATGGAACCATTCCATTCCATTCCACGTTGTTTCAGCCGAACACACCCTTGCATTGTTGTGAACTGTTGTCCATACGGCCATACCCTTCCACTTACATCTAGCACTATATGCATCGGTCTGTCTCGAGTCATTCAATATCACTGCTGAGATCTGTTCCCATTCTTATGCAGGCTGAAGCTGCGCCTTTACTCAAGTGGATGCAAAATGGGGCTAATGAGGCTCTTTGAGGACGATGGTGCCGGCACCATCTTCCGAAAACCTCTACAAGCACGAGGCCATGGGCCAGTGGGTGGTGACCTTTTAATGAATCTGGTATATTTTCTTAATCCATACATGATTTCATTATTATCTGTTTAATTACTGTTGGCTTTGTCTAATGCTTACCAAAAGTTCGGAAACACTGCGTTTGCTTACAATCATCATACACTAATTTTTCACTTTTCAGTCTGTCTCATCCAGTATATAAACTGTTGATTTCCATTGGCTTCTTTTGTAATCATTTGCATTGTTGTCAACTGTTCTCTATGCACAACCCTATTCTTCCACTTACACCCCGCACTATTTGCATCAGTCTATCTCATAGATTTATTAAATATCAATGATGAGTTCTGTTGCTATTCATATGCAGGATGAAACTCCTGTTCCTCTACTCAAATGGATAAAAAATGATCTGATGAGGCTGTGAAGACGATGGTGCGCCACCATCTTCGAAAACCTCCTCAAGCACAAGGCCACGGGCAGTGGGTGGTACCCGATGCAGGTATATTTTCTTAATCCTCATACATGATTTGATTTTTGTCTGTTTTACGGCTTTGTCTAATGCTTACCAATAGTTCAGAAACACACACCTATTCTTCCACTTACATCCAGCACTATATGCATCGGTGTCTCATAGATTCATTTTATATATCATTGCTGATGTCTGTTGCTCTTCAATTTTTATATGCAGACTGAAACTGCTAAGCCTTCATTGGTCAAAAGGATTGCAACTGCTGCTGATGAGGCATCTGCAGAGGCTGCCACCAAGTTCTGTCAGCCCCACCTGGATGCTTATATAAGCTCAAGTCCAAGGATCAGCCGGGCGTAACCATCCAAGGGTTCGGGTATATTTTCTTAAGCCACATATACATGCCATGATTTATGTCTGATATTATCACTGGCTCTGTCTAATGCTTTTTGGAATTCGGAAACACCAAATTAGCATGCTACTAATTTTTCACTGTTCAGTTTGTAACATAGTGTTATGCACTTGCTTGTCAACATTTGCATTGCTCTGAACTATGCACTTTACACAACCTAATTCTTCCACTTACGTTCAGCTCACCACCAGTAGTACCTCCATGTTTCCTTCACCATCCCGATGCCGAGCTTGCGGGAATATGGCGGGCCCATGTACATACCCATATAACACCTCCTATGGCTCTATCTACCTTTCTAGTAGCTCCTTCACGAGTTACAGGTATGTATTCTCAGTGGTTTAGCATGAATTGGCATATAGTAAAGTCTTGTTTTTAGTCTTCCTGGTTCTTACATTTGTATCAATTTTCACATGCAGACTGTACCTTGTGAACTTCGTCCAATGATTAACCAGATGTGTCCGCATGAAGGATCTTTCACTATGCATGGCAATGGCAAATTGATGAACACCTACACGGTCTATGAGGTGTATGTCTACAAGACGCAGGCCATCACATATTTGTATGGACATGATTGGAGAAAGTTTGCTTTTGACTACGGTCTGAAGAAGGGCGACGAGCTGAGGATCAGAAACTCAAACGGGCAGATATACGTAACTGCTTACGAGTTGGAGACACTTCCAAATATATAATATGTAACTTTTTTCTACTCATATCTTTTGATAACTGCATTCTGAGCGGTTGTTCTAAACCATTCCCTCTGTTCTAGCTTGCTGGTTTAACATGATCAAAGCTGCAGATCCCCTGACGGAACAGAGCGGATGTCACAAAGGGCAACCACACCAGCACAGCCACCGCCCACTCTCTGCATCGACCGGTTCTACAGCTCAGTTCTTGCATCTACCCACAGTCCCCTACATCGCATTGGTTCTGTAGAGGCCCATATACTACACATGCCCAGCAGGCCTCACCATCAATCTTGGTTCCTCTAGCTGCACCGTTTCACTGCACCAACAGTCTCGCATCGACACCGGTTCCTCTAGAGGCACCGTTTCTACACATGCCCAGCAGTCTCCTGCATCGGCACCAGCTCGTGTACCGAGGCTCATGCCCACCGGATCACCGAGGTCTCGGCTCATTGCGTGGCCACCCGTGTGGTGACCAGGACGTCCCAAGGCTATGTTGTGAGTATATGACAGCATAACTGCTCTTATCTTGATGTCTTCTCTGCTCAAAGTCTCACATGGTTCGGTGCATTGGTGCCATTGACTAATTTTTGGTGGTATCTCTTGCTTTGAATCAAAATTGCCTAAAAGTATCTCCAAGGATCTCAATGCTGGCCGAAGGGGCAAGATATCCCTCGTCATGGAGAGTGAAGGTCTCACCGTGGAGGGACGGTACTGTCGGTCCACAGATGGCCGCTTATTTGTTACTTCCAGTGGAAAAAAAGTTCATTGACGGTGCCAAACTTCGCATTGGATCAAAGTTGAAGGTCAAGATCTTTCGATGCCGCTGTGACATGCTGTCATAAAGTTCGCGGTTGTCTAGTTCTGTTGTCCCATGAGCCCTTAGCAAATGCATTTGTAGTTATACTTATATAAGGTTATCTTATCAACTGCTAATTAATTGTATGGGTGGTAAAACTCGGCAAGCTTTTGCTCTTAGCAAGTATGTATGTATGATCAGCTATTATGATAACTAATGTTTGTGTTCATCTAATTTGCATTTCCGTTTTAGAAAAAAACTTAATTTCTATTTTGGCTGACCTGTTAGAGAACTATCAGATTGAACCCACAACATGATTCATATAGATTCATTACAGAGCCACATGTCTTGACCTTGCGATACACTACTTCCATTAATTAGTGCAAGAAGGCTTACCTGAGCTGCTGAACCATGGCAGATTCGAATCCACCTTATCTATCTAGAAATACAACCTTTGCAGAAGAGGATTTGCAGTATGGGGAGGCTGACATTGGGGACCCATGAGCCACAGCGTCGTCAACGTTTTAAAGGTGGCGGGAGAAAGAAAAAATAAGCCAAAAATCAGTTGGTAAACAAATTCAAGAAAAGAAACATTTACCTTTAGAGGAGGATGACATGCGGGACCCATGAGGCAGCGGCATCCTCAACTATTTCAAGGCGGCGGGGGATCAAAATAAAAAAGGAAATAAGAATTAGGGTAAAAAATAAATCCATCAAAGGAAACTTTTATTGTTCATAGAGGATGACATGTGGGACCGACTTGCCCTGCGTCGTCATCGTTTCAAAGGGGGCAGGGATCAAAAGAAAAAGACAAATAGCCAGAAATTAGGGTAAAAATAAATCCAACAAAGAAAACTTTTATTGTTCATAGAGGATGACATGCGGGACCCATGAGCCAGCAGCTTCCTCAACGTTTCAAAGTCGGCATGAGATTGAAAGAAAAAGTCAAGTGACATAATATCAGGGAGCCAAAAATAATCCAAGAAAAGAAACTTTATTGTACATAGAGGATGACATGCGGGTCCCATTTTGTAGCAGCGGTCTCAACGCCAGGCGGCACAGGCCGAAAGAAAAATGAAGTAGCCAGAAATCGGGTGAAAAAAATCCAAGAAAAGAAAGATTTTAATTGGGCTGTATCTGGACATCGGGCCTTCGAACTATCTACTGGGCCTTTTGACTCGTACAATTTCAGCCCACTCCAAAACAAAAAGGTCGGATTTTTCTCAAAAAAAAAAGTCCTATGCTTCGCAAAAACAAAAAACAAGGAGATTCAACATATAAGTTTGTTTATGTAGATATAAAGATTTAATTTATCCGTTTGCAATAGCTCGGAGAAATACAACGTTTATTGTCTAAAAATAAAATATCACATGTTTCTTGTGGAGGCTGACATCGGGACCCATGAGCCAGCAGCAGTCAACGTTTCAAAGGCGGCGGGATCGAAAATAAAAAAAGCCAAAAATCAGTTGGTAAAAAAATACAAGAAAAGAAAACATTTATCGTTCGAGAGGATGACATGCGGGACCCATGAGGCAGCAGCATCCTCAACGTTTCAAAGTCGGCATGAGATCGAAAGAAAAGCCAAGTGACATAATATCAGGAGCCAAAAATAATCTAAGAAAAGAAACTTTATTGTACATAGAGGATGACATGCGGGTCCCATTTTGTAGCAGTGGTCTCAACGTTTCCAAGGCGGCACAGGACCAAAAGAAAATGAGGCAACAACATTCTCAACAATTCCAGGCGAGGGGATCAAAAGAAAAATAAAGGAAATAATTAATTAGGGGTCAAAAATAAATCCACCAAAGGAAACTTTTATTGTTCATAGAGGATGACATGTGGGACCGACCTGCCAACAGCGTCCTCATCGTTTCAACGGGGGCGGGGATCAAAAGAAAAAGGCAAATAGCCAGAAATTAGGGTAAAAATAACTCCAAGAAAGGAAACTTTTATTGTTCGTAGAGGATGACATGCGGGACCCATGAGCAGCTTACTCAACGTTTCAAAGCGGCATGAGATCGAAAGAAAAAGGCAAGTGACCAAATATCAGAGCCAAAAATAATCCAAGATTTATTGTACATAGAGGATGACATGTGGGTCCCATTTTGCAGCAGCGGTCTCAATGTTTGTAATGCGGCTTGAGATCAAAAGAAAAGAAAGTAGCTAGTAATTAGGGAGTGAAAAAAAATCCAAGAAAAGAAAGTTGATGGACATAGAGGATGACATGCGGTCCCTTGAACCAACAGCTTACTCAACGTTTCAAAGGGGGCAGGGGATCAAAAGAAAAGGCAAGGCAAAAATCGGAGGGTGAAAAAAAATCCAACAAAGGAAACTTTATAGCACACAGAGGATGACATGCGGGTCCATGAGCCAAGCAGGTACCTCAACGTTTCAAACGTGGCATGAGATCGAAAGAAAAAGTCAAGTTACCAAATATGAGGTGCCAAAAAAAACTCCAAGAAAAGAAAGTTTTATAGTACATAGAGGATGACATGCGGGTCCCATTTAGCAGCAGCGGTATCACCGTTTGAGAGGCGGGGGATCGAAAGAAAAAGGCAAGTGAAAAAATATGAGGAGCCAAAAATAATTCAAGAAAAGAAAGTTTTATAGTACATAGAGGATGACATGCGGGTCCCATTTAGCAGGCGGTATCACATTTGAGAGGCAGCAGGATCGAAAGAAAAAGTCAAGTGACCAAATATGAGGTGCCAAAAAAATCCAAGAAAAAAGTTTTATAGTACATAGAGGATGACATGCGGGTCCCATTTAGCAGCGGTATCACTTTGAGAGGAGCAGGGATCGAAAGAAAAGTCAAGTGACCAAATATGAGGTGCCAAAAAAATCCAAGAAAGAAAGTTTTATAGTACATAGAGGATGACATGCGGGTCCCATTTAGCAGCAGCGGTATCACCTTTGAGAGGCAGCAGGTGATCGAAAGAAAAAGTCAAGTGACGAAATATGAGGTGCCAAAAAATCCAAGAAAAGAAAGTTTTATAGTACATAGAGGATGACATGCGGGTCCCATTTGCAGCAGCGGTATCACCGTTTGAGAGGCGGAGGATCGAAAGAAAAAGGTAAGTGACCAAATATGAGGTGCAAAAAATAATTCAAGAAAAGAAAGTTTTATAGTACATAGAGGATGACATGCGGGTCCCATTAGCAGCGGTATCACCGTTTGAGAGGCGGCAGGGGATCGAAAGAAAAAGGCAAGTGACCAAATTTGAGGTGCCAAAAAAACTCCAAGAAAAGAAAGTTGATTGCACATAGAGGATGACATGCGGGTCCCATTTAGCAGCAGCGGTCTCAACGTTTCCAAGGCGGCAAGGGATCAAAAGAAAAAGGAAGTAGCCAGAAATCAGGGGGTCAAAAAAATCCAAGAATAGAAAGAATTTTGGTTCATAGAGGATGACATGCGGGACCCATGATCCTGCATCGTAAACGGCTCGATCGGAGAACGTTGAACGAGATGGCGCGATCTAGAAAAAACAATGCCGAGAGGCTGCCATCGGGCCCTACATCCCTCGGCGGTGCGGATTTGCGTTGACTCGGCCGGCGAACCCGAGATTTCGAGATGCACCACGTCCCGGCCACCATACGCCACGTTTTGGCCGCTTTCGTCGGGCTAGGTGGCCTCAAAAACGAGAAAAAAGTTTTGACATGCACCACGGAGGGACCAAAATCGTCGGCCATGGTACACCAGCAACCACGGCGCGACTTCAACTTCGTCGGCCATGGCAACTTTTCTTGTAGTGTAGGCCCCATGGTGGAGGCAAGGTCAAGCCCTCCTCTTGTCGTCATCGAGAAGATGAAGAGCAAGATGAGATTATACCGGCAAGGACCACCAAGCGTCAAAGGGATGCAGCAGCGGCGGCAGCGGGCAAAAGGACCGTTCGGGGTCCTCAAGTCTCTATGAAAGATCTCAAGAAAGCCCAATTCTTGCAAGTTCGAGGGGCCAATCCCTACCTTGTGCCAAAGAACTCTCGTCTCTGCCCCAACACCTTCTTCTACCATGCCGATCAAGAGAGGATTTACAATGATGTTTATGGGTCAAAGGAGTTTTGGTGTTGCCCTCAATTCTCCATCAACATGGACAAGCTCAAAGCCAAGCCCGAGTACTTTGGAGAAGCACTCGAGATATGCAAAGAACAAGGTCTTATCCCTTTGATGACTTTCTCTCACGACTACTCCAAGGAGATTATCTGCCAGTTCTATGCCACTGTCGTGTTCCTTGAGGATGAGGGTGGTTTCCGCTCTTTGAAGTGGATGACTAGGGAGCATGTGATGGAAGCCACATGGGAAGAGTTTGCTAGAGGTATTGGATATGAACTTCCCGAGTTTGACAACAACTTCTTCAAGATTCATCTCCAGGTCAAGCCTATGGCCAAAGAGAAGATGGCTAACCTCTACATCCCCGGGAGGATGTTGTGCGGAAGTGCTTACCACCTCCTTCCCGTCTACGACATCATGAACCGCATCTACCGCAGCACCATCAATCCCAAAGACACCAATCATGCTGAGGTGCATGGCTTTCTTGTGAACCTCCTCATGCACACCGATGAGATGAGAGGTAGGGGGAAACAACTGGATATCATGGACTTCATTTGGCATGAGATGCGTGAGTGTGCCTTCCTCCGCAAGCTCCCTCAATATGCGCCCTTCATCATGAGGCTCATTTGCCTCAAGTGGGATCGAGCAGGCCGTGGAGATCTTCTTGAGCAATGCCGCCCCAACATCACTATCCATAAGGAGAAAAGCCCCCTTGTCAAGAAGCATGACCCTCCAAGGTATGGCAAGAATGCACCCAAGGACAAGGACGAAGACGAAGCCGATAGTGATGATTCCGATTATGTGCCCAACTCCGTCAAGACCAAGGGCCTCTTCGCCAAGCTCACCACTCGCCTCAAGAAGTCCTTTTGCTTCAAGGAGGACCTCCAAGATAGGATGTATCAAGCCCACCATGACAACAAGAAGATTCGCCAACGCCAAAGGCAATGATGAGGCATATGCAGCTTCCTGTCTCTGAGGGCTCTGAAGACAACATCACTCCTCCCGGTGAGTGGAAGTCCAAGCTTGCTTGGTCGAGCTCCGAGGACTCCATCCCCGAGCACATGGTTTGTCCCTCTCCACCACCGCATGGTAAAGGCCAACTTGAAGACGAAGAGGAAGAGGACGAGGAGTATGACGAGGAAGACGAAGAGGAGGACGAGGAAGATGACGAGTGATTCGCCTTGGGACGTTAGCATGCTCCTTCTCCCTTTTTGGTGTCTCGATGCCAAAGGGGGAGAAGTTGATCTATTAGGACGGGAATTTGCATGGGGATGCCAAGGGCTTGGTGCTTCTTTTTGGTTCTTTCGGCCTTGGCATCATGTCTTTCCCTAGTTATTCGGAACTTTGAACTTATTCGTATGTGTGCTTGCTACTCTATTTGTGGATCTCCCGATCCCCCGGTTTGTATTAAGACTTAATCGTTCGTAGCTTAATGTCTTCACTATTTATCCTTCGATTGGCTACATAAAATCCTATGGAGGCTCTCTTTATTATGAGTTTGGGTTTTCACAAGGCAAAGGTATGAAAAATTTCACCCAAACTCTACTATATGCACTATTTTCGCCTCCATAATGTGCTTGTGCTATATGATCTTGTCATATATTCTCCTTAGCACTTGTGCTAGGTTTGTAGAATCTAGGGGGAGTTTCTCTCTAGGATGCATGCATTTGTATACAAATTCATATTTCAAATATGCACGCATCTAGGGGGAGCTCCATCTACTTCTTACAAATCAAGAGCCTTATCATAATATCATATGCTATGTTGCAAATTCTTGTGTTGTCATCAAACACCAAAAAGGGGGAGATTGAAAGAGCAAGATCTATATCCCTTGTTTTGTGTGTTTGATAACAACACTCGAACAATTCTAACCGTGCACAAAGATTATCTTTGATGGATTTGTAGGTGTACGGTGCCCTCGCTGAACACACTATGATCGGAAGACTGAAGCGTAGATCTTAGGTTATCTAGTTTTGTGTGTGTGTCGTGAGGTGACATGGTAGGAGAGGAAAGAGGAAAAAGCAGTTTAGAGCCGGTACTACCGGTACCGGGAGCGGTAGTACCGCTACCCTACTGGTACCGCTGCAGTACCGCTCTGGAGATTGCAGAAAATGTCCCACGGAACGTGTTACGGTACCTTCACGGTACCTCAGCGGTAGTGCTCCGAGCGGTAGTACCGCCCTGACCGCTTAGGTACCGTAACTTAAGTTAGTACCGCTCCTACCGCCTTGGTACCGCTGGCATCCGATGGCTCGGAGGCCACTACGGTACTCGGCGGTACCGCAAGCGGTACCGCTATGCCTTCCACGTGGACAAGTTCGTGGGGATTTTGAATCCAGAGCGGTAGTACCGCTTCCGAAGCGGTAGTACCGGCCGCACATAACGGTTGGATTTGGAGGGACCTATAAAAGGCCCCTTCTTCCCCAGCTCGTTTTTAGCTCTTCTCTCTCCCTCTCCTCCATTGCTGCTGAGCTCAAACCTAGAGGATCTCCCTCCCTACCCAATCAATCTTGCTGATACTTTGAGGAGTGGTGGAGGAGACCCCGATCTATCGTTCTACCGAGAGAAATTTCACCAATTCAAGGTAGTCCTTAGTGGATCTTGGTGGTAGGGTTCCTATTGTGGGACATTGGAAGAAGTGCATCCATGGAAGCTAGCTTGGTGTTGTACTAGCTCCATGGGTTGTTGGGAGCCTCCTTGTGGTGTGGAGCTCGCCCCAGCCTTGTGAAGGAATCACCGCCTCGACCGGTGCCTTAGTGGAGAAGGGAGCACCTTTGTGGAGCTCTCTCGAGGAAGAAGGTGAGGCCTTCCTTCGTGGTGTGGCCGTCTAGCCTCTAGTGTGAGGCTAGCACCTCCTCAACGCACGTACTTCCTATTGTGGGAGGAACTGCGACAACAAACCTCGTCTCGTCTCCGCGCCCTCCGGTTGTCCCGCTCCCTACTCTTACTACCTTATGTTGTTCCTTTGCTTGTTGTACTCGTCTAGGATCATTGTAGGATCACCCCCATCGCTAAAGCTATCACCTTTATCTTCCATTGCACTAAAAATTGAAAAGGCTAAAACTTGACGTAGCGCCCATTCGCCCCCCCCCCCCTCTTGTTCGCTATGATCCATTCAGTAGCCATTACTGTGGCAATGGTATCACCTTTGCGACGAACAATACTATACGAAGCATGATACTGTTCATTTAAGGAAGCATTGTCTAACCAAATATCTTCCCAGAACCGTATCTGTGCTCCATTCTTGATCAAGAAAGTACCATGGCGACAAACGACATTTTTTGTCGCCATGAGACCAGCCAAGAAGTGTGAATCCCCAGGTTTTCAAACCACTTGGGATAACGTTTTCGAGCCGATATATTTTCTCCGAAGAATAGATTGCCAAATCCCATCCTCGGTAAGAAGCTTAAATAGCCATTTACCTAGCAGAGCTGAGTTCTTGACCTCCAGGTCATGAACTCCGAGCCCGCCTTGATCTTTGGGACTATAAACTATACTCTAGTTAACCAGCCGATATTTCTTTTTCTCATTGTCCCCTTGCCAAAAGAATCTGGATAGATAATAATCGAGTTTATGCAGAATTCCTTTCGGTATTAGGAAGAAAGATAACATATACACTACCATATTTGTCAGTACCGAATTGATGAGTACCAATCTTCCTCCCAGGGACAGCAATTTACCTTTCCAACTACTAAGGCGCTTTTGTAATCTTTCTTCCACTATTTTCCATTCAGCGATTGTAAGTCTTCGATAATGAATCGGAATACCCAAATAGTGAATACAAAATTAGCCTTGCCCACAACCAAACAACTCAGTATACAAAGTTGTATCATTTTGGGCATCACCGAAACAGAACAATTCACTTTTATGAAAATTGATTTTTAATCTCGACAGCTGCTCGAAAGCCGCCAAAATTAATTTCAGATTGCAAGCTTTTTCAAGATCGTGATCCATAAACGGAATTGTATCATCGGCATATTGAAGGATAGATAAACTACCATCAACCAGATGTGGAATCACAACTTCAATCTGACCATCAGACTTGGCCCTCTCTATGAGTATAGCCAGCATATCCGCTACAATGTTGAATAACATTGGTGATAACGGATCCCTTGGCGTAACCTTTTTCGTGTTTGGAAGTAGTGACCGGTGTCATAATTAACCTGGATTGCCACACTACCTTCAAACATAAAATCATTTATTAAAGCACGCCATTCAGGAGAAAAATCTTTCATCCTGAGCGTCTGCTGTAAGAAAGACAATTTGACCTTATCATAAGCCTTTTCAAAATCTAATTTTAAAATAACCCCATTTAATTTCTTAGTATGCATCTCATGTACCGTCTCATGCAAGACCGCCACTCCATCGAGGATATTTCTACCTTGCATGAAAGCGGTCTGTGATGGCAGAACGACATGGTCCGCAACCGTATTGAGTCTAATGGTGGCCACTTTCGTGAAAATCTTGAAACTTACGTTTAAGAGACAGATAGGTCTATAGTGTTGAATCCTTTCTGTCTCATTAACTTTCGGTAACAAAATTACTTCACCAAATTTAGACGAAATAATTGTAGTTTTCCCGTGTGCAGGGCACTGAACAAATCTAGAAGGTCCGGTTTAATAGTATCCCAGAAAGTTTGATAGAACTCCGCTGGAAAACCATCCGGTCCCTGTGTTTTGTTGCATTTCATTTGGAAAATGGCCTTCTGAACCTCTTCCTCAAAATGAGGTGTGGTTAGTAAGTCATTTTCTTCAATAGAAACTTGGGGTATGTCATCCGTTAAGTCCTCGTTAAGGGAAAGGAACTTTCCTCCGGAGGACCAAACAGGCCTTTATAATAATTAGTAATGTAATACTTGAGTTGCTCATGGCCTTCAATCAACCCTTCATCTTGAGAGAGAGAGTGAATACGTTTTTTCCGATGTCTCTCATTGGCTAAGCCATGGAAATATCGCGTATTTGAGTCTCCTTCCAATATGAATTGGGCTTTAGAGCATTGATACCATTTGAGTTCCTCTTCGCGAAGAAGACTCGCCATATGCGCATTGGACTGAATCCTAAGTTCAATCTCATGCGGGAACAATGGTCTTATATGAAATGCATATAATATAAAAATATACTTCATGATGATTCTAATGATATACATTTTACATCATAAATGTTAATGCTTTTTCCTAAATATTTAGTTAAACTTCACAAAGTCTGACTTTGACTAAACCTAGAACACAAAGTAATTGTAAACGGAGGGAGTATGAAGAGGGAAACATAAGCGGATAGTGAAGCCAAATGCAAGGATACACTGATTGAGGTGCAAAAACCACGCTCGTGGAGCTGTTTGAGACCATAAAGAATCTTTGTTGAGTTTGAAAAAAAATAAGGGCGAAGTGGATCATTGTAACTCGGCGGCTGATCCATATAAACCTCCTTAGTGACAATCCCATGAAACAATGCATTTTGAACATTTGTCTCATGCTCCCACACATTGCTCACTAGTACAGGAGAAATAAGAACTCGAGTGGTTCTTGGCTTCACAACAGGGTTCAAAGTATCATCTTACTCAATACAGTGTCATTGATTGATCCTTGAGCCACAAGCTGAGGCTTGAATTATTAACCCTACCATCTAGTTTATAATTCAACTTGGAAACCCCCATTGGCTTTCAATAACATCGAGAGCTAGACGAGAAGAAACATGATCCCACATCTCATTTCCATGGAGACCTGAAATCTCATCGTCCATGGCAATTTTCCATGGAAGATGTTTAACAGCTTTGGAGTGGCAAGATGCCCATAATCAGCCAGTCACGAGGCGATGCAGGCGTCCGCCATGGTGCCAACGGTTTTAGTTATGTACGAGTCGGCTAATAGGGTCGGGTCTGCTAGTGTATATATACATGAGGTTGGCTGCTGTTTGTAACAAAAGTTGTACCGAGAAAACACGAAAGCTATAAAAAATAAATAATATAGGGTGCGACACCGTGCCCTTGGTCATATTTTTTTGTGGTCCTGTGTTCGTCTAGTTTTGATGTAATCGACCTGTGGATTTTTCTTTTTCAAAATGGGGAGTGAAACCCCGGCTTCTGCATCATCATGATGCACATGGCCATTTATTAATAATATTTGTGAGTACAACATTTAAAAAATCTTAGGCATCGCCTAGAGTTGATACAAAAATCAACCAGCGAAAGAAAACAAAAGAAACTGGACTACCCATCATTGTAACCGTCTATTGTGCCGCTAGCCAGCCTGGCACAAGATATTCTGAGCGACCATCTCGAGCCGTGTGCATCCAGTAGCCATAGCATCCCGCTATCCCTCCGGTGACAGAAGAACCCACAACTGAACCCAATGTGACACCATATGGATAACCTGCAAGAAGTGAAAGGAAAGTTTTTTGTTAAAAATAATATCATTCCTCGCCCTCCATATAGACCAACATAAGGCAGAAAGCCCAATACGGATAAAAGCCTTAGATAGTCTATCGACTCCATTTAACCAATTACCAAACATATTCGTAATATTGGTTGGAGGTGGAAGATTAAAAGTAAAATTAATCGTGCGCCAAAGTATTTTAGCTAAAGGTCAAGTGATAAAGAAGTGTTCAATAGTCTCCTGCTCTCTGCAAAAAACACATTTTGTACAACCATTCCATCGTATTTTAGCTAAATTATCCTTAGTAAGTAGCACCTTAATACTCAAGAACCACATAAATATTTTTATCTTAAGGGAGATTTTGACTTTCCATAGGTATTTTCTCAAAAAAGGTGTATGGTCATTCATCAGATCCTCATACATAGATTTCGCTGTAAACAAATAATTTGTTGTCAAATTCCAAACAAATTGATCATTCACATCAGATAAGTTAATCCTCATAAGCTTTTGGCATAACTGTAACCATAAAGTCCATTTGTTTCCCACCAACAACCTTCTAAAACTGATATTCAGAGGTGTTTGAGCTAACACATGAGCTACCGTTACATTCTTGTGATGCACAATATTATATAAGGATGGATATTGTTGGGCTAATGATGTTTTCCCTAACCAAGTATGTTTCCAAAAACGAGTATTTCCTCCATTTCCAACTTTGAAGAAACCTCTACTAAAAAATCATCCTTGACCCCCATCAATCCCTTCCAAAAGGGAGAGTCTGTGGGTTTAGCTATTACCTCAAATAGGGTCTTTTGTCTTAGGTATTTATTTTATAGTAATTCTTGCCACATCCCTTCCTCATTCATAAGTTTATAAAGCCACTTTCCCAATAAACATCTATTTTTTAGTTCTAGCACCTCAATACCTAGACCCCCTTGATCTTTGGGTCGGCAAAAAATATTCCACTTGGTAAGTCTATATTTTCTTTTATTTTTCTCAGATTGCCAAAAGAATCTAGATCTATGGAAATCCAATCTTTTCCGTACCCCAACAGGTATCTCAAGAAAAGATAACATGAACATAGGTAAGCTTGTTAAAACTGAATTGATAAGGACAAGTCTATCACCATAGGACAGTAATTTGCCTTTCCAGCATCCCAATTTGCTTTCAAACTGGGTCTCCCCTAGGTACCAATTAGATTTTCTAAGCTTTCTGTAATGGATAGGAATACCTAAATATTTAAAAGGTAATGCACCAGCATCACATCCAAATATCTGTTTGTACTGATCAACCTCATCCTTTGTCTTACCAAAACAAAAAATCTCACTCTTATGAAAATTAATTTTAAGGCCGGATAGTTCTTCAAAGAGACATAAAATTAGTTTCATATTCGCAGCTTTTTGTAGGTCATGTTCCAAGAAAAGGATAGTATCATCGGCATATTGTAAAATAGAGATTCCCCCCTCAACAAGATGAGGAATAAGACCCCCTACTTGATCATCATTTTTTGCTCTCTCAATTATGATAGCTAACATATCCACCAAAATATTAAAAAGGATAGGAGACAAGGGATCACCTTGTCTCAAACCTTTTCTTGTCTAGAAATAATGACCAATATCATCATTTACCTTTACCCAAACACTTCCCCCTTGGACATTTTGTTGAATCATCCTACACCATTCTGGATCAAACCCATTCATTCTCAAAGTCTGTTGTAAAAAGGGCCATTTCACTTTATCATAAGCCTTTTCAAACTCAATCTTAAATAGAACCCTATCCAATTTCTTATTATGTAACTCATGAATAGTTTCATGAAGAATGACCACCCCCTCTAAGATATTCCTCCCCGGCATAAAGGCTGATTATGTTGGTTTTATAACTCGTGGGGCAATCCCAGTTATACGATTTGTACATGCTTTAGTAAATATTTTAAAACACACGTTCAACAAATAAATTGGTCTATATTGTTGTATTTGCACCGCATCCTATTTCTTTGGTAATAAAGTTATGACACCAAAATTCAATTTGTAAAGAGGCAAGTCCTCATTACTGAACTGATTAAATAGCGCCATCAAATCATCTTTTATTACTACCCAAAATTTTTGATTAAACTCTGCCGGGAAACCATCAGGTCCCGGCGCTTTATTACGTTCCATCTGAAAAAGTGCCTCATGGACCTCTTCCTTAGAAAAAGGAGCTGTCAAGATCTCATTATCAACAGTCGATATCTGGGGATGTCCTGCACCTCCTCCTCTACCAAAGAGATAGTGTTTGGAACCGGTGCCCCAAATGATTTCTTATAGAATTCAGTAATATAGACCTTCAAATTATCTTATCCAACAATAGTTCCTTCTTGTTGTTCTAACTGAAATATTTTCTTTTTTCGATGTTTTCCATTTGCAATCAAATGGAAATATCTCGTATTGCTCCCCCCTTCTTGGATATGTTTAACTTCAGCTCTTTGCGTCCATTTAGACTCTTCCTCTCTTCTTAACTTATTAAGCTTTTCATTTGCATTTTTAAGAGTTTCTCTCTCCACCCTCGACAAGTTATTCATTTCAGCTTTGACGTCTAACAAATCAATGCCTAAGTTTATTCAGCCACACATCCATCAGATTCAAACCCACTAATATTGAATCCCATTCTTTTTTAATCATATCAAAGAAGCCTTCTTGTCGCAACCAATGCAACTCAAAAGAAAATTTTGGCTTATTACCCAGATGTGCCTTCACCCCTGAGTCGATAAGGATCAGTGTATGATCAGAGTCCGCCAATATCAATGCACGCACAGTGACTAAGGGGAATTTTTGTTCCCAAGAAATGGAGGCAAGCACTCTATCTAACTTCTCATAAGTTGGTAATTCACGACGACTCGCCCACGTAAAATGTCTCCCCAATAGGGCAATTTCATGCAGATTCAAATGTTCAATAATGGCGTAAAAACAAAAGGCCAACGAGCCTTAAAATTATCATTATTTTTTCTTCTCGCTTTCGAATAATATTTAAATCACCACCTACCAACATAGGTAATATTTCAGCCTCACAAATTCTGACTAATTCCGCTAAGAATTCAGCTTTATGTGCGTCTTGAGCAGCCCCATAGACTGCCTCTAAAATCCATTCAAAACCATCCCTTTTACACTTAATATAAAGTTTTACACAAAAGTCTCCAGTAGTTACTTTGAGTACCTCAAGCGTGTCAGAATTTATACCAACTAAAATGCCTCCAGAACGACCATGTGGTGGTAAACAGAACCAAGAGTAACTATATCCCACAGCAAGTTGATTTAAAAAAGGAATAGATAAATTAGATCTTTTAGTCTCCAATAAGGCTACAAAATCTAATTTGTGTTCCCTAATTGCCTCTTTTACAAAAAAAAATGCTTTGCGGTATCCCCAAAGACACCAGGATTCCAATTCATTCTTTTTAGATTATGCATCATGAAAATTGTTTTTTAATTCTTCTTCTAGTACTTTTACAAATATTATTAGTATCATAGGTTTTCCTCACCCTAGTCTTCTTTACCTTAACTATCGAGTCTAGATGCTCCAAATGATCATCTAAATCCAGTGGGACGCCATCATCCTCAACCAAAATCCTCACAAAGGGTAGAAACTTTAGACATCACAAGCGTCGAAGGATCCTCCTCCCTACTCACATATTCATCTAATTTTTTTTTTTGCAAAATTGTTAAATTAACCTGTGGATGAATCCCAACATACGCATCGGGCCTCCGAATGCCGGCTATACTAGAGACGCGTCCGTTCGTAAGGAAGGTGCACGCACACAAGCAAGGTTTGATTCAGGATCCAGCGGTACTTTCATCGATTTTTTCCAAAAAAGTGTACTATTTAATTTACTTGGATTAATAAATAGTATTTAACTTTTCTAAATTCTGTTTTAAGTGGTAGTAATGGAAAGTGCAAACCAAATTCTCTCTTCTTATCTAAAACTATTTAGCTTGGTTGGGGGCTGCATGAGGCAAGATAGCGTTCCATCACTAAAGAAACTACGGCTTGTCTCTAAATACGAATTCAAGTCTCAGGTGAGCCGGTTATTGATGGGATGAGGGCTCTGCTCACCACTAGGAAAGGTATAGACCTCGAGAGGAGTAGGCGATCTCACTGTGTAATGCGTTAGTGTCCTGAAAGCAGCGTTGTCCGACAGTCATCGGAGAGGACATGAGGAGCCATCGGGATAGAGCCCCCTTCTCCAAGCTACAATCCCACCACGCGTCCTATGTTGAGATTCTCCCCTGGGAGACTTCCTCACGCGCTTGTGTCCTACCTGGAGTCCCTGGTCACGGGCCCCTGCCCATGCTCGGGCCCCTGTCCGGTCGACGTAGGGTGGATTCACACTCTCTGAGAGCATATTGGTACCCGCACGAGGCCCGCATAACCCATCGCGTGGTGCGTGGCGCGGATGGACATTACCTCTCCAGGTTGTCCCGTGTGCACGAATCTGGTTCTATGCTATGCCTAAGTACATGTGTGCTACCATCGAGTAATGATCACGTCTCAGGAGAGTGCGCGCTCTGCAAAGCTTTATGTCATTTACTCACAGGACGCACGACTTTGTTCCACGGCTCGCACGGTCTTTTCTTTTGCGATTTTGCGTTGCCGCTTTGTCTATAAAGAGTGAGATAGATAGAGAGAGTCCCAAATGGTAATAAAGATATGCAAATAGGTCGTTGGACCGCCCAGCAGCTACAACGGACATTGGCGTGTGCTGAAGGCACACCGCCATCCTTGTCCCTCCATCACCGGAGTCGTGCAAAGCTTGTCAGTAGAGCTTGTTGTACACATGGGAAAGTTGTCGTGGTCAGGCCCCAAAGGACAAAGGAACCATAGCAGCAACCACCACAAATAATAAGAATCATAGATCGGAAGAGGCAAACTTGAAACCGCATAAGCAAACACCAAAAACTTACCGGATACCAACATCTCGCTGGACACACAACTCCACGGGCCCTCCGCCAGCGCTAGGTGCACCTGCGGATCAAGGATAGGAGGGGGCCTAATTCTGAATTTTGGATGTCGCCGCCGCATCCCCACCCAAAAGAAGACGCAAAAAAATATAAGAAACATGAACCCTCCGGCCGGCGAGAGATGGTAGCCAGCCTAGGTTTCCCAAGTGGGAGGGGCAGTGAAGGCCAACTATCCGGGTTTGGGCAACTCGGTCGGTCCCTGAACTTCAGCAGGGTAACGATGACAAGGTCGGTCGCCTCTCGTCCATCGGATGGGCGGCTATAGAATTTCCCACAACCTCGTCAGGCCATCACTGATGACCAGACAACTTCGACTCATCTAGGAGCCATATGTCGTTAGGAATTGGACTTCTCACATCCCCATCAAGAAGGCCCGCCCTATTGGGGAATGTGCTACACAAAAATATTTTTTACTATGCACGAGGTAAACCAATATCAGTACCGAGGATACACCCTTGACAAGTAAACGATCACGTCACTATATCAGAGTTTATGATATTGTTGATGAAGTCATCCGATTCCCGCAGCTAGGTAATACTTCTCAATTGACAGAGATTTCTCCTCACGAAGAACCCCATGATCGAGACCCCAAGTAGATGATGACTCCGAGGTACGTATCCACGCATTCTGGTGTAGTGCCACACTACATCATCGTGCGACCTGGCATAACAATGAGGTTGGTAACCGAGTTGATGATGACCAACACCTTCGCGATCTCCCTCTATATATAGTAGATCTAGAAGGATAGAGATTCCGTTAGAGCTCTGGCATGAGAGGAGTTGTATTGCTACCTTTTTGTTCCAGTTGGGCATGTTTGTGTTTGTTATCCACCAAATTCATTTTTTTTATGAATTAGGCGAAAGGCTATTTTTTAGAAAGTATATTAAATCAAAAGTAAAACCAAACCCAAGATGTTCGTTAGTATAGAAGTAAGGGAGTACACATCAATGTAAAACTTGATGAAAAAAACATGACCATATATGTCCTAATATAGAAAGAGAACCGCCAATACATTAGCAATTGGTGAATTAACAATTAATGTGCATGTTTAAGATGCAAAATAATAGTTATTATGTTTTCTCACAAGAATAAATTATCTTTATTTGGAGGACACATATGTCCATATATAGGCTTGCATTCACTAACATGATGTATATCCATAATAAAATGTGAATTCATTCGAGACCTTTTTTCTGTGATAAGTCTTTGATCATCAACAATCGTGGCAAGTCCCAGAAGTATTCAAAATAACAAATAGGTCCTTGAACCATCTAGTGACGACTACAAACACTGGTGCGAGCCGAAGGCTCGTCATCCTCGACCTTCCATCGCCGGACCACTACAAACTTTTCATACTATAGGTTGTTGTCCTATACAAAGGAAAGTCGTCAAGCTAAGTCCAGAAGGACTAGCATATCAGAGCAGCAACTACCAGAGCTAGGATAGGACGGGTAGTACCTTATTCTGACTTCAGGATGTCACCACCAGATCGCCATCTTGAAAAAGACACAGGAAATTTTAAAATAAGAAATGGGACCATTTCTCCACACCTCCAGGTCCTGAAACGCTATAGAAGAGATGAAACCCTAGTTGTCGCCCGACCCGGACGTTTGGGACCTGGCAACGCGCGAGGTCGAAATCGTGTGCGTTAAAGTGTGCTATGTGATTAGCAGTTAATATAGCACACAATTAATACAGACGATTTACCTTTTCGTATCTAGTTGGATACCTGATGAAATACACAACCAGGTCGGTGCAGAATTATTGCACATGCAAAGTTATTGCGCATGCATGCTTTTGATTCGCTTTCCCTCAGTCATTAAACTCTTATGTGTTAATCCATAATACTACTCGGGTACTTACACAATGTGTCAAACTAGTGAGACTCGGGTGATTTATGCGCAAAATTAAATGCAACTCACCCCCAGTGCTCTTGGAGGGATTATGACTTGAACAGAAAAAAAAGTCAAATTCAGCTACGTTCAGCAATGTAAACAAGATTTAATTATCAAGCTAAGCAATCTGAAGGAACAAACGTAGCCATTGGGATAACAACATAAAGATCAAACTTGAGATCGGTGATCAATTCATTCGTCAGTTGTGATCCTTGATACTCATAGCATTAGCATGCTATTAGAGTTGACCCAACCTTATTCCCACCACACAATGGTTGCACCCAGGGAGTAAAATGAAATGATGGTTTCTTAATAGAATGAATCGATTCCTCAGGTTTGCGCATGAGAAAAAAGGCATTAGCCATGCTAGATTCAGCATGCGCACTAAAAAAAATTTGGATTCGATTATTTTATGGGGATTCAACATGCACATATCATTTCATACCTGTATATAAACAAAGATTTAGCAATATTTTTAACAGAAACAGAAGCATAAAAATCTACACAAGAAATCCGAGGTCAAGAGTCGCACAAAAAATCTGACACCATAATTCATACAAGAAAGTTGATGCTTCAACGGGGACATATACACGAGAGCAACAATGATTCATGGGAAATCTGTGACACTTTCAACAAGATAATTTCATTTCCGTAAAGCAGTCTAAACACTCTTGGAACATGAATCAGACGCAAATAGGATTGAACATGGACAGGATGGACGGAATCAGATGCAAAATAGAGACCCAGAGGAAATTCAGTTCTTCCTGCATCCACTTACCTATGATGCTATGATACAGTGAACAAGATCCAACCTGCTCATGCGCGCCTGGTCCATCAGTGCTGCCCACTACTTGCTCGAAGAATTGCTCACAGGAAGCAGGCCAAATATTGCGGAGGCGCTGATCTGCTTCGTATGGTTCTCAGCATGCCAGCACCGTTGAGGGCCGCGCCACCAGCGAAAGGACAGGCTGCTGGAGCACTTGGAGGCGGGGATCCCTGCACAACAAAATCGAGGCCCCACGCCACAAATCGGCCGTGGCACCACTCCCTGGCGGGGATCTTGATTGGGAAATCTTGGCTGCCAGAGGAGCGCGGTCTGGTCGGCGTCGTCGGCGGCCTCGGGCACAGCCGGGTTGGACGCCCTTAGCGCTATTGTCCTTGGATGACCGGAGCGCTACGACGAGCGCAGCCGGGTCGGCGTCATCGGCGACCTCGAGCACCGCCGGGTGGCGCCCCGCCCCACGAGCATCTGAAGGAGGACCGCAGGCTGGATCTCATGGGCGCCCGTGCCGGTGTGGAAGGAAGGAAGGAGGAAGAGGGGATGTGGGGGCTAGTGGAGGATGGCGATTAATGCCAATTAATGTGACGCGTCGGTGAGGAGAGGAATACACATCACCTATCTCTCATATACGGATATACCTGCTGAAAAATACACACGTACCGATACACATGTTGCTCTCTGATTGGCTGCACTTTCATCCTCGCGCGTACCCGGGTTCCGTTCGCTATTTCCGAGTTGTCGCCTTCTTTCTCTCTTGTCTGCTCACATGCATGTTTGGCTACCAACATGTTCAACGACACATTGACTCTCTCATAGCCGAGTAAATACAGTCCACAAAAGGATGTCTAACCTTTGCCAAAATATGCATGTATCTACTATAGGGAGTATCTAAACTATCACCATAATTCAAGCAAATTAGGTACAACCAGTCATTCATCAATCCAGATGGACACATACAAATCATAGTGTCTCGTAAAAAAATAATAAACAGAGACACTGACGAGGCCCTTCAGTTCACAAAGCACGGACAGAAATGATGGAACGATCAAATGAAAAGATACAAGCAGATCAATTAAAATCACACTTTTACGGCGTCCTCCTAATTTATTGGCGCAGCACGTACGAACGTAGACAGGGCCGATCCCTCCGACTGTATGCATCAAGGACGCCTAGTTCATAGGCGGGAACTTGGACTTGATGGCCTCCACCATGCCTCCATCGATCTGGAACGCCCTGGCCAGCACGTCGGTGGGCACCGGCGGCGACGCCCCGAAAAGCGACACGGCGAGAGACTGAGTGCCGGGAAGCTGGCTGTTGAACGCCGAGATCGCAGCGGCCGGCGCGCTGCCGTTGTTCTTTTGGTAGTGGACGAGGCCACGGGGGAAGACGAAGATCTCGCCCTTGCAAACGGTGCGGGCGAAGAGTTTGCCGGCGGTGGTGACGAAGGCCATGTCGAGGCAGCCCTCGAGAACAAAGATGACCTCGGTGGCGCGAGGGTGGGTGTGCGGCGGGTTCACGCCCCATGGCCCGTAGTCAACGCGGGACATGGACATACCCTGCGTGTTGAGCCCCGGGAGCTTCTCCACGTTCGCCGCCGTCACCGCGGAACCAACCGGGTTGCCGGTGTTGCCTGGGAGGGATAGTACGTTGGAGAAGAAGTCGTTCGCTGTGACGTTCTCCGGCCTCTTGCAGGGGAATCCATTGAGACGCAGTGCTGCACGGGATCATTCTCAGTTTCATGCATGATGCATATGTACATATCAGCATTGGAAGACGAGTATGCATCAATGCATGGAAGATCATCACACTTACGGCCTTCCAGGGACTTGTAGTCGGCGACACATAAGTCCTGGAGCATGTTGGGGTCGCCGGCGAGCAACGGCGGGGCGAGGGCCAGGAGGGCAGCGCAAGCGGCGAGGACGACAGCGGTGAGCTTGGCCATGATTTCTAGTAAATCAGGTTGGGTACTTGGAGCTACTTTGCTGCGTGAGCAAGCTGTAGGTGGCTAATTAGGTGTCAGCAACTTTCGGTTTGATGAAAAGGGGAGCTTGAGAGGCGGTATTTATAGATTTAGCGGGAATGCTTGGTTTAGTTAGCTTGATGACGACGTGATCGACGATCGATTGGTCATCAGCTGTCCTGTGAACTAGTTACGTCTAAGAACAAAATATGTCCTCAGTTTGATCAATTGGGTTAGAGCTAGCTAAAGCGAGTTGGGCGTGGTACCTGAGAGGTGTGACAGTGAGCAGTGTGTGACTTCTTTTTTGGGCCAAACATATATGTTGCTTGTCACGTTAAGCGTCGGTCCAAATCGTGATCCTATCATCCATGCAATCTAGCACGCATACAATTGAACATATACGTACGATGTGAGTAAATTAATGACACAATATCTGATTGTTCAACTGTCATGTGGATTTCCACTTATATATTATATGACTTGCATGCTAGCATGTGGTCGCTTGCACATGTATTTTTTCGTACAGACATTTCGCGTAGGCGCAAACTGCATAAGGACGATGCTAGCCGTGTTTTCTTAGCCGGAATGAATGCGAGAAAGCAGCCATTTTATTTCAACGGTATTTTACTCATTTTTTAAAGTTCCGTTCATGTCTGATAGCTTCCAGTAACTGTTATTTATTGTATACTTTTAGGTCTGCAACATTTTCAATGCACTTTCACCATGTCATTCATTTGTTTGTTGGTTTGTGTTTTCATAGACCCTGAAGACCAAAAACATTTTCTCCGTGAAACACAAGGATGGCTGAGATTAAACGATACTTGTTTGGGATTCTTGTTGATATGTAGTTCAACTTTTTTAGTTCAATTGCAATTTATTTTGTGGGCACAGAAGTTGACTCGAACTTCTGAAATTTTCAGGGACATGTGTGCTCCACAGGGTTTTTTTTCTCGGCCGGAATTTCGGAGATTTCGGCGAAAACCGGTTTTACCGGTTACCACCGAGAAAAAGAAATACCGAACGAAATTTTCCGGTATTTAGATAATTTGGTCAAATTTAAATTTTTTATATAAATTTTGAACAAAATAGAGAGTTGGTTTGACAAATCTCGGCCGGTATTTGACCGGTATTTCCGAAATTTCCGAAATACCGGAATACCGGTACCCACCGAGATTTTTTGCCTACCGAGAAAAAAAACCTTGGTGCTCCATATACTAGCTGTTGTTGTGCTCTTTTACTTTTCAATAATATAGATTTTGGTTTTGTTCATTTTGTTCACATCTTAATATTCAACAAAACCTTAATTCATTTTCAAAAGAAATACAACCTTCCCTCTCAAAATTGAATCAAACTTCGTAACACATATGGGTTACGGGTTGATTATATTATCGATTGTTTATGGAAGTCGTAATTTTTGCACATGAGGGAATGCACAATATTATATATGCTCACATCTTTACTATTAAATGGGAGTTGGTCGTTTGACACTCAATGCACTTTGGTGGTCGTCATTGAAAAGATCCTGGCCGTTCAATCAATCTTACGGTCTCCACTTCGTCCGATTTAATTTCACGATATCATTTATGGTATCATAAATCATGCATTCAATTAATTAGAACAAATATATTTCGTTGCTTGAGAAAGGAAACTCCCAAACCATCCTAGGAGGATCGTCCGATGGCTTCTAAGTCAGCGCTAACTGAACTTTGGTAGGAGAAGATGTCTTTCCTATTTTCAAACCGCCGCTCCTATCTCAAGCTCTAACTGAACGTTTGTTAAAAAAAAACTGAACGTTAATTATGGACAAAATAATTATGAAAGATGACTTTCCTATTCTCGAAAAATGACATGCCACAATCATCTGTATATTCCCTCGCCCCGCCGCCTCCTCTGCACTCGACACCATTGTTCCATGCGCCATCGCCTGCCCTGCGACGCTATCTCTTCCGCGCGATGCAGCCATCCATGCCACGGCGCCTGAATCGCACCTTGTCTTGCTTCCTATCGGCGACCCCCGTGGCTTACCCAACGGAGGCAACAGTCCGCGATCCCGTCTTCCCACTGTGTTCCTTCCATCCGACAGGCTATCCCAGCTGGCGACGACCGCCGCCTGCCGATGCCGCCTCTCCACCCGGCCCACGATGCGGCCTACACTAGCGCTCCGCCCACGGCGTTGGAAGGGCGAGGCCTAGGCCTAATTTCAGGTTCTCCTCATCTTCACGATCCAATTTTGAGTTATGCAAATTTTGGTCCAATCCGACAGGAATTGATGTGGGGATCACCGTTGGTCTGCCAGATACCATTGTTGGGCTATTTTGGAAAGCAGGGAATTGTTGCAAATTTGATTCCTGTGTCTATTGATTTCTTGGATAGTAAATAGTATTGTTTCAGGCTGTTTCCTTTTATTCTAGGGCTCAAAATTTGAGAATAGGTGATCGTGTCATCCTTGCAATCGAAGTTCTGCATTTTGTTCCCTGCAAAAAAAGTTCTGCTATATGTTCGTAGGTCACTGAGAAGGATTCTGTTCATATACCTCTATTATGTATATCAGAGCCATTCATTTAGTATTTAGGTAATCATGTCAGGGTATTTGTGTCTTATAACTCTTCCACAATTTAGGTAACCAATCATGCTGCTGCACAACAATCTCTTGAAATATTCGATTTGTATTCATACATGTTCTGTGGCTGCTTTTATGTTAGAATAAGTCAACTGACTCAGAGCATTAACTACTGAATGAACTTGATCCTACACCATATGCAAAGGAATGAGCCTTTTAAAAGATTTCTAACCTGATGTGAACCTCAAATGAATGTATGAAAGTATCAGTTCTTATTATTCTGTACGTAACGTACAATATCTGCATTAAGTAATTCAATTAATCTTAGTGCAGACTCGCTGAATAGATTAGCAGAGGTGAAATGATAGACCATGCAAAATTGCCATAGAGGTATTTGTCAGATAAGATATTTTTATTTGAAAGTAACCGATTTGGTCCATCTACTTTTTTAGAGGAAACGAAACAAGTGACCAAATATATGTCGGTTCAGAAAACACTCCAGATGTGAGGTGCGGCATCATCCCGAGCCCATCCATTCATGCATTTTCGTATACTTTTTGATTATATTACAATTATTTTTGTAAAGTGCTGTAACTGAAGTTGCATAATCCACACACTATGTTAAATTGCAGGCATGTGAATGGTAACCTTTTGCTTATTTGGTTAAGGCGACATGACTTCTTTCTTGGGTACTTATTATGTATCATCATCCAAAAGCCATGTTATGTTTGATAATCCATGATATGCTACACTGCAGTTTGCTGCTTCGACGTACGATTTCATATATAACTGAACTAAAATCTTCATGTTTGTTTACAGTAAAAGTTTGGCTACTGAAATCTTCATGTCTGTTTACAGTAAAAATTTGGCTACTGAAATCTTCATGTCGGTTAATTTGTCCACTAAATCTTCATGTATGTTTACAAATAGAACATTTGAGATTAGGGTACTTGCTGATAATTCATGATGTGCTATACTGCAGTTTTCTGCTTCGACGTATGATTTACAGTTTGGCTCGGATCAGCTCGATTCCACCCCTATGTTAATTATCATTTGTGGCCTTATATTCCTGACAGGTCAGATCAATGCCATTCGTTTACCTCTGATATATATTGAAATCAATGTTCAGCATACATCGTGTGGAACTATCATTGGTGCTGAATAATAATATCTCTAATGGTGAATTTGGAGAATCATAACATGAAGGAACTGAAGTGCCTTGCATCAGGGGAGCACCCACTCAAGGTATTAATTTTTTTTATGGTACGTACCTGCAAGATTCTTGAAATAAATGAGATCTTTGTTTACAGTAAAAGTTTGGCTACTGAAATCTTCATGTCTGTTTACAGTAAAAATTTGGCTACTGAAATCTTCATATCTGTTTACATTAAAAAATTGGCTACTGAAATCTTCATGTCTGTTTACAGTAAAAGGTTGTCTACTAAATATTCATGTATGTTTACAAATATCACATTTGAGATTAAGGCACTTGCTGATAATTCATGATGTGCTATACTGCAGTTTGCTGCTTCAACGTATGATTTATCTTAACATGTGGATCTTAACACTTGTGGAAGAGTTAGAACTAGGTGATGCTATTTGAAGATTTACTTATATGTTGATGAACCATGTATATACAATTGTTCTCCAAAGGGCCCCTCAGACTTAGTGCATGCAGGAGGAAGGAGATGCCGCCGCAGCTGCACTTAGTGCAATGGATCCAACTGCTCTCATTGTACTCACATCTCACAGGTGAGGGGATTCCTGTTGGTTTGCATGTTGTGGCGAGGTTTATTTCTGGGGAATTTCAGTTGTTTTATGGCCTGTTTAGAGGGTTTAGTTGGGTGTATTACTACTTTGGCATGAATAGTATAAATTAAGGTTTACGAGAACGTGTCTAACCTGAAATTCCACATGATTTGTTTGCACCATACGCATTTTCCAAGAGGTACGAGTCAATGGAAATTATCTACGAAACAGTTGCATAGAAACAACTCATACAACAAATTTCTACATGTTACAATTGAGAGTCGAAAGATCAGCATACGTTTTTTATTAAATGCATGCAGGAGCACTAGGGCTACCCATTATATATTTTTTGCGGGTAAGCGCTGCCCACTATATTAGAGGAGAAAAGAAATACACTACAAGAATGTAGAAGTTTTGATCATTGCGACAGTTTGCCTTCTGTTTGCTCCAGATTACATTTCGTGTCTTGGATATACATAGAGCACTGCTCATTATAAGACATTTTTGCAAAACACTTCTATAACCTATGACGAGTCTCGGAGTAATACTTGTAGTACTTCTGGAGAATGCTTCTATTCGAGGTTCGATGCCTTCATGCTGCTGCGACTGTAAGACATTTGAACAAAAAGAGATGACCATTGTGTTTTTCCCATGCAAGCTAATTATAGGGGATTTTATCAAATTAAATTTTAATTAAAGGAACTATGATCTTGTTATTGTTGAGATATTCTGCAGCTATTTTTTATATGCTCTGTGAGATATGTTACATAGCGGTCCGACAATATCATCGCACGTGAAGGGCATGCGATGGTGAAAACTCTTGAGCGTAAGTTGTTCTACAAACCTTGGTTCAAGATTTACCGCGGCCATTATTACCACCTCGCTAAATTAAAGTATAGCTTTTGTAGCCCATGTTAAAATGACCAACTGAAAGTACTGTGTCTATAAAATGGGATCTCTAACTTTATCTTCTACTAATAACTAATACTGGATGTCGAACAGGCCAAACCTCAAACTATCATGCTTGCCACTTACATAGTGCCCAAGCCACAAAGTAAGAATGCAGTGTATTAATGGGGTATCTTTCTCCATGTAATTGAGACTCACTTTGGGTTTTTTTAGTCAAATCGAGTTCTTAGTAAGTTTTAGCCACTCTATAAGCATGACTAACTTGGTAAGGATGACTTGTTACAAGATGCAAGAAGGATACATGAACATATTGTATAAAAAAGCTCTTAGATAACTGAACTTCTTATGTATGATGCCATTACAAATGCGGGTGAGAGGATGACAGCAAGTTTTAGTTGGGTATGCTGTCTAGAAACTTTACTCAAAGTCGTGTTATCTTAGTATAGTGCTTTCCTTGTGTCATATGGTTTCATAATAGAGGGAAGATTTTAACTCTTTGCTTTTTCTCCTCTTGCAGGATCGCGATCAGATCAATGATCAATTAGCGCCCTCCCTGATTAAACTCACGCTATAGTTCTGATTTCATGTGAGGTGTTCTATATGGACATCATGAGGTTCCATAGCTTTGCAATACCACCAAAGTAAATGGTTTCAACTTTATTGCCTAACTCAAAAGACTTGTCACCATACATGATGTGACTAGCTAAATCATGATAGTTGCAGTTCACAACAGGAATATAACCTAGGTGCATAAATCTCAATCTTTCAGTCCATGTTTGCAAGCTGGAGTTAGCACGACTTTTCTTTCTGACTTATATGGTTGGATTAAGTTGGGTAACCCACTGTACATATGTTTTTTTTGGTTGCAGTATCGTGAGTGTGAAGTGGACATGGTCTACTAGATATGAAGGTTGTTATTTCTGAAAAAAATGAGGTGGTCACTTCTACGAGTGGTCTAATTGACAAGGAAATCAGCTTAGACGTAATAAGTGGTGGTCTAATTCTCATCTCACCCGAATAGATCACTACTCATTCTGTTCACACAGATGAGACACTCCACTTTGCTCTCTTTTTTTGTAGAAAATTTACAATAGCAGATTGGGTGACAGGGCATGATGTATGCGTCATCAAATTAGTATTTTGAGGTATATTTGGGCATGACTCACGCTATAGTTTTGATTTCATTATTGATGGAGCGGGGCGCTTCACTAATAGATTTTTAAAAAAGCCGTAGCAACGCACGGGCATTCAACTAGTTGTTTTAGCATACTAATTAATTGTTTGAACTCATTGCCGACTTTCCAGCAACTTTTGTAGGAACTGGCCCACATACCGAATAAGTTCTCAAAATAAAATTTAGTCTCATTATTTCTATTCGGGAGAGAGTTGGACATACTTATACCGCTCTTCTACCACTCACTAGAGCGTGAGAAATTCTCACTGAGAATAGTAGTGACTGGTTGTCTAGAAAAAAAAAATAGTAGTGGCTCATGCGCAGATGGTGATCAGACTAAATTTTTCACTCCCCACGGTTTTTAGGAACATCGAGGAGTTCCCAAATATTTTCGGGATTGCTGCTAGCTAGTATTAATTCAGCAATTTGTCACTTCTCACGACTTAAATATCAGATGAAACCAATGGTGACAATGACCGCTAATTAAGTTAAACCTGAATTTGTGAACATATTACATATTACCTTTTTTAACATCATAGTTGTGTATTTTTTAAACATATTACATGTTACCTTTTTCGTGAAGTTTTTATTGAAATATCTAGGACCCAGTGTGATGAGGGGATTCCACGGAAATGCTCACCATGAGGAGCTTAGGGTTCACGGAATCCTGCAGGTTAGCACGAGACATCGGATACCAAACGAACAGAAGGCGAGATTTACCCAGGTTCGGGCCCTCGATGAGGTAAAACCCTTACTCCTGCTTGTCTGAACTTGATTATGGGTGAAAAAGCTTGGTTACAATGGGGCAGCCGATAGACTGCGTGGCGGTGATCTCGCCGGGAGGCAAGGTTTCCAGGGTTTTGTGTATGCGGGGTTGTGTAGGTAGGATCCGGCAAGCCCTCTCCTGGCCTTTATATAGGAGGCCAGGTCTCGACAGTCTCCTGGCCTTGTCCATCAAGGAATCGTCTAGATTACAAGAAAGATCCAATTTATCCTTTCCTTAATCGACGTCTCATGGCCTTGTTCGTCAAGGAATTGTCTCCTTCCATCTTTCCACCTTTGCAACCGATGTATTGGTCCATCTTGGGATGCGTTGATTCTCATGGGCCTCTAGTTGGACCAAGAGAGGTAGGCCAATGTCGGGTATCCGAATGGTAATGCCCACATCACAATGAACAAGGTTTTACCCTATTTTAGCATTATGCATGATTTGTTACATACGACAGACATGATAGGACAATGTGGTGCGATAAATTGTGTAAACCTAAAATGGTGTCATCCACAATAATTTACATCCTTCTCTTGTCCATTTATTTCACTCCTCATCGGTGTCATGATATTTTTGAACCTCAATCATCACCTCAGACCTTGCCTAACGGTCATGCATCAGAAAAGAGTGTTCATAGTTTCCATAGAGGGGTAATTGGTGTCACAATTTTTTCCTATATGGGGTGTAATTGGTGTAAAATGAATAACCAGGGATAAACCGTGAAATTTACTCTTAGATGAATGGTTTGGGAGGTAATTCTATTAATTTTCAGATTAACAAGTAATGATGATGATTCATCTAGCACCAATACTAGTAGAGAATAGCCTAGGGGACAATTGATTTGCAGCGCTCCAACTTATTACCACAGGACGACGTGTGAGGAAGTGGAACGCTACCAATAAATGTGCACTCACGGGCATGCAACCAAGTGCGCACACCACTCTACCGTGGGCCCTTCATGTGTGGCCAGACAAAATATTATTGTGGCACATCACTTTTTGCCACGCCATTGGTAGATAACAATTGTCGGTGTGGCCTACGTACGCGCCACTAATAATGACACGACCAATGGTGTGTATGTGTGAACCACCGCCACGACTAACTGACACAGGGCGTCACGCGTCATGCATCTGTTGTCCCACGTCGTGGCCTTGGAAAATCATCCAGAGCCTCTAGGGGATGGCACATATAAAGATGCTGACCAGCATGCCTGTGGGCCAACCCTCGTAGTGTGCCAGCGTGCTGGCATGTCGACCTAAATTTGAACACCCACCGCACCGTCTCTACCTAGGTGGGCTCTACCACTTCCCCATGGGGTGACGATGTGCCTTCCCCATGTAGCAACAGTGTGTCTTCCCGCGTCGATGATAATGCCATGGCCAGTTGGCATGCCGCAGCCACTATATTGTTGGAGATATGCCCAAGAGGCAATAATAAAAGTGGTTATTATATATCTTTATGTTTATGATAAATGTTTATATACCATGCTATAATTGTATTAACTGAAACATTGATACATGTGTGATATGTAAACAAACAAAGAGTCCCTAGTAAGCCTCTTAACTAGCTTGTTGATTAATAGATGATTAGTTTCATAATCATGAACATTGGATGTTATTAATAACAAGGTTATATCATTGTATGAATGATGTAATGGACACACCCAATTAAGCGTAGCATAAGATCACGTCATTAAGTTATTTGCTATAAGCTTTTATTACATAGTTACCTAGTCCTTATGACCATGAGATCATGTAAATCACTTATACCGGAAAGGTACTTTGATTACATCAAACGCCACTGCGTAAATGGGTGGTTATAAAGGTGGGATTAAGTATCCGGAAAGTATGAGTTGAGGCATATGGATCAATAGTGGGATTTGTCCATCCCGATGACGGATAGATATACTCTGGGCCCTCTCGGTGGAATATCGTCTAATGTCTTGCAAGCATATGAATAAGTTCATAAGAGACCACATACCACGGTACGAGTAAAGAGTACTTGTCAAGAGACGAGGTTGAACAAGGTATAGTGTGATACCGATGATCAAACCTCGGACAAGTAAAATATCGCGTGACAAAGGGAATTGGTATCGTATGTGAATGGTTCATTCGATCACTAAAGTCATCGTTGAATATGTGGGAGCCATTATGGATCTCCAGATCCCGCTATTGGTTATTGGTCGGAGTGAGTACTCAACCATGTCCGCATAGTTCGCGAACCGTAGGGTGACACACTTAAAGTTGGATGTTGAAATGGTAGAACTTGAATATGGAATGGAGTTCGAATATTTGTTCGGAGTGCGGATGAGATCCCGGACATCACGAGGAGTTCGGAATGGTCGGGAGAATAAGATTCATATATAGGATGTCATTTTATGTGTTTGAAAATGATTCGGAAGGTTCTATGGAAGGTTCTAGAAGGTTCTAGAAAAGTCCGGAAGAAACCAAGGAAGGTGGAGTCCACATGGGACTCCACCTCCATGGCCGGCCAACCCTAGTGGGGAGGAGTCCCAAGTGGACTCCCCCTTGGGGGCCGGCCACCCCATATGGGAGGTGGAAACCCCACCTCTAGTGGGACTCCTAGTTTGGCTAGGTTTCCCCACCATATGGAAGGTTTTTCGTTCGGGTCTTCTTCGAAGACTTCGAGACTAACTCTTGGGGATCCACCTATATAATGAGGGGCCAAGGGAGGGGCCGGCCACCCCAAGACCACAAGCTGGCCGCCCCATTGAAGTGGCCGGCCACCCCCTCCCAAACCCTAGCCGCCCCCTCTCCTCCATATCTCCCGCGTAGCTTTAGCGAAGCTCCGCCGAGTTCATCACCACCACCGACACCACGCCGTCGTCTGTCGGATTCAAGAGGAGCTACTACTTCCGCTGCCCTGGAACGGGAGGTGGACGTCGTCTTCATCAACAACCGAACGTGTGACCGAGTACGGAGGTGCTGCCCGTTCGTGGCGCGGAACCGATCGTGATCAAGATCTTCTACGCTTTTGCAAGCGGCAAGTGAACGTCTACCGCAGCAACAAGAGCCTCCTCTTGTAGGCTTTGGAATCTCTTCAAGGGTGAGACTCGATAATCCCTCGTTGCTACCGTCTTCTAGATTGCATCTTGGCTTGGATTGCGTGTTTGCCGTAGGAAAATTTTTGTTTTCTATGCTACGTTCTCCTACAGTGGTATCGAGCCGTGTCTATGCATAGATGGTTGCACGTAGAACACAATGGTTTGTGGGCGTTGATGCTCTTGTTATCTTTAGTTGAGTACTTTGCATCTTTGTGGCATAGTGGGATGAAGCGGCTCGGGCTAACTTTACATGACCGCGTTCATGAGATTTGCTCCACGCTTGACATGCAACTTGTATTGCATAAGTGGCTTTGCGGGTGTCTGTCTCTCCTACTATAGTGAAGATTCAATTTACTCTTCTATTGACAACACTAGTATCACCGTTGTGGTTCATGTTCGTAGGTAGATTGGATCTTACTCGAAAACCCTAAACCACGTAAAATATGCAAACCAAATTAGAGAACGTCTAACTTGTTTTTTGCAGGGTTTGGTGATGTGATATGGCCATAATGTGATGATGACTATGTATGAGATGATCATTATTGTATTGTGGCAACCGGCAGGAGCCTTATGGTTGTCTTTAAATTTCATGTTGAGTAGTATTTCAAAGTAGTTGTAATAGTTGCTACATGGAGGACGATCATGAAGACGGCGCCATTGACCTTGGTGCTTAGCCGACGATGATGGAGATCATGCCCGTTGATGATGGAGATCATGTCCGTGCTTTGAAGATGAAGATCAAAGGCGCAAAGACAAAAGGGCCATATCATATCACATATGAACTGCATGTGATGTTAATCCTTTTATGCATCTTATTTTGCTTAGATCATGACGGTAGCATTATAAGATGATCCCTCTCACTAAAATTTCAAGATAATAAAGTGTTCATCCTTAGTAGCACCGTTGCCAAGACTTGTCGTTTGAAGCATCTCGTGATGATCGGGTGTGATAGAATCAACAAGTGCATACAACGGTGCAAGTCGATTTGCACAAGCGGATAATAAGGTGGCCTTGACGAGCCTAGCATGTACAGACATGGTCTCGGAACACGTGATACCGAAAGGTAGAGCATGAATCATATGATTGATATGATGAATACTTTGAGTGTTCGCCATTGAAATTACATCTTGTCTCGTGATGATCGGGCATAGGTGTGATGGATTTGGTTCGTGTGATCACTAAGACAATGCGAGGGATATTGTTTTGAGTGGGAGTTCACCTAGTTTTTAATTTTGTTAAATTAAAATTTGAACTCAATTTGTCATAAACATTAGTCTAAACTATTGCAAATATGTTGTAGATATGGCGTCCTCAATCAATTTTAACCAGTTCCTAGAGAAAGAAAAGCTTAAGAGCAACGGTAGCAACTTGACTGGTTCCGTCATGTGAGGATCTTCCTCAATGGCGGAAACCTGCAATATGTGCTTGATGCACCGCTAGGTGACCCTCCAGAAACTGAAACCGATGAAGTAAAGAATGTTTACGACTCGGAAAACTCGGTACTCTCAAGTTCAGTGTGCCATCCTGCAGTCTGGAAGCCGATCTTCAAAAACGTTTTGAGCACCACGATCCACATGAGTTAATCAATGAGTTAAAGACTATCTTTGAGACTCATGCGGCCATGGAATGCTATGAAGCATCGAAACACTTCAACTGCATGATGGAAGAAGGCAGCTCGTTAGTGAGCACATGCTCGCCATGACCGGGCATGCGAAGAAACTCAGTGACTTGGGAATAGTGATTCCTAACAGACTGGGGATTAATCGTGTCCTTCAATCACTGCCACCTAGTTATAAGAACTTTGTGATGAATTACAATATGCAGAACATGAACAAAGAGTTACCTGAACTCTTTGCCATGCTAAAATCTGCTGAGATTGAAATTAAGAAAGAGCACCAAGTGTTGATGGTCAACAAGACCACCAGCTTCAAGAAACAGGGCAAGTCTAAAGGCAAGAACAAGAAGAGTGGCAAGAAAGCTGCCACGCCTCTGAAACCTAAGTCTGGCCCTAAGCCTGATGCTGAGTGCTATTACAGGGAGAAGGGACACTGGAAGCGTAATTGCTCCAAGTATTTGGCGGATCTGAAGAGCGGCCTTGTCAAGAAGAAGAAAGAAGGTATATCTGATATACATGTTATAGATGTTTATCTCACTGGTTCTCGTACTAGTACCTGGGTATTTGATACTGGTTCGGTTGCTCATATTTGTAACTCGAAACAGGAACTAAAGAATAAACGAAGACTACTAAAGGATGAAGTGACGATGCGCGTTGGAAATGGATCCAAAGTCGATGTGATCGCTGTCGGCACACTTCCTCTACATCTACCTTCGGGATTAGTTTTAAGCCTAAATAATTGTTATTTTGTACCCGCGTTAAGCATGAACATTATATCTGGATCTTGTTTAATGCAAGACGGTTATTCATTCAAGTCTGAGAATAATGGTTGTTCTATTTTTATGAATAATATCTTTTATGGTCGAGCACCTGAAAGAATGGCTTATTTCTGTTAGATCTCGATAGTAGCGATACACATATACATAACATTGATGCTAAGCGAATTAAATTAAGTGATAATTCTACTTATATGTGGCACTGTCTTGGTCATATTGGAGTGAAACGCATGAAGAAACTCCATACCGATGGATTACTTGAATCACTTGACTTTGAGTCACTTGATAGATGCGAAGCATGTCCGATGGGAAAAATGACTAAGACTCCATTCTCGGGTATGATGCGAGCTACTGACTTATTGGAAATCATACATACAGATGTGTGCGGACCAATGAGTGTAGCATCGCGCGGTGGTTATCGTTATGTTCTAACCTTCACAGATGATTTAAGTAGATATGGGTATATCTATTTAATGAAACATAAATCCGAAACTTTCGAGAAGTTTAAGGAATTCCAAAGTGAAGTAGAAAATCAACGTAACAAGAAGATTAAATTTCTACGATCTGATCGCGGAGGTGAATATCTGAGTTATGAGTTTTGCATGCATTTAAAGAAATGCGGAATACTTTCACAATTGACACCGCCGGGAACACCACAACGAAACGGTGTGTCCGAACGTCGTAATCGAACTCTCTTAGATATGGTTCGTTCTATGATGTCTCTTACTGATTTACCTTTATCATTTTGGAGTTATGCATTAGAGACAGCCGCATTCACTTTAAATAGAGCACCATCAAAATCCGTTGAAACGACACCGTATGAATTATGGTTTAATAAGAAACCTAAGCTGTCGTTCCTAAAAGTTTGGGGTTGCGAAGCCTATGTAAAAAAGTTACAACCGGACAAGCTAGAACCCAAAGCGGAGAAATGCGTCTTCATAGGATACCCTAAGGAAACTATAAGGTACACTTTCTATCACAGATCTGAAGGCAAGATCTTTGTTTCTAAGAACGGAACCTTGAGAAAGAATTTCTCACTAAAGAAGTGACTGGAAGAAAAGTAGAACTCGATGAGATTGAAGAATCTCTACTCGTTGATCAGAGTAGCGCAGTACCGGAAGATGTTCTGTGCCGCCTACACCACAGAGAAGCTAATGATAATGATCATGAAACTTCAAATGAGATAGCTACTGAACCTCGCAGATCGACAAGTGCCACTCCTGATTGGTATGATCCTTGTCTAAATGTCATGATTGTGGATAACAATGATGAAGACCTGCGACGTATGAAGAAGCGATGATGAGCCCAGATTCCAACAAATGGCAAGAAGCCATGAAATCCGAAATGGGATCCATGTATGATAACAAAGTATGGACTTTGGTAGACTTACCTGATAGCCGAAAGGCTGTCGAGAATAAATGGATCTTCAAGAGAAAAACAGATGCTGATGGTAATATTACTGTCTATAAAGCTCGACTTGTCGCAAAGGGTTTCCGACAAATTCAAGGTGTTGACTACGATGAGACTTTCTCACCTGTAGCGAAGCTAAAATCTGTGAGGATTTTGTTAGCAATAGCTGCATTTTTCGATTATGAGATTTGGCAGATGGATGTCAAAACGGCGTTCCTTAATGGAGACATTGAGGAAGAGTTGTATATGGTACAACCCAAAGGTTTTGTCGATCCTAAAAATGCTGACAAAGTATGCAAACTTCAGCGTTCAATCTATGGACTTAAGCAAGCATCAAGAAGTTGGAACCGACGCTTTGATAAGGTGATCAAAGACTTCGGGTTTATACAGTCATGGAGAGGCCTGTATTTACAAGAAAGTGAGTGGGAGCTCTGTAGCGTTCCTAATATTATATGTAGATGACATATTATTGATTGGGAATGATATAGAACTATTAAGCAGTGTAAAAGGTTATTTGAATAATAGTTTTTCAATGAAAGACCTTGGTGAAGCATCATATATATTAGGCATCAAGATTTATAGAGATAGATCAAGACGTCTAATAGGGCTATCACAGAGTACATACCTGGACAAGATTCTAAAGAAGTTTAGAATGGACGAAAGTAAGAAAGGATTCTTACCTATGTTACCAGGCAAGGTCTTGAGTAAGACTCAAGGTCCAGCTACGGCAGAAGAAAGAGAAAGGATGAGTCAAATCCCCTATGCCTCGGCGTAGGCTCTATCATGTATGCCATGCTATGTACAAGACCGGATATAGCACATGTTGTTAGTTTGACTAGCAGAGATATCAAAGTGATCCAGGAATGGAACACTGGACAACGGTCAAGAATATCCTGAAGTACTTGAAAAGAACTAAGGATATGTTTCTTTGTTATGGAGGTGACCAAGAGCTCGTTGTAACAAGTTACACCGATGCAAGTTGGAACACGATCCTGATGACTCTAAGTCACAATCTGGGTACGTGTTTATATTGAATGGTGCTGCAGTAAGCTGGGCAAGCTCGAAGCGCACGGTGGCGAAATCCTCAACAGAATCGGAGTACATAGCGGCTTCAGAGGCTTCATCAGAAGCGGTATGGATGAAGAGGTTCATTGTAGAGCTCGGTGTGGTTCCTAGTGCATTGGACCCACTAGTCATCTACTGTGACAACATGGGTGCCATCGCCAATGCACAAGAACCAAGATCACACAAGAGGCATATCAAGCTGCGTTATCATTCGATTCGCGAGTACATCGAAGATGGAGAAGTAAAGATTTGCAAAGTACACACTGATCTGAATGTAGCAGATCCGTTGACTAAAGCTCTCCCTAGGGCAAAGCATGACCAACACCAGAATGCCATGGGTGTTAGGTACTTGACAATGTAATCTAGATTATTGACTCTAGTGCAAGTGGGAGACTGTTGGAGATATGCCCAAGAGGCAATAATAAAAGTGGTTATTATATATCTTTATGTTTATGATAAATGTTTATATACCATGCTATAATTGTATTAACCGAAACATTGATACATGTGTGATATGTAAACAAACAAAGAGTCCCTAGTAAGCCTCTTAACTAGCTTGTTGATTAATATATGATTAGTTTCATAATCATGAACATTGGATGTTATTAATAACAAGGTTATATCATTGTATGAATGATGTAATGGACACACCCAATTAAGCGTAGCATAAGATCACGTCATTAAGTTATTTGCTATAAGCTTTTATTACATAGTTACCTAGTCCTTATGACCATGAGATCATGTAAATCACTTATACCGGAAAGGTACTTTGATTACATCAAACGCCATGCGTAAATGGGTGGTTATAAAGGTGGGATTAAGTATCCGGAAAGTATGAGTTGAGGCATATGGATCAATAGTGGGATTTGTCCATCCCGATGACGGATAGATATACTCTGGGCCCTCTCGGTGGAATGTCGTCTAATGTCTTGCAAGCATATGAATAAGTTCATAAGAGACCACATACCACGGTACGAGTAAAGAGTACTTGTCAAGAGACGAGGTTGAACAAGGTATAGTGTGATACCGATGATCAAACCTCGGACAAGTAAAATATCGCGTGACAAAGGAATTGGTATCGTATGTGAATGGTTCATTCGATCACTAAAGTCATCGTTGAATATGTGGGAGCCATTATGGATCTCCAGATCCCGCTATTGGTTATTAGTCGGAGTGAGTACTCAACCATGTCCGCATAGTTCGCGAACCGTAGGGTGACACACTTAAAGTTGGATGTTGAAATGGTAGAACTTGAATATGGAATGGAGTTCGAATATTTGTTCGAGTCCCGGATGAGATCCCGGACATCACGAGGAGTTCCGGAATGGTCCGGAGAATAAGATTCATATATAGGATGTCATTTTATGTGTTTGAAAATGATTCGGAAGGTTCTATGGAAGGTTCTAGAAGGTTCTAGAAAAGTCCGGAAGAAACCACCAAGGAAGGTGGAGTCCACATGGGACTCCACCTCCATGGCCGGCCAACCCTAGTGGGGGAGGAGTCCCAAGTGGACTCCCCCTTAGGGGCCGGCCACCCCCATATGGGAGGTGGAAACCCCACCTCCTAGTGGGACTCCTTTTTGGGTTTCCCATATGGAAGGTTTTTCGTTCGGGTCTTATTCGAAGACTTGGAGACTAACTCTTGGGGATCCACCTATATAATGAGGGGCCAAGGGAGGGCCGGCCACCCCAAGACCACAAGCTGCGCCCCCATTGAAGTGGCCGCCACCCCCTCCCAAACCCTAGCCGCCCCCTCTCTCCATATCTCCCGTAGCTTTAGCGAAGCTCCGCGGAGTTCATCACCACCACCGACACCATGCCGTCGTCTGTCGGATTCAAGAGGAGCTACTACTTCCGCTGCCCGCTGGAACGGGGAGGTGGACGTCGTCTTCATCAACAACCGAACGTGTGACCGAGTACGGAGGTGCTGCCCGTTCGTGGCGCCGGAACCGATCGTGATCAAGATCTTCTACGCGCTTTTGCAAGCGGCAAGTGAACGTCTACCGCAGCAACAAGAGCCTCCTCTTGTAGGCTTTGGAATCTCTTCAAGGGTGAGACTCGATAATCCCCTCGTTGCTACCGTCTTCTAGATTGCATCTTGGCTTGGATTGCGTGTTTGCCGTAGGAAAATTTTTGTTTTCTATGCTACGTTCTCCTACATATATGTCCCCCCTACCGACTAAGAGGCGCCCACCACTTTCCTCTGCCGCTCTCTCCCCTCGCGCCGCTCCACTCACAAAAAGCACGATGATGATAGAGAACAAAGAGGAGGCCGGCCGAAGTGGTTCTGGCTCATGGCCGCAACCCCTGAACAAGAAGGAAGCGGGGATGAGATTTCCTAGTACGGTCTTCTAATCCCTTCGGATACCCACCTTCCCGGAGGGTGGCACATGAGTGAGAGTGGATTTGTCGTTGTTCCTCTCCCCACCGATTGCCACCTAGAGCTCCTCATACTCCAATGTCGCAATGCTCTCTTTGCCAAAGAGAGAGCCGACCCCTCACCGCCGAGAATGGGATCTGGCCAGAGCTCCTCACGGTATAGCGTACGGCCCACATCGACCACTACAAGGGCATGTACATGTCGGAGAAGAAAAAAAGAAGGGGCCGGGGAGGTGGTGAAGAAACTATGACTACAACGAGGTGCTCAAGCACTTTTGTGCGGGCATGATGCCACCCATATTGATGGAAGCTGAACCAACCACGTGAAGCTTATCGTCCTTGTCATACTGCCCCTATTCTTATTCCTAGTGGCGCTCGGGAGCACCTCTCCTCATCCCCAAGCCTGATGGGGGTTCATCGTCCCCATCATCATGAATAGGGGCTACTAGGACTTCCAAGCTTTCGACACCAGGAGTGTTCTTCCAGCCACCGAAGGTGGAGGTGCCAACCTCGCCACCATTGGGGCAGCTTTATTTGCACGGCCCAGGTCAGAGAAGAAGCCGAAGAAGGATGAGGTGGAAAAAGTCTCTGTCCCACCTGCCTATCTGATCAGTGGCCCCGATCGCCTCGTTCAAGAAGGTGCAGCCGAACTCCCCAAACACCGCCTGCCTGGGGGGGGGGGGGGAGTACATGGGCATCATCAATGTCGGCAAAGTGTCCAGCGTCATCGGCTTCACCGACCTCGATGACGATGACAGCAATGACTTAGATGTCTTACGCGTTTAGTTGATCTTGTGGCCTTCCTTCAATGTAGATTTAGTTTAGGGAATCTTTATGAACTCTTGGTGTAGCATGGCAGGTTAGATCGGTTGAGATGTTGGATGCATGCCTTCACGTGGTGGTCATCAAAGCCGTCATGGGCTAAAAAAAAGTGCTGCACATCCGTGTTTCATACATTTCCGACCGGTAACCAAAAATCCTGGTAGGGATCGACGCTGCACACAGCCACACAGTGGTAACCTGCTTTTCCAACCGGTAACCAAAAATCCTGGCAGGGATCGACGCTGTACACGATGGCAAAGTTGTCATCGTTAATGTTCAGTCTACGAATCCGGAATGCTATCCAGATAAGATGACAGATTGGTATATTCGATGAAAGATAGACGATTATTAAGTTACTATCACGAAATGTCAAGCAATCAGGGAAACTCATTCACTAGTATTGATGGAACCATACAAATCACCAGAAGTTTCCTGAACGAAAACCAGCGATTAACATTGAAACTGACGTCCCTCAAACAAAAACAAAAAAACAAAAAAACATTGAAACTGACGAGGCACCCTTCACGGCACAAAAGAAAGAAGCAACAACACATACAAAGATGTACAACGTCAAAGCGAAAGGGCACTCTTACATGAACTAAGACCGCACATTTACGATACAGCGTCCTCGTCATTATTAGCGCAGCACGAAGGAACACTAGTGGAGAAAGGCATTTTGCCGCGGGTGCCCCTTTTGTCGCGGGCGGCCAGCCGCGACAACGGAGGTGCGATAAAAGGTCTACCTTTTGTCGCGGGTCTCTTACCACCCGCGACATATGGTCGACCACGTGGCAGACGCGGGGCGCGCAGTGGACAGACCCTTTTGTCGCGGGCGTATTACCACCCGCGGCAAAAGGTCCTCGACGTGGCGCTCCCAGAAACCTACGCTTTAGGGTTTGAGGATGCAGCCCCCACCCCCCCCCCCCCCCGCCCCCTTTTATTCGAAATAAAAGTTGCATATATTTATACGCTACTAGAAGTTCTACACACGTTTATTTATATATAGATTGATCAACCAAATATTGGAAACAAAAGTCGATTCCCCTTACATATATATATACATGAGCTCACGACTACCGGGACTAATTAAACTTTGGGAGAGGGAGAGCGCCTATTTGGACTAAACAAGCCGTTGTTGTCTATTACTTCTCTAAGCAAAACTCCCGCCACTTCCTCCGCAATTCCTAGTAGGTGTTCCTTTGGTTCGAGTGTGTCCCGCATGTAGTCGACCTATATAGGAAAATGAGATGATGAGTATGACTATATCAATGTTGATAACGAAATATTGACGAAAATAAATAAAGTTGTGAATGTTATTGCTTACGTTGAATTTATTATTGTTCTGCTTCTCAGTGGTTAACATGCGAATGAACTCGCAAACGTAGTATCCACATAGATTCGTCCCTTGTGGCTGCTGGGCGCACGGTACATAGTAAATGTTAGCTTCTCTGCCCAGGTACCCTTAATGTTTTTCTTGAAAGCTTTCCAAGTCCTGCCAGGCAAAAGAATGATTGAATGAGTGGATAATTAATTGATATCTCACGAAAGATATAGCGCGGTGATGAAGGAAATTACACTTGGAGCAACTTCTGCAGGTCGCGGAACCCGTCCAGGCCTCTACTCATTGGGTCCCTTACTTCAACTATTCCCTTATCAAGTTGAATGTCTAGTAGAATCCAGTGGACATGTTTATGTATATACGTCAGGAATTACACTTAACATCGAGTAAGCAAAACTGAATGTGCATAAAAGATCATTAAGACTCTCACTCGTAGTTGTAAGGAAACAGTATTGAATCACAGAAATTTTGCTCCCCCAAAAACCTTAGTAGGTTTCCCCGTATCTAACGTGCTATGCTTTACCGTTTGAACATGTACTTTATCTGGGTCAACAAACCCAATATTGATAATATTATTACTTTTGCATTCACTGATCTTCAGTCTGCATAAGAGAACACATAAGATATAATGAGTATATGCAATGAAAACGAACATGAACTGAATGAAAATGAATTTAGATGTAGTTAACAACTTACAAGCAATAGCAGCTCATGAGAGATTTGTCGAGGGCTTCTAAATTGAATAACTGCCAGAGTTCATTCATCTCAATATGGATCTCCTCCTTTCGGTAGTAATATTCACGTGGGATCTTCGCCACGATGTACTTTTGGTTCTCCTTGCACGCATCAAGGTACCACTGTGCAAATTCCATATGCGTTGGCATTTTATCCAGCCGCTCTCTACTGACCAAGTCGGCCCCGTAGACAAATGTAGGAGCTATGTCAGCAAAGGGTAGTGCAACATCTGCGGCACTCAGCAATTCCTCCACGGTACAGGACATCGAAGCCGCTAGCGCCTCAGCTTCTTCCATATTGAAACCTTCACCATGTTCCCGGTACAGCTTGGGAACATCAAACACTTTGAGTGCTGGGATCGATTGTTTGGCCTGTTCTCCGAGCTGGGCTTCCTTTCTTTTTTTGCCTTTTGTCGTTTGCTTGGGCGCCTTGAGGGGTGCACTTGTCTTCTTCCCGGCTGATGATTTGCTCGTGCTAGCACTATCCTTCTCCTTAGCCTTGCCATCCTCCTTCTTCTTAGCCTCGTCATCCTCCTTCTTCTTCTTAGCCTCGTCATCCTCCTTCTTCTTCTTAGCCTTGTCATCAATTACCCTCGCAAGGTGGCGTGTATAGTCATCCTTTTTCTCGTGCAAGTCATATTGCGATGGTGTGTTCAGAAAAGAAGTAGCATATGCTATTTGCTTCTCGGTGTATGGCTGTGGCGCTGGAGGTTTTGGCTTATGGAAATGATCATAGTTGTGTTTCGCAACAGCGGCCGCATTTTGCTCGACAGTATGATCCCAAGGACGGGGGGAGGAACCTTTGGTACTCTTGGGAGGGGCGACAACTTGCGGGTAGGACTCTTGAAACGCTTCCGGCCGGGTGCATACCGAGTCTTAGTGGGCGGAGCGGCGGCGAGATGGAGATGGACTACGGATGTCGTGGTCGATGTCGTACCCATGGGGTGATGGTGTCGACATGTGATCAGTAGGAGGAGGTGGTGGTGGCCTGCGATCACCTGGAGGAGGTGATGGTGATGGTGGCCTGCGATCACCTGGAGGAGGTGATGGTGACCTGGACGGTACTAGGGGCTACCCAGCCTGGCAGCTTGATGTTCTTCTTTTCCCAGAGAATGATTTCTCCCAGCACCTCTCGGAGTGTAACCCCCATCACCTCCGGGATATCGAGCTGCAATGTCTCCCACGACGGTACAACTGAATCCACCCCGACACGAGCATAGCCAGCTGGAATCTCATTGCCATGCCATGTGCCGGCTCACCTTCAGCTCCAAATGCAGGTAAGACATAGCCGACCGCCACCTTAACAGATACGTTCCTGAACACGTCATGGAGATCACAAGGTGTTTGCTCCTTGATTCCATCCATGGGGTCGCCGGGACCGCCATCTATCATCTTCAAAGGCGGTGCCACCTCCGAGTCGGCAACGCTGCTGTCTCATTCTGAGATATGCCGGTATTATCGGTGTGCTGTCCTTTTAGTTCATTTATCTCCAGCTGTTGCTGCTGAATCTCCCGCTGCTGCTGGTCAAGTCGGCGTTGGAACTCGGCCATCCGGTCATTACTGCGGCTCGCGTTGTTTAGCTCTCGCTCGGCTTCTATAAGTCTCCGCGTCGGCCGGAAACCCAAGCGACCACGGAACACTAGGGCCGAAGCCTCTTGTTCGTCCTCCCTTCTCGGGATTACCGAGGACAAGCGTCGGCAAGTCTTTCTCTCTATCGGGAGCAAACTTTAGTTTTCCCGCCTTTATTTCTGTCGTCACTTCAATCCATTTTTCCCTGGGTACCCTAACCCTGCTGTGACTTTCAACAATGTTCCCTGTCTTCATGTCATACTCACAGCCATGCGTGAGGAACCAATTTCGAGCCCTAATGTCCCATCCTTCTCGCGTGGGTTCTGGAGTGATCCCATTCCGCTCCATCTCAGCCTCTTGTGCATCCCTTAGGCATGGCTACTTCGTAGCCCCCTCGCCCCGTATGATGGTGATATTTCTTCTCGCTTGCATTCTTCTGGTTTTTCTTGGACAGGTTCACAGCCTCCTCCGATTCTTTGTACTTCACAAATTCTTCCCAATTATGCTCCTGCTTCGATAGATAGTTCTCGAATACTGGAGGCTTCTTCTCGGCCTTATAAGTTGCCCATAACCGGTTCTTATACGCCCGGAAAAGTTCCCCCATCTTCTTAAGAGCCCATTTCTTCACTAGCGCCCTCTGCTTAGCATTCTCAGACTCCGATCCCAGATCTGGCAAAGTGAAATGTGCCATGAGGTCGTCAAAAAGTGTGTTTTTGTACCTATCGGCAACCTGATTTTCGGACACCTTCTTGGTCTTGTTCCATTCTCTAATAGTGATCGGGAGAGAATCCCTAACTAGAACTCCGCACTGATTTTTAAATTTCATTCTGACAACTGAGGGTGCCACAGGTTGGCCTTTCGATGATATAGCTTCAATTGTGAAGTGGTCTTTTTTGGTCAACTTCTTTGCCGGGCCTCGTTTGTCCAACTTATCTTCGGAGGCTAAGAGAATAAAAATTAATTAATTTATATACATATGTACATATAGAATTCCATTAATGCATCTATACTAATCGTATACCTCGTCATCACCGGAGCCGTCGACTTCTCCATCACCGGGCCGTCGGCTTCTCCAGCCCGGAGCCGCCGGCTTCTCCATGATCACCGGAGCCGCCGGCTTCTCCATGATCACCGGAGCCGCCGGCTTCTCCATCACCATCGCGGATTATGTTCGCGAAAATGTCTTCCTGTTCCAAGTCCCGTTCGAATGGATCCATTGTTTCTGCAAAAATTAAATCGATAAGTACATGTTCTAACCCAAACCAAACCTAACCCTAAAAAAAACTAACCTAACCCTAGAGGAGAGAAGAGGGGAGTTGCGGTGTCGGTGGTTTCGCGAGAGAGAGAGTGTTTGCGAGGGGAGAGGGCTGGTGTCGGCGTCGGTTGTTCGCGAGAGGGAAGAAGGGAGTTGCGCGTCGATAGTTTTGAGAGAGAGAAGAGGGGAGTTGGCGTCGGTGATTTTCGAGAGAGAGATGTGTTTGCGAGAGGGAAGGCGGTGTCGGCGTCGGTTGTTCGCGAAGGAGAGAAGGGGAGTTGCGGCGTCGATGGTTTCGCGAGAGGAGAGAAGAGAGGATTGCGGCGTCGGTGATTTCGCGAGAGAGAGATGTGTTGGCGAGAGGGAGAGGGCGCGCCGGTGTCGGCGTCGGTTGTTCGCGAGAAGGGAGAGAAGAGGGGAGTTGCGGCGTTGATGGTTTTCGCGAGTGTCGTTGCCTAATCGACGGTACCCCGGAGGAGGGATCCTCACGAGGGAGAAGAAGTAGGGGCCATAGGGCGGAGTGCACACGGGACGGTGGTACGCGAGTTACCCAGCTTCGGAACACTGCACGATGACAGGGCCTCTGCTGCTTGTCTGGAATTATCTGGGCGCTTGCGCGTTGTTACAATGGTTGTGGTTGTGCCTCTAGGGCTCCCAGGATCCGGCTTATAAAGGCGCACGGATCTAGGTTTTACATGGAGAGTCCTAGCCGGAATAGAAGTTGTCTAACTACGGTACAATATCTTGCCGTGTACGTCAAGGATCCGCCTTCCTTATGGTCGTGTTGGATCCGGATACTTTATGGGCTTCCACGGATCCGGCCTCCTTCGTAGGTCGGTTAGGATCCGGCTCCAGGTTCCTGGGCTGGACTTCATCCTTCTTGATCAACGACAACTGGGCCGATGGGCCCCATGCCACCATCACCATCTGTGGGCCACCCGGAGCTTGCCGGATCTAGGCCATGTCGTTGATATACCCATAAAGTATACAACGATAGCCCCCGAAGTTCTCCGAGATTCATCATTCTTCCGTATTCATAACTCGAAGAGAATCTTGAAGAGCTTCCAAACTTTCTTGCTTCCGATATCATTTACTCGGAAATTCACATGTTCTTCAGTGATAATGTAACGGAGTTTGCACCTTTCCCGCGCACAACTTCCTATTTTCCCGCTAAATTTTCGGAGATGCGAATCTTTAGCCGGAAATTTCGGGAGCACACGGTTAAGTTACCTCCACGTCTTTTTACCGCTTTTAACCTAAGACACGTGTTATGCATCCAACGGTGAGACTGTTCAGTTTCCGCCGTAGGATCCGAAATGTGAATCTCCGCACGAGGTCTATAAATACCCCCACGCGCGGTAATTCCTCATTCGTTTCACCCCATCACCACTTCATCTTCCTCCTCCCGCCGCGCCGCCCGTCAGATCTCAACTCCGACGAGCTCCGCCGCAGAGAACTTCACGCCAGGTTGCTCCAAGCCTCCCTCGTTCCAAGATCGCCGCGGTTGATCGGGAAATCTCCCCCGCCGATTCGTGGTCACGCGGGTCGTTCAACAAGTTCGGCGACCTTCATCCTCGAGGAGCGCGGTTCGCCGCGCCATTGACGGTACGTGCGCCGGACTTGTAGAAGAAGTAGAGTAGAGTAGATTCCGGTTACTCAAACACTTTGCATGGGTGCAGCCGGAAGCATGCCGATCGACTCACACTGTACTGGTAGTTCTCCGAATAGCCCGGATCCCAGTTCATTAGAGCCAATCTGTCCGGATCCCATAGCATATCTACCACCATATGTTTCCGACATCCGGCTAGCTCAACCTTTTTCCGCATCTTCCAGCACCAAGCTAGGCCGGATCCCAACCACTTAAGAAATCGAAGAAGAACTCCAAGGGAAAGCTAGAATGGCAGCCAAGGTCCAGGAGACGGAAAACAAAAAAGCCTCCAAGGCTCGGATCCGCGAAGGAGAGCGGGGTCAATGGTGGCCCTGCGAAACTGCGCTTAGAGAGCTCCAGACGAGGTATGATCTCCGCTCACTGGAGTTTCATACGCGACACCGTCGTCCCCAAGCCAGAGCCGGAGAAGTGGTCATGACCAAACCTTGGGTGGAACGCGGATTCGCTCCCCTGCTCGGAATTTTCTCTCCGTCCTCAACACGTACGGGCTTCAGCCCCACAACATCTGCCCCAACTCCTACCTTCTGCTCTCCAACTTCGCGACACTTTGCGAAGGGCATCTTGGGATCCGACCAGATGTCAAGCTATGGCAGTTTTTCTTCCGAGTGAAGAAGGAAACAAAAGACAAAGCTATGTTGAACTGCGGGAGCATGACGTTCATGCTCCGACCTGGCCGCATGTACCCTCCTCACGACTCGCACGAATCCGTCCGGTACTGGAACGCCGGATGGTTTTACGAGAAGAATACTTCAGTTCCGGAGATCCACGACGGTCTCCCCAAATTCAACAACGAGCCTCCAGAAGAACTTGCAAGCTGGAGCTTCATCCGTCGCTTTTCCTAACTCCCATTTTGGAGAAGGCAGCGCGGAGAATTTCCTGGCTAGTCCACGATGGGCTAACCGGAACCCAGCTCACACTTAGCTGGTTCACTCGGCGGATCCAGCGCTACGGTATAATGCGCGGTTGTCGCATACAGGCGGACGACCAGCTCCGAGCTACCCGCCATGACCTTCCGGCTGATTCTCTCAAAATTCAGAGACGTTGGTGAAGATAGGCAGGGTCAACCGATCCCGGAATTGATCAAGGATATTTACGAACAACCAGTGTCCTCCGGTGCTTTGATCCCTTCGTTATTTCAAACTTCACAAGTTTCGGATATTGACTAACATATGATATCTTTCCCTCAGCTCGCTACATTGGCGGAGGAAAACTCGCACCATACTTCGCGTCCCCGTTAGCGGCGACACGGCGGAGGAGGTTCGGAGGACGAAGAGGAGGAAGAGCAGCAAGCACCCGCAAGGCAGCTCCTCGACCTTCGGCGTCCCCGCAAAGCTTCCGGCTCGGGCGGGCGTGGCGAGGCCTCCGCCAAGAAGCCCAAGATCGTCAAGCCCCCTCCTAGACTCAAGGAAAGCGGAGCGGGGACGTTTGAAAATGCTTTCCACAGCGGGCAAACGCTCACGCCCCATCATCCCCGGCGCCCCGTAAGTTTCAGTATGGCACATATTCACTTTGATGCAAATGTTTCTTATGCAATCTTCTTTTATTTGTTCGCAGAACTCCGACTACCGCCACTCGGACCACTAGCCAAGAGCCCATCACAAAATATATGAAGAAATCTCCGGCTGTTGGTCCTACAACTCCAGCTCCGCCAAGTGCTTCCCACTTGCTCCTCGCCATCCCCTCCTCAGGCGGAACAATCTCCCCCTCTGCCGCAAACACTCCGCCGGAAGTAATTCCGGTCAGCAGCGAAGGTGGGCGGAGAGGATCCTAAGGCCAAAGGCCAAGGAGAGGTGAATTACTTCCTCCGGAAGGCCGGGCAGTGCGGCGATGTTGTCGTTTTCCGAAAAACTTCGGAGATCCGTCTGACCTCACTTCCACCCCCAAGGCATATGCTACAAAGTTCTTCAACAAGCTGACGGAGACGGAGAAGTGGGAACTTGAACAAGACCTGCTCAACGCCATCTGAACAATGCCTGGGAAAACCGGATGCCGCTACGTCGGAAATCCAGGAGTTTAAGAAGGGTGTCGGCGAATTCTTCGACAAGCTTGTCTGCAAACAAAAGGTACTCCCCAGTAGCCCCCAAGCATGTAGGCGGAAACTAGGTACTAGTTAGCGCTTAGATGCTTTAGAGTACAACCACTTTTGGAAAGATTTTAAAATGTCGCAGTACCCCCCAAGCATGATGTCGGAAAGATTCCGGCAATAATGCTTTAAAGGACACCACTATCTTGTAGGCGGAATTTTTACTCCTGCTCTATTGTTTTAGAACACGAGCCTTTGCACTATGAGCTACACAAGAATATTGCCACAGCGTTACCTTGGGCCAAGCGGAAAATATCCAGACCCTCAAAGATAAAAATGCGGAACTGAACAAACAACTGGCGGACGCCAAGGTTGGTTTCCGACCTTTCTTGTTATTGGTTCACGTTCCGACTTTGACTGTATTTAACTTGATTCCTTATAGCGCATCTTCTTCCCAGCGACGACCTCCTCCGAACTTGAGAACCTGCGCTCCTCATACCAAGAGTTGGAGACGAAGCTGAAGGAGGCGGAACAAAGGAAGGAGCAGGCCGAGAAACAATTGGCGGAGAAAAACTCCGAACTCATCGGGAGAAGGGCGAATTGTCTGAAGCGCAATGCTGATAGCGAGACAATCAAGAGGCAGCAAAAAGAACTCAATGGACTCCGGAAATATATGGAGACCACGGAGCACCATTGGGACTTGCTGGCCACAAACATCTTAGGTACATATACTCCGAGTTTCTTATCTTGATGTACAATCTCTTGTGCTTAACTTGAATTTTTATTCTTGTATCTTTATGCAGAGCCACTTGGATATTCTGAAAGGCGCCGGAATAAATTTCTCGGGACGATGTTCTTTCTCTTGCGGGCGATGATTGCAAGGATCTTATCTCCGCCTCACGGAAGATATGCCACAACTTGTCATTGAAGAAGAGCCGCACCTGTCTGCAAACTGGTCAAGCGGATGGACATTCTTCCGGAGGTAACAGATCTACAAGCTTCATCAGCCCGAGTGCAGCTGCCATGACTTTAACTATGTGCTTGGCGCATAACCCGGAGATGGATCTGGACCGGGTAACATACGGTGTTCCTCAAGCCGGTAGATGTCGGACGCTGCTAGATGCAGAAAGTGGCTATGACACCCGCATCGCGCGGAGGATCCATCACGACGAATTCTACGTGAGGTGGTTCTCCTGGGACGAGCCCCTTGAAGACGAACTTCAAAAGGAGCGTGATGCGGAAGCCCGACCTACGAATCCGGAACCCAGTTTGGACCAGCTCAGGATGCTCCCCAAGAGGAACCCAAGTGCTGCAACTTCCGAAGAGGATGAAGAGAGTGATGAAGATGTATCGTCTCCGGCTGAGGGCGCAGGAAAAGATCCAGAGACGATGCTTCTCCGTCCAAGGCGGAGTGGAAACTTTATGTCCTGCGGGATAAAACAATGCATCATTTTGGCCCCAGCGAGGGTTTGTAATATAACTTAAATTCTCAAGTAGTTAGGGATGAAACAAGCATGCATGCATGGGCGGAAAAACTTATCCTACTATCTGTTTTAATATTATTTGCATGTGTTGTTTCTTGAAAGCAAGTGCTGGTTTTATAATTTCCGGCTTGCCCACTTGACCTTCACGAGCCGGAAAACCCGTGCGGAAACGCTTGCCCGGCCAGAAGCCAATGGCAATCCTTCAATAACCGGAAACAAGCTGACCCAAGTGCGGGAGTCGCTACCGGAATCGTGAGTTTGCAACGAAAAAATTCCCGCTTGAGAAAATTTAAGCTTACGTCCTAAGGGACGATTTTTGAAAATCACAACTTTCATACATGCCTAGGCGAAAAGATCCAGCTCTGCGGTTTTAGTCGGAAAAAACATACACGATCCAGAAATGAAAAATTAAAGGAGGTAAAAGACTCTAAGAGTGAACCAAAAGCTTTATTTCATTGATCATGTATCATAGATATTACAAGGTATGTAATGCGTAAGCGCTAAGTGTGGAAAGGACGTAGCTGTGCTATGTTCAAGGGACGATCTGTTTCATCATATATGTCACCCGGATCTTCGCGTTTTTCCGTGCCGGTTGGCAGGTCTATCCTTTAGTTCCCGAGAAATCAACGAGATAGTAGGATCCGTTGTGTAGTACTTTGCTGATGACAAAAGGTCCTTCCCATGGAGATTGCATCTTTCACCTGGCGAAAGCGGAGGACTAAGTCTCCGACCATGAACGAGCGGTTCCGGAACTCGGCGGCTATGGTAGCGTCGGAGCTTCTGCTTCGATAAATGGTGGAGCGTTGGTCGCTAAATTCCGAGCTTCTTCGATCAGGTCCACGATATTGTCGAGCCTCGTCAGCATTTTCTTCATTGTAGGCGAAACTTCGCGGTGAATCATGGATGATGTCGGTGGGGAGCACGGCTTCGGATCCGTATACCAGGAAGAAAGGAGTGAATCGTGTTGACCTGTTAGGGGTAGTTCGTAAACTCCACAAAGAGAGTCTAGCTCATCCCCAAGCTCAGCTGCGCAGGCGGTTCTTCAAGCGAGTTTGATTCAAGCTAGTATAGGCCATTGGCTCGCTCGACGTGACTAGTTGTGTGGATGGGCCACAGATGCTAGGTCAAGCCGGATCCCAACTTCATCGCAGTAATCCTTGAGTTCTCCCTGCGCAATGTTTGTGCCGTTATACGTGATTATCTTTGTGCGGGATGCCGAATCTCGTCACGAGGCTGCAAACAAATTTTAGTGCCGTAACCACCATCGGCTTTTCTCACTGGCTTTGCCTCGATCCACTTCTTGAACTTGTCAATAGCGACCGGGAGGTATGACCACCGGAGATGATTTCTTTAACTTACCAACCATATCAAGCCCCCAGACCGCGAACGGCCGGTGATAGGGATGGTCCTCGGCTCTTTAGCTGGAGCGTTTGGTTGGTAGCGTAGTGACAACCTCGGCAAGTTTTCACCACTTGTCGGCGTCTTCTTTAGCTGTTAGCCAGTAAAATCCTAACAGAAAAGCTTTTGCAACGAGGGACACTGGGGGCGGCATGATGCCCGCAATCCCCTGCATGGATCTCTCTGAGGATTTCAATGCCATCTTGACTAGAGAACGCATTTGAGAAATACCGTTTGCACTTCGTTTGTAGAGCTGTCCATCAACAATTGTGTAGGATCTTGCTGGTCGTGATGATCTGTGCGTGACCCTCGTCCTCGGCAACTTTTGATCAATGAGATAATCGAGCTTGGCTGAGTCCAGGCGGGAATGATTGCCATCACGCCGGAGAAACTGCCAGATCAGGATTTTCCGGGTTTGCACCCTTCACTGAGGGTACTCGTAGATGCTGAGGAAAATTCGAGCGGAATTGGTTTCTGCCGGATCCGAGCTTGGATAGCATGTATGCCGCTGTGTTGTCGTCTCTCTGACGTACTTGACTTCGTATCAGGAAGCACTTGGCGATCTCGTCCACTTAGTCTCTGTAAGCCGCCATGACGGGTTTACGGCGTTCCGGGTTAGGCTACTTGTTGTGCCACCGGGTCGGAATCTCCGGCATATGATGTGCTTGATCCCAAGTTCCTTAGCGATGCGCAGACAGTGTAGTAGAGCCTCGTATTCCGCCATGTTGTTGGTAGCCGAGTGAATCTGCGAGCATCTTGCAGTTCTTCTCCGTAGAGTGACCGAGGGTAACTCACCCAGAGCCTTGATGGTGCTTGGATCAGTCAAAGTGCATGACCCAAGCTTCAGGTTCCGGCACAGGTGTGCCCTCTCAGTCCAATCCGCGATGAAATCCGCTAGAACTTGAGACTTGATTGCGGTTCGGGCTTCGTAGTTGATGTCAAAGGTAGATAATTCAATGCCCCATTTTGCTACGCGTCTGTTGCGTCGGAGTTATTGATGATTGTTGCCGGAGGCCTTGCTCACCACTTGTCATTGGGTGCTCACTGAGAGTAGTGTCTCAGCTTAATTGCCTAGGAAAACTCCATGTGCCTTAAAGTGAGGGTATCTCTGCTTGGATTCCGTCAAGACTTCGCTAATGTAATAGCCAGGCCTTTGGACTCCGTGCTCGAATCCTTCTTCCTTCGCACCACCACGATTACGAGGCTGATAACTTTGTTGGTAGCCGCCATGTGAGGAGCATAGGCTCTGACTCAGTGGGCTGCCAATATAGGTGGGGAGAGAGTATGTTCTTCAACTCCTGAAGTGCTTCATCTGTTTGCCTCATCCCAGGACAAATTTGTCTATTTTCTTCAGCAACGCTTGTATAGGGTAAGGCTTTCTCGCCAAGACGGCTAACAAATCTACTGATTGCCCAACGCAACCAGTTGCACATCTTTGAGACAAGTTGGCCTTTTGATGTTCGGATAGCCTTGATTTTTTCGGGTTAACCTCAATGCCTCTATGAAGACAATGAAGCCAAGGAGTTTTCTGTGTACCCAAAGACGCATTTCAGCGGATTTAACATCATCTTGTACCGTCGGAGATTATCAAAGGTTTCCTTGAGGTCGCTCAGCAGGTCGGATCCCCTTCGGGTCATGACCGCGATGTCGTCGACGTGGCGTGCATTCGGCCAATACTGGTCGCCCAGGCACCTGTTGCATCGTACGTTGGTATGTGGCACTGCGTTTTTCAAGCCAAAAGGCATGGTAACATAGCCGTATGTGCCGAAGAGTGTGATGAAAGAGGTCGCCTTTTGGTCGAGACTCCTTCATCCGGATCTGATGATACCGGAATATGCGTCAAGAAAACACAGAAAGTTCCGCCCCGTCGAATCAATGACTTGGTCAATGCGCGGCAAAGGGAACGATCTTTGGGACAATGCTTATTCACGCGAGTAATCGATGCACATTCTTAGTATTTCAGAATTCTTTTTGGGTACAGGGCGGGGTTTGCGACCCAATCGGTATGGATAACTTCTACTACAAAACCTGCCTCTAGTAACTTTGCTAATTCCATTCTATGGCGCGGCGCCTTCCTATCTCCAAAGCGTCGCATAGCTTGCTTCACCGGTTTTGCACCCGGATTTATGTTGAGGTAGTGTGCTCGGCGAGTTCCCTTGGTACTCCGGACATGTGAGAAGGTTGCCATGCGAAGATATCCATGTTGGCTCGGAGGAACTCGACGAACGCGCTTTCCTATTTGGGGTCCATGTTGGCTCGGACTGAAACCTGTTTGGAGTTGTCACCTTCGACGAGGTCATGCTTCTTGGTTTCTATCGCGGCTCTTGTCTTCTGAGTTCTGCTTCTTGGTGGTCTGCATCTCGACGGATCCGCAGCGGCTCTGTAGCCTTGCAACTCCTCTCCGGATATGACGGATTCTGCAAAGGCGTCGCCTTCCTCGCAGTCCTAGCTTTCTTGTAGTCTCGGGACACGGTGATCAATTAGGACCGGAATCTTGAGCTTGTTGTAGATGTAGCATGCCTGGCGTGGAACTTGTGGTAGGTGGGCCTGCCGAAGATCACGTGGTAGGAGCTTTTGAGGGGCACCACTTCAAACGTGATCATCTCTTCGCGGTAGTTGTTCACATTGCGAAGGCCACGGGAAGTTTGATGCTGCCCGGAGAGTTTGCCTTCTTACCCGGAACCACACCATGAAATTCAGTGGTGTTGTGTTTGAGCTGTTCCTTGGTGAGGTTCATCTTCTCCAGGGTCTCGAGGTACATGATGTTCGGGCTAGCTCCTCGTCCATAAGACACTTGGAGAAGTCATACCCGTCTATGCGGGGACTTACAACAGACGTAGCACTCTTTGGGGGCGACGGCCGGGTGATCAAACTGTCAAAGGTACGAGGCTTTCTCCAGAGCCACTTGACGTCTGCGGCACGGCCGGAACTATGGCGTTCAAGGCCGATTTTTTCGCGCGGACATTGGGGTTCCGAGGAAGGTGTGGTAATTCCGACACTCTTCTTGCCAAAGGGTTGGACTTGTTGGCTGCGGTACCCTCCTTGGGACCCGTGACGTCATCCTCATCCATGGCCTCGGAACTGTCCTCCTCTTTGTCCTTGTTCTTGCCCTTGCCTCCTTTGCCGCGCGAGCGGTGCTTCCGGGCTCGTTTGTATCCTGCCTCCGGGTCGTTCTTGAGATCGTTGACCCACTTGCGGTTGCGATTGGTATGGGTGGATTTGCCGTGCCGGATCCGGATGGGCCGGGCACGGCATATCCTGTATTCTTCGTACGTTTGGGGACGCGGGATCCGGCGCGGTGACCTGTGGGCTGCGCCCCTGCACACTCCGCCTCCCGTCATGGCCTCTTCGCCTCCTGAACCTCGCGTTGGAACGTCATGGCTACCATGTCGGATCCTCATGTCCCAACAGGGGGTTCTTCCGCTTGTTCTGTTTCCGCGCCGTTATCACGGTTTTCTTTTGTTGGTGCGAGGGTGTGTTTGTAGTTGCGAGATCTCCGCTGCGTCGTCATCGGACGTGTGATCGCTGGCGATGTTAATCATCTCATCAAGTGAGCTTGTTCGCGTTCACCAGGCAAGTAAGCTTGTGCGACAGCCCCCCTGCAAACCACCAATGAAGGCGTGCATTGCTGTGCGGTTATCTACGTTCTCGCACTCGTTTAGTTTTGCCAACCATCGGGTAAGAAACTTCCGGATGTCTCACCTTCTTCTGGATGCAAGCTTGAAGATCGCTGGTGGTGGCCGGTCTCTTGTAGGTGCCCACAGTGGTTCTCGAAAGCCTTCTTCAGGTCCAACCAGCAAAAGATAGTGTTTTCCTCAAGGTCAGAGCCAAACACGAGCTGGACCAATAAGGTACAAGCGGAGCATGCGCGGGCTATATTCGGTGTTCCTCAGGTGAAGAGTTCTTGCATTGTAGTAATCCTCAATCCGAGTATCAAGCCTCTCGTTGCCATCATAATGCTTCACGTTTCTGGTAGCTTAAGGTTCAAGCTTCTTGGCTTTGGTTTCTCTCGGATCATCCGCCCAAAGCACCTTGGACCAATGTAGTCGGATCTGTACTCGTTGAGGCGATCCCGGGCATCACGGGGGCACCGCCGGGTGACAGCCGCAGGATCTCCCTCACCTCCGCCTCCACCTCCGCCTCCTTGGTGGCGAGATCTGCGAGAGGGCTGTAAGATGTTCTTCCGCCTTCGATTCTCGGCGCTGCGCTGGCTCCGGCCGGTGGCTCCTTTCCTCTTGGTGGTGGTCGCCTCCGTCGTTCCGGCTCCTGCGTGGCTCCGGATCGCGCTCTTCGTTCCGGCTCCTCCTTGGTTCCGGCTCGCGTCCTTGACTTCTGCGAGGCTCGGGCTGTGATCTTGGTTCCGGCTTACGCGTGGCTCACGTACGCTCCTGTTCCTGTCTCTAGGTGGCGGCATATTGTCGCGGATGTTGATTCCACCTGGCCCATGGGGCTTGGGGTTCAGCGGGACTGCGACGTCGGGGGTAGCGGAGGACGCGAGCTCGGGGTGGTGGTGATGGAACACGGTATTTATCTCCGCGTTATACATGCATCCTTTCCCTTCGGATTTTCGGAGTTGAATCCGATAGTGCTGGGATTGGATTTGGATGATCTCGACTTTCCTCCTGCGCCGTAGATCCGGTGCGCGACTCGCCATCACGGTGTTGACTTGCTATGGCGTCCTTCTGTGCGGTGGATATGCAATGTTCCGGATTGGATTCCGCACTGCGAAGTATCTGCCTCATTGCTGCATCGCTGAGACAGAGCTTCGGGCGTAGTTGATGTCAATCTCCTCGTCCTTTTTTTCAGCGCCTTCTTCATGTTATCCTTTGGGGTTGCGAGCGGCTGTTGTTCGGGTGTTGCAAAGGTAATCTGCGGGGAGGGATGACAGCGAGCGATCTATCAGCCTCCTTTCTGTGCTAACCTTTTCTCCCTCCTTCGAGTCCCTTGCATTGCCATCATATCGTCGACTTCGCGATCCTTTTTAGGGAGTAGTCCACAAAATTTGCAGCTAAGGTTCTTTCTTCCCTCATGGCGGCTGCGGTCCCCCTCGAGAGCTGTTGCCAGCATCTCTGCCGTTTGGCTTCTAAGGCCTCCGGATCTGCAGCCTCCTCGGGAGTTATTGGTTTGTTGAGAATATCGGACTGCGCGACTAGATCCATGCGCGCTTGCTCGACTATCTCTTCTGGACAGGACATCCTTTCGCGGTCGTGGTCCTAAGGGAGGCCTCACGTTGGATGGTCTGGGCTGGAGTTGGAGGCTTCGTCTTCGTTTCGGCTGATCCGGCGGTGCTACGGTTGCTAGAACCTGCATCGGCTGGGCGGATTCTACTTCAGCTTGCTCACCGCCTCCGAGTTCCTCGAGCTTGCGGTTGAATTCCTCGGTATTCATGGATGAAGCACCGTCATCTTCTTCCCCGATCGCGAGCTCCTTCGTCAAGCGATTGTATTCTTATGTGCCTATTGAGGAGGCATCATCGGAAGTTGGGCTCAATTACCGAGGATTGATTCCTCGGGGTTTCGCTCCTCTTGCCGGACGTCTGCCTCCATCTGCCTTTGCAGATCCGGAGCGACGTTGTTTCCGGGTCCCTCAACCAAAAGGATCGGCCTCGTCCTGGTGGAGGGCGTCTCTGCGGTATGGGCCAAGAAGTGCACGAAGTGACACCTTTGCTTCTCTAACACATGGGAGACCCGGGCGGATCTGCATTGGTCTTCCACCGTTTTCTCCTGCTCGGGGGCGGATTGGGTGGGTTTTGATTTTTCTGATCTAAGGCGGAACCTTCCTTAGAAGCTCCTGCGACTCAGATCGGATCTTCGCGACGGCGTCTGCTCACCGGCGGACGCGTCGGCGTTACTGATGCGTTTCCGTCGGAGTCGACGGTCTCGCCGATGAAGATGTGGATGCCGCCGATTGGGACGATGGAGAGCTTGACGGGGTTTGTCCCTAGCCGGAATCCAGAATTCGTCGGAGGACGATCGGAAAACTTCGGCGTAGAGTCGCGCCCCACGGCGATCGAATCGTCGTAGCTTCGGCGGAGCCCTCCGGTTCCGGCCTCCGGGCGCCTCAGGCCCCACGGTGGCGCCAACGTCGTTGCCTAATCGACGGTACCCCGGAGGAGGGATCCTCACGAGGGAGAAGAAGTAGGGGCCATAGGGCGGAGTGCACACGGGAACGGTGGTGCGCGAGTTACCCGGAACACTGCGATGACGGGGCCCTACGCTGCATGCAGGAATTATCTGGGCGCTTGCGCGTTGTTACAATGGTTGTGGTTGTGCATCTAGGGCTCCCAGGATCCGGCTTATAAAGGCGCACGGATCTAGGTTTTACATGGAGAGTCCTAGCCGGAATACAAGTTGCCTAACTACGGTACAATATCTTGCCGTGTACGTCAAGGATCCGCCTTCCTTATGGTCGTCTGGATCCGGATACTTTATGGGCTTCCACGGATCCGCCTCCTTCGTAGGTCGGTTAGATCGGCTCCAGGTTCCTAGGCTGGACTTCATCCTTCTTGATCAACGGCAACTGGGCCGCCCGATGGGCCCCATGCCACCATCACCATCTGTGGGCCACCCGGGCTTGCCGGATCTAGGCCATGTCGTTGATATACCCATAAAGTATACCCACAACAGCGAGAGGGCGAGAAAAGAGGGAGTTGCGGCGTCGGTGTCGGCGTCGGTACTATACTAACTATATACTAACTATATACAAGATAACTAGCTATACTAACTATATACAAGATAACTATATACAAGATAAAATATACAAAATAAACTAACTATTTAACCATATACAAAATAACTATAAACTAACTATTTAACAATATACAAAATCACTAACTATTTAACCATTAACTAATTACATAAAACTAATAATAACAAAATAACCAATTTAACAAAAAAAAGGCCAAGGGCGCCGGCGCCGGTACTGGCACTACCTGAGGCGGCCGAGGCGGCGCACGAGGGAGGCGGCGGCGCACGAGGGAGGCGGCGGCGGCCGAGGCTGAGGAGAGGGAGCTCGAGCGGCCGGCGGCGCGGCGGCCCCGAGCGCTGCAGATCGATCGAGAGAGGATCGGAGGGAGCGGCGGCGCGGCGGCCCCGAGCGCGCGCGGCAGAGGCGGCCGAGGCGGCGCACGAGCGGCGGAGGCTCGAGGAGAGGCGCCGGAGGAGGTCGAGGCGGCGACGGCGGCGGACGGAAATTTCGGCAGCCTGGCGGCGTGATTTCGCTAAGTGTTGGCCTCCGGGTGTCGCGGGTGGAGGCACCGCCCGCGGCGCCCAGGTTATATACCTACCCCCTTTTATCGCGGGTGGTGGCACGACCCGCGATAAAAACCATCGCGGCTCGTGCCACCACCCGCGATAAAGGGGGGCCTATCGCGGGCCGTGGCTCGACAACAAGGGGGTAGGAGGGGGAGATGGCTGATCCGTGGCACAGCCCATCCAACGGCTCTGGCCGTTTGAATCCAACGGCCTAGAGCCGTTGGATGGGTTGTGCCACGGATCAGCCATCTCCCCCTCTTCACCCCTTTTTTTCTATTTTAACTTAATAAAACTATTATTTCAATAACTTTTGAATGGTAACTCAAATACAAAAGTTTTATATATGAAAATTGATCAGAAAAATCCAATGAACATGAATATGACATCCATATAACTATTTGCATCTCGCATCATATCAAACGTTTCACCGCTTCCACGTGCCTAGCCCGCCGCCGCCGGCGTGCGACGTGTAGCCACCGCTACCACGTGCCTCGCCCCGCCGACCGGCGTGCGACGTGTAGCCACCGCTTACACGTGCCATGCCCCGCGTGCGCTATATAGAGCGACGAGTGCGGGCGCAACCACACGTCGCCACCGCCTCGCTCATTCATCTCGGGATGTCTCCACGTCGTCGAGGGCGTCCGGTTTCCGTGGCGTTCGAGTGCGTCCGAGCGGTAGGTTCACCGCCGAGATACGCGCCGGTGGCTTCCGCCTCACCCTCGGCACGTACAACACGCCGGAGGAGGCGGCGCGCGCTTACGACGCGGCGGCGTGGCGCTTTCGGCGGCGGGCACGACATGAACTTCCCGGATGTTGAATCGCTAGAGGAGGCGGAGTTCCTCGCGCCCCGCCGTGCCTCGTCGACGACGAGGACCGTCGCCGGCATCGCCGGGTGCAGCGCAGGTTCGCCATCGCCGGCGCGACGACGATTGATGCGCCGGTGGAGGCGCGATCCCCGACGCGTTCTTTGCTAACCTTAGGGCACAACGAGGCCAGGTCGGGCCGTCGCCGCCGCCGAGCTCGAGAACCGAATACAATTGGACTTGGACAACGACCCTCGGTGGGATGACATTTGGACGGAGACAACCTCCGACGACGAGTAGAGACTAGACTAGTAATTTATCTATTTTATTGTAATTTCAATAAAGTCGTTGTCGGTTCTATTAGTTTAAATTTAGTTTATAAAGTCGTTGTCGGTTGTTTTGTTCAATAAAGTGGTTGACACGAAATTTATTACGATTGAACTGAAATTAAAGTACAGAGCTCAACTGAAAATAAGATACATGGCCAGATTCGAATGTTGGAGCCATTCAATCATAGTCGTGCCTAGTCCTATAATATTCGCCACTGTAGTCATCAAAGTCGCCGACGTCATCATCGCTAGCATCGGGGTCGCGGTTGTCGAACCTCGGCGGATGACCACGCGTGGGCTGGGATTGAGGGTAGCGTAGGCGGGGGCCACGATAGGCCATGACGCTCTGGAGAGTCCGGCCGCGCCACCACATCCGACGGCCAGCCTCGTTCAAGTTCGAAGGAGGCGGGCCGTCCTCGTACTGCAACCGCCCTCTCACGCCGATTGATGAAGAAGCTGTCCCAAGTCGGGCTGTAGTCGGGATGCCACTGGGGATTCCTCCGCTGCTCGGGCGTGAGCTCGAAATAGTAGTGGTTTGTGATGGCCATCCCGCGTGGCACACCTACAGGGATAGGAGGGACCGTCGCCTCGGCGCTCGGCAACCAGCCGGTCGGACGCGGTAGCCGGGCGGGCGGGGAGTTCGAGGCGCAAGCGCCTCCGCCTCCCGGGGTGTTAGACATACGATGGAAGCCATGGGAGAGAGTGATGAGGTTTGCGGATGAGTCCAAGGCCTACATATATATAGTGGAAAAATAGTGGGAATGCGGGAAGAAAATAGAAGAGGCGCGCGAAACTTTCATCCCGGGTGGAGGCTCAAACCGGGACAAAAGACTAGGGAGGCTTATCTAGGAGGGCCTTATCTGGGGGGATGATGTGCGGGTAACCTTTTGTCACGGTTGGTGGCTGCAACTAAAGCTGTCGGGGGATAAGGATGTGTCGGTAACCTTTTGTCACGGTTGGTGGTTGCAACCGGGACTAAAGCTGTCGGCAGGATAAGCAAGCGTGGGTGGACGCAATGCTCGATGAGATAAAGCATGTAGCACACGACGCCCTGTCGAAGGAACAAGACAAAGTAGAAGCGGTGCCGTGCCTATAAAAGGAGCATCAATACGCCTTGCCAAGCAGATCAACAAGCCAAGCACAGTTTCATTCCCATAGATGAAGGAAAGGGTTGGGAAATCTCCCGTGGCGCAGCTTCTCGAAGATGTCGTTGGTGCACACGCCCTACGGCATCTTCGGAAGCTGCTCCTCGGAAAAATTTCCTCTAACGGTGTTGGGGAAAGGGTTCTCATTATTACATAAATGTAGAGATTGTCTTGGGAACTATATATGAAGAATACATTATTACATCGCCATCTAGTGTTGTGATCTTCTACGCAGTAGCCATGGAGAATCTTCATCATTTAGTAAGATGCTTGGGTCAATTTGAAGGGCGGAATTTCTTTAAACTTATTATAATCTTCTGACATGTCTGTCTTGTCATCCACTCCCACGATGTTTCTTTTCCCCGAAGAACTATGTGGCGCTTTGGCTCCTCGGTTGATGTATTCTTTTGTTGATTTCTTTTTCTTGATTTGCTAGACATGTCCTTCACGTAGAAAACTTGAGCCACCTCGCTGGCTAGGACAAATGGCTCGTCCAGTACGCAAGATTGTTGGGATCCACTTTGTTATACCGTACTTATCGTCAATATGTATACCGCTGAGCTTCACCCATTTGCACCGAAACAAAGGGACCTTAAAAGTGGGACCATAGTCAAGTTCCCATATCTCCTCTATGTATCCATAATATTGGTCTGCCCATTTTCGTCTTTTGCATCGAAGCGGACACCGTTGTTTTGGTTGGTGCTCTTTTTATCTTGGTCCATCGTGTAAAATGTATTCCCATTTATCTCGTACCCTTGGAATGTACATATGTTTGAAGATGGTAACCTGGCCAACAAGTACAGCTGCTCCACAACAGATGGGTCATTAATGAGATGTCTTTGCAACCAAGCTGAAGGTATTCATGTGTTCACGTGTAATCAAGGACTCGGGCTGCCGGGTTTATTTCTCGTAAAGCATTCTTATGTTTCTCGATGTGCGAGCCACCAAGATGGAATTGTATAGAACTGTGTAGTGTGCTTGATTGAAAGAAATCTTGTCCCTGCACACCCTTGATTTCCTTCCTAGTGTGCCTTTTCAGTCAGCCTCCCCTCATACCGAGATTCGGGAACACCAATCGGCTTAAGGTCGGGAAGAAAGTCAACACAAAACTCAATGACCTCCTCGGTTCCATAGCCCTTTGAGATACTTCCTTCCGGCCTAGCTTGGTTATGAACATATTTCTTTAAGACTCCCATGAACCTCTCGAAGGGAACATATTGTGTAGAAATACAGGACCGAGAATTCTAATCTCTTCAACTAGGTGAACGAGGAGGTGCGTCATAATATTGAAGAAGGATGGTGGGAACAACAACTCGAAGCTGACAAGACATTCGACCACATCTTCATGTAATCCTAACAAAGTTTCTTGATCCATTACCTTCTGAGAAATTGCGTTGAGGAATGCACATATCTTCACAATGGCTAGTCGAACATTTTCTGGTAGAAGTCCCCTCAATGCAACCGGAAGCAATTGTGTCATAAGCACGTGACAGTCATGGGACTTTAGGTTCTGGAATTTTTTCTCCTTCATATTTACTATCCCCTTTATATTGACGAGAAACCAGACGGAACCTTGATACTGAATAGGGCTTCAAAAAGATCTCCTTCTCTTGTTTGGTAAGAGCGTAGCTGGCAGGCCCTTCAAACTTCCCTGGATGCTTGCCGTCTCGTCCTTTATGATGTTTATGGTCCTCACGTGCTTCTGTTGTATCTTTTGACTTCACATACACGCCCAGAAAACCTAGAATATTCACACAAAGATTCTTGGTCAGGTGCATCACGTCGATTGCGGAGCGGACTTCCAGGACTTTCCAATATTCTAGCTCCCAAAATATAGATTTCTTCTTCCACATGGGCGCGTGTCCGTCATCGTCTTTCGGAACAGGTCGACTGCCTGGACCCTTTCCAAAGATAACATTTAAATCCTTGACCATGTCAAATATATCAGCACCACTACGGGGGACAGGCTTCGGACGGCGGTCTGCCTCGCCATCGAAATGCTTGCCTTTTTCCTTAAGGGATGCTTGCGCGGAAGGAAACGACGATTGAACGGGTACACAACTTTTCTGCTTTTTTCCAAATATTTACTTTCAGTCTCATCTAAACAGTGTTTGCATGCATTGTATCCTTTGTTCGTCTGTCCTGAAATGTTACTGAGAGCAGGCCAATCATTGATGGTTACGAATAGCAACGCTCGTAAGTCAAATTCTTGCTCGGTGTGCTCATCCCACACACGTACACCTGGTTTGGCCCACAACTCCAAAAGTTTATCGACTAATGGCCTTAGGTACACGTCAATGTCGTTGCCCGGTTGCTTTGGGCCTTGGATAAGCACTGACATCATAATGAACTTCCGCTTCATGCACAACCAAGGAGGAAGGTTGTAGATACATAGAGTCACGGGCCAGGTGCTGTGACTGCAGCTCTGCTCCCCAAAGGATTCATGCCATCTGTACTTAGACCAAAGTATAAGTTCCTTGCCTCACCTGCAAAATCCGGGAACTCTCTCCCGATGTTTCTCCACTGCCGACCATCAGCGGGGTGCCTCAACATCGCGTCTTTCTTACGTTCTTCCATGTGCCATCGCAACAACTGGGCATGCTCTTTGTTTCTGAACAAACGTTTCAACCGTGGTATTATTGGAGCATACCACATCACCTTCGCAGGAACCCTCTTCCTGGGTGGCTCGCCATCAACATCACCAGGGTCATCTTTTATGATCTTATACCGCAATGCACCACATATCGGATATTTATTCAAATTCTCATACTTCTCACCGCGGTAGAGGATACAATCATTAATACATGCATGTATCTTCTGCACATCTAATCCTAGAGGGCAGACAAGCTTCTTTGCTTCATATGTCTTGACGGGCAATTCATTATTTCTTGAAACAGCTTCTTTAATATTATCATCAATTTCTCAAATCCAGAGTCAGTCACACCGACCTCGCCTTCCATTTCAGCAATTCCAATATGCTACCCAGCTTTCTATGCCCATCTTCACAACCTGGGTACAACAATTTGTGGTGGTCCTCTAACATCTTGTCGAACTGCAACCTCTCCTTATCCATGCCACAGTCTCTTCTTGCATCAGAAATGGCCCGACGAAGATCATCATCAACAGGATCATCTGATGCCTGTTCTTCACCTCCTTCTTCTTCATTGTCGTCCATTGTGGTATCATCGCATTCAGAGAACATAGATCGGTACTGGTCATCATTATCTTCTTCTTCATCGCCGTCTTCCATCATAACCCCTTCTTCTCCGTGCTTGGTCCAAACATTATAGCTGGACATGAATCCAAACCAAAGCAGGTGGCTCTTAATGTCTCTTGAACAAGAGTAATCCTTCTCGTTCTTACATTTTAGACATGGACAGCACATAAAACCTTGCTTCGACTTGTTGGCCTCGGCCACAAGCAGGAAAGAATTCACGCCTCTCGAAAGCGGGAGCACATCGGTTACCGTACATCCATGGATGACTCATCTGCATCATAAGTACAATTATATATGTATCAGATGCAATCACCTTTCTAAAATTAGTATTGTATGGACTATGTATATATATATATATACGAGAAAATAGTGGCTAACCTTTTAGGATCGAAAAGAGGAGAAATCTTATCAACTAAAATCAAGTGGCATCCCTCTTACAAGCATTCCATCAAACACCTCTTGTGCACATGTAGAAAAAATGAGCTAGCATACACCTCCACCTTCACCACCAACGAAAAATAAGGTGGGGGGGCTGGCTGCGCGTGTATATATATAGCCATGTCCCTTTGGCGGGCCGTATCGACCGCGACAAAGTGGCCAAGAAGCCCCAGCACTCGGACACCTTTTCGCGGGTCGAGATACTGCCCGCGACAAAAGCGACAAAAAGCCCTGCCCGCTCACATGGTTTCTGGGCGACGTGGCCAGGCCATTTGTCGCGGGTGCAGGCGCGCCCGCGACAAAAGGCTCCCACGAAAGCTCTGTTTTCCACTAGTGGAACATAGACAGGGCCCGATCCATCCAACTGCATGCATCATGCACGCCGGCCTAGTACTTGAGCGTGAACTTGGACTTGATGGTCTCCACGACGCCGCCGTCGATCTGGAGCGCCCTTGCCAGCACGTCAGTGGGCATTGGCGGCGACGAGCCAAACATTGCCACCGCAAGAGACTTTGTGCCCGGAAGCTGGCTGTTGAACGCCGATATGGCGACGGCTGGCGACCCACCGTTGTTCCGCTGGAAGTGGACGAGGCGTCGAGGCCGCGTGGGAAGACGAAGAGCTCGCCCTTGCAGACGGTGCGGGCGTAGAGGTTGCCGCCGGTGGTGACGAAGGCGACGTCGAGGGAGCCCTCGAGCACGAAGATGGTCTCGGTGGCGGGCGGGTGGGTGTGCGGCGGGTTCACGCCCCACGGCGCGTAGTCGACGCGGGACATGCCCAGGGTGTTGAGCCCGGGGACCTTCTCCACGTTCGCCGCCGTCACGGCAGAACCGACCGGGTTGCCGGTGTTGCCCGGGAGGGACAGCACGTTGGAGAAGAAGTCGTCGGCCGTCACGTTCTCCGGCCTCTTGCAGGGGAACCCGTTAACCCGCAGTGCTGCAGGGGTACATTAATACTCTGTTCATTCATGATCTATATACATGTAAGCATTGGCATGCGATTATACGTGGAAGATTACACTTACGGCCTTTGAGGGAACCATAGTCGGCGGCGACGCAGAAGTCCTGGAGCATGTCGGGTTCGCCGGCGAGCAATGGCACGGCGAGGGCCAGGATGATGGCGCCGGCGGCAAGGAGAACGGCGGAGAGATGCTTTGGCGCCATGGTCAAGTTAGTCTTTAGGGTAGCTAGAACGTGATGGTTGGTTAGCTGTGTGGGAGTGGAAGTAGCTCAAGACAAGTCAGCAGACTAAATGCCGATGAGATGAGGAGAACAAGCATGTAGCCCATGTACTTATAGTGCCCTGTAGCGTAACTGAGCCACGATCGATGGGTTGATCAACTTGGACATGTGACAAAGTTAATTGGACGTACTCCGTACCATTTTTAGGACGATGCGTGCATGCTCTAATGTCTGAACATGTAGCTTCGATTAGGGTATATAGGCTGGCGATTGTCAAGTTGTCAATTAATCACTACACCGTAGTTGAGATGGTTTCAAGTTTATTTTAGCCAGTAGCGCGAAGGTGCGCGCGATGGGCGGTGGCCTCCTGGAGGGCCAGCGCGACGTATGAATGCATACACGTACTAACAAACAAAACCTCTATTTTGGCTCCTATATGCATATGAACCTATTATATATAAAAGATGAATACAAAATAAATTTTAAAAATGTCAAAAGGGTTCGAAAGAAAATTTGGCGTATACATCTGGAACTTCTGCGTTCCTACACAAATTTTCAAGAAAAAGACATTTTACGTGGCTTATGTAAAAAAGACAAAAGAAAATCCATTAAATAGTAATATTGTAACATGGAAGTTTGTCCTTTTACATCTGATGTAAAAGGTATTTTTTTAAAAAAAAGTTGGGTGTGATTCAATCGACTGAGAACCTCAGTTAGATGATATCATCAAATCTCACTTGCAACTCATGTTGCAACTGATGACTAGCACGAATGACAAACTAAATTTAACGTCGGATGAATTTTCTTAGTTGCATCCTCACTTACAACTGAAAAAAACACAGTTACAACTCATAAGAACGAATCACGATGCAATCAAACGGTGCATGACTTAACTGAGCATGAGCTTAGTTTCAGCTAGCTGAGACTGGCAAATCCCCTTCAAATAATGTTATGCACTCATGAGCTATCCGCAAAACCTCCTAGGTACTATAAACTTTGAAGTATATAAACTTCAGTAGACTGAATGCACATGACGATGAGTAAGGGAAGGACAACGAAATTAATTGGATGTACAATTTTTTTTTGGACGATGCATGCGTTGCTCTAAACTTTTTTTTTTTTGCGAAACCTCTGAACTTATAGTCCATCTGTTCTAAAATAACCTGCAGAATATTTCTATATATGGATATATCTACACAGTAGAAATATGTCTAGATATTTTTTTAACGGGGCTTTGTCCCATTCTATTAATTAAAAAGAGTTTTTACAAGAATGTAAACATTGTTATTACAAGAGATTACTCTCCAGGCATGATGTTGCCCAAATGTTTTGCACCCGCTCAAACCCACAAACGAGCCTTGCTTTTAATTTTCTCAAGAATAACTTGAGAGGGTGCATGCTTGTTGCAGAAAACCCTAGCGTTGCGCTCATTCCAAATTTTCCAAGTGACAAGAAGCGTAAGCGAGGAGATAGATTTTCTGAGTGGCGTCGTGCCTCCCGCCATCATGTTCCACCAAGAGTAGATGGAGAGACCCAACCATTGCCTGGGATGAATGAAGGGAATGCCGATCCACTCCTTGATGGCGTCCCAAATACGAATGGTGAACCGGAAGAGGTGATCAATGGTCTCAAGAGTTTGTTGGCAAAGAGGGCACCGGTCACAATTAGGCCATCCTCTTGCCTGCAAGCAATCCGCCGTTCAAATCCTATTTTGTGTGAGAAGCCAAGCAAAGGATTTAACTTTCGGCGGCGCCAAGCCTTCCACACCATCTTGTTCATGTTGGAGGCAATGGAGCCTAGGAATAATTGAATCTCATAAGCCGTCTTGGAGGAGTATTCTCCGTTCGCCGTGAGCCTCCAAACTATGTCATCCTCCACGTCCTCCCGAAGTTGGACATTGCCAATAAGGACCCAAAGCTCCACAAATTGTTTGAGTCGCTCGTGGTTGTTGATTTTCTCCAAGTCAATCTTCTTCACCCAATTGTTGTCATTCAAGGCTCCGGTGGCCGTGGCTTGAGAGGAAAGATCCTGCAAAAATTTGGATGGGTTCCGGGAATCCTTGCTCAAAGGAGGACATGGAGATCTTCTACGTCGCAGTCTAGATATAATTATATCTAGATAAAATTAAACAGCTATATTTTGGAAAGATGGTAGTCCGGCAATGTCAAGATAGCACGTACGATACGTCTAGCCGAGAGGCAGCCACAGGCCACAGCTAGCACTGTCCTGATTAAGTTAGCTAGCCATATCCACTTGCATCAGGTACGGAGTCCCATAATTGTTCGCGAGTATGTCACTGCTACAGCGGTGAGCTAGCTAATGGCGGTCATCTAGGTAAACTTAAGCTAAACTTGAGCGATCTCGATCGAGGGGCGCACCGTACCAAGCTAGTTATCGATGGACTGTTTTCTGATCTATCGTAAAGTATAAACGCGAGTCGTGAGGTGCATACATGGATATCCAAGGGTTTTCCCTTAGTACGTACTACACTAGTAGCCAAGGCGTAGAAGGATTGACTAGAGAACGTTTTATTCTCCACATCACGGTCCGTACTGACAATGTCATAGCAACCTGCAACTATAAATCGTGTGTCTTGAAAAATCTTGGGTTAACAAAAACAAGGACAGTACTGTGAATTAAATATTTTAAGTATAATTAACGCTCGTTAATCTAACCAGCACAGTGGCCCTCGCAAATATGATGATATGTTTTTATTATGTTGAAACGATCAGTGTAAATAAATTATGATTTCATAGTTATCCTACATATCAGTTTATTTGTCTGACGCTTAGTTAAATTGTCAATTTCCCCAAATTAATATAATGTATATATCATAAAAAAATATCACTAGAAACTTTAGATGTTCTATTTTCTAGCGGTATATTTTTATTTTATATAATTTATATTATAATAGGTCAAATTAGAGATCTAGGTACACACCCAGGACTAATAAACCTATATGGAGGGAGTACGTGGCATACATGTGTAACACATTTAATTATCTTTGATTTGTGGGTGAATATTATTATTCCATTTCTATTAAAAAATCATATTTGTTGTTTGTTATACATGGTAGATGGCTTCATTAATTAGCTTGTAGACTCATTGTACCTTTGAAAGTATGATGTTACAGTAACTAGCTATGTTGTTGCATCCTCTTCTCTCCTTATTAACTTACTACCACATAAATAAATTTGATGAGTTCGCATGAAGTTACTCCTAAAGTTATTTGCACTATGGGTAGTAAATAATATCATACATGCACACCAGCCAATCTAGTTCCTAGATAGGGATGAAACCACTGTTCAAAAACTACGCCGATTCAGCGATTACTAGGCCGATAATCGCTACTAGGGGCCTGACCATGTCGATTACTATTAATCTCTTGTGTCAACCCTTTAGCCCGATTAATCGTATCAAAAGTCCGATTACTAGGTATGTTCCCGATTAACTACTGCACTTGGTCAAAAAAAATTATAAACTTTTCAATGCATATAGCTAGTACAGGTGCCCCTCCCCAATAAAGTAGGTTTTGCAAAGCTCCGCTTGATTGCAGCCTCCAACTACTCGAATTCCGTTGTCGCCAACTAGTTCCTTGCCCTCCCAGACCAGTTACTCTCAGTTGCCTAGATACAGGAGCTCGACCACCTTGAGTAGCTCGTGGAGGAGCTCAAGGGCGCCTTCGATAGGTTAGGTGGTTGAGGTGTAAGAGGGGTCGTACCCTAGGTAGGTGGTGAAAGAAGATAAACTTCAGATGTGAGAGGATAAGAAGTGGAAGGAAGAAACGCGGCTTCGACTAGTGGATCCTGATTCGCTCGTGACCTTGAAGATTAGGTCACGGAGGAGAAGCATACATGTTTTTCTAGGATTTTAGGCTCTAGAGAAGTAGAGCCAGACATATAGAGGCTCATATACTAATATTTTTCTTATATAAACTGTTTTTTACGTGCTAATTTGTGTAGGTTACCCCGATTAATAGTCGACCAGTTAAATCAGTTAATCGTCCGAATTCCGATTAATCACTACTCCCAAGCCGACCGAGCAGTTAACGATTACCGATTTCCTTACCATTGGATGAAACAGAGTGCAAAAATTATAAGGAGGGCAATGAGGCCTTTCACAATACATCGTTTCTTAGCACGTTATCATAGATAACTATGCATGTTAAGAAACAACTACCACAATGCATTGTTTCTTAGTGTAAATATCTAAATTTAATGACTTTAGGCTCATGCATGCATGTGATTAGCTTAGAAATATATTTTTCCTATGGCTGCATGCAAGTGTTGTATCTTATCTAAGATACAACAACAATCTCTTTCATCATTAATTAGGGTGCCACATCATCACTTTGCCTATAATATCGCGCTAAGAGAAAGTACAATAGAGTTCAGTCAGCTGGCTATAAGACATTAAATAATATATCTTAGATGAGTTGGAGGAGAGAGAAGGGGAGAGAGAAGAGAGGTGGGCTACTATGCAATAGCCAGCTCTTGCACGTGCTCCTAGGCATTTTGTGAGAGTGAAAGGTGGGTCATGTGTTAGTAAAGTAGTCCATTCTTATAGCCAACTATTATACATGTTAGCTATATGGTGACTACAAATGACATGACATCTTGTTATAGCCAACAGTTGGCTATACTATTGGAATTGCTCTAAGAGACAAGCATTGGAGAACACATGGGGGAATGCATATATGTTTGAGGAAATCGATCCATCGATATTCATGGGGACATGCAAAATTAATGAAGTGGAGCACGTAATCCTACCCTAGGCGAGAACATTGTGGTGTTTACCTAGGGCTCTTCATCTAAAAAGGGATAAATTCGTGGGTAATTAAAGGAATCAAAATATGTGAAAACTGATCTAGGTAAGAAAAAAACCTGTATACCCATGGTTTCTCATATGATAGATTTTCTAGGACCAACAAGCACATGAATGCATAAATTATGACAATTTTGGTTAGTCTTGTGGGTTAGGGCGAGCAGTGTGCAAACACTTCTACATTCCGGGTATAAGTTCTTTATTTTATATAGATCCCATATCAGACAAGAAAAATAAATAAAGAAAGGAAAAGTTTATGTTTTGTCCATTACGGTCGAGGTAATTTCAATAAAGTTGATCGAGGTAATTTCAATAAAGTTTGTACTACCAACTACAGGAAGGTTATCGTCCTCGTCGGCCTGCTCCTATTCTTATTGCTCGTGGTGCTCGGGGGGCGCCTCTCCTCATCATCAAGCCTGATGGGGGTTCATCGTCACCATCGTCATGTAGAGGGGCTACTACGACGTCCTAGCTTTGGACACCAGGAGTGCTCTTCCATTGGGTCAGCTTTATTTGCACGGCCCAGGTCCGAGAAGAAGCCGAAGAAGGATGAGGTGGAGAAAGTCGCTGTCCCTCCCGCCTACCTGATCCGCGGCCCGAATCGCCTCGTCCAATAAGGTGGGCATCATCAATTAATGTCGACGAAGAGTCCAGCGTCATCGGCTTCACCAACCTTGATGATGATGACATCAATGACTTGGATGTCTTACGCGTTAAGTTGATCTTGTGGCCTTCCTTCAATGTAGATCTAGTTCAGGGAATCTTTATGAATTCTTGGTGTAGCATGGCAGTGGCAAGTTAGATCGGTTGGAGATGTTGGTGCTGGAATTTGTGGGCATTTGGCCTTTGGCCCATGGCCCATTATCAAATTCTGAAACTCACATGGCCCATATCATAAATCAGTGGCAAACTAGTGGGCAAGTTTAGTCCCATTCAGTTGGGAGAGAGTTGGAGTGGTATATAAGGTGGGCTGTTGTAGTCGTAGTAAGTGAGTGAGAAGAAAGAGAGCCCTCGCGCACTCCTCCTCCTCCGCCGCCCGCCTCGCCACGCCTCGCCTCGTCATGACACGCCGAGCTTATCTTTTTGCTGTTTGGGAAATTAATTGTGTAATCAATTTTGAGTCATTAACGGACGCTTTACTCAGCCGTTTTGCCTTTACGCTTTACTCAGCCGTTTTCCTTCCGGTTTTTCTGGATCGTGGCTGTGCCGACTCGGACGTGGGCTGCGCCCCACGACCTTCCCGAACCGCACTATAAGCGCGGACGAGAACCCTAGCCTGTATGTGCCACATATGCGACTACATGTTTCCGTTCATTGCGCCGCCGCTCGTCTTCCTCATCCCGTCCGTCGGCGTGCAGCTACCGGGACAGTAGCCTCCGGAACCCTGCCTCTCGTGAACTGTACGGGTGAGGGGCAATCAGGTTTTTGGGGAGCGCCGACGCGACCTGGCACACGACGTCGTCATCGGACGACGAGTTCCTCCACACCGACAACTTCTTCCCGGACCTCAGCGACTTCTTCGACAACCTCAACATGGGCGACAACGACGCTGCTGCGAAGTATGTGATCTTGTCGTTTCTCTTTCAGTCTCTGTTAGAGTTTCTTCTTCTAGTTATTGTGGTAGATGCGATCGGTTTGTCTTGTTTAGATGTGATCTGTTCATCTATCTTACTAGTCTGCATGATTAGTTTATTTGTTATTTCCATAGTCATGATTTATCAATTACTTCTACGGATTATTTCATATGGGTATTTGCTTATATATTCAACAATCCAAAAACCTGATTATAGGCAAATCAATTCAAGCAGCATTGCTGCCGCTACTCGACCTCCCTCCTTTGATGGTATGCATTACAAGAGGTGGCGCACAAAGGCAGTCCTATGGTTGACTAACCTAGGTTGTTTTAGCGCCACAAATGCTAGACCTGAGGGGCCTCTCTCTGCAGAGGAGCAGGAAAAGTTTGCGAAGGTCGACGCCATGTTTAAGGCGGCCTTGTTCAGCATTCTTGGGGACAACATTGTTGACCCGTTCATGGCTTTCGACCATGGTAAAGATGCGTGGGATGCGCTCGAGGCCAAATTTGGGGTCTCGGACGCTGGCACTGAACTGTATGTCATGGAGCAATACTATGACTACAGGATGACTGATGAGCGCTCCGTCGTTGAGCAGGCTCATGAGATCAGTCCCTTGCCAAAGAACTCGAGCAGTTTAAGTGTACCTTACCGGACAAATTTGTGGCCGGTGGCATTATTGCCAAGCTTCCTCCCTCGTGGAGGAACTTTGCTACTTCTCTGAAACATAAGAGACAAGAGTTTTCCGTTTCGGATCTCATTGGCTCGCTTCATGTGGAAGAGAGGCGAGAGCAAAGGACACACGCGCTCGTAGTTTTGAGGGAGGTTCTAGTGCCAATGTGGTACAGAAGAGAAACTTCCAATCTCACAAGTCTAAGAATAAGAACAATGGAAAAGGCAAGTTTGACGAAGAACAAAGCCTCCAACTCAACCAACTTCAAAAGGAAGACTCCTTATAAGAAGAAAGGGAATTGCCATGTTTGTGGTGCTCCTGGACATTGGGCTCCTGATTGCCCAGAACGCCATGATCGGCGTGGGAACAGCAGCAAGTCCGCAAATGTTGTTATTGGCGTTGATACTGAGATGAAGGACGTTGGGTACGGTATTTCCCCTGTCCTTTCGTATGTAATTCTCCTGATTGGTGGATAGACACCGGAGCCAATACACATGTATGTTCTGATGTCTCTATGTTTTCTTCTTATCAGGTCGCAAGGACTTCCTCCGTGCTGATGGGAAACGGCTCACGTGCTGTTCGTGGTGTTGGTACGGTGGATCTGAAGTTTACTTCGGGAAAGACCATCCAATGAAGAATGTGCAGCACGTTCCTCCATTAATAAAAATCTCGTTAGCGGATCGCTTTTATGTCGAGATGGTTTTAAGTTGGTTTTTGAGTCCAATAAAGTTGTAATTTCCAAGTGTGGACAATTTGTTGGAAAGGGTTATGTGTGCGGAGGCTTGTTCCGCTTATCTTTGTCAGACTTATGTACTCAAATTATTAATCATGTTTGCAATGATAGTGAGTCCGATATTTGGCATTCACGACTTTGTCATATTAATTTTGGGTGCATGACGCGCTAGCGAATATGAATATAATTCCGAAATTTGCTATTGTCAAGAAATCCAAGTGCCAAGTATGTGTGCAAGCTAAGCAACCACGTAAGTCTCACAAGACTGCGGAGGCAAGAGACTTGGCACCGCTGGAGCTTATACATTCGGATCTTTGTGAAATGAATGGTGAATTTACAAAAGGAGGGAAAAGATACTTCATGACTTTAATTGATGACTCTACTCGATATTGTTATGTGTACCTCCTGAAATCTAAAGATGAAGCTCTTAATTACTTCAAAATCTTTAAAGCTGAAGAAAACCAACTTGATCGAAAGATCAAGCGGCTAAGGTCGATCGTGGTGGAGAGTATTTTTCCAACGAGTTTGATTCTTTTTGTCGGAACATGGTATCATCCATGAGAGGACGCCTCCCTACTCACCTCAGTCAAATGGGGTGGCCGAAGAAAGAACCGTACTCTAACAGATTTGGTTAACGCCATGTTAGATACATCGGGTCTATCCAAGGCATGGTGGGGGAGCGATATTGACTGCATGTCATGTCCTAAACCGTGTCCCCACAAAGAACAAAACCATTACTCCTTTTGAGGAATGGGAAAGGAAAAGGTTGAAACTCTCTTACCTACGAACTTGGGGTTGTATGGCGAAAGTAAATATGCCGATACCCAAGAAGCGCAAGCTTGGACCAAAGACCGTGGATTGTGTTCTTCTGGGATATGCATTTCATAGCATTGGCTACAGATTTTTGATAGTAAAATCTGAGCTATCCGACATGCATGTTGGTACAATTATGGAGTCGAATGATGCGACTTTCTTTGAGGACATATTTCCTATGAAAGAAACTTCTAGCACATCAACTCAGGAGATGCCCAGTTCATCTACTCAGGAATTATTTCCTGAACCTACCATGGCTATAGAACACTTTGAAAATCCGGTGGAGGATGACAATGAAGCTCCCAAAAGGAGCAAGAGACAGAGGACTGCAAAGTCCTTTGGACATGATTTCATTGTGTACCTGTGGACGACACTCCCACTTCTATTTCAGAAGCCTATGCATCTCTGGGATGCGACTACGGAAGGAAGCTGTCCGTGCGAGATGGATTCCATCTTAGCTAATGGAACTTGGGAGGTGACTGATCGTCCTTATGGGTGCAAACTGTAGGATGCAAGTGGGTGTTCAAGAAAAAGCTTAGGCCTGATGGTACTATTGAAAGTACAAGGCACGTCTTGTGGCCAAGGGTTATACCCGGAAAAGGCGAAGATTTCTTTGATACATACTCACCTGTTGCCAGATTGACCACCATTCGAGTACTACTATCCTTGGCTGCCTCACATGGTCTTCTCGTTCATCAAATGGATGTTAAGACTGCTTTCCTAAATGGAGAGCTTGAAGAGGAAATCTATATGGAGCAGCCTGATGGATTTGTAGAAGATGGTCAAAAAGGAAAGGTGTGTAAATTACTGAAGTCTTTGTATGGGCTTAAGCAAGCGCCTAAGCAGTGGCATGAGAAGTTTGAAAGAACTTTAACCGCTGAAGGATTTGTTGTAAACGAAGCTGACAAGTGTGTATACTATCGCCATGGTGGGGGCGAGGGAGTTATTCTTTGTCTCTATGTCGATGACATATTGATATTTGGAACCAGCCTTAATGTGATTAAGGAGGTCAAGGAGTTCCTATCTCGTTGTTTTGAGATGAAGGACTTGGGAGTAGCTGATGTGATCTTAAACATCAAGTTGCTTAAGGATAACGATGGTGGGATTACATTGCTTCAGTCCCACTATGTGGAAAAGATCCTGAGTCGCTTCGGGTATAGCGACTGTAAATCTTCTCCAACGCCTTATGATCCTAGTGTGATTATTCGTAAAAACAAAAGAATTGCTAGAGATCAATTGCGATATTCGCAGATCATTGGCTCGCTTATGTATTTAGCCAGCGCCACAAGGCCTGACATCTCCTTTGTTGTAAGTAAACTCAGCCGTTTTGTGTCTAGACCTGAGATGTTCATTGGCATGCTCTTGAGAGAGTTTTGCGCTATCTAAAAGGCACTGCGAGCTATGGCATTCACTATACTGGGTATCCAAGGGTACTTGAGGTTTATAGTGATGCAAATTGGATATCTGATGCTGATGAGACTAAGGCCACAAGTGGTTATTTGTTTACACTTGGAGGTGGCGCTGTTTCCTGGAAGTCTTGCAAGCAGACCATCATTACGAGGTCAACTATGGAAGCGAACATTAGACACAGCCACTGTTGAAGCAGTGGCTTTGTGAGCTCTTGATGGACTTACCTGGTTGAGAAACCAATACCCGCTATTCCTATGAACTGTGATAATCAAACTGTGATCGTCAAAGTAAACAGTTCTAAGGATAATATGAAGTCATCAAGGCATGTGAAGAGGAGACTGAAAACTGTCAGGAAAATGAGAAACTCCGGAGTTATAGCGTTGGATTATATCCATACATCTAGAAACCTGGCAGACCCCTTCACAAAGGGACTATCACGAAATGTGATAGAAAATGCATCGAGGGAGATGGGTATGAGACCCACACTATGAGTTATCCACGGTGGTAACCCACTCTATGTGATCGGAGATCCCGTGAATTAGAACTGGGAGACAAGCTGTTGGTCAGCTGAGAGGAGAGTATATATCCCTATAGCAATTTTACCACTCCGTAAGATGCAATACTCTCCTAATCTGCATGGCAGGTTGATAATTATCTTAATGTGTTCTAAGTGGCTTATTTTAGCAGAGATGTTGTCCTGCAGAACATCTTTTGAAGAACACACCTATATGAGTCTGATTGTTAAACGTCGCAATCTATGAGAGTTGGGTGCTCTCTAGTAAACTCATGAAAGGCCCTGGAGTATGACGTATAAGCTCCAAACGGCGAGGAAGCCTCACGGCAGCCTAGTATCGGTCTAGGCTTTGTATGAAGCTAGTGCGCAGAAAACTTGTAGTTCAAGGCATAGTCCACTATCCAAGTTGCAATCTAGTGTAATACGAAGCTTTAAGTGGAAGAAGTTAACAGTCTCCACGACATACCGGTATATAAAACAATGTTCTGGAAACTTATTGATGAGATGTGCCAATGAGAGTTTGTGGGGGATTGCTGGAATTTGTGGGCATTTGGCCTTTGGCCCATGGCCCATTATCAAATTCTGAAACTCACATGGCCCATATCATAAATCAGTGGCAGTGGGGGCTAAAGTTTAGTTTCACATTGCTAGTTGGGAGAGAGTTGGAGTGGTATATAAGGTGGGCTGTTGTAGTCCTAGTAAGTGAGTGAGAAGAGAGAGAGAGAGCCGCGCACTCCTCCTCCTCCGCCGCCGCCTCGCCTCGCCACGCCTCGCCTCGCCTCGTCACGACACGTCACGTCACGACGCGGGTTGCGGGAATCTCGCCGAGCCGAGCTTATCTTTTTGCTGTTTGGGAAATTAATTGTGTAATCAATTTTGAGTCATTAACGGACGCTTTACTCAGCCGTTTTGCCTTCCGGTTTTTCAGGATCGTGGCTGTGCCGACTCGGACGTGGGCTGCGCCCCGACCTTCCCGAACCGCACTATATAAGCGCGGACGAGAACCCTAGCCTGTATGTGCCACATATGCGACTACCGTTTCCAGTTCATTGCGCCGCCGCCTTCGTCTTCCTCATCCCGTCCGTCGGCGTGCACCGACTGCCGGGACAGTAGCCTCCGGAACCCTGCCTCTCGTGAACCTGTACGGGTGAGGGGCAATCAGGTTTTTGGGGAGCGCCGGCGCGACTGCAGCGACATCGTCATCGGACGACGAGTTCCTCCACACCGACAACTTCCCCGGACCTCAGCGACTTCTTCGACAACCTCAACATGGGCGACAAACGCTGCTGCGAAGTATGTGATCTTGTCGTTTCTCTTTCAGTCTCTGTTAGAGTTTCTTCTTCTAGTTATTGTGGTAGATGCGATCGGTTTGTCTTGTTTAGATGTGATCTGTTCATCTATCTTACTAGTCTACATGATTAGTTTATTTGTTATTTCCATAGTCATGATTTATCAATTACTTCTACGGATTATTTCATATGGGTATTTGCTTATATATTCAACAGTTGGATGCATGCCTTCCCGTGGTGGTCATCAAAGCCGTCATGGGGAGATCCGTGTTTCATCATAATACCTGGCCATGTTTCCGACCGGAAACCAAAATTCTGGCAGGGATCGACGCTGCACACGGTGGTGACCAGATTTTCCAACCGGTAACCAAAATCCTGGCAGGGATCGACGCTGTACACGATGGCAAAGTTGTCATCATTGATGTTCACTCAACGAATCCGGAATGCCATCCAAATAAGATGGCATATTCTTATGTTCGATGCAACATACATACCACATTAGGAAAGATAGATAGACGACAGGCCGGCAGGGATACTGTAATATCTGGTCGTTACTAATTAAGTTGCTATCACGAAATTTCAAGCAATCAGAGAAATTCATTCACTAGTATTGATGGAAGAATATAAATCACCAGACGTTTCCTGAACGAAAACCAGCGATTAACATTGAAACTGACGAGGCGCCCTTCACGACACAAAAGAAGGAAGCAACGACACATACAAAGATGTACTACGTACGTCAAAGCGAAAGTGCACTCTCACTTGTACTAAGACCGCACTTTTACGATACAGCGTCCTCGTCATTATTAACGCAGCACAAAGGAACATAGACAGAGCCCATCCACCCAATCGCATGCATCATGCACGCCTCTAGTACTTGAGCGTGAACTTGGACTTGATGGTCTCCACGACGCCGCCGTCGATCTGGAGCGCCCTCGCCAGCACGTCAGTGGGCATCGGCGGCGACGAGCCAAACATTGCCACCGCAAGAGACTGTGTGCCCGGAAGCTGGCTGTTGAACGCCGATATGGCGACGGCTGGCGCCCCACCGTTATTACGCTGGAAGTGAACGAGGCCGCGTGGGAAGACGAAGAGCTCGCCCTTGCAGACGGTGTGGGCGTAGAGGTTGCCGCCGGTGGTGACGAAGGCGACGTCGAGGGAGCCCTCGAGCACGAAGATGATCTCGGTGGCGCGCGGGTGGGTGTGCGGCGGGTTCACGCCCCACGGCGCGTAGTCGACGCGGGACATGGACATGCCCAGGGTGTTGAGCCCGGGGACCTTCTCCACGTTCGCCGCCGTCACGGCAGAACCGACCGGGTTGCCGGTGTTGCCCGGGAGGGACAGCACGTTGGAGAAGAAGTCGTCGGCCGTCACGTTCTCCGGCCTCTTGCAGGGGAACCCGTTAACCCGCAGTGCTGCAGGGGTACATTAATACTCTGTTCATTCATGATCTATATACATGTAAGCATTGGCATGCGATTATACGTGGAAGATCACACTTACGGCCTTTGAGGGAACCATAGTCGGCGACGCAGAAGTCCTGGAGCATGTCGGGGTCGCCGGCGAGCAATGGCACGGCGAGGGCCAGGATGATGGCGCCGGCGGCAAGGAGAACGGCGGAGAGATGCTTTGGCGCCATGGTCAAGTTAGTCTTTAGGGTAACTAGAACGTGATGGTTGGTTAGCTGTGTGGGAGTGGAAGTAGCTCAAGACAAGTCAGCAGACTAAATGCCGATGAGATGAGGAGAACGAGCATGTAGCCCATGTACTTATAGTGCCCTGTAGCGTAACTGAGCCGCGATCGATGGGTTGATCAACTTGGACATGTGACAAAGTTAATTGGACGTACTCCGTACCATTTTTAGGACGATGCGTGCATGCTCTAATGTCTGAACATGTAGCTTCGATTAGGGTATATAGGCTGGCGATTGTCAAGTTGTCAATTAATCACTACACCGTAGTTGAGATGGCTTCAAGTTTATTTTAGCCAGTAGCGCGAAGGTGCGCGCGATGGGCGGTGGCCTCCTGGAGGGCCAGCGCGACGTATGAATGCATACACGTACTAACAAACAAAACCTCTATTTTGGCTCCTATATGCATATGAACCTATTATATATAAAAGATGAATACAAAATAAATTTTAAAAATGTCAAAAGGGTTCGAAAGAAAATTTGGCGTATACATCTGGAACTTCTGCGTTCCTACACAAATTTTCAAGAAAAAGACAATTTACGTGGCTTATGTAAAAAAGACAAAAGAAAATCCATTAAATAGTAATATTGTAACATGGAAGTTTGTCCTTTTACATGTGATGTAAAAGGTATTCTTTTTTTAAAAAATTTGGGTGTGATTCAATCGACTGAGAACCTCAGTTAGATGATATCATCAAATCTCACTTGCAACTCATGTTGCAACTGATGACTAGCACGAATGACAAACTAAATTTAACGTCGGATGAATTTTCTTAGTTGCATCCTCACTTACAACTGAAAAAAACACAGTTACAACTCATAGGAACGAATCACGATGCAATCAAACGGTGCATGACTTAACTGAGCATGAGCTTAGTTTCAGCTAGCTGAGACTGGCAAATCCCCTTCAAATAATGTTATGCACTCATGAGCTATCCGCAAAACCTCCTAGGTACTATAAACTTTGAAGTATATAAACTTCAGTAGACTGAATGCACATGACGATGAGTAAGGGAAGGACAACGAAGTTAATTGGATGTACAATTTTTTTGGACGATGCATGCGTTGCTCTAAACTTTTTTTTTTTTTTGCGAAACCTCTGAACTTATAGTCCATCTGTTCTAAAATAACCTGCAGAATATTTCTATATATGGATATATCTACACAGTAGAAATATGTCTAGATATTTTTTAATGGGGCTTTGTCCCATTCTATTAATTGAAAAGAGTTTTTCTGTTGATTTGGGTGAAACGATTGCCCTGTTAGGGGATCGTGTTACGTGTTATATAGGGAATGGAATAGCCCCATTCGTGGCATGTACAAGGAAGGAAGAAACAAACATGGAAGGAACAAAGAAGGAAAGGAGCCAATCAAGTATAGAGCCGTTGGAGTCAATATCATTGGTGTACTACACCATATGATTTGTACCAGTCTATACGTGGAGGCTGATTACATGTATTTTGTCTAACACCCCCCTTAATCTAAACCGCGGAAGAACTGGAGAGGTTGAGATTACGCCGGAATTCTTCAAAATTCTTCACCGGTAGGGCTTTTGTGAAACCATCGGCCAACTGATCTTTGCTTGAAATGAACTTTATGTTGAGCTGTTTGCGTGTAACCCGTTCGCGCACAAAGTGAAAGTCAATTTCAATATGTTTCGTGCGAGCATGAAAAACCGGATTTGCAGAGAGGTAGGTGGCACCAAGGTTGTCACACCATAAGCAAGGAGTGGCACGAAGCGGTACTCCGAGCTCTCGAAGAAGTGCTTGGACCAAATGATTTCAGCGGTGGCATCCGCCATGGCCTTGTATTCAGCCTCGGTGCTCGAGCGGGATACAGTTGCTTGTTTTCTGGCACTCCAAGAAATAAGATTTGGACCAAAAAATATTGCAAATCCACCAGTAGAACGTCTGTCATCGAGGCAGCCTGCCCAGTCTGCATCTGAGAACCCACTGAGGAGGGTAGAGGATGACCGCTGGAAGGTGAGACCAACCTTGAGTGTACCTTGAACATAACGTAAGATCCTCTTGGCTGCTGTCCAATGGGTAGTAGTGGGAGCATGAAGAAATTGACAAATTTTGTTAACAGCAAAGGATAAGTCCGGACGGGTCAGCGTCAGGTACTGTAGAGCACCAACAATACTCCGATATTGAGTTGAATCCTCAGCCCCAAATGGCGTGCCATCAGTAAGAGATAGTTTATCAGTACTTGAGAGGGGCGTAGGACATGTTGTGCATTTCTTCATGCCAACACGAGAAAGCAAATCAGCAGCATACTTTTCTTGAGATAATAGGAGACCCTCAGTGGTTTTTGTGACTTCAATGCCCAAGAAGAAGTGTAAGTCACCAAGATCCTTGAGAGCAAAGTCCTCACGCAAATCATGAAGCAAGGCCGAAATAGCTTGATCTGAAGAGCTAGACACAATAATGTCATCAACATATATTAAGAAAAACATAGTTATACCTGACTTGTTGTAGATGAAGAGAGATGTGTCGGCCTTGGAAGGGATGAAACCAAGACGAAGTAGCTTGGAGCTGAGCTTGGAAAACCATGCGCGAGGAGCTTGTTTCAGTCCATAGAGTGCCTTGTCCAATTTGCATATGTGACGCGGAAGGTTGGGATCTTCAAACCCAGGTGGTTGTTTCATGTAAACCTCCTCTTCCAGAACACCATGAAGAAACGCGTTATTGACATCCAATTGACGGAGACTCCACCCACGAGAAACCGAAATTGCTAAGACAAGGCGAATAGTTGCAGCTTTGACGACGGGGCTGAAAGTGTCTTCATAATCGATGCCGTAGCGTTGCTTGAAGCCTTTAGCAACAAGCCGTGCTTTATACCTGTCAATGGTGCCATCGGCATTTTTCTTGATGCGGTAGACCCACTTGCAATCAATTAAATTCTTCGTTGAGCTAGGAGGGACAAGATGCCATGTCTTGTTTTGAAGTAATGCATCATACTCTTCTTGCATGGCTTGGTGCCACTGATCATTGGTTAATGCTTCAGATATATTTCTTGGTTCACCTGTAGATGTTAGCATGCCATAGCGTATTGTACCATCTGTATAAATTTTGGGATTTTTTATACCTTTTTGTAGACGAGTGCGAGGTTCAATTGCAGAAACTGGTGCAGGATTGTTTGCCACAGAGAATCCGGGCGGGACAGCACATCCAGACCCTGCAGTGGACCCGCCTGACGCGCCGTCAGATCCACCAGGCGGATCTGCCGCACGAGATCCCGGTGACCGGTTTGTGGCCGTTGGCGTGGGCGCATGATCCGCAGAAGATCCGGAGGACCTGCCCACACCTGACGAGCTTTCCGCAGGAGATCCTGGAGGCGGATTTGTGGCCGTTGACGAAGGCTTGTACGTCACAGAAGATCCGGGCGAGGCGGATCCAGTAATTTCCGCGTCGGGCGCACGGGCGGACGTGGCCAACGCTGGTTCGCCCGGACTTGGTCCGTTGCATGCAGGTGGGTCCGGATGCGGAGCCGGTGACGCCGCGTGATCCAAGGCCGCAGCGCGATCCGAGGCCGATCTTAGTCCGTTCTGTCCGGCAGGATCGGGATCGGGATCAGCGCCTTTGTTGTCTGTTTCTGAATTTGCTGAAGAAGCTCCGTTTGTCTCCGTTTCAGCATCATTTTGTGGGATTTCTTCACTAGAATTTCATGAACTTTGTGGTATGTCTGCTCCACTGATTTGCACATCCTGCATAGGGTCAGTAACAGGTACAACAAACATATGATCATGATTAGGCACATCCGCGGAAGGTGTTTGTGGAGTTGATATATTTTGTGGAAGAAGAAGAAGCTCCTCACGAAGTCTATTGCCTGCGTTAGGATGAAGAGAAGCAAACGGAAAAATGTTTTCATCAAAGACCACATCTCTAGATATGTAGACACGCCCAGTTGAAACGTCAAGACATTTGACACCTTTGTGAAGAGGACTACAGCCAAGGAACACACATTGTTTGGATCGAAAAGCGAGTTTACGTTGATTGTATGGACGGAGATTAGGCCAGCAAGCGCAGCCAAAAATGCGAAGAGAGTCATAATTTGGTGTGATGTTGAGAAGTTTTTCCGTTGGGGTGGCAAAATTGAGAACTTTTGTGGGAAGCAAGTTGATAAGAAATGTCGCCGTTAAAAATGCTTCATCCCAAAATTTGAGCGGCATGGAGGCATTGGCAAGGAGAGAGAGGCCTACTTCAACAATGTGACGGTGTTTGCGTTCCGCAAAACCATTTTGTTGGTGTGCATGTGGACATGATACATGATGAGTGATGCCAACTTTTTGAAAGAAAGAATTGAGCTTCTCATATTCACCTCCCCAGTCGGTTTGCATAGTGATTATTTTGCGATTAAATTTCCGTTCAACTAATTGTTGGAAATTAAGAAAGACTTGATAAACATCAGACCGCTTCTTAAGCAAATATATCCATGTAAATTTACTAAAATCATCAATAAAACTTACATAGTACGAGTGTTTTCCAACGGAAGTAGGCGCAGGGCCCCATACATCGGAGAATATTTGTTCCAAGGGAACAGTGGAAACACTAGTAGAAGTAGGATAAGGCAATTGGTGACTTTTGGCTTGTTGACATGGATCACACACATATGGGTTTATTTCATGGGAGTGCGGTAGATTATTTCTCCTAAGAATTTGTTGAACGACAAATGAAGAAGGATGTCCTAGTCGACGGTGCCATGTAGATGATGAAGGCTTGACTGTGATGAAGGCTTGCTTGTGAGAACCCGAGGAAATGGGCACGAGAGTATACAAGCCACCATGACATGGTCCTTTAAACACGATTTGCTTCGTGGCCTGATCCTTAATCAAGAAGAAGAACGGGTGAAACTCAACAAAGGCATTACTGTCTAGAGCAATTTTGTGTGCGGAGAGTAAATTTTTGGAAGCACTAGGTACATGTAAAATATTGCGAAGATGAATAGGAGTAGGATGGGTGTGCAAAATCGAATGACCAATATGTTTAATTGCCATACCTTGACCACTAGCATTGTGGACTTGATCGTGCCCTTTGTATTGTTCATGAGTGGAGAGCTTGCTTAATTCACTAGTGATGTGATCGGTGGCACCGGTGTCGATGTACCAATTTGTATCTACACCATAGGAGGCCATGTGTGCACCTTTGTCGTCATGGCGGCCATCATCATCATCATTGTTGGAGTAGCGCCACCAACATTCACTTGCCGAATGACCAGGTTTCTTGCAGATTTGGCAAGGGATGTCTTGGTATGGAGATGGTACACGACCACCACCACGGCCGCGGCCACCACCATGGGTGCCGCCACGGCCGCGCCCTCCCCTGTATGGTTGGCGTCGAGTGTTGTCGTAGTTGTTGTAGCGCTGATCATGACGGCGTGGAGCTTGGTCGTAGTTGTCGTAGCGCTGATCATGACGACGTGGAGAGCGACCGCGCTGGTGGTGGCGACCACCACCATGATTGTCATGGCGATAGCCACCACCGTTGTTGTCGTAGCGCTGATCATGACGTGAGGCAGCGTGCACCGATGATTGGAAGGAGCCCGAGGACTGCCCCGACTCGGACAACATCTGCTGCCTATATTCATAGGCAGTGAGTTGGTTGCACACGTCGGCGAAGGAGGTGCTCGGGTTGGCGTTGACGGAGGCGACGAGGGCGTTGTATTCCCCATCAAGACTAGCAAGCACATACTCCTTGAGCTCCTCATCGCTGATGACACGACCTGCAGCAGCTAACTCGGAGGCGAAACCTTTCATCTTGGAAATGAAAACTGGGGCAGTGAGGTCAAGTTTCTTTGTGTTGGCGAGGGCTGCCCGCAGCATGCCAATCCGAGCTCGAGATTGGGCGGAAAAAAGACCAACAACAGCAGCCCAGACCTCAGCGGCATGCTCTAACCCAAGAACGTGGGCAAGAACATCTTGAGACATACCTTTGAGCAGAAAACTCACGACCTGCTGATCCCTTGCAATCCACAGGCCATAGGCCGGATTGGGAATCTTGATTTTCTTCTTTTCTTCATCCTCTACCTCCAAGGTTTTCTCGGGCGCGGGATCGGTGCCGTCGAGCAGCCCCATGACCTGCGCGCCTCGCATGGCCGGGAAGACTTGTGCTTGCCAAAAGAGGAAGTTTTCCCGGTGTAGTTTTTCTGTTGGGGTCGCCCCTAGTGCTGCCGCCAAGGAGGAGGCTACCATCGACGTGGAGGAGGTCGCCATGGGAGGGAGGGAGGTTGAAGACGATGGTTTTCTTTTCTTTTCTCGCTGTTTTGTTTTGGCTCGGTTTGTGTTGGTGTTTCTCACGATGGATGTCAGGAAGAGGTTGCTCTGATTACCATGTTGATTTGGGTGAAACGATTGGCCTGTTAGGGGATTGTGTTACGTGTTATATAGGGAATGGAATAGCCCCATTCGTGGCATGTACAAGGAAGGAAGAAACAAACATGGAAGGAACAAAGAAGGAAAGGAGCCAATCAAGTATAGAGCCGTTGGAGTCAATATCATTGGTGTACTACACCATATGATTTGTACCAGTCTATACGTGGAGGCTGATTACATGTATTTTGTCTAACATTTACAAGAATGTAAACATTGTTATTACAAGAGATTACTCTCCAAGCATGATGTTGCCCAAATGTTTTGCACCCGCTCAAACCCACAAACGAGCCTTGCTTTTAATTTTCTCAAGAATAACTTGAGAGGGTGCATGCTTGTTGCGGAAAACCCTAGCGTTGCGCTCATTCCAAATTTTCCAAGTGACAAGAAGCGTAAGCGAGGAGATAGATTTTCTGAGTGGCGTCGTGCCTCCCGCCATCATGTTTCACCAAGAGTAGATGGAGAGACCCAACCATTGCCTGGGATGAATGAAGGGAATGCCGATCCACTCCTTGATGGCGTCCCAAATACGAATGGTGAACCGGAAGAGGTGATCAATGGTCTCAAGAGTTTGTTGGCAAAGAGGGCACCGGTCACAATTAGGCCATCCTCTTGCCTGCAAGCAATCCGCCGTTCAAATCCTATTTTGTGTGAGAAGCCAAGCAAAGGATTTAACTTTCGGCGGCGCCAAGCCTTCCACACCATCTTGTTCATGTTGGAGGCAATGGAGCCTAGGAATAATTGAATCTCATAAGCCGTCTTGGAGGAGTATTCTCCGTTCGCCGTGAGCCTCCAAACTATGTCATCCTCCACGTCCTCCCGAAGTTGGACATTGCCAATAAGGACCCAAAGCTCCACAAATTGTTTGAGTCGCTCGTGGTTGTTGATTTTCTCCAAGTCAATCTTCTTCACCCAATTGTTGTCATTCAAGGCTCCGGTGGCCGTGGCTTGAGTGGAAAGATCCTGCAAAAATTTGGATGGATTCCGGGAATCCTTGCTCAAAGGAGGACATGGAGATCTTCTACGTCGCAGTCTAGATATAATTATATCTAGATAAAATTAAACAGCTATATTTTGGAAAGATGGTAGTCCGGCAATGTCAAGATAGCACGTACGATACGTCTAGCCGAGAGGCGGCCACAGCTAGCACTGTCCTGATTAAGTTAGCTAGCCATATCCACTTGCATCAGGTACGGAGTCCCATAATTGTTCGCGAGTATGTCACTGCTACAGCGGTGAGCTAGCTAATGGCGGCGTATGAATTAAGCCTAAGCCTAATAAATCATCTAGGTAAACTTAAGCTAAACTTGAGCGATCTCGATCGAGGGGCGCGCCGTACCAAGCTAGTTATCGATGGACTGTTTTCTGATCTATCGTAAAGTATAAACGCGAGTCGTGAGGTGCATACATGGATATCCAAGGGGTTTCCCTTAGTACGTACTACACTAGTAGCCAAGGCGTAGAAGGATTGACTAGAGAACGTTTTATTCTCCACATCACGGTCCGTACTGACAATGTCATAGCAACCTGCAACTATAAATCGTGTGTCTTGAAAAATCTTGGGTTAACAAAAACAAGGACAGTACTGTGAATTAAATATTTTAAGTATAATTAACGCTCGTTAATCTAATTAACCAGCACAGTGGCCCTCGCAAATATGATGATATGTTTTTATTATGTTGAAACGATCAGTGTAAATAAATTATGATTTCATAGTTATCCTCCATATCAGTTTATTTGTCTGACGCTTAGTTAAATTGTCAATTTCACCAAATTAAAATAATTTATATATCATAAAAAAATATCACTAGAAACTTTAGATGTTCTATTTTCTAGCGGTATATTTATATTTTATATAATTTATATTATAATAGGTCAAATTAGAGATCTAGGTACACACGTAGGACTAATAAACCTATATGGAGGGAGTACATGGCATACATGTGTAACACATTTAATTATCTTTGATTTGTAGGTGAATATTATTATTCCATTTCTATTAAAACATCATATTTGTTGTTTGTTATACATGGTAGATGGCTTCATTAATTACCTTGTAGACTCATTGTACCTTTGAAAGTATGATGTTACAGTAAGTAGCTATGTTGTTGCATCCTCCTCTCTCCTTATTAACTTACTACCACATAAATAAATTTGATGAGTTGGCATGAAGTTACTCCTAAAGTTATTTGCACTATGGGTAGTAAATAATATCATACATGCACACCAGCCAATCTAGTTCCTAGATAGGGATGAAACCACTGTTCAAAAATTAGGCCGATTCAGCGATTACTAGGCCGATAATCGCTACTAGGGGCCTGACCGTGTCGATTACTATTAATCGCTTGTGTCAACCCTTTAGCCTGATTAATCGTACCAAAAGTCCGATTACTAGGTATGTTCCCGATTAACTACTGCATTTGGTCAAAAAAGTTATAAACTTTTCAATGCATATAGCTAGTACAGGTGCTACCCCTCCCCAATAAAGTAGGTTTTGCAAAGCTCCGCTTGATTGCAGCCTCCAACAACTCGAATTCTGTTGTCGCCAACTAGTTCCTTGCCCTCCCAGACCAGTTACTCTCAGTTGCCTAGATACAGGAGCTCGACCACCTTGAGTATCTCGTGGAGGAGCTCAAGGGCGCCTTCGATAGGTTAGGTGGTTGAGGTGTAAGAGGGGTCGTACCCTAGGTAGGTGGTGAAAGAAGATAAACTTCAGATGTGAGAGGATAAGAAGTGGAAGGAAGAAACGCGGCTTCGACTAGTGGATCCTGATTCGCTCGTGACCTTGAAGATTAGGTCACGGAGGAGAAGCATACATGTTTTTCTAAGATTTTAGGCTCTAGAGAAGTAGAGCCAGACATATAGAGGCTCATATACTAATATTTTTCTTATATAAACTATGTTTTACGTGCTAATTTGTGTAGGTTACATCGATTAATAGTCGACCGATTAAATCAGTTAATCGTCCGAATTCCGATTAATCGCTACTCCCAAGCCGACCGAGCAGTTAACGATTACCGATTTCCTTACCATTGGATGAAACAGAGTGCAAAAATTATAAGGAGGGCAATGAGGCCTTTCACAATACATCGTTTCTTAGCACGTTATCATAGATAACTATGCATGTTAAGAAACAACTACCACAACGCATTGTTTCTTAGTGTAAATATCTAAATTTAATGACTTTAGGCTCATGCATGCATGTGATTAGCTTAGAAATATATTTTTCCTATGGCTGCATGCAAGTGTTGTATCTTAGCTAAGATACAACAACAATCTCTTTCATCATTAATTAGGGTGCCACATCATCACTTTGCCTATAATATCGCGCTAAGAGACAAGCATTGGAGAACACATGGGGGAACCCATATATGTTTGAGGAAATCGATCCATCGATATTCATTGGGACATGCAAAATTAATGAAGTGAAGCACGTAATCCTACCCTAGGCGAGAACATTGTGGTGTTTACCTAGGGCTCTTCATCTAAAAGGGATAAATTCGTGGGTAATTAAAGGAATCAAAATATGTGAAAACTGATCTAGGTAAGAAAAAACCTGTATACCCCATGGTTTCTCATATGATAGATTTTCTAGGACCAACAAGCACATGAATGCATAAATTATGACAACTTTGGTTAGTCTTGTGGGTTAGGGCGAGCAGTGTGCAAACACTTCTACATTCCGGGTATAAGTTCTTTATTTTATATAGATCCCATATCAGACAAGAAAAATAAATAAAGAAAGAAAAAGTTTATATTTTGTCCATTACGGTCGAGGTAATTTCAATAAAGTTGATCGAGGTAATTTCAATAAAGTTCGTACTACCATTGCCTTGCAAACATTAAAAGACATAATTAACCATGGTAGAATCATGAAACTAGAAATGCCAATGCATGATTGACGTACAAACCTATTGTAGACACCTCACATGCTCTAGAATTTTCAGACCCAATATTGAAAGAAAAAAACTTCCCGAGCTATTTATCAAAAAAATGTGTTTTAGAACTCTCTCCATAATATTTGACAAAACTACAGTGGGGGAGGACACATACATATACATTGTAATACACCTATGGGTGATAAAATTAATCCATAGAAACAAATGATTTATTTTTTTAGGATTTAGAGAGATACAATTTAATGAAAGGTTTTAAATGACAAGGTCTGAAAAGGAAACAATTAATGCAATGTTCATCGCAGATGATTGTTCAAAATTACTACGAGTTTATTTCCAATGAGAAACTAAGAGTTTATAACAAATAACTATATATCGTGAAACTATTTTATATGGTTATTTTTAAGTTTTTAAATGTAGTCTAGTTCAAATTGTGTAATAATTGAATGAGTTATAAACAAGTAAAAATGTTTAGTATAAATAAATGAAAATCATTTATTTTTACTAGCATAATGTCCTGCGCTGGTGCGCGGGCTAAATGACTTTTATATGAGTAATATCTAAACTAACTATAAAATAAGTAGGATGAATTTGCTCTGGGCTCCTTAGTAAGTTATTTAAAGAATAACTTTTGATGTATCAACTATAAATTATGCATTAATAAAAGAGCATTCTTCCAAGATCTTGGATATTACCCTTAGTAACGCATGAGACATCTCCAAGTTTATTTTGTAAGTTCTTAAGCTGAGAGCCACATACATAACATAAGCCTATATTTTTGCTATGCAATGCTTATGGATCTATCTAGCCATAAGGTGGGACCCAAAAGAGGGGGAAAAAGTCAACTTCCCTTAATCTTCATCAAAGTTGCTCGTGCTTCTATCCTTTCCTTTTCCCAACCCCCCCCCCCCCCCCCCCCTTCCTCGAATTCTCTCCCTAAATATTTCCCCTCAATGTCAAGGATGTGCACCTCCTCGCCAACAAGGAAGAGTTGCTTCACGCCGTTCTCTTTAAAGCCTACTCTGAGGCAACCAATTTGACATAGTCCAGACGAGGAAGACCTGCGGTGCCTCATTCAATGATGTGTATGCTCTTGATGACTTCTTCCACCATGCTGAGCGTTGTCAGAGGCTAAAATCCGCATCCACCTGAACACTGGCTTTCCTAAAGAGGGGTGCCTCAATTCTCTCTTCGGATCCAATCTCATCCATGAGCATCTTTTTGCAGGGACTTCGTTCATGAGGGTGGGTGGGAATGACTCCTCAACAACACACGGGACAATGGCGGCAGCCTTGTGATCCTCCTCAAACATATGTTCATCCTTATTCCCATCACATGTCCCCGGTACAAATCCTACATGTGTTTTACCCAAGTAATGCCTTCAGCCATTGTTGGAACCAGAAATTGATCTAATGCAAACATAACACAAGATAACTAAAAGAAAGCTATCATAGGTTTGGAAAACATAAATTACTCAAACATATTGGTTAACATTACAGAGCAAGAGACCATTACAACCCAACGTGGGATCCATTGTTGTGTAGCCGATGACAGTGGTTAGCACCGGCTATGGAGACGGTGTCAGCCATACCGCCAACATAGGTGGAAATCGTAGTGTCTTCTCCTTCTATGGCGATTGACTGGATTTACATCTTAGAGATGATGGATATGAATACTTGTCTTACACAATGGAGGGGTGGTTGTTGCATGCCTAACTGATAAGTTGGAGAGGGGTAGACTTCTCCTGATGGAGAACATATATAGCTCATGGCAATGCCTCCTCCATTGATGATCCTACAGTCCTCATCTCTTTCATTCTCCTGCATGGAAGCTCTTCCTTGGTGGAAGGCGAGTGGTATCATTCTAGATCTTAGTGCCTTCACTCCCATTTTTTTGACGAACCTCCCGACGGCTCTACCTAAGATGTCTGGCCAACTATCATCCTACGTATACTCCAGAAACTATGGGACTCATGAATTGTGATGGTGTTTTGAACCCAAATTAACAAGTGGTCATTATTGTATGTTTCTAACCAATACCATTGATGACCTAACCCTTAGGGATGGCCGATTTAGTGATCCAGCTCACATGAAACGAGCCGACGTCATATGTATTTGAAGTATTTCCTCTGTTCCATAATGTCAAAACATACTACATTATGGCACAGAAGACAGAATATATATAGGAGATTAGCCCTTACCCTATAGGAGAGGATCCCTTACCCCGCTGATTGTTTCAAAAAAAATTACTAAGGCTAGTCTAGCTAGTTGCTGAACTTGCTTGAGACTTACCATATCTATGTCAATGTGATAAATATAATTGTCTGCATCGCAAACGCAGCAGGCAAGAACCATGGATGCCCTCTTCGAAAATAATATAAAAGAATGTGGACCGAGCTTTATAAAATCCGACTACACAGCAGTTCCTTTCAAGCTCATAGCAGCCCACTTGAAAGGGGTTTGTATCACGTGAATTAGGATTAACCATAATGCATTTCAACCTTCAAGAGGCGCAAGCCTGCCGGATAGCCCCCAAATGAATTATGTTCTTCCTCATAAATTATACTGTATTTAAAAAGGCATATTGTGTTGCCAGACATATCCTTGTAACTTTCTCATAACCAAATATAACCATATATATCACAAATAAAAAGATATAATCTGCTAATCAAAAAAAAAGTGTACATTTTTAAGATGCACCAAGTGATTGAATTGTTGTGGATGCATATAGTTTTGCATGATAATTTTTTTAATATATATCTACATAGCACTAATGGGTTGTGTCTAGCAATGACCTTGTTGAAAGCATTATTTTGATAAGGCAATTTGCTCCGGGGGCTTTAATTGGCTGTGGCTGACAATAGCCTTTTTGAAGGCATTATCTAGAGATCGCGAACTCCAGGTGCTATCTTGGCAGTGGTTTGAGATGCAACTACAAGGTTTTGATCGTCGTAGAAGGAATTTTTATTTTGTAATAGGATCGTATGCATCCGTAATGTCTTTAGGACATTTCGTTGTTGCAAAGGCCGGGTGTAATTGGTATCTTCACGATATTAATATCTCTTTGTCAGCATCATTATGTATATCTAAAGCAGATTTAATATAATTTACAACATTTTTTTAGAATAAGTACATTCCCGATATTAGTTCGATACATTCAGAATAAGTACATTCGGCATATTAGTCGGATACATTCAGAATGAATACTAATTTACTAAAAATGTGTCGGAAGTGAACACCAATCTGGAAGATATACCGGTCTAATCTGTTGAAGAGCGATAGACATTAGACAAGGACTATATTTCTGGCTCGGGAAATTTATATATCTCGAATAATCAAGAAAATCGGGTATATCTATTCATTTATCAATCGAAATGGACACATGTGCAAATCAGTATCCCGCCAAGGAATAAAACCAACAAGGTACAAACGAATATTAACATATGTCAAAGCCTTCGAGGAACTTGTAGTGGGCGACCAGAAGTTCTGCAGCATGCCAGGGTCGCCGGCAAGCAATGGTAGGACGAGGGCCAACAGGACGACGAAGACGGCAAGGAGGACAGCTGAGAGATGCTTGGGCGCCATGGTCAAGTACACGGAGTACGTGCTACTAGTTGGTTAGCTTTGTTCATGGGTGTGGAAGTAGCTCGAGACTGAAATGCACACGAGGATGAGGTGGAAAAACATGCGGGTCATATTATTTATAGTGCTAAGTAGCGTGATATAGACGTGATTCCCTTCGAAACAGGAAAAACACCTCACTTTTTGAAACAGGAAAGGGCAACTAATTCTTTGCCTTTGTACTACACTGCCAAACGCAAACATCAAGTATGGATAATGTGAATTTCTTTGTACAGCATTTGATATGGGCTGGACCGGGCCTCACGGCCTTTGTAAGACGTTAGATGAACTGACTAGAAGCAACAGTAAAATGACTCGACATCATGATATTTCACGAAATCCCAGTGAGATATCACTAGTGGTCCGACAACAGCCAAGGTTACATTAATTCACCCTTAGCCTATGTATGAAATTTCCTTTCTACAGGAAGGACATCTCCAGCGGTTGGATAAATGAGAAGAGCTTACTAACGGTACAACAATGAAGGTCACGTCGATTACAAATTTCCTTTCTACAGGAAGAAGGATATCTCGGGTGGCTGGATAAATGAGAAGATGGCTTCGCCGAACACGTCGTGCAACGATGCCAGGAGATGCCCGGCGTCCTGATCCTCCTTCCAGGCCTGCCTCAGCACCGTGGAGACTCTCTGCGCGTGGTGGTTGCCTTCCTGGTCTCTCCGGATCGTGCCTGCTGCTGCTATGCCATCTGCCATCTGTCCGGAGGATGATGCTTGCATCATGATGGGGTTGGGTAGCTGGGCAGAGAACCCGTCCATGGTTCCTGGCATGGTTCCTGCTACTGGAGCTGCTGAACCCATGGAGCTCATCGATGCATCCGATGCCATCTTCTTTAGAGGTGTCTGGGATGCAGAGATATCTGCAATAGAATTCCGTTTATCTGAAATTTGCACAAGCCATTATTTTCGCATTTCAATGGTTTCAACATTTCGTGTATTACGCACCCAAGATGATAAGTACAGACATCACAGGAATTGCAGCCTACCACATGAGGACAACTGTTATTGGATCTACTGCCTAGTGATACATAAAAGGTAAATATAAATAAACGAGCACTTACTTGGGTTGTTAGTTGCAACTCTTTTATTACTCCTCAAAGCTGGCTGAGTTGAGGCAGAGAGCAAACCAGGAAATAACTTGAGCCGCTCATACAAGCATTTACCTGCAGCACACTGAAAAGAAATGATATAGCAGTAAGCAACAAGATAGCCATTGGCAGGTGCACTATTATAATAAGGTATTATCTCCATTCCGAAATGAGCCTTTTTAGAAAGCTAATTTAGCTTTCTATAAAGATTTATATTCTGGAATGGAGGTAATAGTATATATACATTGATAAGTAAATGAAAACCAGGTGTTGGGGCACAGGCAAAGGAAGTTTTTTTCTTTACTAGCTGCCATGTATAGAGGCTAAATGTAACATAAAACCCTTTCTCCATTCAATCTCTACTCCTAATGAGCTCTGACAAGCGGGCCCACATGTCAATTGGCTGGTGGGCCAATGCCTTCTCAACTTCGCCGCTTAGCACCACCACCTTCAGTACCATATGGCCACACGTGAAACGTCCATATGTGCAGGAGAGAATGTCAGTAGCATGAGAGACAAATGTGGCAAGGATTTGGGCAGAGGCTACACCAGTTGACATGTGGGTCCCATTTGCCATACTCTGCTTGATGGAGTGAGGTAGGGAAGACTTATGGTTTTCTGTTAATGTTTTTGTCTAAGTGTGGATCAGGGGAAGAAATTAAATCAAACCATGTTTCTGAAATATACTCTATATTGATTCAGAACTACGAAACTAACCAGCAGGGCACCATAAACACGCCATGCTTCCTTTCTTTTCATTTCATTTTTCTGTTTCTCAAGCTGCAATTCTGGATCCAAAAGTTGCATGTATGTCTCGAGGTTGGACAAAAGCAGAAGCCTAATCTGATAATCAACAGAAATTGTCAGAAAATATTTCAATACATTCCTCTAACATTTAAACCTAACTGGAGACTGAACAGGACTTACAGCACTGGCCCCCAATGCAGATATCCCTTGAACAGCACCATAATGTTGTGTCAATGCTTTATGAGGATCAAGAAATGCATGGATCAATGTCTTTGTCAACCGGATTTGGAGATTGTGATACACATGGCCATATCTACACAAAATCGTTACATTTTAATTTGAATCTGGTATAACACTTGTTTATTGTTATACTTCAACCTTGAAAAAATCAGTATACACTCACTTCCGACATACTGAAGCAACCAAGTTGGCAGAGAAGTCTCTAAGCTCCCAATGGTTATCAGAAAGCCTATGCCCCAGCCTTTTTGCAACGATGCATGTGATCATTGATGGCATCAACTGATGCAACTGGCAGTGAAAAGAAGGATTGCCTTTAGAAGTAACATGATGAAAACAGAACTATGCAATGCTTTGGCAAAACAAGTGACAGGCAGAAGTATATATATAAACATGATGGTCAACCACTTACATATGGTTCAATATGAATGTGTGGATTGCGGAGAAGGCTTTGGACAACACGCATGAGAGCAAAGAGAACAGGAAGGTCAGCCAAACTCCTCGTAACCTGAAATTTATGTAGACGTGCAGTTTAAGATAATGCCAGTTCAGCCACTGCTACGAAAGTAAGATCACAACCTCGTCTGCAATGAAGTACGAAAAGTAAGGAACCAGTGGGTGAAGGCCTGAGTCTCTGGACAAGCTCACTAGTGCTTCCCTGAAAATAGGGGTGTTTGATCGACTCATAGTAAGCTCCGCTATTTTATCAAAATACATCTGCAAAATCAAAAGGGAAAGAGGAATGTAAATTTCACATAAAGATATAAATTAAGATAAAGGTATATACATGTCATAGTCATAATACCTGGAGTTCTCTAGATAATATATGTTTAACAGGAAGCTTGATGTCAACTGGTAGTCCATCATCCTTCACATGATCAGTCCTTTTATTTTCTGTTGGTGCTGAAATTGCTGAGGCAAGATACTTGTCAAACAAAACGAAAATTCTAGAACACATACAGGTTAAAATAATTTAGGATAACTGAAATGATGGATCTAAAGGACTGCTCATACATGGCATAGGGAAAAAGCCCATTTCATTACCCCCCCCCCCAAACAAAAACAAAAAACAGTGCCGACATCTAACCCACCTCCTGAACTCAAAAATTGAACCACAAGACATCCTCAACAGCCAAAACAAGACAAATTACCCCGTAGAAAAATCCATTCAGGTTTTGCACCAACATGGTGCCTGCATCTTGAGCTAATCCGCACCCGACGCCACAAGCAGCAAAATGTTCTTTAACCTGCTTGGCAGGAATCTCGACACCGCAGCACCAGCCACTCACCTCCGTGCTGGTGCCGCTTCCGAGTGCCGAGCTCTGGCGCAACTTCCAGATGCCATGCTCCGGTACCACTCCAATCTCCAGAACGATGCTTGCCATAGTCTCAGTTCGCACAAGTGGGAGAGGAATAGAGAGGGAGACAAGTTGGGAGAAGAGAAATACAGGCTGGAATGAAGGCCCTTGTATTTTTTATGATTCTGGGTAAATTATTTGTTGATTTAGTGACTTAGACTGCAGCTAGGATCAATGAGATGGCATGTCATGTCAAAAAAAGGATTGCCTTAAGAGGTGTGTAAAATAGACTTTTCGGCCGATGGCTGATCTGGCTCTCATCTTCTCTCCAAAAATTGAAAACAACAAACATATTCCGTAGCAGATAAAGATATGAACAGAAATTGTGGAGATTTTAAAGAAGTGAGAACTAGACATTATGAATAATATAGGAGCTAACCATCGATAGGAGGATTCTCTGGAATTGCAGGCTGAACGCCCTCGATAGCTAGCCAGTGAGCTACAACTGCTGTGTCGAGAGGAGCTTTCGGTAGAGGAGCTTCGATAATCTGCAGGACAGTAATAAATCAGGCACATTTCCAATTTATTATCAAAATAAAGAAAGTCTAAATTTATTTGATTCATTCATCTATAGTGTCCTTACCTCTTTGAAGTCTACCTCCCTGTCATCAATATAGAAAAGATCCTTATGGCCCACAGCTCTCTTAAACCGCAACGGGTCACCAGAAGCAAATCCGTACACAGGCTGAGTGAAACTCCAAGGCAATAAAACACACTAAGTCAGTTAAACTGTTTGAAAGCTTCCAAAAAAATTACTCATCCAAAAAAATTATTGAACAAGATGCCAGAAAAAAATCAAAGGAAAATATACCAAGATGATTTAACTATCAAAGTCACATATGCCAGACATACAAATGCATCCTATATTCTAGTTACCTAAAAAGCTGTGCATTCATCCTAAGTTTTCATTCTTGGAAGGGAAGGCACCTCAACATTCCTGAGGGTGAGAGCACTGTCAACATCGTCGGCGGTCAGAACTGTCCTCTTTGCATGCCGCATACACTTGATGGCCTCCTGGAACAATGCACAGAGCACTGAAATTAATATAATATAATATCACTCTGTTCCATAATAAAGGCGGTTTTAGCAAACTAAAATAGTTTGCTAAACTGGCTTATATTATGGGACGGAGGGAGTACCAAGGAGCAATGATAGATCTTAAACATGTGAGATACGATTAAAGATAGCGCAGGAATATCATATATTTTTAGGATTTCATGTAAAGTTATAAATGATGAAATTAGGACTTGTTATCCAATATAACTAAACAGCTAATTCACCACTACTGCAATTTTCTCCAGTCAGTCACGTCATCAAATATATCCTCACAATTCATTTCTTATCAGCTTTCATTAAAGACCACTGGATTTGATGCCACAGTGCAGCTTGCTTACCTACAACCATTCTAACCTCCGGTTACCCAATTCACCCTCTTCGTCATCCACCTATTTCTTACCTCCACAAATGCAATCTCCTTAATTGAAAATTATATAATTTCGCAGTTCAAATTCCATATGACCATGGACAGTGATAGATGAAAGACGATATAAGGACTGTTGTAGGGGTGATTTGATTGAATTATTGACTGCCAGTTTCTGTTCACTTCTACTCCACATCGGAATTTTAGATCTATCACAGGCTGCTATATGCTGATCCCCGTCATTGTACGTCACATTCAAATTCAAGATTCCATATGACCGTGGGAAATACTAGGTGGGAGCAATGTAAGGAGCGTAGAGGTGATTCAAGAATAAGCACAGGGGCAAGGGGCAGGGCGGCGGACCTGCATGATCTCCCGGAGGCGGTACTCAACGTCGGGGGCGAGGGCGGCGGAGACATCGGCGGGGAGGGTGGGGATGCCGACGCTCTGGGCGATCACCTCGATCGTCTCCTTGGGGACGATGCTCATCCCTCCCTCCTTCCTCCTCGCTCCCCCGGTTCCCGCAAACCCTAGCCTCGCTCGGATCCCGCTGCCCCAGCCGGAGTGGGGACCGGAAACGGGGCCGCTGGTTCGCGGGGCTCGTCGGCGGGGGCTCGTCGGCGGCGGCGACTGGCTAGGTCACGAGCAGGTCGGGCGGGGAGCGGGTTAAGCCCAGACCGCTGACACGGCATGGTGACGTGGGGACGGTGCTGACATGGAGCTGCTGACTGGACACTCTTACGTGGAGCTGACATAGAGCTGCTGCTGAGTAGGACAAAATTCACAACAAAAATACGTGAAAAAATCATGACACGTCTTGTTGTCGAAATCGGACAACAATGATTACGGGTATGTAAGTGACATGATGGTTGAGAATGGTGTTTAGTACTCCCTCTATTCTGAATTATAATATAAATTAAATTGAGTGAACCGACGCACTAAAATTCGCTTAGACGCATATGATTTGGGAAACCTAGAACATTTTATATTTCGGAATGGACTACTAGTTAGTAGGGGTGTGTGTGTATTGGGTGGCGAAGGTCGTGGTATACTATCTAGGATAACATGTTTTTGGGTATGTTATTGTGGACTACATACGGAGTAAAATGAGTGAACTAAAATGCGCTTAAATACATATGATTTAAGAAAAGCTAGAACATCTTATAATTAGGAATGGACTGGTAGTTAGTAGAGATGTGGATGTTGACCTTACACTATGTTAGAGTTGATATAACAATATTTTTTAGTAGGTTAGACGGCCTCATTGAAGCACGGCTTAATCCTACCGTAGGAGAGCATTAAGGGTGTTGAGCATGAACTCTTGGCCATCGACAACCTCCTGGTGGCAAAGTCAAGCCACCAGAAGACGTCGGTCCAAGTCATTGGTAACTCCTCCGATCCAAAACTATAGCACATGTCGGATATTTTCAGCTCTACCTCTATCCCCTTCTGGTATTGAATGGGGAGTGAATTAAATGTTCACCTTATCAGGGGGTTTATATAGGGAATGTGTCATTGACAAATGACTAAGGCTATCCTTCATGGTGATAGGTGGGAGGGGTACAAAGTTATTTTTTTGTTCACTAATCCATAGGGAATGTGCATGGGAAAAAATGGTTCATGGGGTATGGTGGACTAACCCATCTAGACCCTCCACCTAATGGATTTCTTTCTTCATGGATTTTATCTTTGATCTTTTATTTTATCTCTTGTCTTGATTTTGAGTTGTTGACCATGTCCTGGACTAGCTTAGACGTATGTACACTAGTCTTGACTCCAATTTGCATGAATTTCGGGGATCCCCGTACGTTGGCGGTATCCATTCCACGATGGGAGTCTCCCGGAATTGTAGTCACAAGGATTTTGTCTTTCTGATGCAGGTCAAAATTCTTGAGCTTGAAAACATCCTTGTCCTGATCTTTACGGGACTTTCTTCTTGGACTGGATGGTGAGTCCTTCCTTCTTGGGCTCTTATATTTTTTCAAGAAGAAGAGGGTGTTTTAGCGACCAGGTGGTGGCCACGAGGGGTTTCATATTCTTGCCCTACAGGAGATGGCTATCTACACCATTCCTTTGGAATTTGGTGTCATCCCTGAGTCTTCTTTTGCAAAAAGCACCCACTTGGTGAGGGGGCGATCTTGATTGACGGTAGAGTCTTTGAGTCTATCATTTCTCTAAGCATGGAGTCTCGGCTTATAGAAAGTTGTGGGAATAACATAGTAAATGTAAGGAGTGGAAAGAAATGGAGTCACCAGGTCCCTATGTGACCATGGTTATTGTACAATTCTTTGGCCACTAGGGGGGCTATCCATGAAAATCTGATCCACTTAGGGGCTATTATACAATCAAATGGAGTGAACAATTTTTTTATTTTTTATTCAGTTTCGACCTAGCCTAAATTTTAATAATTTATAGTTATGTGCATCAATGATGCGTAGGCTAGGGTTTATCCTCATTTTCACAAGAATAAAAATCTAGTTGGCTTACTCGATTACATGAAAAAATAACTTTAACAAACTGCATCACCACTCAACCATAGGTAAACCAGAAAAATACCCCGCGTCGTTGCGGTGAAAATTCGTGAAAACAAAATCGTTGTTTATATGGTAATATGGAAGGTGCACAAAGGAAACAATAGATAATCTGTCAAAATAGAGAATATGAGTGGTACATCAATGAGCACGGTGGGTGCACACGAATTACCGAGAGCAAAAGCTAACACAACATTCAAAATATTATTATCAAGTAAGACTATAATTTCGCATACAAAAATTGTCTATGACAATGATGTACGTCTAATATCTACACATGTACTCCCTCCGATCCATAATAAGTGTTGAGAATTTAGTTCAAGTTTGCTCAAATTTTAATTAAAGTTCTGACACCTGAGGGAATAATTGTTCTGTTAGAACTCAACTAAACCTAGGAACGACCAGCTTAGTAATCATGGAGATTGTGAAAGGTCTAGAGGTTCCTAAATAAATCAATAGTTGACACTTATCTCGAAAAAATAATTATAATATATAGTGAGTATGATTTCCCAAACTGTATGATGCCAAATATCTAGAGTAATGTACAATCTCGAACCACTGATGTTCAAGAATGTAGAGATAAAAAGAAAATTATGTTCCACTCTGTCTATCTAGGATACCAAAATTGCAGGAACATACCGAGAAGTTGATATCGATGCAGACTGTACAAAATATAGTCAAATGTCTCTCATCCGGTGCCTGCACGATTTTGCAAGAAACAGGGTGCAAGGAGACTCAAAACCATCACAACAAAACCAAACTCTCAAAATAAATATGCACATAAAGAAGGAAAGGGCAAGAGAAATCAGGTACTCCAACTTGGCAGACTTGCTCAGTTGATCAAACTAACAATAGATAGTACCGTTGGAGCTACAACCCTAGCTCATTAGAGACAGCAACATTGAAGCTGAAATATGAGGCAATGCTCATAGAGGCAAGCCTGTTGCACATCAACTCTATTTTCTTTGTGTACAACTCATGTAGCAGAATTGCATAAACGTCGAGGAGAAAGGCCATGGGGATAGAGGCCCTCCATGACCGTTTTTGGTAGGATGAATATATAGTGTGTACAATGAACTTGTTAGTGGAGGAGATTAAACCGACTTGATTTGTAAAGTTCAACCAAGAATGGAAGAAAAAATATTACCATCCCTAAAATCAAGTGCATATAATTTTACAATACACTTTATTATGATTCTAATGCTAGATTTTATATTATAGATAGTGATATTTTTTCTAGATATTTGATCAAACTTTACAAAGTTTGACTTTAACTAAAGCGAGGTAATTATAAATGGAGGGAGTTTGTATTGGGAAATCTTTGTAGTTAAGTCAGAAGCATATTGAATCTCTAGCCAAAAGCCAACATCTAGAAACCGTAGGCACTAGGAAGCGGCATTCAAAAATAAATGTGTGGACTATCCACATGCCAACATGCATTAGAGACGATGCCGATTATAGGAGCAACAACCATGGCTTTGGGAGAAACTAAACGACCGTCTTGAGCAGAACGGATGGTTGCCTAGTCGAGTAGGAATGGTAGCAACAACATCCTCAATGAGTGGTGTTGGACGGGAGGTATGTGCAACGGTGATATTGGCACAGCAAGAGGGCGACGACGTGCAGCTCGTCGTATCTCTCGTCAGATTGGTGTGGGAGACCATGGCGATGACACGCTTCTCGTCTCTCGTCGTATTGGTGGTGGGGGATGAATGCGGCTGAATCGTGGATGCACTGCCCCATTAGGTTAGCAGCGGGGGCCAAACGATTACGTGTTGGGGAGGGCAATGTCTACTGTGGAGAGAGCGGCATTGATGCATTGGGGAACAGATGATTTGCATAGGAAGATTGCTATATTTTCGGGTGTAGGTGGGCATATCAGGGGATCAACGGGCCAGTTTTTCCCTTTTATGTGAGAAGAAACCTGTTGTGGTCCGCGTGATGGAGTACAAATCAACAGAAACCAATCAATCCGAGGATTTGATTCCCATGTATAGTTTTTACCATATTGTTTCTTTCATATGAGCTTCTACTGGACAGTTACAATACAAATGGATGGGTGGGGATAAGAATAGGACGGTTGCGATTTGTTAATGATGTGGCTAGGTTGCATGTTAAATAGATAACTTAAATGACTATAATCAAGTTTTATTTTATAAAAGATAGGGTAATATGGTGTCCTGGTGGCAATGCCACCCCCCGGCTGCCGTCGGATCGAGCATAGATTCAAACTAGCTAACAAAGCGCAGGTGTAATTAGTAACACACCCTGCAAAACTGCTGACCATGTTGTAGCAAATAGCAGTGCTAACTTGCGTCAAAGGCGGAAATGTGTAAGCCGATGGCAGGTTGGCCATGTGGTGGACCGCCCACTCAAAGCTAATCTAACAAGGTATGCCGAAGTGATCAGCATGTGTTAAGCTCCACCCAAAACAGTGAAGTACGGGAGGCACACCCAACATAGGCGTTCTCGCGCCTACTCAACCTTGTAATAATATAATATATAATATAAAGGTTGTGTGCCTCTCTGCGATGCAGAGGCTGGGGCGATGCTTCCATTTCGAGAAAAGGTGTTTTTACACCATTGTACAGAGGACATTGGACATGGATAAGCATGTGAATATTATATATGTTTTAATGTTCGGAATGAAATTCCATTTTTTCATTTGTATGTACAGTAATATACTTTTTTGTACCACGTGCACGGTCGACAGGAACATATACCCTTTTATCGCTTGGCTGAACAGAAAGAATAAATGAGCCAAACGTCTCTTTTCGACATGCGCACAGTGCAGTTAGCGTTGCAGTGGTAGTCTGCCGGGCTACCAATTTTTTAGCAGTTGCGTGCACATGCAGCACGTGCAAAATGCGTGGATCCATGTTTCATCCTAAACAAGCATACGAGAGTTGTCAGATCCCGTAAATTTGAGCCCGTAAATGCACAAGTACATGACACCAATTATAGTGTTAAATTTAAGAGAGCCATACTTATTAAAATACATATCAGATTAACAATCTGTTTGAATATTTGTATTTCTTTCATTGATATCATTAAAATAAGCCTAAAATGTTTTATTTTGACAAAAAATCAAATTTTAAATATGAAACACATTTAAACATGATGATACATAATAAAAGTCGATAAAATCGGATACAAAAAATGTGTGCCTTCAAATTGAAATCTAAGGTATATGCCAAATATTTTATAACTCCCATGAACTAAGCTCAAAACAGAGTGAAACTAATTGGTTCACGGAAAATTTTCACCTTGTTTCATTAGGTTTCGTCAAGTTTCATCAAGTTTTAAAAGTTGAATTTCAAAAATTGTCCAAAAATATTCAATATTACTCTTATTATGAAGCTCACTTCACTAGGAATTCAAATATCTAAACGGACTAAAAATTAAACTTATGGTTCAAAAGTTACAGAGGCTTTAAGCTTTGGAACTAGATTTAATAGTGTGGTACATGCGAATTCGACGAGTCAGTACCGGTTTTGTTAATTTTTTCAAGTCAGTACTATCTCTAAGGCAGACAGCAACAAATCGAGCAAACCTCAGTAGACAACGTCTTAACCTTCGTGGCCCCATTGTCAGTGATGACGTGGCGTGACGGCCGTCCCCGCAGTCCACTTATGCTAACGGAGTGGTTGAGATGGACATGGGTCCATTTTTCTTATGGAAAAAATAAATGTTATTTATCCCTTCTTGGAATGCTCTCCACCATTCACTTTCTCTCTCTCCAAAAAACACCACGGAAGCTCCGCGCAGGTAGGTTCGAGAGGCCGCTGCCGCCGGCACACGCATGAGCAGAATGCCGCCTCCGTCGCGAACACGCCAGGAGAGGCCGCTGCCGTCAGTCCAGCGTCGAGGGAGCCCGCCGCCGCCGGCTGGCACACGCATGGGGAGAATGCCGCCTCCACCGGAACCTGATGTCCGTGCGCCGATGGTCTCAGCAAGAGCCAACGCCAAGGCTTCGTTTGGGAGCAGGGAGAATGCCACGGTGGTGAAAAGCGTCGCGGTGGCTGCTTCGTTTGGGAGTCCGGGCGCGGCGACCATGCGCACGGCGGACGGGCGCGCTGTGCAGCCCGCGCAGAGCAGCGCACGCAGACCACATGAATCCACCACCGGAATCGAGACCGAATGACATAGGAGAAGTTCGTGGCGCTAGAGGACGACGGAGGCGGCCGGAATCGGCAGTTTTCTCGCCGGAGCCGAAGAAGGAATCGGCGAATTTGTCGTCGGTATGGGGCGCCCCGTGTCGATTCCGTCTGTAGGGAGGAAGCTGGAGTCGAGGAATTCCGGCGGATGGTGGAGGCGTTCACCGCGAAGCAGACACGGTTCCGTCGCGAGGTAGAGTGCATGGCTGGAGCTCTGGTCGTCGTGGAATGGTGGGTTGGTGATGATCTGCTCTATGGGAAATACTATGTACTCCAGTATGTACTATACAAAGTATACCGTGTAGTAATTAAGTAGTTCAGTTCGTTCATGCATGATCACTAAGTGCGTGCTGCGAGCAGCAAATCCATGCCACACCGCCGCCGGCCGGCCCCGTCGGGTCCTACTGCGAGCAGAAAATCGATGCCGTGCCGCCGCCGGGTCTGTCCTGTACATGCCGCGCCGCCGCCGGGTCTGTCCTGCTGCGAGCAGCAACTACATGCCGCGCCGCCGCCGGGCCTCCAGCATCGCCTCCGCATGTGCAACGGGCCACCGGCCTCAGCCTCGATGGTGTCTGCGCGGGAGAAGACAAACGGCGCCGTCGTGGCCATGTCGTCCCTCCGCCGCGAGGAACCCGCCCAGCACATGCCCACCACCGCTCGCAGGCCTGCAGCGTCGCCGCGCGTTTCCTGGCCGACTCGGTTAACGCCCCAGACCATACCGGATATTCGCCCACGGACGAGCTAGGTTCAGGGACCGCCGGAAGTGGCTAACGGCGTTTGCCACGTTGGCACTGACACTGGGGCTGCATGGCTTAACTCGCTGTCGCCTTAAGTTTTACGTGATTTGTTGCTGGCTGCCCAAGAAATGGTACTGACATGAAAAAATTAGCAAAAGCGGTACTGATCTGTCGACTTCGCCTCAATTGTGGTAGATCCTTGTAATTTACTCGGTACATAAGAGAATCTTTTACAAAAAAATAAGTAAAAGGACAGGAGAGAGAAGATGGACCATGCACGGGATGTCCCGTGCATGGTAGAGTTGCATTTCTAAAAACTTATAATATTTGCAGCATAAATCACAAAGCAAAAAACTACTAATATGAATCCAATGACAACCACATGCACGGGACCTCCCATGCACTGGACAATCTCCAGTCTGCGCCCGTTTTCGATTATTCCCGGTCCTACTCCTACCTATGGGATATCCGGATATGGCCTATGGCCGAGTGTGTTCGCGAGTGACATGGAGTACACATATTCTGTCGGTGGTGTGTTGTGGAAAACAATAAGAGCATCTCCAGCCGCGTCCCCCAAAGCGTCCCCCAAACCGCGCCGGATTGAGCGTTTGGGGGACGTGTTTTGTTCGTGCCGCGTTTGGGGGCGTCGCCCCCGCGCCGCCCCCAAACATTTAAAATAATTTTTTTAACACATAAACCATTTATATCAAATGTAGCATATGAAAAAAAATGTTTTCGAGGATTGTTTTCAAATTAAATTACAACAAACAATAAAACAAGTAATCAAATATAATAAAAGGGCTAGATGATACATCAAGGTGCCACGGTATTTCCTTTGATCCTCCACAAATGCTCAACGAGATCAGCTTGAAGTTGCTCATGCACATTGCTGTCACGGATCTCTGCGTGCATGGCGAGAAAATCGGCAAAATCTGCAGGCAACTCATGATCAACCTCCGCGAGAGGGCCTTGACACTCATAGGGACCAACATGTGACCTAACATGATTCTTGCGGTCATCCTCGATGATCATGTTGTGCATGATCACATCACCCTCACCTCCCAAGTGAGACCTTACAGAGCAGTAGGGACAATGGCAAATTGTGCTTGAAGCACACCAAATGCCCGCTCGACATCCTTCCTGCAAGCCTCTGTCGTGTAGCAAAGTGAGAATTCTTCAGACCTGATGGATTCGAGATTGTTTTGACAAAAGTGGCCCATTTTGGATATATACCATCGGCTAGATAATAGCCTTTGGTATATTGGTGGCCATTGATCTCATAGTTGCATGGTGGAGCATGCCCTTCGACTAGCTGAACACCGGAGACCTGCAACACGTTGATGTCATTGTGTGATCCCGCCATGCCAAAGAAAGAATGCCAAATCCACAGGTCATAATCTGCCACAGCTTCAAGCACCACACTGCAATATCCATGACGCCCTTTGTATATACCTTGCCAAGCAAACGGGCAGTTCTTCCATGCCCGGTGCATGCAATCGATGCTTCCAAGCATTCCAGGAAATCTCTCGCGGCATTTTGTGCCATGATCCTTGCATCTCTTCCTCAGTTGGCCCTCTCAAGTAGTATTTGCCAAACTTTCCCACCACAGCTCGGCAAAACTTGTACATGCACTCAATGGGTAGACTCACTCATGCGAAGTAGTCGTCGTCGGAGTGCTCGTATGCAAGCATCCTCATGGCGCGGTGCACTTGAATGGACGAGAACCCGAAACGCCTACGCGTCGAGCTTGAGCTTGAAGTAGGGGTCGAACTCTCGAACGCCGTGGAGGATATTCATGAACAGGCCCTTGCTCATCCTGCGGCGAAAATTGTCGGCATGTGTTGCCCCGTCGGCGAAGTAGTCGTTGTGCGGCATGGCATGCCTCCATCCTCTGTTCGACTTCCTTCTTCCCGGCCTTGATCCTCCGCGGTGCGGCCTCTTCCTCTTCTCCGCCTCAGCGTCAAGCATGTCTGGAGGGACGCGATCGGCAAATGCTCCCGGGTCGTCGTCGAACGCTTGCTCGTCCTCCGGCGGGGCAACCATCTCATCGTCGTGTCCATGGCTAAAGCAAAATCAATGGTTAAAATTGCGCCGAGGCGACGCGCAACAACGCGACAATCGCGCCTGCAGAAGTCGTCGAGCACCTTCGTGCGCGGAGGTGGGGCGGATTTGACGGCGCGTTCGGGAGGGCGCGACGCGCGGCGCGGCGGCGGAGCTCCGACAACGGTGCGACTCGCGGCACGGATCACGCCCAAACGGGGAAATCCAGCGGCGGTGGGGTGGGAGCGCGGGAAGGAAGGAGCGACGAGAAAGAGGCGCGAACCAACGGTTTATGCAAATAGTCGCCGACATGTGGGAGCCCGCCTCGCGTTGTGTCGGGCGTCCCGGTCGTCCCAAGACGAGGGGAGGGGACGGGCTCGGCAGCGGACACGTATCAGGCGCGGACAAAAATGGGCTTTGGGGACGCAACTTTTTGCCCCAAATCGCTTTGGGGGATGCGGCTGGAGATGCTCTAAGCAAAGCAAACCAACCAAGTCTCTTATTAGTGCACGTACTTAAACCGGAAAAACACACACACACACGCTTGATCTGAAACAAACATACTACACGGAGCCTGGGACGTGTGCACCACACTAACACACGACTGGCACAGTGGCACACACACACACACACTACTACGTAACTGACATCAAGCGGAGGCGGAGAAGCCCTCGTCACCAGCGACGTCGACGGCGGTCTCGATGGCGCTCCTGGCGTTGCGGCTGAAGCAGCTGCGGCGGATCTCGCCGACGTTCCCGCCGGGCCTGGGCGCGGTTGCGAGCTTGGCCATGGACTTGGCGAACTGGGTGAAGAAGGCGTCCTTGCTATTCGCGAACTGCCTCACAATCGGCGCCGTGCTGGCGTCCCTGATGAGCACCATGTCGGAGGTGAAGACGCCCTGGCTGGCGACCAGCGCCCTGTAGTAGCCGTTGTCGAACAGGTCCGGGGTGACCACGTCCAGGTTCTGCCGCAGGTTCGGGTTTCTGGTGCAGTTGGCGGCCAGCCTATTCCCGAACGCGTCGCCATTGGCGGCACGGTCGGAGAAGAACCCGCAGGCGGCCCTCCCGACGGTGTGCGCGCCAGAGAGCGCCACGAGGTCGGCGAGGTCGCGGAGGCCTATGGAGTGCGGTTTTTCTAACGGATCCGGTAACTACCGGAGTTCCATCAGCCGTTCAAACATGCATCGTGATTCGGAAAAGCACAGGCTGTATAACGAGTTGTTTGGTCGTATTTTTGGCCGCCGATGTATGAGAGTCGTGCGAATACGTACGATATAGTACTTCCGAGGACCCACACTAAGTCCGTGACTCACTTTCCTCGTCTCGATCCAGAAAAAAGCAATGGCGGAGCACGACCTTCAGCGAGGCTGCGGCCAGAGCGATGGCGCCGTTCTTGAGCTCGAGGGTGACTCTGGCTCCTCTGCCGCTCCCTTCTACCTGCAGCGCCTCGGCCTCCTCGACGAGAGCCACCGGAGGAAGATGATGCTTCGGCGACCACCATGTTCATCAGATCTGAGCCCTCTCGGTCTCTTCCTTTCTCCGTTCTGGCGGCCACGAAGGCGCGGCTGCGGCCGGGACTGCGGCGCCGTGAGCACGAGGTACCTCTTGAGTTCTGGCTCCTGCGCCGGCGGCCGACCCCCTTCTTCTTGTAGTAGCGCCGGTGCACCGGCTTGTGGCAACCGAGAAAACGAAGCGGAGAGGCGACAAGCATGTTCTAGGTTTGGGATTCACTTCTTGATTTAGGGATTATTATTTCGATCTGATGAGGATGCTAATTTGGAGAGTGATTTTGTCTGACTATTTTGATTCGGTCTGAATTTTACTCTGAATTTTAACTAGTTTTGGTGGTGGTTAATCCATCTGGACGGTACTTTATTTCTTCTAACATTTGAATTGAATTTGATTCGTCTATTTTTCTTTGTAAAATTGTGAAACATGTGCTGCAATGAAATGATTGTGATGTGTGAACAGTCTGTGGAAAATGTGTTATACATACAAAAAAGGGATGGATTTCTAAGACATATTTGGAATATATACCAAAAAAGGGATGCCCCAGTTCAGAAATCCTTGTCAAAATCCAATAGAAAAAATCACAGATTGAGAAATTATTTTGGTGGAGTTATATCCATGATATAATACTTGCATCTGTGATAGACAATTGATTTCTGAATCGTAATTGAGTAGTATTTTGGTACCCAATTTTCACTAAATATACATAATATTTGCAATATTTCTTTGATACCAAGATGTTATTGAAGACTGAACCCATGCTTAGACCAAATACAACCCATATTTCTTTGCTCACATAACATAGCAGATATTTTATGAAAATTTTGAACAAACTGAAACTTTTTTTTTAAGAAATATAACTGGAGTACTATGTGTGAATCATATTTGCATCCACGCCGCTGCCCATCCTCTACGCCGGTGTAGCCGCGACCCATCATCCATGCCTCCTTGGGCCTCCGCACCTTCCGCTCCACTGCACACGCCCCAAACGTCTCGCCGTCCGTTGGCCGTCGAGGACGCAGGTGCCCCAGCTTCCGCCAAGGACGCAACTGCCGAGCCGCCGCCGACGAAGAAAGTGCCCTAGCCACCTTCGCGGACGCAAGTGCTCAGCGGCCATCGACGAAGCAATTGCCCAGAGCCCCAGCCGCCGTTGAGAAAGCAAGTTGCCCAGACCCCGTCGAAGAACCAAGTGCCACAACCGCCAAGGATACAAAGCATGATTTTAAAATATCTATATAATTGTTCTGAAATGTAATTAGATCATTTTTGGTATGACTCAAATTTTAGTAAATAAAAAATATATATATATAATATGTGCCATATTTCTTTGGTATCAAGACGTTACTGATCCCATACTTAGAAAAATATATTGATCATACGATTTGAGTTGCTCACAAAAATTTGGACATATTTTAAATGGACTGAAATTATTTAAATAAACCACTACTAGAAAAAGGCCTAACCGTAAGATCACTAGTAGTGGCGCACCCCTCTAGTGGTGCTCCACTGATATATAGCAGTGGCGCACCAAAAACAGGTGCCCCACTGCTATGAAAATACTAGTGGCGCACCACAACAACCATGCGCCATTGCTATATTTATTTTATGATTCAGCTCCACCCGAGACTTGAGTTAGCAATGGCGCATGAGTGGTGCGCCACTACTAACTGTTAGCAGTGGCGTGATAGTAGTGGCGCACCACTAGTGCGCCACTGATGGCAAAAAGTGGTGCGCCACTGATAGCCTGTTTTCTAGTAGTGAACTATAATATATGTGAATCATATTTGTGTGAAAAAGAAATAAAACAGGAATATGTGCGGAAAAATATTTGGCATCTATTTATGGACGGATGGAGTATAATTTATTTATATAATATTGGAATCCATAATAATAAAAAATTCTATATATAATATGTAACGCTACCATATTTCTTTGAAACCAAGATGTTATCAAACACATACTTGACAAAAATATTATTAGGTCATTGTTGATATGTTACTCGTATCCAAAATCTAACTATAGATTGAAACTGTTTTGCATTCTTTTCTAAAACAGAGCTGAAACTATTTTGAAAATCTAGAAAAATAATTAGAACAATTTTTGAAACCAAACAGAGCTTTGCGGCTGCTGGAAAAGATGAGCTTGCAGCTGCCGAAAAAGATGGGCGAGATCTGGTGCTGATCAGAGCCAATAGAGCGCAATAAAATAGTATGGCGTGAAGAAGTGAGATAGGACAAACCCATGTGGGTGGGACCCATGTGGGTGGGACCCATGTGAGCAGCCGGAAAATCACTCTCCAAGCGAATACGAAGGAATACTTCGTCCGAGCTCACAAGTACAGAACCAGCTGCCAGCACATGATTGGCTCGCAGAGGTCCGGTAGTTACCGGCTCCGCTAGAATCGACTTTCTCGAGGCCTATGTCACTGAAGGCCTTCGCGAGGGTGGACACGCTGGAGGTCGAGGGCGCGGGGAGGCCATTGACGGCGTTCTGGGGCGCCGGGGTGAGGCTGTCGAGGACGCCCCGTGGCACAGCGTAGGTTGGCCCGCCGGAGAAGACGACGGCCGCGCGGGTAGCGAGGGTGGAGATGTCGGCGCAGGAGACGGTGGGTCCACATGCCGCGTGCACCTTGGCCCGGATGTCCTCGATGAGCTGCAGCGCGCGCGGCTGCAGCGTCCTGTTGGGGCCCATGCTCTGCTCGGTGCCGCTACCCTTGAGGTACACGGAGGCGTCGCAGCCGTTGGGTAAGCAGTCGTGGAAGAAGATACGGAGGAGCCCCGCGGCGAGGGCGATCTCCTGCCGGAGGGCGGTCTGCACTGCGGAGGTCACGATGCTGTCCAGCTGCGGGCACGTCTGGGACAGCGTCGGGGAGAGGAGCACCGACACAGTTAGGAAGGCTAGCACCCGTGCGCCGGCGGCTCTGCTGCTGCGGCTCGCCATCGCCATTGTGAGTGTGGTGTTGTGACTTGTGAGCTTGCTAGCTTGTGGGCTGCTTAGGTGCGGAAACGGCCGTTATTTGTAGACGAGGCGCGTAGGAGTAGACGGGCTAATCCAAGATTAGATCATGCCATTATGCCAACCCATCATCCACCCATGTGCTGCAGAATTCCCAGATTAAGAGCAAGTACAATAGAGTCCAGTCAGCTGGCTATAAGACATTAAATAATATATCTTAGATGAGTTGGAGAAGAGAAGGAGAGAGGTGAATATCTGCAAGCTCTCTTCGTCTTCCTAGACTTGAGAGTGAAGGTGGGCCATGTGTTAGTAAAGTAGTCATTCTTATAGCCAACGATTATACATGTTAGCTATATGGTGACTACAAATGACATGGCATCTTGTTATAGCCAACAGTTGGCTATACTATTGGAATTGCTCTAAGAAACTCTTCTTTTTTTTGCGAATCCAGATTAAGAAAACTCAAAAGACGACCTGGGGCAATGTTCTGGATAGGTTTGTACCTAGTACTTTTATAACTTTAGATTGGGCTTTAATACTCGAATTAAGAAACTGGAGCTGTCACACAAACTGAACGTGGTCTTCACGAGCTTCATATTGCCGTTTCGTGTGTTGTTGCCTGCCCCCACCCAACCCCTTTGCTTTGCAGTGAATTATCATAATCCGGTTTAGTCCACTCGTTTTTACTCCCTCCATCCCAATATGTAAGGCGTGTAAGAGATTTGGCACGAAAATTAGCACAAGGTAAGTTAGACTCTTATTAGAAGGTACATGAATTGTCCACCGCCCAAGACGAGCAATCGGGCATAAGAGAAAGAGATATTGAGAATCCCTCATTCTCATGGAACAAACATCTCATACTCTCATTACAATTACTAGCGTTTTCAAGATTGCCCATTGTTAAAAACACCTTCTATACATATATCATGAAAATATTAGTATTATTTCAGAGGTGCCTTAAGTTTCCAAATATACAACCTAAAATACTACTCCCTTCGTTACTTTCTATAGTGCCTATAGATTTTTGGTATTTGTTTTAGAATATAAGGTTGTAGCTTGGCTTTTTTCAACTACACCCTCTCCCGTTCAGCTCCCACACAATATGCGCGAGAAAAAATCCATACAAAATTGGAAACAATTAATTGAGATTCCTAATGCATGGCCCAACGATTCCTTAAAATTAGGCAGCAATGTTTTACTTTCCTTAATTGAACTTGGCTGCACATATATGGAGAATCAGAGATTTGTGGGATTTGTTATGGTAAGTTAGGAAGATATGGATTTCCCAAATTTTACGTTGATCTCAAATCGTTCAGCTAGGAGGTCTTGTGTAAAAAATACTATTGCGCTAATTTCCGTGCCAAAAAACTATAGGCACTATAGAAAGGAACGGAGGGAGTATTAAATATACATGGTGTTGCCATTCATTTTGTACACATATATTGATTTTACCATGTGTTAGAAGCCCACAATCTCCATCTAGATATACATCTAAGTGTATTAATTGATGAATTGACCTTTATCAATAGGTGGACCAAATTTAGCCAAGGTGCACGTCTAGAACTAATTTCATGGAACCAGTTGATTAGGGTTAGTTTGCAACTTAAGATTCAAACTTTTTTCGGAATATGTGTTTTTCCTGTGGACTTTATGCAACTGTTTTAATGATATTGTTATTTTTGTGTAGATCAAAGTTTTCCATTTTTGTGTGTTTGTCATAGTCTTGGTGGTCCCACAAACCCCATCATCACCAGGCCATAACCTAACATTGGGCCTTGATATTTCCAAAGGTTTATTAATATGTATATATGTATGGTTGTGTACGACATTGGCTTTTCCTTTCATTTGAGATACCATGTGAACATTGGCTTTTGGTCCATGATTGTTTACTTGACCAGAGAGCCATCCAGCAGCTCTTGGTCGCATGCAAAGTGGGTGGAAAGGTGCGCCTTCACACTGAAATATGAATAGTCTGTATTCTACTGTGCCATAATTTGAATTTTATTTTTCGCCTTAAGCTGAGTGTCTGCCATTTCACAGTAAAAATGGTACTCTCCGTTTCATAAGACATGTCTGAGATGTCCAAATTTATGTACATCTGTATATTAGATAGTGTCTAGATATATCTAAATTTTGATAAATCTAAAACAACCATTATAGGATGGAGGGAATATAATAATGACTCTTGGACGGTAGGTACGACTCTCAAGAAGGTTGCATAAAGTCTTGGTTCAATGATAATATTCTCTACTCCACTGTTCACTAGAATCTCATGGTAACATGTAAGAATTTTGGTATAGCAAGCAAAATGTGGTCAAATTCTACGACCCTTACACTGCAAGTGGTTGGGTGGGTGCATCTGGAGCACGCGCCTTCACACTAGTTGCTAATCTTTTATCTCTAAAAAGCAACCCCCCACTACCTCATTTTGCTGAAATCTCGTGAAGCCACGTCACCCCAATTCCTGGCAGCACTCCCGCACGTTCCCCTCGCATACATCCGACGTGGGCTTTATCACTTGGTTCCGATTTGGCCCACTTCCAAAAATTTCTTTCCATTTGGCCCACTTCCGAACGAGAGATGCTCCGGCCCGACCGCTTTCTAACGCAACACGTTCTTTCTCCTCTGTTCGTCTTCCTCCGCTATCCCGGCGTCCCTCCTCATTCATCCGCCTCTGCAGCGCACCAGCGGCAAGTTAATACTGCCTACTAAATCCGATCATTCAAGCTAATAAATCGAAGCATTGAAAGAGAAGAAACTGCTCGATGGAGTTCATCCGTCGCCGGCGCTCTATCCAGATTAAAAAGCACGCCCTCATGCCATCCACCTCGACACCAGTCGCAGCAACCTGCTCGCCGCGCCACCACGTCCAGTGGCCTCCGCGCTGGTGCCTCCCAACTCCCAAACTACTCTCTCCTTCCTTTTTCTTGAATCCCTAAATCCGTCAATTGACCTTCCCAATCTGGCAGGTGGATCCCCTGCTCCGGATTTTGTCTGCTCCTACCTCTACACCTATGGATTTCCGCTCATAGTTCTACACCTGCAAGATTTTGCCTGCTGCTACAGACGCGCTCCGGATTTTTTGGGATTTCGTCCGGATTTCTAGGGATTTCTTGCCTTCCCAGTCTGTCTGCTGGGTGTTAATTTCGTTGGATTGACTTCTCCTTCTGGTAATCCCCGAAGATACACAGCACTTAATTCAATTGGTACGCATCCTCCAACCTCCTCTTAAATTTTAATTTCCGTGATTGCCTCAGCGATGCACTTTCCATTTTCGTAATCATGATGTATACTACTCGGTGTCTGAGTAATATTTGTTAACCCGGATTTCTTGGGATTTCTTGCCTTCTCAGTCTGTCCGCTGGGTGTTAATTTCCTTTGATTGACTTCTCCATCTGCTGGTAATCACCGAAAATACACAGCGCCTAATTCAATTGGTACGCATCCTCCAGCCTCTTTTAAATTTTAATTTCCGTGATTGCCTCAGCGATGAACTTTCCATTTTCGTAATCATGCTGTATACTAATATATTGCTTACCTTACGTCAAATGCATATGTTCAAACATATGACCTACAGACCACAACAATACTAGCTGTTTCTTTTCAAGTTGCGTATGTTCGTCTCCAAAGATGGATAGCTCTCAAAATCTCCAACTTGGTAGCCATTCCATCTCGCGTAGTCGTGGTCGCCCACGCCGTCAGCCACAGCCTGCTGTCACCCCTCAGCTAAACCCTTCGGATTCTTCCGAAAACCGGCGCCGGCGTGCGCATCTTAGGAATAGAGGTTGGTCAGGGTCAATGTGTCATCAACAAACTCTTATGCTGCCTCATATATGTATTAACTTCTTTAATTGCTACATGTATATCGATCACACTACCAAACCCTCAAGAACGTTCAGTACGCCAACGATTAAATGAGGAATCATCTACGTCGGTTCTGCTAATGCCACCTCTGGAATTTAACCACAAAAGTAAGCTTTTTAATTTCTCACTTAGTATGTCTCACATAAAAGGCTCAAATAAAAAAAATACAAACATTCTGTTTTCCAGGAACTATCTTTGAACCCTTAAACCTTGGGGGACCAAGTCATTCATGCAAACATTGTGGTGCTTTATTTTGGTACGAAGAACGTGTACGAAGAGAGAGAAATACTTCTGATCCAACTTATAACCTATGTTGTAAAGGAGGAAAAATCTACTTGGCCCCATACGATCCTCCTCCTCAACCAATATTGGATTTATTGACCTCACAGGACAGTGCGATTTCAAAACACTTTTTTGACCATATTCGACAATATAATACCATGTTTGCAATGACTTCAATGGGTGCCAAAGTTATTGACTCCGTAAATGATGGCCGGGCACCATATGTCTTCAAGGTTAGTGGTACAGTCTGCCATCGTTTTGGTTCTTTGATGCCACCTCCCCAGGGCCAGAGACCAGAATATGCACAATTATACATCTATGATACAGAGAATGAGGTTAGAAACCGCATCAACATTACTTCAAACTCTGGCACATCGTCTCGCCCTTCTTTCAACGCCGATGAAGACATTGTCAATGCCCTCATAACAATGCTAGATACCCATAATCGTGTTGTTCAACTATTTAGAACAGCACGTGAGAAGTTTTCTCCAGATGCCCCAGATCAATTCTTCATCAGATTATATGGAAAACCCGACGCACATGGAGATATCTATAGTGCTCCAGTCACATCTGAGGTGGTAGGGTTGGTTGTTGGTGATATTGGTACAACAGATGTTGGAAGGGATATAATAGTAGATAACCGTACATCAGGGTTACAGCGGATCAATGAAAAACATTGTAGGTTCATGGCTATGCAATATCCTCTGTTGTTCCCGTATGGAGAAATAGGTTACCATGATGACATCATGTACCGTCCCACACCACAGAGTGAAGGTATGCACCGTAAGAAAGTGACTATGCTAGAGTACTATGCATATAGATTACACGATAGACCAGGTGATTTCAACACGCCATTAAGAGGTAAAAGATTAACACAGGCTTACTTTGTGGATGGTTATTGTTGTGTTGAAGAATTCCGTATTGCATTCTATCGCACTCCCAATTTTCAGAAGAAATACAGATCATCACCATACAATGCCTTGGCAAATTCTGTCTCAAGAGGTAATACATCCGGATCTTCGGTTGGTCAAAGGATTATATTACCATCTTCATTTACTGGAGGGCCTCGCTATATGTACCAAAACTATCAAGACTCCATCGCTATTTGTAGAAAATTTGGTTGCCCAGATCTCTTTGTCACGTTCACTTCAAATCCTGCCTGGACTGAAATATTAGAGGCACTATCATCCATTCCAGGGCAACAACCTTCTGATCGTCCAGATATTGTCAACAGGGTATTCAAAATGAAGCTTAATATGCTAATGGATGACATTAAAAAAAAAGAATTCTTTGGACCCATAAACGCAGGTAATCTTAACATTCTTTCAATCAATACTTTTATTTACATTGCCTTAATTTAGTGTTACCATATCCTAAATAAACCTCTCTTTCTGTAGTTATCTACACAGTTGAATTTCAGAAACGTGGCCTCCCTCATGTACATATTATTATATGGTTAGCTAAAGATGAGCCCCTAAATGCACAAAAGATAGACTCCTATATTTCAGCTCAGTTGCCAGACCCTAAAAAGGATCCCATAGGATATGATGCAGTATCTTCATTCATGATACACGGTCCATGTGGATGTCTCAACCCTTATTCCCCCTGCATGTCTGAAGGAAAATGCACAAAAGCTTACCCTAAGGATTTCTGTGAGGAAACCACGGTATTAGAGAATGGGTTCACACAGTATGCTCGGCCAAACAATGGAATTACTGCCAGTAAAAATGAAGTTGACATTGATAACAGATTTGTTGTTCCTCACAATGTAGACTTGGTGGTTAAATATCAAGCTCATATAAATGTCGAGAAGGTCAATCATGATGGTATGCACAAGTATCTGTTCAAATATGTAACAAAAGGATTTGATTGTGCTAGAACTAAAATCCTACCTAATTCTGCATCATCGGACCCATCAAGTGAAACAGTCAATGAAATAGAAAATTATCTAGAATGTCGCTATGTCACACCAAATGAGGCTGATTGGCGCTTGAAAGAATATGATATTCACTATTCAAGCATTTCTGTCGAAAGACTCCCTGTTCATCTTCCATTTGAGAACAATGTTATTTACTCAGAAGATGACAACCTTGAAGAAGTCATTCAAAATCCAAAGAATATGACAACTAAGTTAACTGCATGGCTACAAGCTAATGTGGATCACCCTCTTGCTAAACAGTACACATACATAGAATTCCCTGAAAATTTTACATGGCACTCAAATGGAAAATATTGGGATGGCCGTCGTGGTTTTCAAAAAAAAATTGCCAGAATTGCTCATGTGAACCCTTCCCAAGGAGAACCTTACTATTTGCGGTTGTTGCTCCACATTGTCAAAGGAGCAACTTCCTTTGCTCAAATCAGAACTATCTCTGGCCATGAATATCCTACATTTCGTGCTGCATGTGAAGCTTTAGGCCTCCTTGGTGATGACCAAGAATGGTCCAATGCTTTGAAAGATGCGGCTCAATGGGCCATGCCATTTCAGTTACGCCAGTTGTTTGTCACTATGTTGCTCTTCTGTCAGATAACAAATCCTAGAAAACTCTTTGATGAATATGCACCACAAATGTCTCAAGATGCACAACATCGATTCAATCGCAGCCATTGTCAAGTGAACAACCCATTAGCAGATATGTATGTTTCATCTTATCTTCTCGGTGAATTGGATAAAATGCTAAGAGATGCAGGATATTGCTTATCCCATTTTAATTTGCCACTACCAAATGATGTTGCGAATATTTCAGAAGAAAATAGACTATTGTTGGATGAACTAAGTTATGATGTGGTTGATATGACTAGGACTGCAAATGAAAATATTGCAAGTCTAAATGAGAACCAGAGACCTATTTATAATGAGATTTTTAGTTCTGTAATGAATGATGAAGGCCGAACATTTTTTGTCTATGGATATGGAGGAACCGGGAAAACATTCTTATGGACTACTTTGCTCAATTCTGTAAGAAGCCAAGGGAAAATAGCATTAGCAGTAGCGTCATCAGGAATTGCCTCCATACTATTACCAGGGGGGCGAACTTGCCATTCCCGTTTTAAGATTCCATTGGATATTACGCAGACTTCCATGTGCAGTATTAAAAAAAACACACATTTGGCGGAACTTATTCAAAAAACTTCTCTTATTATTTGGGATGAGGCCCCTGTTAATCATAGATATTGTTTTGAGGCATTGGACCGTACTCTTAGAGATATATTGTCAGACAGAAGTCAAAATGCTGAGAACAAACAATTTGGAGGTCTGACTGTGGTTCTTGGTGGAGATTTTCGTCAAACACTTCCAGTGATACAAAATGCAACAAAACAACAAATTTTGCGATCATGTATTGTTAACTCATATTTGTGGAGAAAATGTACACTTTTGCAGTTAACTGAAAATATGAGGCTCAAGTCAGGAACTCTCTCCGCCACAGATAAGGAAGAGCTAAGTAATTTTGCTGAATGGCTTCTCAGGGTGGGAAATGGAACAGAACCTTTTGTTCCTATTCCAAACGAAACTAACAGTTCGTTCATAGAGATTCCACAATATCTGCTTCTCTCCCCTGATTATAGGAACCTTGATGGACTGATATCATTTGTGTACAACTCAGGTTTTCAACCGACCAATCCTGCATCATATTTCTGCGACCGTGCAATCTTAGCTCCAACAAATGAGGTTGTATCAGAAATAAATAACAGGATGATTGCTCAAGTGGCAACTACTGAAATGTCATACTATAGTGCAGATTCAATTGATGATAGCTCTGCTAATCATTCCACTCTAGAGGCATTATACCCAACAGAGTTTCTTAATACCGTTCCTATGCCTGGGCTTCCTGACCATAAGTTGAACTTAAAGATTGGAGTTCCTATAATGCTTTTGCGCAATCTTGATCCATCAAGGGGACTTTGCAATGGTACTAGGCTGATTGTCACACAATTGACAAATTGTGTAATTGAAGGTGAAATCATAACAGGAAAGGCTACAGGTTCAAGAGTATATATCCCTCGAATTATCACAACATCAAGTCACTCTAGATGGCCCTTCAAATTGAGACGGAGACAGTTTCCCGTCCGCCTTTCTTACGCAATGACAATAAACAAAAGTCAAGGGCAAACACTAAATAGAGTTGGAGTCTATTTGCCATCTCCAGTATTCTCCCATGGTCAACTATACGTAGCATTTTCAAGAGTTACTTCACCAAAGGGGCTGAAAGTTCTAATTGAAAACAGTCCAGCTTCTTACGAGAATTGCACACATAATGTAGTCTATGCTGAAGTGTTTAGTCAAATTAATAGACACCATTGAAATAAAGGAATTTTTGCATTCATGTGTCTTCTACCTACATCCTCCTTTACCAATTCATACATGCATATCCCAAAGTTACTTTCAATATCCTTTATCCTTCTCTTGCAGGAATCTTTTAGTAATGGACTCGACTACAACACTTGAAAGCATCACCCTGGGACAGCAGACCTGTAAGGTTGTTGGACGTCTCTTGAGGCTATGGGACGCAATCAACGTGAAATCCAAGTTTGCAGATCCTCTTATCAGCATTGACGGAATTCTTTTAGATGAACATGTAATTTCTATTGTAATATTATTTCCACTTTCAAACATACTGTACTTTGTTTCAACCACCTCACCCAATAGTGTGCTACTGCAGGGCACTATGGCGCAGCTCAGTGTGCCCAAGAGGTTCCAGAAACAATTCCGCCCCTTACTCACAGAAGGATATGTCTACATGTTTACCGATGTTGCAGCCGTTGATATTGAAAACAAAACCCATGTATACCACCACCAGAATTACATGCTACAGTTCAAATACAGCACTAAGGTTCACCGCCTTGAAACCAGGGGAGCAAATATACCAAAATTTTCATTCAAGTTTTGTCCATTTGATAAGCTGGCAGAAATGGATATTATGTCAAAACCTCTACAAGGTATCACTTACTTTTCTTTTTTGACAAACCACTATGATATTATGACATGAGATTTTATTTTATATACCTTTTCTGTCTTCAGATATAATTGGAGTCATTAGCCATGTCGGACCATTTGAATATGCAAGCCCAACATCTCAAAATAAACTCAGGATAATAAAAATCCGAAACCTAGAGTATTTTCTCTTACTACAACACTCAGTTCAAATTTTCCTTACCAAACATGTCCACTGTGTTTCAACAAATAATATTCCACATATGCAGTGAACAGACACAGGAAATACGCCTTTGGGGCAAACATGGTGAAACCTTTGATGAAGATGCAGTACTTAAAAAGTCACAAAAAGGCATTGTTGTTGGGATTTTTGCTGGTGTCACTGCAGGGAATTTTTTGGGTTCACTAACAATATCATCAAACTCTGCAACTACAATATATATAGACTTGGATACATCTGAAGTCAACAACTATCGAACCAGGTCAGTCATTATCCCTTCTCCCTCAACGTACTTATATGGACAGTATTTGTCCCACATTTCTACACACTGACATTTTTCAAACTAATATTTTGAAGCTATCAATGGGCATCTCCAACTCTACAAAAGCAACTACCTCAGGTTGTTCATCAATCTCCAATTCAAGCAGCGGGAAAGCTCTACACACTTCAGGAAATATCAACTATGCCAGCTTCATCTTTTCAGGTCCACAACAACTTAATCACCTCATTATTTGTATATACATGAACTTTTCAACATGATCTGATTGTTGAATATTTTTTCCTTCTTTTAGGAAAGAGCCAGCTTTAGTACCATAGCAAAAGTACAGTCTATAATAACAACAACTACTTGGTACTACAAGGGATGCAAACGGTGTGACAAGGGCTACAACAACAATTCAGAAACACCAACATGCCTTTGCGCAAATTCGTCTCCGAAACCACTGTACAATCTTTGCTCAACAAAGCATCCTTCATTTTCTTATTTATTGTACTGCCAACCATGATACTGAGAAAATGTTACATGCTCTAGGTACAAGCTACCTATTACACTTGAAGATGAATCTGGAAACTTAGACGCAATTGCTTTCTCTACTGTTGCTCAAGACTTGGTTGAGCAAGATGCCGTCTATGCTTCTCAAAACATTAAAATAGATCCTTCAGAGCATGTGATCACCCTAAATAATGCCATTGGCAAAACCAAATTATTCCAAATAGTAATGAAAGGTGATTCAACATCGAGGTTCCCTATAAATTATATCATAAAAAAGAGCTTCCCAGTCGACAAGCTTCCAACCATAAAGGTTAGACAATTCCTTCTTATATGCATATAATGTGTTTCCTACAAGAATATGGGCCATTCTTACCATTTACTGCTGCTAGACACTAGCAACATTTCACAAAGTGGGTCTGCATATATTATATTAATAGGCGTGAGTTCTCTTGCAAATGATATTATAGTTACCTTATACACATTTTCAGGCATCTACAGGACAGGAAATAATTAGCAACCCATCTCCAATCATAAGTACCCAGAGGTTCGCTATCGATCCTAAAATATAAGTTTCACACCCTATCTGCACATACTGACCGAACCTTTGCTATTTGTAGTTCCAATGACAATACTCCACAGGAGTTAAATAATAATACACCTACTTCTCGCGAAACACCAGCTATTACCATCGACACAGACAAGCTCAGGTAATATATTTTAGTCTATGATGATGCCCTGATTTTAGATTCAACATGAATTTCAAATGGCTTTTTTTCTTTTACAGCCACTCTACAGCAAAAAGAAGCATTGAATTTACAGAACATGAAACTACAAACAAAAAAAGGTAACTCACTATGAAAATATTACAGTACATTATTATTCAATTTCTGAACAATGCAATTTTTTACATGCCACAGTGGAAAAGGTGTAGATCATCCAGCTGAAGAACTTGATCCTCAGATTGCCAAACGACCTAAGAAAGAGTATGTACATCTCCTCATATAAAATACCAAATATAGCATTCGCCATTCTCATTTCTCATACATCTCATCATATCAAATACCAAGATTCTCATTTTTAATCCTCAAACAGCATTTCAGGCAATAATGTTGCACCAAACATCTAACGAAGACAGGAGGATAAACAATAAAATAACATAGGTATCATCAATTTTCATATCCATGCAAAATTATCCAAAAGTTCAGTATATCATAAGCATGAACGCACAAGCATTACCTTTCTCATACTTCTGATTTGTTAAACCACATGCAGGGCGTCATCAAACACACATGGAACAGCTCAGGACTACAGTCGATTCTACCTAAATTAGTGATATTGCTACTTATATAAACAGTTATTGATCATTAGATTTACTCGCTTCTATTGTAATCCAAAAAAAAAAAAATAGATCCACTCAGTGTCTGATCAATAAATACTCGGCATGAACTCTCTTTGGCAGTTTTAGTTTGCAGAATCCTTCATGTATTGTTCTCTTGAAAATAATTATCACTTCTCTATCCGTATTTCTAGCACCATGTTTGTCCCTACAAAAAAAGAATGTGGAACGAGCTGTCATTGCTTCCTATTTCTTACCCGTTGTTTACTATTTTCTCATTCTATAGAGTACAAGCAACACTAAGAACACAGGTTGCTTCTACACCTATTGATGGACATTTACCTCATACTGCCCATGATGCAGCAACGGAACATACTTCATGGCACTGGGATATTTATCTCTATATAATATTTTCTCACTTTGTAGCGTACCAGAAACAATAGGGCGACCTTTATGCAGCTACGGAACATAAGTAACGGCCCTGAGACATTCTTCTTAATACTAATCTATATATATTGTGTGATGTGTTTATTTGATTAATTAACTGTTTTCAAATGGGTCAGTTTGGTTGTTCAGTGCCAGCATAATTTTACGCACGCTCTGGGAAGCTAAACTGAACAATCACCGACATCCTCATCTCTCAAACTTTTGATGTTACTGTGCCATGGTTTAAAGAATTTTGATCAGGTATTTCCCTAATCCACCTTCTGTTGTTTACGCAAGCAAACCATGCCAATTTAAACAGATTTAAGAATGTAATAAATACACATTAAATTCTCAGTAACTGCTTCATTTTATTCTTTGACAAACGTCTATTTTAAAGCTACGGTAATGACCCCTGACCCAATTTAAGGCACACCAACGTCCATCTATATAACAACAACAATACCAATTCATCTATTCATCTGTCCATATCAAAATACATATACACCTTTCAGCCCACAGGCTTCACCCATCACCCGTACATGGAGCAACACGGAGGACACAACAGGTAATACTCATCCATCCATACATTCATGTTTACATACATACATATTTCAAATTGGTAATTTCATGTGCAACTCTGTCTATCCAGCATGCCAATGAGGCCTTCCGCGTCCGTACTTCCATCTGCAGCAAATCGCCTAATACAAGCTAACAAGATGTATATTGAGGCGATACAAACACTCAAGCACACGAAACGACCACTGCATCTAACTTTACAAGAGGGTAACGAAGGGGGACTTTCACGTGCTGACATCAAAAGGATACTTGGATCAGATCAGTTCTCCACAATTGAGTACATCAAAAAAGGAAAAAGACATGTCACGGTTATCCTTTCTGATGACTAAACTTTCTTTTTCAAAGGCACTGAGTAGTTACCGGTGCAATTATCAAGTATTGAGATCATGCAATAAACTTTTTACCGACTTTAAAATAATGAAATGTGCTGCATTGAGTCAAATCTTTCATAAAGCTAAAAAACATATATAAATTTCTATTCTATACATCGCTAAAATATCCCGCCGCAACGCGCGGGGTATCATCTAGTTGGATAAGTACTCACACACAGACGCACGTTAATCTAACTAAACAAGTTCACAACCATAAGCTATGATATCCTCTTGGACCAAGTGACTGTCTTGTCTTGACGTCGTATGTTGTTACGGGCGCTGTTTCTGTATCATGTTGATATATTAATTAAGTGTTTATTACCTACCAGAAAATAAATACATTGGTGTCACTAGGGAAAACGTCAAAGTGCCGATGGCCTTTTCCTGTACCGACAGTTTTTTACCGAGGCCGTCAGCACAGGGTTCAAACAGGGCAGGTCACTAACCAAGCCGTCGGCATAGGGCAACCTATGCTAACGGCCACCATCGGCATAGGCTCAGTCTAGCCGTAGGCACAAAAAACCGTCGACATAGCGGTCTTCGCGGTGACGGCGAGGCAACGGCGTTAGGACTGTCTGTCGGCACAGCTTTTTTTTGGCACAAACTTTTTCGGCTTCAAAACTATATAATAAAATGTTAGGAATTTCAAAAATATAAAATCCTTGAGATGACCATGTATTATTTGTTCCAGTTGTTAGGAAAATTAACAAACATGAATTTTAATATATTATGCAAAATGGCATCATGTTTCGGTAGAACCGCTTTTCTTGTTGCATACGACCTTTGATGAAAACGTTTTTTACATGAAAATATATCTACAGAAAAAAATTACATATGATTTACCGATTTTTTAGATTCCTCAAAATCAAACGGAAATAGGATTTTTTTTCAGGTTTTAGATTTTAACAAAAAAGATAATGATAAAAATTTATTTTATTGTTTCGAGATTTACAAAACAATAATGTATTCATTGTTCTTTAGTCAAATAATTGTTTTGAATTCAAATAATAAAGAAGTGTGATGTCATGGCCCAAGGCTTAATATGACTGATATGGTACTGTTGTTAACCAAGAATAACTCCTCTGCCGAAAGCTCATCCGGAAAGAACGAATAATTTAATCGTGCTAGGGTGGTGGATTAGTGACCGAGTGAAAAGTTTAACTATTAATAAGTAATTTGACCTAATATTAAGGATGCTTAGAGATTAAACTGTCAAACAATTTAAGAAAATGCCTTGATTTTTTTTTTGAAATTTCCGTCGGCACATGACCTTCCTAGGCTAACGCCCATTAGGCCTCCGCGAGCGCCCATTAGGCCTCCGCGAGGTCCACCTGGAGGCTGTGCCGATGGCCAAATGGTCTGTGCCGAGAGAGTATTATGCCGACAACTAGGCGGCACCTTGACTTGTTCTTGTAGTGTGTGGCCCACTACTCGTTTTTTCGCGGTCAAGATCGCACTAATTTTTCTAAGTAAATTGCACCATATTCGGAAAATCCTCCAAACATATGTCTCCATTTTTATTACTTCTCCAATCTATAATAAGTATTATGATTTTAATTCAATTAACGGATCAGATGGAGTAGCTAATGTTTATAAAAAAAGGCCTTGCAATGATGAGCTAACTTTTGAAGAAGTAAGAGCAATATAAACTTTCTAGACACATAAAAAATATAAATCAACACCGGACTTTTAGCATTCATCGATCTGAAAAATGATGTCACATATTTGACTAGATACACATGTATCTCACTAGTAGGAAAATGCTCGTCGGGTGTGAGAATAAGTTAGTGGTTGCGGGGCCCTTGCTACCGCGCCAGCGGTACTAGCTTCTGGTGACGTGCGCACAACACACCGATCAGTAAGTAATTCGACTTAATATTAAGTATGATTAGAGATTAAAATGTCAAATAATTTTAAAAACTGCCTTGAAAAAAATTGAATTTTTTTTGATCTTTTTTTTTGAAAAAATGGTGCACTTGTGCCGGCGCTGGGCAAACGGCCATTAGGCCTCCGCAGGGCCCACCTGAGGGCTGTGCCGACGGTAGTGGATGTGTCGACGGCCAAATGCATGGTCTGTGCCGAGAGAGTGTTGTGCCGACAGCAGCCGTCGGAATAGCCTGTTCTGATGGCTAAAATGGTCTGTCGGGTTGAAAGCCGTCGGCACTTTGATTGGTTCTTGTAGTGTGTCGCCCATTAATCTTTTTCCCCTTTCAAGAGCGCAATATTTTTTTCTCAGTCAATTGCACCATATTGGGAAAAATCCTCCAAACATGGTATTCACCGTCAGATGAAGAGGAGTCTGCGTGGTCTCTTTAGTAGAAGCTGGTTCCAACATTATGTTTTCTAATCCCAAACCAAAATACACAAAGAACACGGGACGGATAATTTTGTGTTGGCGGTCCAACTTAAACGAACGTGACGAAGGTCCGGGCTACACTCTCACGAATCAAATTATCTCGTCAAGACGCATGCGCGTGCGTGTGTTTTCCATGCGACATGCGACTGGTGGTGAGGGCATTGCTGTAACTCTCCACTGTTTCAATGTCCTTATCTGCCACTTGTGCTGTCGGTGATACCTTTTTCCTTGTTGAGAATAAAACTACTACTTGTGTAAACTATAGTACCAGTACTATCTGACCAGATGCACGACATGTACTAGCTCTTTGTGCAAGTGGCGGCAGTGGAGGCGCGCCTTCGCACTGTGATGTGTGCATTGTATGTCCTCTCCATCGGTCGTGGATAACTGCGGCATGCGGGTAGATTGGGTGAATACTGTGTGGTTTGTGCTGAAATCTTAACTCCACGGTTGCAAGCTCAGCTCGTCGATGCATGCATACAACCATAAAAAATCGGGTAGATGCATGCACGTTGACGGATCACGGCTCTGGAGTACTCGATGTTTATCTTGACTCTAGGCTAGATCGATTCGAAAAGAAAAGAGCCTTATTTCCTAGCTGGTAAGAGTATCTCCAGTCACGTCCTTCAAAGCATCCTAAACCAAGCTAGATTGAGCGTTTAAGGCATCTCCAACGCAACGACCCAAATGGACGTCCGTTTTGGGTCGTTTGGGTCGTCGCGCGGACACACGGACAGTGTTTCGCGTCCGTGAATCCGTTTGGATCGCCCAGTACGCCCAGCGCTGTGATCCAAATAACTGTTTCTCCTCCTTCTTCCTAGTAGTACTAGTTGCCAACCTGGGCCACGCTCGCGCTCGCGCTGTGCCACGCCGGAGCCTGCGCTGCGCCACGCCGGAGCCCGCGTTCGCGCTACGCCACGCCGGAGGTCGCCGTGCCGCGCCTGTGCTTGCCTCGCCGGGCCGCGCCCGCCTGTGCTTGCCTCGCCGGATTTGTGCTTGCCTCACGGCGCCGCGCCCGAGAGCGCCGTGCGCCACGCCGGAGGTCGCCATGCCGCGCCTCGCCGGACGCCACGCCCGCCTGTGCTTGCCTCGCCGGACGCCACGCCCGCCTGTGCTTGCCTCGCCGGAGGCCGCGCCCGCGATGCGCGTGGACAGAGGCAGCGAGGACCCCGCCAAAGGCGCGTGGACGGCGGCAGCGAGGACCCGCCGATGCGCGTGGACGGCGGCAGCAAGGACCCCACCGAAGGCGCCCGCGCGGCGGTGGATCGCGGCTAGCAGCGCGGAAGAGCGCGCCGGTGCCGAGCCCGGCGACGACGCTGTTGATCCAGTCGTCGCGGTCGCGCACCTCGACCATGCCGCTCTCCATCCCGGCGTACATGAGCCCGATGACCCCGACCCTGTTGCCGTAGCGGCGGCCGGAGCTGCCGCAGGACTCCAGGAGCGGCGCTGCACCGCGGACTCCTCCTGGAAGAGGAACTCCGGCGACGTGGGCATTTCTCAGGGTCGCTCGTCTTCGTCTTGCTCGTCGGCGTCGAGGCCGGCGGCGCTCGTTTCTGCTCCGGCGACTTCCAGCATGACTGAAAAAAAGGAGGCGGTGGCGGCAGGGGTCTCTAGGCGAGGGTGGCGCCGGAGCTCGGCTAGGTGAGCTCCAATCCGGCGAGTAGCGTTGAAGCTTTTCATGGGGGAAAAGCAAACAGAGGAAAAGACACAGGAGAGAGAAGGCTGGGACCATGTGGTTGCATTTTGTGTCTCTGTCACATGGGCCAGGACGCGGACACAGGCGGATACAATGGACGCCCGCATTCGTCCGGCTCGCCCCAAAAGTCTCCAAAATTTACGTCAGTTTTGGGTCAGGCCGGACGCTGCACCTGTCCGTTTTTAAGATGGGTTGCCCCGTTGGGAGCAGGTTTTGTCCGGAAAGACCCAAACGTACGATTTTTTGCATTTGGGTCTGCCCCGTTGGAGATGCCCTTAGGGGACGTGTTTCGTTCGTGCCGCGTTTGAGAGACGTCGCTCCCTAGTCATGTCCCCCAAATTTTTTTTGAAAATTTTAAACTTAAGCGAGATTCGATAGATTCATCTAAAGTTGGCATATATTGATACGTCGCAAACGTATCTATAATTTCTTATGTTCCATGCTACTTTTATTATAATACTTGAATGTTTTATACATACTTTACAGCATTATTATACATTTTCCGGCACTAACCTATTAACAAGATGCCGAAGTGCCAGTTCTGTTTTCTGCTGTTTTTGGTTTCAGAAATCCTAGTAAGGAAATATTCGGAATTGGACGAAATCAACGCCCAGGGTCCTATTTTTGCACGAAGCTTCCAGAAGACCGAAAGGGAGACGAAGTGGGGCCACGAGGTGGCCAGAGTGACGAGGGATCACCTCGCCAATGCCTACGTATTGTAGACTTGGGTTTCGGGAGAGAGCGACGATGGAGATTCCGGGGACGAGATTAGGCACACGACGTACCCAGCTTCGGGTCCCCTCGGTGGAGGATCCCTACGTGCTGCTAGCAATCCACTATATGATCATAGATATGTTTACAGGGTGCCGCCGTAAGCGGAGCTATGTTGTCTATATTCTGTCTATCTGTTGGCCTCTTTATTTCGGGTGCCCTGGCTAGCTTTATATATGCAACCAGCCTAGGGCTTTACAAGAGTCCTAGTCGACTACTTCTTCGGGTTGCCTTGTTGGGCCTTCTCCATATTGGGTCTTCTCCATATTGGGCCGAGCCAGGTATACTAATAATGGGTACCCGAAGGGTATGCCCATGTCAGTAGCCCCCGAGTTTATAGGGAAGTCGAAGACTTGCGTAGAAACTCCAAGCATAACCATCTTCAAAGTCGAAGAAATACAAGGCGAGGTCCATGTCGCAGATCATGTGTAGCGTAGATGATGTCGACAATTCTTGAAATTATCGGGTGCGCGGCAGCGCTCCCGATGGGAGTAGCCCCCGAGTCTATGGGCAAGTGCTTGCACTTGGGCATAGACTCAAGTTGTACTACTCGATGAAGAACTTAACTATATTTCTGGAAGACTTGATGAAATCCATGTGCTCCCGATGGGAGTAGACTCCACTCGAGTCGTAGAATCGAGTTGAGTCTACAAGCCTGAATTGCCGTAGATGCTGTCGAAGTTATCTTTCTATCGGGTGCGCGACCAGCGCTCCCGATGGGAGTAGCCCCCGAGGCTACAGCCAAGTGTTTGCACTTGGGTGTAGGCTCAACTTGCTTTTAATCGACACCACAATTTTTCCGCTTTCTTGTATCTTATCGGGAGGGTGAACAATACTCTTGATAAGAGTAGCCCCCGAGCCTATGGGCAGGTGCAAGCAATTAGGCATAGGCTCAAGTTGTACTACTCGATAAAGAACTTAACTATATTTCTGGGCGCAACCCCTCTTTTTATCGACTCCAGGCCGTTGCTATTTTCATTTGACATCCATATCTATATTGTACAGGGATAATGGTAGTTGGGGCTAGTTCATCTGACGGATCAGGTACTAGTTAACTGCTCTAGTGGCAATCCGCAAAAACCTACTTCAAGATCACGTCCCTGGACATGATCCCGGGATACTGGTGTTAACTCGACAAGTGCCGCTTAAGGTCTTACCATTCGTCGAGTCCCGTCATGTTTTATCGGGTACCTAACGCGTCCGTTAGGATTTTTCTTCGTATCTGTTGATACGGAAAAAAGTAGCAAACCGACGTCGAGACGGTGCCACGCCGCTCAGAACGGATCCGGGGTCTTACCTTCGCAGAGTTTTGCGAATTCAGAGATTATTCGCGACTTTTAGCGCTCGAGAATATATTGTCGAGTGCCTTGTTCGGCTGATGCAATGACCCATTTTACGGGCTCTTCTATATTTTCTCGGGCGTGATGAGACAGCCGAATATATTGGATTCTTCTATATTGTCGGGTTCATCACCGATGCTCTTGCTCGGAAGAATATGACGAGCCAATGGACCCGAAGCTTTGTCCATCTCTCTCTTTTCTCTTTCTTCTTTTTTCTTTTCTTCTTTTTTTTTGTTCCTCCTTGATAAAAATTTCGTCGAGTTCCTCTTTCAGGAAAATTTCTTCGGGTCCTCTTTGAGGACAATTCTTCGGGTCCTCCCTGAGGACAATTCTTCGGGTTCTCTTTGAAGATAATTCGTCGAGACCTCCTTGAAGATAATTTTTGGGACCTCCTTGAAGATAATTTTTCGAGACCTTCTTGAAGATAATTTTTCGGGACCTTTTTGAAGATAATTCTTCTGGTTCCTTTTTGAAGATAATTCTTCTGGTTCCTTCTTCAGGAAAATTCTTCGGATTCCTTCTTCGGAAAATTCTTCGGGTTCCTTTTTGAGAAATTCTTCGGGTTCCTTCTTGGAAAATTCTTCGGGTTCCTTCATTCTTGAAGACAATTTCGTCGAGTTCTCCCTGTAGACAATTTCGTCGGGTTCTCTCTTATATAAATTTTCTTTCTCCTGCACAAATAAACAAACTTTTTCTATCTTTTCCTTGACTCTGTTTTTCGCATACGGTGTCACATGCTCGGATTCGATGATATGTAAAGTGAATATATGCCGCGCAGCCCCCAAGTGTCGGGTGCGGCAAAAGTAAATGATAATCAACTTTATGTAAATTAAAAGGAAACACTTAGCTTTATTAGATACGACAGAGTCGATGCGCGATGAAGTCTTCGAGTGCAACGAAAAAGTTGAGGCGAAGTAGAAACCACCGAATTGCGAAAGTGGACGCCACAAAATTGTTGATAAAGAGATAACCGAAACCCTGAGCACTGCTGGGGTGATGTCATGATTGTTGCTTAGACGCCGTGTCACCGTTGTTACTCGGGGCGAAGTTGTTGTCGAGCCCCCGAGTATTATCCGTGTCGCCGAAAGAAGTTGACGGAGTCACAACGGCATATAAGGTGAAACCATTTAAGATGAAATCATTGACAATAATATAATATGGATCCACTGAAAATTTACGCCATTGGAGATGAAATCGTTTGAAGAATAAACCATTAAAGATTACTTCATTAAAGATGAAGTACTGAAGATGAATCCGAGGTGAAGTGTTTGAGATGAATCCACATTGGAGATTGCGCCATTAAATATGAAGCATATATTGAAGATTAATCCGCTGATATCATAGAGGAATCCATTGATCCGAAGAAAATAACTCCAGTAATAACCGTAGAAGATGAATCCATTGATATCATAGAGGATGAATCCATTGACCCGAAGAAAATAAGTCCAGTGATGATAAATCCATTTAACCCGGAGATGCGTCGGGTAGTATTATATTAGAAGCAACCAATGACAACCCGAAGAAATCCAATCCAGTAATCCGAAGAAAATAAATCCACCGAGCCGAAGAAAATAAATCTACTAAGCATAAGAAAATAATTCCACTATGCCGGAGAAGATAATTCCACTGAACCGGAGAAGATATATTTCGGAGAAGATAATTCCACTAAGCCGAAGAAAAGAAATTCACCAAGTAACCGAGTATATTTGCGGTAATGAAGTAATGGCACAGCCCCGGATGTCGGGTAAATTTGTTGTAATGATGCAATGTTGCAGCCCCCGAGTATTCGGTTGTGGCGAAAATAAATAAATAAGTGAATCTTGGAGGAAGATGAATACTTAGCTTTTTTATCGGCTGCGGCGGCGCCTGATCGGAAGTAGTCGATGTAGTCACGCGGTGCTTGACAGAAAATAGTCGATGAAGAGAATGCAGTCGATGTAGTGGCACAGCCTCTGACCAGAAGGAGTCGATGTGACGATGCACTTGGACGATTCATTACGTGGTTGTGATCGCCGGCCGCCGCCAACATGCGAAACAAGCTGTTCCAATATTTCCGATTGTGTTCCCAGATCAATCCTCCAAATACCATGTACCAACATGTACACACAGGTTAGAATAAAATAATTAATTAACAAGATTGCTAATGAAAGAGAGGTTGGAAGAGGGAGTGGTGTTTTGGAACATGGGAGCATATGCTCCCTCTATTTTTGAATTCATCTTACACACATTTAAAATTTCAAAAAAATTGAAATGAAAAATTCGCACGTACATCTTCACGTGCTACGCGCTCACAAAGTTGTTTCATAAAAAATGGACTTGTCATGTGACGTGTGTAAAAAAGACAAAACTCAGTGCTAGAAATAATGCTTTTTACAAGATAAATTTTCTCTTTTTTTCATAGACCACAAAAAAAATTTGTTTTTTCGTGAAACTTGGCGAATGAACATATATTACAGAGATGTACATGTAGAATTTTTTATCAAAATTTTTTGACAAGTCGAAATATAATTTTTTGGTATAGGGAGCATACGCACCCGGGAGCCGAATTGAATTTCCGTTTGGAAGATATCAAATTAGAAGGCCATCGTGTTGTTTTGCGTGTAGGGCCTGATAGTGCATGTTAGTGCATGCAACAATCGGTTTCACACCCCAAACGAATCCACGTGAGCGTAGAAAAAAAATCTGCTTTGGTCCAACGACCGTGTACGATACTGTCTAAATTGAGCAGCCCACGATTTGCAACCGGCTATTGACACGAAGCTTTTCAGGCATCGATTGATCTGGAAATCTGCGCGCCTGGCATCCGATCGATCTAGAATCCGCCCGCCTATGCAGTCTTGACGTTGATCGCCAGCAAGTTTTGAATAGATGTTGACGGAGAACTTGATCCAACTGATGAGGGATCTCGCCCGGATAACGAAATCCAGTCGTCGTAATCTCCACGGACGGCGCCAATTGACGAGGGATCACCTCGCCAATGCCTACGTATTGTAGATTTGGGTTTCGGAGAGAGCGACGATGGAGATTCCGGGGACGAGATTAGGCACACGACGTACCCAGCTTCGGGTCCCCTCGGTGGAGGATCCCTACGTCTGCTAGCAATCCACTATATGATCATAGATATGTTTACAGGGTGCCGCCGTAGCGGAGCTATGTTGTCTATATTCTGTCTATCTTGGCCTCTTTATTGGGTGCCCTGGCTAGCTTTATATATGCAACCAGCCTAGGGTTTTACAAGAGTCCTAGTCGACTACTTCTTCGGGTTGCCTTGTTGGGCCTTCTCCATATTGGGTCTTCTCCATATTGGACCGAGCCAGGTATACTAATAATGGGTACCCGAAGGGTATGCCCATGTCACCATGGCTCCAGGGCCGTTGCCCCCTGCGTGCTCCGACCTACCCTTCTCCTAACTTAAAGCCTCCGTCGCGAAACCCCATGCCGAGAGCCACGATACGGAAAACCTTCCAGAGACGCCGCCGTCGCGAATCCCATCTCGGGGGATTCAGGAGATCGCCTCCGGCACCCTGCGCAGAGGAGAATCATCACCGGAGGGGCTCTACATCATCATGCCCGCCTCCGGATTGATGCGTGAGTAGTTCATCCTTGGACTATGGGTCCATAGCAGTAGCTAGATGGTTGTCTTCTCCGCTTGTACTATCATTGTTATAGATCTTGTGAGTTGCCTAACATGATCAAGATCATCTATTTGTAATCCTACATGTTGTGTTTGGCGGGATCCGATGAATATGGAATATTATGTTAAGTTGATTATCAATCTATCATATATGTGTTGTTTATGTTCTTGCATGCTCTCCGTTGCCAGTAGAGGCTCTGGCCAAGTGATACTTGTAACTCCAAGAGGGAGTAATTATGCTCGATAGTGGGTTCATGCCTCCATTGAATCTAGGACAGTGAGAGAAAGTTCTAAGGTTGTGGATGTCTGTTGCTACTAGGGATAAAACATTGATGCTTTATCTAAGGATATTTGTGTTGATTACATTACGCGCCATACTTAATGCAATTATCTGTTGTTTACAACTTAATACCGGAAGGGATTCGGATGATAATCTGAAGGTGGATTATTTAGGCATAGATGCATGCTGGATAGCGGTCTATGTAATTTGTCGTAATGCCCTGATTAAATCACATAGTAATCATCATTGATATGTATTGAATCTTTATTTGTCAATTGCCCACCTGTAATTTTTTCACCCAGCATGTTAGTTATCTTATTGGAGAGACACCTCTAGTGAACTGTGGACCCGGTCCATTCTTTTACATCTGAATACATTCTCTGCTTTTACTGTTCTTTGCAAACAAACACCATCTTCCAGTCGATACGTTTAATCCTTTGTTTCAGCAAGCCGGTGAGATTGACAACCTCACTCTTACGTTGGGGCAAAGTACTTTGATTGTGTTGTGCAGGTTCCACGTTGGCGCCGGTTTCACTGGTGTTGCGCCGCACTACATTCCTCCACCAACAACCTTCACGTGCTTCTTGGCTCCTACTGGTTCGATAACCTTGGTTTCTTACTGAGGGAAAACTTGCTGTTGTGCGCATCACACCTTCCTCTTGGGGTTCCCAACGGACGTGTACATCTACGCGCATCATATATTTACATAGATTCAAACGAAATTTGACTAAATTTAAACTAAATCTAATCTAGAAGTACTTGCGGCGGCCGGAGGCGTCGTAGTACTGACGGAAGTTGTACATGTCGTCGGTGACGACCTCTGCTGGCTCGTCGGGCTCGTCGGCGGGCTCGTCCTTCACGAAGCCGCTTGCCTGCGCCGTCGTCGGGTGGTCCACGGGGCGGAGTCGCGGATGGACATGGAGATCGCCATGTCGATGTCGCCCCTCCAAGCGTCCTTGTCGTTCATCGACGCCAATTACGCCGCCCGCAGCCCTGGGCAGTCCTCGGGGTCGTCGCTGCTGGCGATGAGCCGCTGCTGCCGCTCGTACTCCGCAGCGTGCCGCTGTGACGCTTCCTTCGGCTCCTCCTTCACCTCCGGCTCCGGGATGAGGAGGGCGCCGCCACGCCTCTGTTGTTGCCGCCGGCTGCCGCTGTCGCTGCCGCCACGCCTCGTGTTGACGGGCGTCGCCGGCTCCTCCTTCACCTCCCGTTTGGGGACGGTGTAGGGCGCCGAGCGGTACGACGACGGCGCGGCGTCGACCGGGCCGGTCCTGAGGAAGAAGAGTTCGAGGAGGACGAGTACGTCGTCCTCCTCGGCTGCCATTGTGGTGGTCCTCCTCGAGGAGACGCTGGCGGTGAGGGCGGCATCTCCAACCTTTGGAGCGCCGTTGCGGATGCCGCGGATGACGTTGTCGAGGGTGCGCCCCGGAACACCCCAGAACAGGGCGCGGCCATCCTTGTTCCAGCTGTTCGGCCCGCCTATGAGGCCGATGGTGCTGCGCATCTCGACGTTGTACTTCGCCTTGAAGTACGTGGCCCACCACTCGTCGTTGTCCTTGGCTGCCCATGTCGGATCCGCCCGCTCCTCGGCGGTGAGTTGAGCCCGCCGTTCCCTGATGCCGTCCCTCCACTATCTCCGTGTCTGGCTTCGGCGGCGGCGGGACGCCAATGCCGTTCACGGCCATCCTCCAGCCGCCGCTGCTTGGCAGGCGCATGTTCGGCGGGACAGGATATCCCGCGCGGTACATCGCCCACGCCTCCGGTACGGTTAGGCTGCCGCGGCCGAAGTCGTTCGCCGCGGCGATCTTACGGGAGGACGAGGACGACATAGTTCGGAGCGGCGAGGAGAAGATCTGGGAGGGGCGGCGGCGAAGTGAAGGTTCGGGAGCGGTGAGAGACGATCCGCAGGGCGTCTTAATGTACAGCGATGGCAGCGGGTGGTTGCACGCAATAACACCGGCTCAGACGGCCATGCGGCCATGCACGACGAGATGCGTCCCTGCGTCGCCTGGGAAAACAGGGACCATTAACGTCGTTTGACCAAAGGTAGGCGGCGGGTTTAGCCTTCCGAGCCGCTGACGCGTCGGGTCCCGCGTCAGTTCGCCTCGCTTTTCGTTGTGTCCGGCGTGCCCGGTGCGTCTCCTGTGGGACGGTGATGGGTTCGGGGCGCCGGACACCGTATCGGACCGCGCCGGACAAAAATAGGCTTTGAGGGACGCGGCTGGAACGGTTTTTTGGTCCGGCGCGCTTCAAATTGCTTTGAGGGACGCGACTGGAAATGCTCTAAAGTACTCGAATCAAGTTTGAGTCCTAAGTAGCATAATTCACTACCGGAGATCACGGCTTTGCGCACAGTCTGTGATGTGCAAACGGCGCTTGACATTTTTTCGTGTTTAAATAAAAACACACGGCAAAGTTTAAAAAGTATGACGTGTTCCTTCCGACACGCGCGGCATCTCTCTGCCACGTAGCCTATTCTTTGCCGTGTGCTTCCCTTCTCTGTACACGGCAACTGTTTTGGCTCCATACAGCTCAAACACTTTATTTTCTCACGGGCGATGTCTTCGACTCGATCGATTTTTCCTACAATAGTATAATTATTTTGCTATGAGGTCTCCTGCAAGGTCTGCGACAAGGTATGTGTGTTTCTTTTATTTCGTGTGTGAATCGTTTTTGCTACAATCATGGATAGTTTTGCTGCATTCACGCTTTTCTAAAGTTAAAATGGGATTGAGGACTCTAAAGGGACACGTGCTAGACCAGGAAGATAAAATAATTATAATCGTCAGGGGACGCTCAACGCTCAACACTGCCCTATTTTAAAGGCCAACAAGCGCATACATCATGCTATTTAGGTTAATCCCTACGATTCGATGGAGTGAGTGTGCAAATCACTTTTGTGTTTGGGCTTGAAGCTCTTAATTTTACTAGATTATAGATCAAACTAAGACAAAAGAATGCACAAACATTTTTTTCATGTACACTGACCGAGGATATTCCAGCAAAGTAAATAGTAACCTTGCGTCGCTAACCGATTATTAAATCTGTAGAAACATGTTATACATAATTGATCATGGAATAACCACAAAACAAGTAATGTTAATTATGATTCAAGGACAATCATACTATAGACACCTCATACACTCTAGAATTATCAGACACTAGTTGAATGCCCGTGCGTTGCATCGGGTCCCCTTCTCACATGTAAAGACAATGCACATTAATATTGTCGATAACTGGAAGTAAAGATGACATCGGGGTTTTCTCCCTGTCCTAGAGCGGCAGATGGAGTATGAAGTAACTCCCACTTCCAGGACCCACTGGCGGTGTTACGAGGAACTATGATATCCTCCTCTTTTGTGAGATCACGTGAAGATGAAAATCTCTCTTTGGATACGAGGAAGGGATATCCAAAGTATCTTCTCTCACCCGGATGTACAAGCTACTGCCTTTCTTACCCAAGAAGGTTGAGAACATTTGGCATTAATGGTTGTAGCAATTTAGATCTCAAACTTTTTTGCATAAATGCATTTCCTCATCTTAGTGCATTAGGAAACATATTTCCATGTATTAGGAGGCAAATCTCTTCACCGTTCAATAGAATATAGTAATAAATTACTAAATCAAATAAACTTCTAGGGCACATGAGTTTGAAAATCTCTGTATGTAAATATATTCATAGCTTGGTCTGCAGTTGAATGAGTTGCTTATTAAATATATGTATGGTTCCTCACTTTCATGCAAGAATGTTGTTCTGCGTACATCATGGTACCTGTATGACAACCTTATTACTGCCACACTTCCATGCATAATTAATATATGAAGCAAGCAAGCTAAAAATCTGATAAAGACATCGGACACCTAAAAGTGGTCGCGCGTGTGCGTTTGCGTCGTCCCGCGGACATATTTTGACAGCGCGTCCGTTTGCGTCTTGGTGTGCTCCCAGCGGGGCGACCCATTTTTTTTATTCCAATAATATTTAAAAAGCATAATGTACTACAAACTACAGTCGATGCAAGCCCGGCCCCGTCGTTGCGTCCCTCCCTCGTCTGCTTCTCCGCCGCCCGTCGTGCGGCCTCTAGAGCTCGGTGCGCCGCCGCGTCCTCTAGCAGGCGCCGCCGCTGCGTCTTGTTGGCGGCATCCTCGGCCTTCTTGAGCATCTCGAAGGAGTCGACTAACGCCCTCTGCTCCGCCGCCCTCTCCTCCGGGGAGGCGCATCAGGGTCATCAGATGACCATGAGATGTCGCAGTCGTCGTCCTCTACGGCGACCGCCTCCCTGCGGACGCCGCGTGGGCCGACCGCCTTCCTGCGGACGCCGCGTGGGCCGCCCGCTCCTCCTCTGCTTCCTGCTCCATGTCAGCCAAGAACTTCGCGTCCCTGGCCGCTTCGAGGACGTTGTCACTGCTTTCGTCGTCCTCCAACTCCTCGTCGGAGCTCTCGACCGGGGGAGGTGAAGGCGCGGTAGCCTAGCCTCGGTCGGCGCTGCTCATGGCAAAGGTGGAGGTTGTGCGGCAGCGGCGCTACGGTGGAAGTTGTGCGGCGGCTAGGGTATTCTGTGGGAGGAGATAAGATGCGCGCGCCCCTGTTTATATAGGCCGGAGGCAGGCGACGACCGCGGCACGCGTGGCATCGTCATTACTTCGTGCGTAGAGGTAGGCGACTGCCGCGCGCCACGCGAGTCATCGCCATTAACGTGGTCGCAGACTGCCGAAGCGACGCCCCGGCGCCAGTACTGGCGCGCCTGAGAAGACGCGAGCCTGGGTCACTCCCATGCGGGCCCAACTTTGCGCGGTTGCACGTCCGCGCAGCATCTGAGGCGCATATTTACGCCAGGTTTGCGTCACTGCGACGGCCCGGTCAATATGCGTCGCCCCGCTGGAGCAGGACCCAAACGCATTTTACGACCGATTAGACGCAACCGGTCGGAGATGCCCTAATGATCTGAAGAACAAAGCCACGCCATGTTACAATCCTCTCAAATACATCAACTTCTGATAACCATTCTTTGATATTTATTGACAAAAGAACTATGAAACCTCTGAAATCTAATAAAAATACTCGATATATAACCTTAATTATTTGGGTGCTCCAGCAGCTAACCACATACATAAGAGAATGCCAGTACCATGTATGGTTACAGATAAGACAAATAGACACAACCGAATCATGAACATGACAATTGCTAAGGGAAATGATGCGCTCTAGCTTTTCCATGTACAAAAATACCAACCTTATTTTTGTTTCACACGTTCAAGGGCAGCATAGCAATACAGTAGTAATTGTTTTCTAGATCTTTGCTCATTTCTTTCATTTTCAAGGTTTTCTTCATCGGTTGAAATGCCTACTTGACCAGAGCATGATCATCAATTTCACAATCCTCTTGGATGTCATCTACACAACACTTCAAACTTGTCTTCAAAGAAAAATACTGAGAACATCAGAACAAAACTTCAACTGGTACAAACAATGGAGAGTAGAAAGATAGCAGTTAGAAAGTGGTAGCAAAATGCTTAATACTTACCATCAGAAGAGCAGATCCGCCCTCACGAAGGACAAAGATAGCAGTAACAAACTGGTAGCAATATGGCACTCCAAGAGTGTATCCACTCTTGTAGTCCGTCTATCTTAATTAGTACCAGTGAATCCAGTTAAAACCTGCGAGTTTAGACATTTTAGAAAGAAAAAATATCAACGGTGGCAATAAATATTGAAATTTACAAGAATTTACTATAAGTGCTAAACGGAAAAACAGAGCACCAGACAAAACAAACAACATCGACGGCTTCTGCGGGGGTTGATATTACTTCAGCATTTCAGTAAAGGGAAAAAGGTGAACACTAACTTGAGGTTATAATTCGTTCAGCATTTCAGTAAATTTCCGATTCATCATTTCTACCCTGGGATCAATTTCAGAAGAATAATCATTGAATTGGAGCGGATTAGCCAGAACACCTTTTCCAGTAAAATGAGTGAGGCTTTTATTTCACAGAGTCAGACTAATAAAAGTGGTAAATCCAAATGATAGAATTAAGGCGTGAAACAGAATCAACTCAAATCCTTGACAATCCTCTCACTCCTAGACAGTCTTACTTAATCTATAATTCTATATTCAATAAAACATCCAGCATATATGAAATGCAAGCCACTCGACAGATTCCTTAAGGGTCATGCCATTGAGTGGTGGATACAGAATTCATAGATTTATTTTTACATGGTATCTCCATCAAACATCTTGTCTATGTAAAAGAAAATATGCACATACAAATTTACATGCAACCTTCTTTGATGTACATGGACAACGACGATTGGATGAGGTAAATGGCCAAAAGGGAAGAAGAACCTGCAAGTGATTGTCATTGTAGCGTCCAGCATTCCTGCGAATTAGAATGTCGTGGTTCCTCTCAGATGGCATGTACATGTATAACATACAGATGTATAATGCCCTAGCGTTGGGGAGGCGATGAGAAGGAGGATCTCGGTCCACGCGTGGGGCAGAAAACTAAAGAATGTCCACTCTGCAATAAAACCAAGCAATGTGCAAAAATAAAGAAAACTGCATAGGACGTTGTAATGATAGTGAGCGCATGTTATACCCCACATATTTCACAAACCTCAATGAACCATTTCTAGAATCTTGTTGCATCATCATCCTGTCGCTATATCTGTGGTCGTCAAACATAATATATATCCACATAAGTTATTGATAAAAGATTCACACAAATAAACAGATCTCTCTCCATAAAAATTGAGGTAGACAATTCCAATTTAGATAGCAATGAATGACTTTGCTGGTTGGTCCACGGTTGGTTAAATGCACATAGTGGTTTGTGAAATTTGTGGGATTATCATATCTGAAGGGGCAAATTTAGCAAACCATAACAGTGAGAGCTCACGTGGGCAATTCAGTAATCAATGAATAAACAAGGCGAGAGCTCACATGGGAAATTCAGCAACCCAAGAATCAGAAATTCAGAATGAGGAGAGCTCACATGATCAATTCAGCAAGTCATTCTATAAGTGTTGCAAGCATCTGTCAAAAGTCCTAGCAAAAACATCTATTAGATAGCTGAACCCACATGCACATCGGAGACAATTACCAGATCAACCACTTTACCTTGGCTTCCCCTTAGCCATAGCCTGCACGAATCAAATTGCAGCCAATTAGAATCGAGCCAATAAAAAGGAACGGATGCTACGCTAGAAAAACAAGCAAACTTTCGGATCAGAGGATCAGACCACGACCTTGTCTAAGCCCTTGCATGCCGAAGAAGATGGTGACCTGCTTGTGGCCGTCTTCGGCAATAGCGTCGACCTTCACCATCGGCGGGTGCTTGGGCAGCACGCTCTGCACGGATTGGAACCATAAGCAGGCCGATCACCATGATCGAGGTGGAGGCGCGAGTCGCTACCCACGGCTCCGGCGAGTTCCGTGTCAGGCCGGCGGCTGACCCCTGCAGCGCACCAGGCCGGCGGCATCCCCTGTGTGGCGCGCCAGGATCTCCTCCATGGGCTCGGTCGTCATGTCTTCTGCTCGAGGGGAAATTCCGACGATGTGAAGACAGTTGGATGGATTGTGGAGTCGTGGGGACTTGGGTCAGATGATCCAAGAAAACCGTGCGTGCGCTGCACCATGCGTGAGTGATGTTTAACCGCCTTCTTTTCTTGATTTCGTTTTCTCAGACTGTCTTTTCCTGTCAAAAAAAACTGGTGAGGTGGAGACGGGTCGACGCACAACAAATCTGCTTTCCGGTTTTCAGCGCACGGTAAGTAGGACGTACGTACCAACCATCCCACCACCTCTAGACATTTAATATAGTAGAGATAATATCGAAAGAAACTTCTTCCAAGATTTTTGATAAACCATGTGTTTTAGATTTTCTCTACCAAGATATTCGAGAATACAAGTAGATGTGAAGACAAACATATATATATAATATAATATATCTAAACCCATCTAGGGTTCCGTCCCTCTCGCCGGCGACGCTGCCGGTCCGCTTCACCTCCGGTGCCCTTGGGGCTTTGGAGGTGTGGCGGACCGCGGCCTCTCGACGGCGGGAAGGTTTCAGTTTTCAGTTCTTCGTTTAGTTTGTTTTTGGTGTCTTCTTCGGGATGGTGAGGCGGCGGCTACTTCCTGAAGTCGAATAAGGTCCTCCCCGTCCTATCCTCGCTCCGGTGGTGCATCTAGCGCCGGCGGAGGACGCGTGGAGTTGTGTGTCCGGCGGATCCCCCGTGATCCGATCGTCTTTCATGTTCGATTGTGTGGTTTCATGTCAGTCTCTTCCGATCTACGGTTGTCATCATTGGCGATGGTTGCTGCTCTGGTACGCTGGTCCTTTGGGGCCTTAGTACGACGACTTCCCGCATGTCTACTACAACAAGCTCTACTACGACAAGCTTTGCCTGGCTCCGGTGATGGAGGGGCGAGGACGGCGGCGCGCCTTCGGCTCGTGCTAGTGTCTGTAGTCGTCGCTAGGTGGTCCAACGACCTATTTGTAATTTTTATTACTTTTAGGCATCTTTGTACTACTGTTGATGATTATTAATGGATCGGAGGAATTTTCGCAAAAAAAAAATAATAAGTGTAAGAAAATAATTCCATGAAGGCACATGCTTTCATTTTTTCAATGAAAGGTTTTATATGACAAAAATCTGAAAAGTAAAAAAACTAATGTAATTTTCATCGTAGATGACAGATCAATTTTAAAATTGAGTTTCAATTGAACTGCTAAAGTTGTATAACAGAGAACATTGTATTCTTCATGTCCATGATATACGGTCAATTTGTGAAATGTAACATAAATATATACTAGCTGAAATTGTATACTGAGTAAATGAGTTATAAATAAGTAAAAATATTTAGTATAAATAAATGTTAATCATTTATTTTGATACTAAGGGGCTGCTATTTTAATTTCGACTTAAACATATTTATAGTGAGAGACAAGCGAAAAATGATTTATTAACCTGATAACAAATGCTAACTCACAAGTGAGTAGTATATGCATATCTGTCATATTTTTGTAATATATAACCGTTTTTATAATGTCTTTTACACAAATTTATCTCTTTCCTTGTCTTCACCGGTATCTACTTTAAGAATGCAAATGAAAAATATTCATTGCGCCCCATACGGATTTAGGGTTTAAAATAAAAAGATTCATGGTACGAGCTACAATAGCGTGGCTGTGCGGGTTGATCGAGGGAGCCCTGATGCACACTCAAAGTGTGCGCTAGTCGCCAACGCCCGTGTGTTCTAGCAATTTGTGACATGCCCCTCATTCCTGTTCGCTCAACACGGGCGTGTTTGGTAGGCTGTGAGGGCCTTTTCCAGCATGGGTTGGGACGTGGAACGGGTCGTTTAGTTGCCTGCAGGCCGCCGCATTTTTGCACGAACCGAGTGTTAAAGCACCCCTGGGACAGGGCCTGGAGGAACGCCCCGGAATGGCAGTTTCAGTGGAGCCAGGCCCGTTGTCGCGAGAAAGTTACACGAGTGGGGAAGGGAGACGGAAACGCCGCGTCCCTTCGGGAACACGCGCCATAACTAGCCTCACCGCCCCCCTCTCCTTCGTCTCACTCGCGACCTCAGTCTCCCCCCCCCCCCAAACTGTCACATCACCAGGCGGTTCCCCTCCCGCCGACCAATCCGCCGCACTGTCGCAAGGGGGAGCACTGGTACCGGAGGAGGAGACGATGGCGAGCAGCACCGCGACATCGGCCGCAACCTGCTCCGCAGTCTTCATCGGCATCTCGAGTTCGACCGCAAACTCGACCTCGTCCTCGACCGGAACAATGGTGGTAACGACCTCTTCTTCTCACATTCATACTCGTTGTGCCAGAACAGGCCATGCTTGTTGTTCTTGTCAAGTTCTTGGTGTTCACGGTCTCGATTTGCTTAGATGTGTTATTGTAATCTCCAATCGCGGTAAATCCTTCGTAGATCGAACTATCGATTAGTGAAACTGTCAGATTTTACTGTGCATGCAGAGAGGGGAAGGGTTTTTTTGTGCTGGGGTTTAGCATGTTGTGATTGTTGTGCGAAAGATTAAGCTGAGTCACGCTAATTTGTTCAGACGCAAGAGGAGTGGGAGGACTTGAAGAACGAAGTTGCTCTGCTCAAGAATCTGCAGAGAACACAAGCACAAGTGATGAGGGCTAAGAAAAAGGAATGGGAGGCAGAAAGAAATGCTTTGGAGGCTGAGAAGAGAAAGTTAGAGTATGACATATATGATCTGCTCCAAGTGAACTTTGCAATCAAGGGTAAACTTAAGAGGATCATGGCTATTTGTGATGAGTGATGAATGTGTTCTAGATGTATTGTAGGAGATCCTGCGGATGGTTGAGCTAGGGAGAATTTGTAATGTACCCTAAGTATAATTTGTAATGTACCCTAAGTACCACTCGTACTGTACTCAATTTGAAATGCTACTTGTGTTGTTTATGATTGAACTAGGCCAATGATTATAACCCGGGATCATAGTATGAGGAGATGATTGATCATAACCTAGCTATGGCATGACTGAACATGACCATGCCATTGGTTCTGATCAAACATCTCCTCCATATGTCCTAATATTGTGAGGCCTATGGTACCTTGCTTTGCATGTTTCTGCTTCTTCAGTTATGCATTGGCCAATGATTGAACAATGGCACAATGGAAGGCAGGGTGCTGCCCTCAAACTTAGTCATGTGTGCCATATTACTTGCACACTAGACTTAGTTTGCGGACAGTCCCTTTGCATGCCATGTGATCCTATATATGAGGCCTCTTTTTGTCTGTCTAGTGCATTGGCCAATGATTGAACAATGGCACAATGGAAGGCAAGGTTCTGCCTTCAAACTTAGTCATGTGTGACAGTTTCCTGCACACTAGAATTAGTTTGGGGACAGTCCCTCTGCCTGCCATGTGACCAAATCTATGAGGCCTCTTTTGTGTTGGCCAATGATTCAACAAAGGCACAATGGAAGACTAGATGATGGTCTCAAACTTAGTAATGTGTGCCACAGTCACTACACACTACACTTAGTTTTTTGCCACTCCCTATGCCTGTCGTGTGAGCTAATGTATGAGGCCTTGTGTGCTTCTTCACTTATGCATTGGCATGTGATTCAACAAAGGCACAACGGAAGGCAAAAGTGTTGCCCTCAAACTTAGTCGTGTGTGTGACATTACTTGCACACTAAACTTAATTAGTTTGAGGGCAGTCCCTTGAGCTACCGTGTGAGCCAATGTATGAGGCCTCACTAATGTTTCAATGTCTGTTTTCATCTATAATTCTGAGCAGACATACCTCTAATGGCATCTGTTCTTGTGGCAGACTGAGAAGCTCAAGCTTGGATCACCTACCGAGACCACCGACGAGGGACCGTCGAAGAAGCAAAGGGCGGCTAATGTCGTCCACTTCCAGGTTGAGGTAGGGCTGGACCAGTTCCTGCGCATCGTCTTCAGGCCCATCTTCAGCCGGGTCCTGATCCCTCAAGATTTCATACAGTGGTTCAGAGAAATCCCTTCCAACATCATCGTACGCACCAACACTGGTTGCAACTGGAGGATGAGTACGATGAGAGAAGACGATGACACATACATCGATCAGGGTGGGAGGGCTTTGTTGTCGCCCATCAGCTCAAGGTAGGTCAGTTCCTCACCTTCAAGAAGGTGTCCTCCTTTGAGTAAAGTATGGTCATCTTCGACCACACCTGCACTGAGATGATGAGCAGGTGCTTGTACCATGGCAATGCCACCAGGTGTGTCGTCTTTGAAAATCATGTCTGAAGCTTACCTGGTTGTGTGTTGCTGCTACCATGTTGTGTCTAGTTGTTGTTCATGTCGTGTCCTGAACTATGATCGTGCCTGAACAATGGTGTGTCGTGAACTTGTGTCATCTATAATAAGTGCTAAGTTTGCTTGTGCTTGCATTATTATGTTCTTTCTTGCGATGTTGATCACTGGTAACCTCACCATTGAAGGGAAGATGTAACCAGAAGCGGATTTTGGGTTGCAACCAAACAACATGGGCGCCGTTCTGGGTTGCTACTAGGTCTGAAAACCGACCTACCAAACGGGCAGAGCCCAAATCTCCACGGGGCCAAAAAATACTTTGCGCAGGCCACCAACCACGTGGCTTTTCTGGCCCATGGCCCGTCTGAAACATGCAGGGGCCTTCTTCCCACTGCGCCAGTGGTGCAGAAAATTACTACAGCCTACCAAACGTGCCCCAATTTCTTTATGTTTGCGCTCGCTTACATATCTAAATCTGAACAAACTTGAAATTTATAAAAATTCAAATTCGAACAATTTTTAGAAGTGAACAAATTTTGAATCTGAATAAAGTTTGAATTTGAACAAATTTTAGAAATGAATAATTTTCAAATTAGAGCATTTTCTGGAATCAGGAAAAAATCAAATCTCAACAAAAAAAACACGAAACCCGGAGAAAAATCGAAAATACGGGAAAAAAGAACGAAAAAAACTATAGAACCAGAAGGAAACCAAATCGAAAGGTTCAAGAAACTTCCGAAAACCAGAAAAAAAACATGAATCTCTTACCCCTCTCCATCTCTACCCTGATGGGCTACCACCCAACTTACCCTAGTGGTACATGCCAGAAATCGATCGATCGAGGAAGCCTATTGCACGCTCATTTCTCGCAATAGTGGACATAAATGAAACAAAACAAAAAAGAACAAAACCAATCACTTCAGAGGCCAAAGCTTCCTCGAAAACAATTCATGAAGAAACAGTAGAACAATAGAATCTGGCCTCTCCTTAACCAAATCAGCAATAGAAATCAAAGCAGCGCCAGCGACAACTTGCGCGACACCTGCATCGAGGTACTCGGGCAAGGCATGTAACACCCCGGCCACCCCCGGCCGGGCATGTCACCCCTGGCAGCTCTCTAGGATCTTTAGACTAGTCCCACAGACCAACACATGTCTTTTCTACGCACTTTGTCCTCACCCCCGGCCGGGCATGTCACCACTGGCAGCTCTCTAGGATCTCTAGACTAGCCCCACATACCAACACATGTCTTTTCTACGCATTTTGTCCTCACTCGTGCGCACCCGGGAAGGACTTCCCGGTCGGTCACCCCTCCTCAAATCGCTCCGGGCCAAGCACGCTTAACCTTGGAGTTCTTTAGAAATGAGCTTCCGAAAAAAGAAGTTGCAACTTGTTGGTATGAGTATCCTATCAATCCTATTAAGCCGTGAGCCAGGATGTCACACTCATCCCCCCTTAGAAGATCGACGCCCTCGTCGATCAACCCTAGGCCAGGAACGTCCCCTCTTGGCACACGTCTGTGCGTCCAGTGTCGGCACATGTTCCATGCCGTGTGTCACGACGGGCCACACCATCCATGCACCACATGCCCAAACCCCTGACCTGCACACGCCCGTGTAACCACGAAGGTCGGCTCTGCTACCGAATGTAACACCCCGGCCACCCCCGGCCGAGCATGTCACCCCTGGCAGCTCTCTAGGATCTCTAGACTAGCCCCACAGACCAATACATGTATTTTCTACGCATTTTGTCCTCACTCGTGCGCACCCGGGAAGGACTTCCCGGTCGGTCACCCATCCTCAAATCGCTCCGGGCCAAGCACGCTTAACCTCGGAGTTCTTTGGAGATGAGCTTCTGAAAAAGAAGTTGCAACTTTTGGTATGAGTATCATATCAATCCTATTAATAAGCCCTGGGCTAGGATGTCACAAGGCAACCACAATAGCTTCAACATGCATCTTCTTAAGATGCACCTGAAGAAGAATCTGCCTAGACCAATTCCATGTATTCTACACCACCCTCCGTATAGAACATGATGACATGCAAACCTATGGTCTCTCGGCGAATAGAAAACTGAGACACCATCACATTGACAACATAATTTCTACGAGACAGCCTTGAAATATCTGAAGGGACCATTTCACAACTCGCCAAGAGCTCATTGATAAGCACGTCAAGAGGCTTACCAATCAAATCTGTAGCGACATCTTAAAAAAGACCACGTTGACCACCGCTTCACCGTCCTCTGCCTTCACACAAAGCTTGTACCTTAAAACCGCAAAGATAGCCGTGAGGAGGAAAAACAATAGACATCAAACAAGAAGCACAATGCTTTCATCAGATAACACATCTACCTCAATAGCCATGCACTTCGTCAACAAATCTAAGAAGAAATCCAAACAAGCATACCACCATAGGAAAACGAAAAGCAGATGGCAACACAAACAAAATAATAAAATCGTGAACAACAAAACACCAAAGAGATGTTACAATGATTCTTCAATGCCAACGATCGTGAAATGTACAGTTGATGAATGTAAAATGTATGCATGAATTTTGTAGTTTGTAGACACATATTTCCATATATTTGCAACATATATGATGTTACCATGTTTTATATTGATTTTCGGGGATTTACGAATGATTCCCTTTATTTTGGTTCTCTGAATATTATACCATGATGAATATGACGTCAGCCAAAGAAACCAGTGGACTGATGTGGAACAGATAGCACTCTAGCTCGAGCTTACTTCCGAGTTTTCGAGAACGTGGTTCGTTATGTTTTAGAGGTAGGTCCGTTTGGAACTTTGGAATTGTGTTATGGGCCTGGAATATGGAAACGGGATTGGATGGGCTTGGAGAAGACTGCAGTGTAGAGTCCTGGAAATATATTTTGGGAAGTAGTGTTTGTTTCTTCGTCCAAAGATGTATGCGTGCTCACAAACTCTGAAGATGAGTCCGGTCCGAGTAGAAGATGGCAGGGAAGCCGGTCTGGAAATAAAACTGAACAGGTATCATCATATCTCAACCGATCGCTCGACTACAGGATGGAGGAGACGGCGACCGCGCTCCCGGACGATGTCGTCCTCGAGGTGCTCGCGCGCGTGGCGGACGTCGCCGCGCTGTTCCGCTGCGCCATGACGTGCATGCGCTGGCGCCGCCTCATCGCGGACCGCTCCTTCCTTCGCCGCCACTGGCCGGAGAACGCGACCCACCCGTCCTTCCTCGTCGGCTTCTTCACCCAGAGGAAGCGGTACCACGGATTCGAGGGCAACGAAGAGTGGCCGTTTCCCCTCGATGACGTCGACGTCCCGGACTGCGACTCGCCGCCGGTCTTCATCCCGGCGCCGCGCTCGGTGCTCGGCCCTGGCCTCCGCTCATTGCCGGCTGGCGTCCTGGATGGTGCAGAGCCGCTCACAGCGCGGCGCGGCCTCCTCCTCGTGCGCCTCCGCCATCTCGCCCGCAGCCCCGTTTGCCTGGCCGTGTGCGACCTGCTCGCCGGCACGTGCGACATGCTTCCTCCGCTGCAGTGGGATCACCAATGCTCCTCCACGAGCTACGCCATATTAACACCCGAAGATTCTGCCTCATCGGAACCAAGGACTCCGGCGCCAGGCTACTCCAGATTCTTCAAGGTGTTGGCCATGAGCTTTCTCCGCGGCATTAACCGTGCCGGTGGTGTTGTGGAGTATAGCTATAACCTGCACACGTTCTCGTCCGCCGAGCCGGGCTGGGCAGCCCCTGCAAAGCGCTTAGGTGACCACCGCCGGTGTGACGGACCCCAATACTCCCCGGACGTGCAGGGCGACGCTGTCGTCTGCCGAGGTGGCATGGCACACTGGCTCTGTGGTAACTGGTTCGCAGAAGACCGCCGCGACCCGGCAAACTATTTCACCATCGATGCGAGCCCTGAGGATGATCATATCTCCATGGCGAACCTAACCTTCATGCCCATCCATGTCCGACCCGTCGCCGACAATTATCACCTGGCTACCGTCAATGGAGAACTCATGCTATATCTTCTCTACACACTAAAACAAGGCCTCTGGCTAGACACCTGGACAAGGAGGGACGGTGCGTACTGGTACCGTGATAGGGTGATAGAGCTTAAACCGCCGGAGAAGATGCGCCTTCACGATGGGGCGCTATACTTGTGGTCGGGTGAAAAGAGTGGCACCTTGCTCATTATCGACTCACAATTGTGCAAGTACGTTGCTTGTCTTGTAACCGGAGCAGTTGAGGAAATATCGGACCAATTCCATGGCATGGTTGGGGATGCAGTGGTTCCCATGGAGATAGATTGGCCAGATTTATTCATGTCTCGACTTGCTGGGGCATTACCACACAATCGTAGCATGTTGTAAGATATCAACAGTTCGCAATTATATTGAGCACCGTTGTTCACTAGTAGAAAATGGTTTTTTCTCCAAAGAGCATTAGCACCGGACTCTTAAAGTTCCACTTCCACGACTCAAGTCCTCGGTAGGGTAAGTATGCGTCTATGTTGTAATTGGTGTTTGTCACTCTCTTTGACTACTATTGAGATTGGTCAACTTAAGGCGATATCATTACATATGACATAACTTTTGCACTATATAGAAGTAAAAAAATTGGTGTGATGATTTGGCTCTTGGGTCCATATGCTCCCTTTATTATGAAATGCATCTATAATATATTTTAAAATGTTTGAAGATTCCAAACGAAGAATTCATGCGTATATCATCACATGCTACGTGCACATAAATAAAGTCCTTCAATGAAAAATTGACTTGTTGTTGGGCATGTAAAAAAGGCAAAATTTGGTGCTAAATACAAGGCTGTTAGTGGGACATATTTTGTCTTTCTTACATCGACCACAAAAAAATAACAGGGTTTTCAAGAAACTGTACGAGGGCACGTAGATTACCGAGATGTACATGCAAATTTCGTTTTTGGGTGGAGAGAGCATATATATAAAACCCAGGAGCCGAATTGAATTTCCATGTCTATGCCATGTATTTTGTAACAAATTAGAATAGTGTCCCTCGCAAATGCGAGGGCATCGTATTAATACGTTTAGATTCCAGAGTAGTAAAATTCATGGTTCATTGATATCTTGTGTGATATGATTCGAGTGTTGGGCATGTAGCTCTCATAATTGTGAGGGCATCATCCTAGTGTCTTAAACTTAGTTAAATCAATGGACAATGGCGCCATTGGTTATTTCCCCAATCCTAAAGGAGATAAACTGCTTGTGTGATTGTAGCGGCGAGTGAATGTGTATATGTTGATTCGATCTAGCTTATACCATTGCAAGAGTATTATATTTTTAGATTTGATACAATTCTATGCTCAGATTCATTTCTAATATTGGACGCATGATTATTGTGCCATTTTGACAAAATATCGTTTCAATGACCATTGTTAGATCATCACATAGGTTAAAATTAAGATTTTTTGGCCATGAATACATGCATGGTCATGAAAATCTGCTTGTTGTGGTCCCAAGTACTGGTTGTACCTACAGGACGGCCCCGCGCCACCGCCATGTGCCGCCGTGGCATAGCACACTAGCTCTATGGTGACTGGTCAGACACCAACAAATATGTCACCATTGGTGTGAGCCCTAAAGATGGTCATGTCTCCTTAGCGAAGCTATCCTTCCCGGCAATCCAATCCACCGTTGAGTTTTATCACCTGCAATCGTTGACGGAACACTCATGTCATTTCTTCTGTACACGAGAAAAGCAGGCATCTGGCTAGACAACTGGTCATGGAGGGACGACGACACACACTGGCACTATACTAGGATGACTGAGCTAAAACCACCAAAAGCATAAGCGGATTGAGAGAGTGCTATACTTTTGGTCTCCTTAAAAAAGTGACACCTTTTTCACCATCGACCGAAACCAAGACAAATAGGTTGTTTATCTTGAGACCGGAGGAATGACGGAGATCTCAAGCCAATTCCATGGCATGGTTTGTCGGTCGGTGATACGTCTCAAACGTATCTATAATTTCTTATGTTACATGCTACTTTTATTACAATACTTGAGTGTTTTACATATACTTTACAGCGTTATTTTACATTTTCCGGCACTAACCTATTAACAAGATGCCGAAGTGCCAGTTGCTGTTTTCTGCTGTTTTGGTTTCAGAAATCCTAGTAAGGAAATATTCTCGGATTGGACGAAATCAACGCCCAGGGTCCTATTTTTGCACGAAGCTTCCAGAAGACCGAAAGGGAAAGGAAGTGGGGCCACGAGGTGGTGCCACACCAGGGCGGCGCGGCCCAGCCCTTGGCCGCGCGGCCCAGCCCTTGGCCGCGCGGCCCTGTTGTGTGGCCCCCTCGCGTCGCCCTTTGACCTACCCTTCCGCCTACTTAAAGCCTCCGTTGCGAAACCCCCTGTACCGAGAGCCACGATACGGAAAACATTACTGAGAGGCCGCCGCCGCGAATCCCATCTCGGGGGATTCAGGAGATCGCCTCCGGCACCCTGCCGAGAGGGGAATCATCACCGGAGGGCTCTACATCATCATGCCCACCTCCGGATTGATGCGTGAGTAGTTCATCCTTGGACTATGGGTCCATAGCAGTAGCTAGATGGTTGTCTTCTCCGCTTGTGCTTTCATTGTATTAGATCTTGTGAGCTGCCTAACATGATCAAGATCATCTATTTGTAATGCTACATGTTGTTTTTGGCGAGATCCGATGAATATAGAATATTATGTTAAGTTGATTATCAATCTATCATATATGTGTTGTTTATGTTCTTGCATGCTCTCCGTTGCTAGTAGAGGCTCTGGCCAAGTTGATACTTGTAACTCCAAGAGGGAGTAATTATGCTCGATAGTGGGTTCATGCCTCCATTAAATCTGGGATCGTGACAGTAGGTTCTAAGGTTGTGGATGTGCTTGTTGCTACTAGGGATAAAACATTGATGCTTTTTCTAAGGATATTTGTGTTGATTACATTACGCACCATACTTAATGCAATTATCTGTTGTTCGCAACTTAATACCGGAAGGGGTTCGCATGATAACCTGAAGGTGGATTATTTAGGCATAGATGCATGCTGGATAGCGGTCTATGTACTTTGTCGTAATGCCCTGATTAAATCACATAGTAATCATCGTTGATATGTATTGAATCTTTATTTGTCAATTGCTCGTGTAATTTGTTCACCCAACATGTTAGTTATCTTATTGGAGAGACACCACTAGTGAACTGTGGACCCCGGTCCAATCTTTTACATCTGAATACATTCTACTTTTACTGTTCTTTGCAAACAAACACCATCTTCCACTCGATACGCTTAATCATTTGTTTTCAGCAAGCCGGTGAGATTGACAACCTCATTGTTGGGGCAAAGTACTTTGATTGTGTTGTGCAGGTTCCACGTTGGCGCCGGTTTCACGGTGTTCGCCGCACTACATTCCTCCACCAACAACCTTCACGTGCTTCTTGGCTCCTACTGGTTCGATAACCTTCGTTTCTTTCGAGGGAAAACTTGCTGTGCGCATCATACCTTCCTCTTGGGGTTCCCAACGGACGTGTACATCTACGCGCATCAAGCTCTTTTTCTGGCGCCGTTGCCGGGGAGATCAAGACACGCTGCAAGGGGAGTCTCCACTTCCAATCTCTTTACTTTGTTTTTGTCTTGCTTTGTTTTATTTACTACTTTGTTTGCTGCACTTAAACAAAACACAAAAAAATTAGTTGCTAGCTTTACTTTATTTACTGTCTTGTTCTCTATATCAAAAACACAAAAAAATTAGTTACTTTACTTATTGTCTTATTTACTAGCTCTATATTAAAACACAAAAAAAAATAGTTACTTGCATTTATTTTATTATCATGACTAGTCCTGTAGTTGTTGCTCTATCACCTGAGGAATCGATCTTTACTTTTAAACAAGGGGGTGAGGAGAGTTTTGAGAAAGCTTGGTCTAGAATTTTTGATTCTTATAGTAGAACTGAACCTAAAATGCCTCTAAGTTTGCTTCTTAGTAACTTTTATTTTGGGCTTATTCTTCGCTATAGATATGCCTTAGATGCTGTAGTGGGAGGAGATTTCCTTCATTGTGATGGAGATCAAGCTTTTAATGCCGTAAAAAAATTAGTCACATCGTCTAGCTCTGCTATTAACTTTGATTCATCTCTTGCTAGCATTCTTAATAGATTGAACACTCTCGAAACGAATATATCTTGTTTAAAAGAAGGGTACAACCATATTCGCGAATTTTATGATTATGTTCCATTAAGCTTTGAACCTTCAATGTGGGTGCCTACTATAAAAGTTACCATTTGTGGTGAAATTTTTTATGCCCGCTGTGATATTATGTCTGAGTTCTGCCTTATGCCTAAAAGCATTTATGAATCTTTGACACTTTGGGAACTTACTGAAGGAGGAGAAGGAATAACTCTTACTGATAATTCTGTTATAATTCCTAAGGGAATAGCTGAAGGTGTTTTCACAACCTTTCTTGGAAGAACGGTATCCACTGATTATCTTGTTGTTGAATGTGTAGGGACAGGACAAATTACGCTTGGAAGATCCCTGCTGAAACTCATGGGAGCAATCATAGATATGGGGAAAGGCACTCTAAATTTTACCTCTACACCCGGATGCGGTCATGTATTCCCTAAACCAAAAAGTAAGAAGAGTAGGCTCAAAGCCTCTGGTAAGAATGTTGATGCTCCATCTCTTGATGTTACTTGATTTGCACTTTCTGCGCCTAGCTGAAAGGCGTTAAAAAAGCACTTCTTGGGAGATAACCCATGTGTTTATTTTACTACAGCAATTTTTATTTTGTTGAGTCTTGGAAGTTGTTTACTACTGTAGCAACCTCTCCTTATCATGTTTTTGTGCCAAGTAAAGTTTCTATGCTAAAGTTGAGGTTATATTTGGGATCGCTGCGCAGAAACAGCATTGCTGTCTGTCACGAATTCTGGCATAAGTCCCTGTAAAAAATTCGAAAAAATCTGGAAAATTACGAGCGTGATCCTCAGATATGTACGCAACTTTCATTAGTTTTGAGTTTTTCCATTTGAGCAAGTTAAATGCCCAGTCCAGATGCATCTTTACGGACTGTTCTGTTTTTGACAGATTCTGTCTTTTATTTCGCATTGCCGCTTTTGCTATGTTGAATGAGTTTCTTTGTTCCATTAACTTTCAGAAGCTTTGTGCAATGTCCAGAAGTATTAAGAATGATTGTGTCACCTCTGAATATATGAATTTGTGTTTATGCACTAACCCTCTAATGAGTTTGCTTGAAGTTTGTGTGAAGGAAGTTTTCAAGGGTCAAGAGAAGAGGATGATATACTATGATCAAGAAGAGTGAAAGGTCTAAGCTTGGGGATGCCCCGGTGGTTCATCCCTGCATATTTTAAGAAGACTCAAACATCTAAGCTTGGGGATGCTCAAGGCATCCCCTTCTTCATCGACAACATTATCAGGTCACTTCTAGTGAAACTATATTTTTATTCCGTCACATTCTTATGTTCTTTACTTGGAGCGTCGGTTTGTTTTTATTTTTGTTTTGTTTTGAATAAAGTTGGATCTCGCCATTCTTATATTGGAGATATTACGCTCCGCTTTTTCTTATGGAACACTTGTGTTCTTAATTGTGCTTTAATGTTCATGGCGAAAGCTTATTGCTTCGTTAAATTGCTATTTGGTTGGAATTGGAAAATGCTGCATATGGTTTGTAAATTTGGCAATTGTTTGAGCTCTCATAGATCATGTTTAATCTCTTGCATCATGTAGTTTAATCTATTAATGAAGAACTACTGTAGAGCTTGTTTAATTTGGTTTGCATGATTGATCTCTCTAAGTCTAGATATTTTCGGGTAAAGTGTTTGAACAACAAGGAAGACAGTGTAGAGCCTTATAATGCTTGCAATATGTTTTTGTGTGAGTTTTGTTGTACCTGTTCATACTTGTGTTTGCTTCAAACAACCTTTCTAGCCCAAACCTTGTACTGAGAGGAAATGCTTCTCGTGCATCCAAACACCTTGAGCCAAAAACCATGCCATTTGTGTCCACCATATCTACTTACTATGTGGTATTTTTCTGCCATTCCAAAGTAAATTACTTGAGTGCTACCTTTAAATTTCATTCCTCTACCTTTACAATATATAGCTCATGGGACAAATAGCTTAAAAACTATTGTGGTGATGAATATGTAGTTATGTGTCTTAATTCTTATAAGTTGCTTGTTGAGCGGTAACCATGTTTTCTGGGGACGCCATCAACTTTATCTTTGTTGGATATCATGTGAGATGCTATGCATGTTCGTCTTGTCTGAAGTAGTGGACTTCGCGATCAAATGGTTTGAGTATGCATATGTTAGAGAAGAACATTGGGCCGCCAACTAAAGCCATGTATCATGATGGAAGTTTCAGTTTGGACATACAACCTCAATCTCTTATGAGAATATTAACTATTGTTGAATGCTTAAGCATTAAAAAGAGGAGTCCATTATCTGTTGTCTATGTTGTCCCGGTATGGATGTCTAAGTTGACAATAATCAAAAGCGAGAAATCCAATGCGTGCTTTCTCCTTAGACACTTGTACAGGCGGCATAGAGGTACCCCTTTGTGACACTTGGTTGAAGCATATGTTATGCGATGAGAATCCGTGTTTCCGAGATAGTAGGACAAGGTGCGAGCACTATTGGTACTCTATGCATGAGACATGCAACTTGTAGGAAGTATTATGCATAGCACATATGAATTATTACTACCATTGACAAAATTGTTTATATGTTTTCAAAACAAAAGCTCTAGCACAAAAATAGTAATCAATGCTTCCCTCTGCGAAGGGCCAATCTTTTACTTTATTGTTGAGTCAGTTTACCCATTTCTTTCTATCTTAGAAGCAAACACTTGTGTTAACTGTGTGCATTGATTCTTACATGTTTACTTATTGCACCTGTTATATTACTCTATGTTGACAAATATCCATGAGATATACATGTTACAAGTTGAAAGCAATTGCTGAAACTTAATCATTCCTTTGTGTTGCTTCAATGCATTCTACTTTGAATTTATTGCTTATGAGTTATCTCTTATGCAAGTCTTATTGATACTTGTCTTGAAAGTACTATTCATGAAAAGTTTTTCTATATGATTCATTTGCTTAGTCATTATCTTTGTTAGCAATCTTTTGTTCAGATCACTCCATTCATCTCATATGCTTTACAATAATGTTGATCAAGATTATGTTGGTAGCATGTCACTTCAGAAATTATTTGTGTTATCGTTTACCTACTCGAGGACAAGTAGGAACTAAGCTTGGGGATGCTTGATACGTCTCAAACGTATCTATAATTTCTTATGTTCCATGCTACTTTTATTACAATACTTGAGTGTTTTACACATACTTTACAGCGTTATTTTACATTTTCCGGCACTAACCGATTAACAAGATGCCGAAGTGCCAGTTGCTGTTTTTGCTGTTTTTGGTTTCAGAAAGCCTAGTAAGGAAATATTCTCGAATTGGACGAAATCAACGCCCGGGGTCCTATTTTTGCACGAAGCTTCCAAGACCGAAAGGGAAAGGAAGTGGGGCCACGAGGTGGTGCCACACCAGGGCGGCGCGGCCCAGCCCATGGCCGCGCGGCCCTGTTGTGTTGATTGATACGTCCAATTTGCATCACTATTTTGTATCATAATTTGCTGTTATTCATTGATATATTTCATATTGGGACACAATACTTATGTTATTTCATCTATTTTGCATGTTTCATCATTATTGGAGGATCAAGCACCGGAGCCAGGATTCTGCTGGAAAAAGCACCGTCAGAACGCAATATTTCGGAAGATCAACTGTGGAAGGAAATTTCACGTAAATTCCTATTTTTCCAGATGACGGAGGGAGCCAGAAGGGGAAGAAGAGGGGAGCCAAGGTTGGCCCAGACCACGGGCGGCGCGGCCCATGGCCTGGCCGCGCCACCCTGTGGTGTGGGGGCCCCATGCCCCTTTCGCCTCCTTTTCTTCGCGTACTCCTTTGTCCCGAAAACCTAAGCCAGAGGGAGGACCTCACGAAGAGTTACAGCCGCCTCTGCGGGGCGGAGAACACCAGAGAGAAAAGAGCTCTCCGGCGGGCAGGAATCCGCCGGGGAAATTCCCTCCCGGAGGGGGAAATCGACGCCATCGCCATCGTCATCGAGCTGGACATCATCTCCATCATCATCATCATCATCTCCACCATCTACACCGCCATCACCACCGCTGCACCTCGTCACCGCTGTAACAATTTGGGTTGGATCTTGATTGTTTGATAGGGGAAACTCTCCCGGTGTTATTCTCTACTTGTTGTAGATGCTATTGAGTGAAACCATTGAACCAAGGTTTATGTTCAGATTGTTATTCATCATCATATCACCTCTGATTGTATTCCATATGATGTCTCGTGAGTAGTTCGTTTAGTTCTTGAGGACATGGGTGAAGTCTAAATGCTAGTAGTGAATTATGGTTGAGTAATATTCAATGTTATGATATTTAAGTTGTGGTGTCATTCTTCTAGTGGTGTCGTGTGAACGTCGACTACACGACACTTCACCATTTATGGGCCTAGGGGAATGCATCTTGTATTCGGTTGCTAATTGCGGGGTTGCCGGAGTGACAGAAACCTGAGCCCCCGTTAGTATATCGATGCAAGAGGGATCGCAGGATCTCAGAGTTTAAGGCTGTGGTTAGATTTATCTTAATTACTTTCTTGTAGTTGCGGATGCTTGCAAGGGGTATAATCACAAGTATGTATTAGTCCTAGGAAGGGCGGTGCATTAGCATAGGTTCACCCACACAACACTTATCAAAACAATGAAGATTATTTAGCTACATGAAGCGAAAGCACTAGACTAAAATCCCCGTGTGTCCTCAAGAACGTTTGGTCATTATAAGTAAACAAACCGGCTTGTCCTTTGTGCTAAAAGGATTGGGCCACTCGCTGCAATTATTTCTCTCGCATTTTACTTACTCGTACTTTATTCATCTGTTACATCAAAACTCCTTGAATACTTGTTTGTGAGCATTTACAGTGAATCCTTCATCGAAACTGCTGCCAACACCTTCTGCTCCTCGTTGGGATCGACATTCTTACTTATCGAAGATACTACGATACACCCCCTATACTTGTGGGTCATCAAGACTATTTTCTGGCGCCGTTGCCGGGGAGTGAAGCGCTATTGGTAAGTGGAATTGGTAAGGAAAACCTTTACTGTTTGTGCTGATTTTATTTCTGCCTGCTGCTATAAGTCATTATGGAGAGATCTTCTCTTCAATTTCTATTTGGGAAATGATACGTCTCCAACGTATCGATAATTTCTTATGTTCCATGCTACTTTATTGATGATACCTACATGTTTTATGCACATTATATGTCGTATTTACGCATTTTCTGGAACTAACCTATTAACAAGATGCCGAAGTGCCAGTTCCTGTTGCTTTTTGGTTTCAGAAATCCTAGTAACGAAATATTCTCGGAATTGGACGAAATCAACGCCAGGTTCCTATTTTGCCCGGAAGCATCCAACACCCGAGCCACTCGAGGGGAGCCCGGGGGCCCAGATGATAGGGTGGCGCGGCCAGGGCTGGGCCCGCGCCACCCTATGGTGTGGTCGCCCCTTTGACCCTCCTGCGCCGCCTCTTCGCCTATTTAAAGCCCCTGCATCGAAAACCCTTAAAGGGGAAGCCACGGTACGCGAAACCTTCCGGCCGCCGCCATCGCGAAGCCAAGATCGGGGGGACAGGAGTCTCTGTTCCGGCACCCTGCCGGGCGGGGAAGTGCCCCCGGAAGGCTTCTCCATCGACACCGCTGCCATCTCCACCGCCATCTTCATCACCGCTGCTGCTCCCATGAGGAGGGAGTAGTTCTCCATCGAGGCTCGGGGTTGTACCGGTAGCTATGTGGTTAATCTCTCTCCTATGTACTTCAATACAATGATCTCATGAGCTGCCTTACATGATTGAGATTCATATGAGTTTTGTATCACTACTATCTATGTGCTACTCTAGCAAAGTTATTAAAGTAGTTCTATTCCTCCTGCACGTGTGTAAAGGTGACAGTGTGTGCACCGTGTTAGTACTTGGTTTATGCTATGATCATGATCTCTTGTAGATTGCGAAGTTAACTATTGCTATGATAATATTGATGTGATCTATTCCTCCTACATATGCATGAAGGTGACAGTGTGCATGCTATGCTAGTACTTGGTTTAGTCTTTTGATCTATCTTACACTAAAGGTTACTAAAATATGAGCATTATTGTGGAGCTTGTTAACTCCGGCATTGAGGGTTCGTGTAATCCTACGCAATGTGTTCATCATCCAACAAAAGTGTAGAGTATGCATTTATCTATTCTGTTATGTGATCAATGTTGAGAGTGTCCACTAGTGAAAGTCTATTCCCTAGGCCTTGTTCCTAAATACTGCTATCACTGCTTGTTACTGTTTTACTGCGTTACTACTGCTGCGTTACTCTGCATGTTTACTTCCTACAATATTACTATCGTCAACTACGCGCCAAGCACTTTTCTGGCACCGTACTACTGCTCATATTCATTCATACCACCTGTATTTCACTATCTCTTCGCCGAACTAGTGCACCTATTAGGTGTGTTGGGGACACAAGAGACTTCTTGCTTTGTGGTTGCAGGGTTGCATGAGAGGGATATCTTTGACCTCTTCCTCCCCGAGTTCGATAAACCTTGGGTAATCCACTTAAGGGAAACTTGCTGCTGTTCTACAAACCTCGCTCTTGGAGGCCCAACACTGTCTACAAGAATAGAAGCACCCGTAGACATCAAGCACTTTTCGGCGCCGTTGCCGGGAGGAAAGGTAAAAGGCACTCACTTTTCCAGTGTGATACACTTCTGCGCCATTGTGTGTGTGCTCGAAGCTATTTCCTTTAGACTCTGCAATTGCGACATTTGGTTTCTTGTTTACACTAGTTAGGCATAATGAACAACAATGACCTTTTTATTCTATTTCCCGATTTAAGACATGGATGGTTTGATGCGAAAATTAAAAAACCCATGGAACATATTAATATGAATGCTTTGAACACTATTGTTGTTAATGATATGGAAAATTCTAAGCTTGGGGAAGCTGGCTTTGATGAGCATGATATTTTTAGTCCCCCAAGCATTGAGGAGAAAATTTACTTTGATGATACTTTGCCTCCCATTTATGATGATTATAATGATAGTAGTCTTTTGTTACCACCTGTTATGGAGGATAAATTTGATTATGATTACAATATACCTCCTATATTTGATAGCTACTTTGTTGAATTTGCTCCCACTACAATTAATAAGAATGACTATGCTCATGTTGGGAGTAGTAATTATTTTATGCATGAGACTCATGATAAGAATGCTTTATGTGATAGTTATATTGTTGAGTTTGCTCATGTTGCTACTGAAAATTATTATGAGAGAGGAAAATATGGTTGTAAAAATTTTCATGTTACTAAAACACCTCTCTATGTGCTGAAATTTTTTAAGCTACACTTGTTTTATCTTTCTATGCTTGTTACTTTGCTCTTCATGAACTTGTTTATTTACAAGATTCCTATGCATAGGAAGCATGTTAGACTTAAATGTGTTTCGAATTTGCCTCTTGATGCTCTCTTTGTTTCAACTACTATTTCTTACGAGTGCATCATTAAAACTGCTGAGCCCATCTTAATGGCTATAAAGAAAGAACTTCTTGGGAGATAACCCATGTGTTTTTTTTTACTACAGTACTTTGTTTTATATTTGAGTCTTGGAAGTTGTTTACTACTGTAGCAACCTCTCCTTATCATGTTTTTGTGCCAAGTAAAGTTTCTATGTCAAAGTTGATGTTATATTTGGGATCGCTGCGCAGAAACAGCATTGCTGTCTGTCACGAATCTGGGCACAGGCCTCTGTAGAAAATTCTAAAAAATCTGCCAATTTACGAGCGTGATCCTCAGATATGTACGCAACTTTCATTAGTTTTGAGTTTTTCCATTTGAGCAAGTCTGGTGCCAGCTTTAAATTCGTCTTTACGGACTGTTCTGTTTTTGACAGATTCTGCCTTTTATTTCGCATTGCCTCTTTTGCTATGTTGGATTCATTTCTTTGATCCATTAATGTCCAGTAGCTTTATGCAATGTCCAGAAGTGTAAAGAATGTTTGTGTCACCTCTGAATGTGTGAATTATTAATTGTGCACTAACCCTCTAATGAGTTTGCTTGAAGTTTGGTGTGAAGGAAGTTTTCAAGGGTCAAGAGAGGAGAATGATATACTATGATCAAGAGGAGTGAAAGCTCTAAGCTTGGGGATGCCCCCGTGGTTCATCCCTGCATATTTTAAGAAGACTCAAGCGTCTAAGCTTGGGGATGCCCAAGGCATCCCCTTCTTCATCGACAACATCATCAGGTTCCTTCTCTTGAAACTATATTTTTATTCGGTCACATCTTATGTACTTTACTTGGAGCGTCCGTGTGCTTTTATTTTTGTTTTTGTTTTGTTATCTTAGTTCTCTGAATAAGTTCATCCTTGTGTGGGAGAGAGACACGCTCCGCTGGTTCGTATGAACACATGTGTTCTTAGCTCATAATATTCATGGCGAAGTTTCCTCTTCGTTAAATTGTTATATGGTTGGAATTGAAAAATGCTACATGTAGTAATTGGTAAAATGTCTTGGATAATGTGATACTTGGCAATTGTTGTGCTCATGTTTAAGCTCTTGCATCATATACTTTGCACCCATTAATGAAGAAATACATAGAGCTTGCTAAAATTTGATTTGCATATTTGGTCTCTCTAAAGTCTAGATAATTTCTAGTATTGAGTTTTGAACAACAAGGAAGACGGTGTAGAGTCTTATAATGTTTACAATATGTCTTTTATGTGAGTTTTGCTGCACCGGTTCATCCTTGTGTTTGTTTCAAATAAACCTTGCTAGCCTAAACCTTGTATCGAGAGGGAATACTTCTCATGCATCCAAATCCTTGAGCCAACCACTATGCCATTTGTGTCCACCATACCTACCTACTACATGGTATTTCTCCGCCATTCCAAAGTAAATTGCTTGAGTGCTACCTTTAAAATTCCATCATTTACCTTTGCAATATATAGCTCATGGGACAAAATAGCCTTAAAAACTATCGTAGTATTGAATATGTACTTATGCACTTTATCTCTTATTAAGTTGCTTGTTGTGCGATAACCATGCTTCTGGGGAACGCCATCAACTATTCTTTGTTGAATATCATGTGAGTTGCTATGCATGTCCGTCTTGTCTGAAGGATCTATCACCTTAATGATTGGAGCATGCATATTGTTAGAGAAGAACATTGGGCCGCTAACTAAAGCCATGAATCATGGTGGAAGTTTCAGTTTGGACATATATCCTCAATCTCATATGAGAATAATAATTGTTGCTACATGCTTATGCATTAAAGAGGAGTCCATTATCTGTTGTCCATGTTGTCCCGGTATGGATGTCTAAGTTGAGAATAATCAAAAGCGAGAAATCCAAAATGCGAGCATTCTCCTTAGACCTTTGTACAGGCGGCATGGAGGTACCCCTTTGTGACACTTGGTTGAAACATGGCATTGCGAAGATCCGGTAGTCCAAGCTAAGTAGGACAAGGTGCGGGCACTATTAGTATACTATGCATGAGGCTTGCAACTTGTAAGATATAATTTACATAACTCATATGCTTTATTACTACCGTTGACAAAATTGTTTCATGTTTTCAAAATAAAAGCTCTAGCACAAATACAGCAATCGATGCTTTCCTCTTTGAAGGACCTTTCTTTTACTTTTATTGTTGAGTCAGTTCACCTATCTCTCTCCACCTTAAGAAGCAAACACTTGTGTGAACTGTGCATTGATTCCTACATACTTGCATATTGCACTTGTTATATTACTCTATGTTGACAATATCCATGAGATATACATGTTATAAGTTGAAAGCAACCGCTGAAACTTAATCTTCCTTTGTGTTGCTTCAATACCTTTACTTTGAATTATTGCTTTATGAGTTAACTCTTATGCAAGACTTATTGATGCTTGTCTTGAAAGTACTATTCATGAAAAGTCTTTGCTTTATGATTCATTTATTTACTCATGTCATTACCATTGTTTTGATCGCTACATTCATTACATATGCTTACAATAGTATGATCAAGGTTATGATGGCATGTCACTTAAGAAATTATCTTTGTTATCGTTTTACCTGCTCGGGACGAGCAGAACTAAGCTTGGGGATGCTGATACGTCTCCAACGTATCGATAATTTCTTATGTTCCATGCTACTTTATTGATGATACCTACATGTTTTATGCACATTATATGTCGTATTTACGCATTTTCTGGAACTAACCTATTAACAAGATGCTGAAGTGCCAGTTCCTGTTTTCTGCTGTTTTTGGTTTCAGAAATCCTAGTAACGAAATATTCTCGGAATTGGACGAAATCAACGCCCAGGTTCCTATTTTGCCCGGAAGCATCCAGAACACCCGAGAGCCACTGAGGGGCCCTGGTGGGCCCAGATGATAGGGTGGCGCGGCCGGGCTGGGCCCGCGCCACCCTATGGTGTGGTCGCCCCTTTGACCCTCTGCGCCGCCTCTTCGCCTATTTAAAGCCCCTGCATCGAAAACCCTTAAAGGAAGCCACGGTACGCGAAACCTTCCAGAGCCGCCGCCATCGCGAAGCCAAGATCGGGGACAGGAGTCTCTGTTCCGGCACCCGCCGGAGCGGGGAAGTGCCCCGGAAGGCTTCTCCATCGAAACCGCTGCCATCTCCACCGCCATCTTCATCACCGCTGCTGCTCCCATGAGGAGGGAGTAGTTCTCCATCGAGGCTCGGGGTTGTACCGGTAGCTATGTGGTTAATCTCTCTCCTATGTACTTCAATACAATGATCTCATGAGCTGCCTTACATGATTGAGATTCATATGAGTTTTGTATCACTACTATCTATGTGCTACTCTAGCAAAGTTATTAAAGTAGTTCTATTCCTCCTGCACGTGTGTAAAGGTGACAGTGTGTGCACCGTGTTAGTACTTGGTTTATACTATGATCATGATCTCTTGTAGATTGCGAAGTTAACTATTGCTATGATAATATTGATGTGATCTATTCCTCCTACATATGCATGAAGGTGACAGTGTGCATGCTATGCTAGTACTTGGTTTAGTCTTTTGATCTATCTTACACTAAAGGTTACTAAAATATGAGCATTATTGTGGAGCTTGTTAACTCCGGCATTGAGGGTTCGTGTAATCCTACGCAATGTGTTCATCATCCAACAAAAGTGTAGAGTATGCATTTATCTATTCTGTTATGTGATCAATGTTGAGAGTGTCCACTAGTGAAAGTCTATTCCCTAGGCCTTGTTCCTAAATACTGCTATCACTGCTTGTTACTGTTTTACGTTACTACTGCTGCGTTACTACTGCATGTTTACTTCCTACAATATTACTATCGTCAACTACGCGCCAAGCACTTTCTGGCACCGTACTACTGCTCATATTCATTCATACCACCTGTATTTCACTATCTCTTCGCCGAACTAGTGCACCTATTAGGTGTGTTGGGGACACAAGAGACTTCTTGCTTTGTGGTTGCAGGGTTGCATGAGAGGGATATCTTTGACCTCTTCCTCCCTGAGTTCGATAAACCTTGGGTAATCCACTTAAGGGAAACTTGCTGCTGTTCTACAAACCTCTGCTCTTGGAGGCCCAACACTGTCTACAAGAATAGAAGCACCCGTAGACATCAAAATCTACTACTACTGCAACGGTAGTGGATGAAGCGCCAGGTGAGGAAGTAGTACCATATAAAATACCTATGAAAATTATTGAACGTGTTATGGATAACCGCTATGAAGGGGATGGAACTGTCCATCCTGGTGATCATTTATTGTTTTTGCATGAATTATGCGGGTTATTCAAATGTGCAGGTATTTCTATGAATGAAGTTAGAAAGAAACTATTCACTATATCGCTGTCTGGTAAAGCGGCGCACTGGTATAAATTGCTGAAGAATGGTGATTCTATTGATTGGGAGGACATTGTGCCTTTATTTTATTCCAAATTTTATCCTCCAAGTGAAATTCACAAAGATCGGAACCGCATATATAATTTCTGGCCTCATGATGGAGAGAGTATTGCCCAAGCTTGGGGGAGATTGAAGTCTTTAATGCTCAAATGCCCCATTCATGAGCTTCCTGGTAATGTTATTATTGATAATTTCTATGCAAGACTTTCTTTTCAAGACAAGACCTTGCTGGATACTTCTTGTTCTGGATCATTTACACGCAACAAAGAAGAGTTTAAAAGGGACCTTCTTGATCGGATCCAAGAAAATACTGAAGGATGGGAGAACGACAAAGATAGAGAATCAGGTATAATTTATGATTATAAATGCATTGAAGCTTTTATGGATACTGATAAATTTCATAATATGAGTGCTACATATGGTCTTGATTCCCAAGTTGTTGCAAATCTTTATAAAGCTTTTGCCTCTCATTATGAATTGCCTAAGAAGAATTTTGATAAGTATCATGAACCGTATAAAGATAAAGTTGATTCATCTGTAAACAAATGTGTAGTGATTGAAACTGTTGATAATGTTATTCCTGAAGCTTATATTGAAAAAACTCCTTTCCCTGCTAAAATGAAGGAGTACTCTGTTATATCTAGTGCGGTTAATAAAAGTGAAAAGAAACCTAAAGAACCTGAAGAACAAATTAAAATTGAACCTGCTGTTGCAATAGTTAAAGATCTTGTGACTGAAAATGTGGAGGATGGTCATATTATTTTCTGTGAAGATGCTTCTAATATTGTTTCACATCCTAATAAACCCAAACAAGTTAGTGTTCCTATGCTATCTGTTAGAATTGGTGATCATTGCTATTATGGTTTATGTGATATTGGTGCAAGTGTTAGTGCTATTCCTTATGAGCTTTACACGGAGATTATGCACGAAATTGGTTCTTGTGAACTTGAAGATATTGATGTGGTTATTCATCTGGCTAATAGAGAAACTATTTCTCCAATTGGTATTGTTCGAGATGTGGAAGTTCTATGTGGTAAGATTAAATATCCTGCTGACTTTTTGGTACTTGGTTCTGCTGCTAGTGATCATTGTCCTATCATTTTTGGTAGACCTTTTCTAAATACTTGTGGAGCTATTATAGATTGTAAGAAAGAGAAAATTTTGACTAGATTTGCTGGTGAACCTTATGAATTTAACTTTTCTAAATTTACCAAAACTCCTTATAAAGCTGACTTGCCTAGTAATGATTTTAAAATGGAGCAGTGTGCATCTATTGTTCTTGTTCCTAATAATCCTTTGCAGCAACATTTGGAGAATAGTGAAAGTGAAGCTTTTAGGAAAGAAAGAGATGAGCTTGAGGAAATTTTTCTTCGCCAACCTATTCTCAAGCATGATTTACCGGTGGAAGATTTGGGTACAACACCGCCACCAAAGGAAGATCCTGTTTTTGATTTAAAGCCTTTACCTGATAATCTTAAATATGCTCATATTGATGATAAGAAAATATATCATGTTATTATTAGTTCTAAGCTTTCAGAGATTGAGGAAGAAAGGTTATTGGAAATATTGAAGAAACACCGAGGAGCTATTGGCTATACTCTTGATGATTTGAAAGGGATTTCTCCTTCTATTTGCCAACATGCTATCAATATGGAAGATGATGCAAAGCCTGTTGTTGAACATCAACGTCGTCTAATTCCGAAGATGAAAGAGGTGGTAAGGAACGAGGTATTAAAACTTCTTGAAGCTGGTATTATATATCCTATTGCTGATAGTAGATGGGTTAGTCCTGTGCATTGTGTTCCTAAGAAAGGAGGAATGACTGTTGTGCCTAATGATAATGATGAGCTTATTCCTCAAAGAATAGTTGTAGGTTATAGAATGTGCATTGATTTTCGAAAAGTTAATAAAGTTACTAAGAAAGATCATTACCCTTTACCCTTTATTGATCAAATGCTAGAAAGGTTATCTAAAAATACTCATTTTTGCTTTCTTGATGGTTATTCTGGGTTTTCACAAATTGCTGTTAAAGCTAAAGATCAAGAGAAAACCACGTTTACTTGTCCTTATGGAACTTATGCTTATAGGCGTATGCCTTTTGGTTTATGTAATGCTCCTGCTACTTTTCAAAGATGCATGTCTGCTATTTTTCATGGTTTTTGCGAAAGTATTGTAGAGGTGTTCATGGATGATTTTTCTGTCTATGGGAATTCTTTTGATAATTGCTTGCGAAACCTCGATAAAGTTTTGCAGAGATGTGAAGAAACTAACCTTGTTCTTAATTGGGAGAAATGCCACTTTATGGTTAATGAAGGAATTGTATTGGGACATAAAATTTCCGAGAGAGGTATTGAAGTTGATAGAGCTAAAGTTGAAGCAATTGAGAAGATGCCCTATCCGAGGGATGTTAAAGGTATTCGTAGTGTTCTTGGTCATGCTGGGTTTTATAGGAGATTTATTAAAGATTTCTCTAAAATTTCAAAGCCTCTTACTAATCTTCTTCAAAAAGATGTACCTTTTGTTTTTGATGATGATTGTAAGGAAGCTTTTGAAACTCTAAAGAAAGCCTTAACAACTGCTCCTGTAGTTGAACCTCCTGATTGGAATTTGCCTTTTGAAATTATGTGTGATGCTAGTGATTTTGCTGTAGGCGCTGTTCTTGGACAGCGGGTAGATAAAAAATTAAATGTTATTCATTATGCTAGTAAGACTCTTGATGCTGCTCAAAGAAATTATGCTACAACTGAAAAGGAATTGTTAGCTGTAGTCTTTGCTTGTGACAAGTTTAGACCCTATATTGTTGATTCAAAAGTCACGATTCATACTGATCATGCTGCAATTAGATACCTTATGACAAAGAAAGATGCTAAGCCAAGGCTTATTAGATGGGTACTTCTGTTGCAAGAATTTGATTTACATATTATAGATAGGAAAGGTGCTGATAATCCTGTTGCTGATAATTTGTCTAGATTGGAAAATATTGCTTATGATCCTGTTCCTGTTAATGATAGTTTTCCAAATGAACAATTGGCTGTAATAAAGGTGAGCTCGCGAGAGAGCCCTTGGTATGCAGATTATGCTGACTTGAGGCATTATTTTTGGGATGACCCACACTTATATAAAGAAGGAGTGGATGGTATTATGCGAAGATGTGTTCCTGAATATGAACAACAGGAGATATTGAGTAAATGTCATGGTAGTATTTATGGAGGACATCACGCTGGAGATAGAACCGCGCAAAAGGTTCTACAATCAGGTTTTTATTGGCCAACACTCTTCAAAGATGCAAGGAAATTTATTTTATCTTGTGATGAATGTCAAAGAGTTGGTAATATCTCTAGACGCAATGAAATGCCTATGAATTATACTCTTGTTATTGAACCATTCGATTGTTGGGGATTCGACTTCATGGGTCCTTTCCCTTCTTCAGATGGTAACACTCATATACTTGTCGCTGTTGATTATGTTACTAAATGGGTAGAAGCTATACCTACAAAAAGTGCTGATGGTGAGACCTCTATAAAAATGCTTGTGGATGTTATATTTCCTAGATTTGGAGTACCTAGATATATTATGACTGATGGAGGTTCTCATTTTATTCATGGAGGTTTTAGAAAAACTCTTGCTAAGTATGGTATTAATCATAGAATTGCTTCCGCTTATCACCCTCAAACTAGTGGTCAAGTAGAATTATCAAATAGAGAGATTAAATCTATTTTGGGAAAGACTGTTAATAAATCTAGAAAGAATTGGGCTAGCAAATTGAAAGAAGCACTATGGGCTTATAGAACTGCTTATAAAAATCCTATGGGAATGTCACCTTATAAAATGGTTTATGGAAAAGCTTGTCATTTACCTTTAGAACTAGAGCACAAAGCTTATTGGGCTGTTAGAGAACTAAATAAAGATCCGAAACTAGCCGGTAATAAGAGGTTGTTGCAATTAAGTTCTCTAGATGAATGGAGAAGTGAAGCTTATGAAAATGCTAAACTCTTTAAAGAAAAAGTTAAGAAGTGGCATGATAGAAGGATCATCAAAAGAGAGTTTAATATTGGGGATAAAGTCCTATTGTATCGGTCTCGTCTCAGATTCTTTGCAGGGAAATTACTCTCGAAGTGGGAAGGACCATATGTTGTTGAGGAGGTGTATCGTTCAGGAGCAATTAAAATTAGCTCTCTCCAAGGCAATGCTACACAAGTGGTGAATGGACAAAGACTCAAGCATTATATCTCGGGTGATTCTTATAATGTTGATGTTGATATTATTCAAGTGGAAACACCGGAGGCTTTCATCAAAGGACAAATTGACAGTCCGCCAGAACTCGACTTTGAATAGGTAACAGTACAGGTAATAAAAAGTCCGCGTTTACCTTTCCGAACATTATTTCTGCTGTTTTTAGAAAATATGAAAAATTACGGAATCGAAACGGAGTGGAAAAGACGCGCGAGGGCCCGTCACCACAGGCCGGCGCGGGCCCCACCCTGGCCGCGCCGACCTATGGTGACAGCCCCTCGGCGTCCCGTTTCCACTCGTTTTCGGCCTGGAACCTTCCTTTTGTCGTAAAAATATTTGCTATATAATCCCCCGGACCCCTGGAGGTCCGTATATCGTTTTCTCGTCGTGTTTTGTTTCGAGCTGTTTTCTGCCAGGATCTGCTTCGGATCTAGATCCACCATGTCCTCGTCGGGAACTCAGAAGGACAGCTTCTTTGAGGACGTCGTCAACCCGTACATGAACGAGCTGAAGATGCACCCCAAAGAGTTGCTGCTCGTGGATGGAGAGTTGCAGATCAAAGATGTCCAGGGTCCTAAGGGAGAAGGGAGTTTGGAAGACAGGATGGAGAAACTGGAACAAGAGGTTTTCAACTACAAGAAGATGGCTGAGCGTGAAGTGGATATCTTTCACAAGATTGTGTCTGAACTCATTGATGGACACAAGAAGGAGACTGCAAAGTTGTGGGACGATATCTTCTCACTTCACGACACCACCAACAAACTCCAAGCTCAACTCTATGATGTTCATAATCAAAACTGTGAGTATGAAAACAGGTTTAAGCGCATAAGTCATGCTGCTAGTTTCAGGTTTCCGGAGACCAAGATGTCTTTTGTTGATGGAGGGCCTCTTCCATGGAAGTCTGATGACGGCAAAGATTCACCATCATCACCGAAGGAGTAATTCATCATCGGTATTGGCATCCCCTTGGTTTGTTCCAAGCTTGGGGGAGTGCCGCGGTATCACATCATCACTACCTTTATCTTTTACTATCAAGTAGTGTCATATCATGAGTAGGGAAGTTATCATATGGAATAGTATGCAATGTGGAAGTATCTCTCTTAGTTGGTTATCTATGTATCCGTTGGTGTGAGTTATCGTTATGGAATATTAATGAGAAGTCTTATCATTTACTTTTTGCACACCTTATTTTAGTTTGCAATCTCCATTATATGATTACTCTTGACATAAGTATTGATATCACTTGTTGGAGATATGCCCAAGAGGCAATAATAAAATGGTTATTATAATATATCTTTGTGTTTATGATAATGTTTACATACCATGCTATAATTGTATTAACCGAAACATTGATACATGTGTGTTATGTAAACAAACAAAGAGTCCCTAGTAAGCCTCTTAACTAGCTTGTTGATTAATAGATGATTAGTTTCATAATCATGAACATTGGATGTTATTAATAACAAGGTTATATCATTGTATGAATGATGTAATGGACACACCCAATTAAGCGTAGCATAAGATCACGTCATTAAGTTATTTGCTATAAGCTTTCGATACATAGTTACCTAGTCCTTATGACCATGAGATCATGTAAATCACTTATACCGGAAAGGTACTTTGATTACATCAAACGCCACTGCGTAAATGGGTGGTTATAAAGGTGGGATTAAGTATCCGGAAAGTATGAGTTGAGGCATATGGATCAATAGTGGGATTTGTCCATCCCGATGACGGATAGATATACTCTGGGCCCTCTCGGTGGAATGTCGTCTAATGTCTTGCAAGCATATGAATAAGTTCATAAGAGACCACATACCACGGTACGAGTAAAGAGTACTTGTCAGGAGACGAGGTTGAACAAGGTATAGAGTGATACCGATGATCAAACCTCGGACAAGTAAAATATCGCGTGACAAAGGGAATTGGTATCATATGTGAATGGTTCATTCGATCACTAAGTCATCGTTGAATATGTGGGAGCCATTATGGATCTCCAGATCCCGCTATTGGTTATTGGTCGGAGTGAGTACTCAACCATGTCCGCATAGTTCGCGAACCGTAGGGTGACACACTTAAAGTTGGATGTTGAAATGGTAGAACTTGAATATGGAATGGAGTTCGAATATTTGTTCGGAGTCCCGGATGAGATCCCGGACATCACGAGGAGTTCCGGAATGGTCCGGAGAATAAGATTCATATATAGGATGTCATTTTATGTGTTTGAAAATGATTCGGAAGGTTCTATGGAAGGTTCTAGAAGGTTCTAGAAAAGTCCGGAAGAAACCGCTAAGGAAGGAGGAGTCCCGGAGGGACTCCACCTCCCATGGCCGGCCAACCCTAAGGGGGAGGAGTCCCAAGTGGACTCCCCGGGGCCGGCCACCCCCCCACATGGAAGGGGGGAATCCCACCTCAAGTGGGATTCCCACCTTGGGTAGGTTTCCCTATCACATGGAAGGTTTTGGGTTCGGGTCTTATTCGGAGACTTGTAGTCCAACACTTGGGGCTTCCACCTATATAATGAGGAGCCAAGGGGAGGGGGCCGGCCACCCAAACAACCACCAAGGTGGCCGCACCCCTTAGTGGCGCCCCCCTCTCCCAAACCCTAGCGGCTCTCTCTCCTCCACCACATCCCGCACGCTTAGCGAAGCTCCGCCGGATTTCTCCACCACCACCGACACCACGCCGTCGTGCTGTCGGATTCAAGAGGAGCTACTACTTCCGCTGCCCGCTGGAACGGGAGGTGGACGTCGTCTTCATCAACAACCGAACGTGTGACCGAGTACGGAGGTGCTGCCCGTTCGTGGCGCCATGATCAAGATCTTCTACGCGCTTTTGCAAGCGGCAAGTGAACGTCTACCGCAGCAACAAGAGCCTCATCTTGTAGGCTTTGGAATCTCTTCAAGGGTGAGACTCGATAATCCCCTCGTTGCTACCGTCTTCTAGATTGCATCTTGGCTTGGATTGCGTTCTCGCGGTAGGAAATTTTTGTTTTCTATGCAACGTATCCCTACAGTGGTATCAGAGCCGTGTCTATGTATAGATGGTTGCACGAGTAGAACACAATGGTTTGTGGGCGTTGATGCTTATGTTATCTTTAGCTTGAGTACTTTGCATCTTTGTGGCATAGTGGGATGAAGCGGCTCGGGCTAACTTTACATGACCGCGTTCATGAGATTTGCTCCACGCTTGACATGCAACTTGTATTGCATAAGTGGCTTTGCGGGTGTCTGTCTCTCCTACTATAGTGAAGATTCAATTTACTCTTCTATTGACAACACTAGTATCACCGTTGTGGTTCATGTTCGTAGGTAGATTAGATCTCACTCGAAAACCCTAAACCACGTAAAATATGCAAACCAAATTAGAGAACGTCTAACTTGTTTTTGCAGGGTTTGGTGATGTGATATGGCCATAATGTGATGATGACTATGTATGAGATGATCATTATTGTATTGTGGCAACCGGCAGGAGCCTTATGGTTGTCTTTAAATTTCATGTTGAGTAGTATTTCAAAGTAGTTGTAATAGTTGCTACATGGAGAACAATCATGAAGACGGCGCCATGGACCTTGACGCTACGCCGACGATGATGGAGATCATGCCCGTTGATGATGGAGATCATGATCGAAGGCGCAAAGTCTAAAGGGCCATATCATATCACATATGAATTGCATGTGATGTTAATCCTTTATGCATCTTATTTTGCTTAGAACGCGACGGTAGCATTATAAGATGATCCCTCACATTAATATCAAGATAATAAAGTGTTCTCCCCTCGTATGCACCGTTGATATAGTTCGTCGTTTCGAAGCATCTCGTGATGATCGGATGTGATAGACTCAACGTTCACATACAACGGGTGTAAGCCATGTTGCACACGCGGAATACTTGGGTTTGCTTGACGAGCCTAGCATGTACAGACATGGCCTCGGGACAACGGAAACCGAAAGGTTGAACACGAGTCATATGGATGATATGATCAACATGTTGATGTTCACCATTGAAGCTACATCATCTCACGTGATGATCGGTTTTGGTGTAGTGGATCTGGATCGTGTACCACTTAACAACTATGAGGGATGTTGTATTAAGTGGGAGTTCATTAGTAATTAGATTAAAACATGAACTAATTATCATAAACATAGTCTGAGTAGTATTTTGAATTAATTTTGTAGTATTGGCATCCGTTTTCTACTATGCGCTAGTCTTGTTATTGAGATAGAAATACTGTTAAAATCTGACAAGAAACTTTACGGATTGGTACCGTATTGTTAAAGAATCAAGAATTGATTAAGTCCTATTGCAAACTTTTAGTAAACCTCACATTGTTGATTCAAAGAGCTAAGGTTTCAATTAGTACCTAAAGTTATCTTGTCTCCGTCAAACTTGAAGTTCAAATTTGTTTGAAAAGTAAGGAGCTGAAAATTTAGTTTTCAGAAATAATCAAGGTATGAGATATATGTGATATCTAAGACCTTATTGCAAGATGATAGAATATATTTTGGTGAGACTACATAAACTCATAAGTTTTATGGGAATGTATGAAGGTTGAAGACGCCAGGCGTCACAATCCTCCAACTATTGGGGCACTAACAATATTCGCATATCCATGAAGTTATCATCCTTAGTATGCACCGTTGCTAAGACTCGTCGTATCGAAGCATCACGTGATGATCGGGTGTTATAGATTCTACGTGTGCTTACAACGGGTGCAAGCCAGATTTGCACATGCGAATACTAAGGTTAAACTTTATGAGCCTAGCATGTACAGACATGGTCTCAAAAAGTTGTCATGAATTGATGGATAAAATTATGAGTGAAATTGTTCATCGTATTACAAAGTTACTAATAAGTGAAATCTAGAACACTTGTCATATGATGATCAACTTCAAAGTAAGAACCTCAAGGTTATTGGTATTTGACCAACAAACCTAGAAGTTATTGATGTTGAAGTGTTTTTCTGAATAATGAGGAAAGCTAAAAGAGAAACTGCAAAAGATATTTTGGCAAAAAGAAAAGAAAAGACTAGAAAGTCTAGCTCAGGTGTATATAAATGATATACATGTTATGGTTGTATTCCTAGTTAAGTCACACAATGAAATTCTTGGGTATTAGTACCATATTGGTTGGTATGAAGTGTCATACAAAACAACGCAATACAAGAATACAATGGCCTAAGTGACTGACAAGGAATATGATAGGAATGCACGTCTGGAACAAAAATAAAGAGTTATTATGTTCATCGTTGGCATTCTATCTAGCCCTTAGAATTTATAATAAAGAACTTAATAATTGTTATTTTGCTCTGGTCAAATGAAAACAATGAGTTGTTCAAATTATGACATTACTCCATGTATGATGGATAAGTTATTATAAATCTTAATGGTGAAACACACATACATAACACTGACGCTAAAATGCCATAAGGCAAATGATTTGAATTCCACTTATTTGTGGAACCGCCATTTAGGTCATGTTAGAAAGGAACGCATGAAGGAACTCCATGCAAATGGATTTTTGGAGTCACTTGATTTTTGAATCATTTGACGCTTGCAAATCTTTTCTAAAGAGAATGATTAAAATACCGTTCATAGGCCAAAAGTTGAACGGGCAACTAACTTAGTGAAAAATACATGATGATGTATGTGGTTCACTGGGCATAGTTGTGTGCGGGAGATTCTTCTACTTCATGAAAACTTTCAACAATGAATTGAGTATATATATGTGGATATATTCAATAAGGAAGAAGTTTGAAACATTTGAATGGATTCAAATAAATTTCAGCATGAAGTGGAAATCATCGTAATAGAAAAGTCAAATATCTATGATTGGATCATGGTAGAAATATTTGAATTACGAGTTTTAGCGAACATCTAAGAGAGTTATGAAATTGTTCTACAACTCACATTTCTTGGAGTATCATAATGATGATGGAGTATCCAAGAGATGTATCCAAACCTTGTTGGATTAATGATGAGATAATATAATTTGACGCCATTATATTTTTGTGGATTATGCTTTAGAGACTACCGCTTTTACACTAAATAGAGCATCATCATGATCCGTTGAAATGACACCATACGAGTTATGGCATGGGTATAAACCCTAATAGTCTTTTCTTAAATTTTGGTATGCATAGCATAAGTAAATGAGTTTACAACCAAAATCGGATGAATGTCTTTGTTGGTTATCCCAGAGATTTGATTGGGAATTCTTCCCACTATGGAGACAAAGACAAAAGTGTTTGTCAATGTTTCTTATTTCCAAGAAATTGTTTTCTAGCGAAGTATTTGAGTGGGAGGACAATAGAACTTGATAAGGTTTATGAACCTGAGCATAATGATCAGAGTAGCGCAGCATCGGAAATGGTTCCGGAAGCGGCCACGACGATCATGGCTCCCATGTCTACAAAATGTTATAGTCATGGAGATCAAAGTACTTATTGAACCTTGTAGGTATGATTTACTTTGTGATCAAATAAATGATTTGTGAACAAAGGATTGTTTTTGAACAATGATAAACCAACTACAAACAAAGAAGTTATGATGGGCCCTGACTCCGTTAAAATGGCTATGCGCCATGAAATCCAAGATAGATGAATACTTTTTGAAAGTAAATGGATCTATAAAATTGATGGACTTGGATGCAATATCCTTGAATAAGCACGATTTGTCGAAAAGTTGTTTACGACAAAGTTCAAAGAATTGACTACGATAAGATTAGATCTTCCGTAGCAATGCTTATAGTCTATGTGGATTATTCTAGTAATCACTACATATTTCTTTATGAGATATGCTAGTAGGATAGCAAAATATATTACTTAACAGAAGTGTGTATTAAAGGTGTATACAAGATACAACCAAGAGTTTTGCTAGTCCGTAGAATACTAGATAAGAATACGAACTTCAATTGGATGAAGTGAGTATTGCGGAGTTGGAATCTTCACCGGATGAAATAGTCAAAGAGTTTTTGATTTCATCAGAAACGATGAAGGTGCTTGCATTTGCAAGAAATTAAGTGGGAGCGCTGAGACATATTTGTAATACTTTATGTAGCTGACATATCGTTGATTATAAATAGTGTAATTATATAATTGATTAAAAGGTTTCATTGAGAATTAGCTTCAATGAAAGGATATGGACTGAAACATATTTAGTGTCAAGATCTATGAAGATAGATTGAAACACATAATAAGTTTAAGTTAAAGTACATAGAATGAATATTGAAGTAGTTCAATATAAAGAAGGTGTTCTTTTCATGTGAAGGATTAACAAGACTTGAGTGTATATGACACTCAATGAGTTGAAACACATGAGTGATTATAGATCACGTATAATATGTACATAATCAGATGTCCTATGCTCTAAAGTGTTATGAGCATATACCAGAATGATTCATGTGATGATCATTGGACGACAGTAAGAATATCCTTGAGTACTTTAGAAGAATCAAGGATATATAAATATATTTTTGTATGGGGTAATGACAAACAAATCGCTGTAAAGTGTTGCACCGATATTAGTTTGGTCACATATAAAAATAAATTTCAAATCTCAATTAGGCTAAGTGTTGTTTAAAAGGTAGCACAATGCTAGATTTAGAAGAGTTCTAAATATTGTGACGGATTCTACAAATGAAGGCAGAGTATGTCATTGTTTTGACAATGACTAAGGATGTTAAGTCGAAAAGTTCTTTGAGAACTTGGTGTAGTTCCGATAGTGTCAGAACTTTGAAGCTATATTGTGTGTGACAATATTAGTGACATATTTTAGACCGCGGAATTAAGGTTCCACCAGAGGACTAAGCATATATGCCGACTCATTTGGAAAATGAGTGATGCGTTGAGACGCATATGAATTGCAAAATACATACGTTTCTGAGCGTGTCAGAACCGTTGACTAAAACCTCTCCCGTGAGCAAAACATGATAAAGCACCAGAAGGCCAAGGTGTTATATCTTTACAAATGTAAACTAGATTATTGACTCTAGTGCAAGTGGGAGACTGTTGGAGATATGCCCAAGAGGCAATAATAAAATGGTTATTATAATATATCTTTGTGTTTATGATAATGTTTACATACCATGCTATAATTGTATTAACCGAAACATTGATACATGTGTGTTATGTAAACAAACAAGGAGTCCCTAGTAAGCCTCTTAACTAGCTTGTTGATTAATAGATGATTAGTTTCATAATCATGAACATTGGATGTTATTAATAACAAGGTTATATCATTGTATGAATGATGTAATGGACACACCCAATTAAGCGTAGCATAAGATCACGTCATTAAGTTATTTGCTATAAGCTTTCGATACATAGTTACCTAGTCCTTATGACCATGAGATCATGTAAATCACTTATACCGGAAAGGTACTTTGATTACATCAAACGCCACTGCGTAAATGGGTGGTTATAAAGGTGGGATTAAGTATCCGGAAAGTATGAGTTGAGGCATATGGATCAATAGTGGGATTTGTCCATCCCGATGACGGATAGATATACTCCGGGCCCTCTCGGTGGAATGTCGTCTAATGTCTTGCAAGCATATGAATAAGTTCATAAGAGACCACATACCACGGTACGAGTAAAGAGTACTTATCAGGAGACGAGGTTGAACAAGGTATAGAGTGATACCGATGATCAAACCTCGGACAAGTAAAATATCGCGTGACAAAGGGAATTGGTATCATATGTGAATGGTTCATTCGATCACTACACTAGTGGAAAACGGGGCTACAGGCCCGGTCCGTTTGGGCCTTCAGTCCCGGTTTCCAAACCGGGACCAATTAGGCGGGACTAAAGGCCCCCCCTTTAGTCCCGGTTCAAAAAGGCACCGGGCCTAAAAGCTGCGCCACGTGGTGCGGCCAGGGAGCTCGCGGTGGAAGGCCTTTGGTCCCGGTTCGTGGTACGAACCGGGCCTGGGGTACTCTGCCGCGGCAGAGAATTCCTATTTCTCTGCCGCGGCACAGGTTTAGGGTGCAGCAGCGTTTCTCTGCCGCGGCAGAAAAACAGGGCGTTTCTGTGCCGCGGCTGAATTTCAGCAATGCATATATATCATTCAAGAAACCACAAACAAATCGTCGTGAATATATATAGACATCGTCAACAGTACACGTAATGCATGCATATCAAGTCGGATCTCTTTACTAAATCTATTAGCTTCTACAAAGTTGCTCAACACCTAGCTATGACCTTCGCATAGTGCTCTCCACCTGGGGTTATGCACTCGGTAAGAAAGAATCCCGCGATTTCCTCTTGAATTGCTCGTATTTGATCCGCCGTTATGAGACTGTCCCGCAGGCGTATCATCTATATTTAAAAAAGGAGATCAATATATGAATGGAAATCATACAATAGATGGTACTAATTAAGATAATTGTGAGAATTTGTTATCATACACGAGTGGCATGTATTTGGGCATCCCCACCCTTGGGACAGGTCATGTCACGAATGAAGGTGCAGACGTAGTATCCACATAAGTTATTCCCGCGTTCCTGCCACATACACTTTACGAAAAAATAGTTCGATCAAACTAATAATCAAGCATCGTATTGAAAGTAAATATCATACATAGAGTTTCACGGACATAGCTATATATATAGTACTACTTACAGGGTAATCTTCAAATGTAAGCTCCGGTTTCCATTTACCCGGAACAGTAGTGATGAACCGTTTCCAAGCCCTGCCCGGCAAAAAATAATGAGTAAATGAGTTATTGATTAGTTGATGATATCGTCGAATTAGAACAGATGAAGATGCCAATACGAAATTGATTGAAATTACCTCTGAAGGATGACAGCCATGTCCGCCCATTCCGCATATTCTTTACGTTTCGAGTCCATGACCTTTACGACTCCTTTGTGAAGATCAATGATAAGGAGAATAAAGTGGAATCTGCACAAGCATAGCTCAATGATTAGGAGAATAAAGTGGAAGCTGCACAAGCATAATGTATGTTATATATAACACTCACTTGAAGTTGTAGGGAAAAAATATTTCCTCTTTGTCTGCTTGCTTCACTAAAAACATTACCATGTTGTCCTCTGTGTCCTTGGCGAAGTCTCGAACCGTAACTTCATGAACTGTGTCTGGGTCTATGAACCCCAGCGGTAGGAGCTTGCCTCTTTTGCATTCGAGCTTCTTCATTCTGCATAATTAAATATATAGCGTACACAAAGAATATAGTGAGGATAATTGTTAGTGCAAATGAATGAGCGCTGAGCTACAGACTTAATTACATAAATAAATCACTTACAGGCAGTAGCAACTGATGACAGCTTTGTCGAGGGCGTCTTGATTGAATAACTGAAACAGTTCTTCTAACTCAAGGTTTATCTCCTCGTTCCCCCGGAAGTAATGCTCATCTCTAAGATACACCGTGAGGTAGCGATCACCTCTTCGACAGGCTTTCAGGTACCAGTCATGCAACCTTCGCATCTGAGTACCTAGACGCGCGAGCTCGCCAGGTTTGACGAGATCTTTTCCGTATCTATACTTGTTTACCACTTGAGCCGTTGGATAGTAATCTTCGTAATCAACTGATGCTCCCTGAGCTCTAGCCTCCCGTTCGATCATCGATGCCGTCTCTGGATCATCATAGGGCTGCACGACGAAGTGGGGTATGGCCTGATTGTCCTGCTGTCCAAGCTGGGCGACTTTTTTTGCTTCTTTGCTCGCTCTATAGGACTGTCCAAGAGAGCGGTCATGATCAGATCTCAGCTCAGGTCTCTTCATTCTCGTCTCGGCAAAGTGCTTCATTGTTTGCGGTTTAATAAACATCTTCTTCGGCGCAAGAAACGCCTTTTGCTCTTCAGTCTGCTCATGTGGTAACAACTCTGGAGTCTGTGCCCTCATCGGAGTTGATGATCTCTTCGGAGCTGTAGGAGGTGCCGCGGTTAGCTTCCTCTTTTGCTTAGGTGGAGGCGGCGGAGTCTCCTGACGAGGAGGAGGAGGCGGCGGAGTGTTTTCACGCGGAGGAGACTGCTCATGCACAGGGGAATCATCATCGCGCATAGGAGAATCATCACGCGGAGGAGACTCATCACGCGGAGGAGACCCTGCAGGTGGCGGAGGAGGCGGAGGAGGTGGCCTGCTTGGTGGCTTCTCACCTGGAAACACAATGTTCTCCTTCCGCCATTGCACGGTGGTTCTACGGGCTTCTCCCAGTTCTTTGATTTCCCCATCTTCACCTGCAGGGTGCTCAAGCACCATCCCCTCATAATCTCTCAACACTTCATCCACCATCACAACAGCAAAGTCGTCTTGGACCGGACGGCAATGGTAAGACCTTGTAGGTAAGAAGATGCCGACCGCCGCCTTGAAGGATAGGTTGAAAACTTTAACATGCAGCTCACAAGGACGGCTCTCAGTGAGATCATCCACGGGGGGGTAGCGAGGAGGCTCGACCACCTCATCATTAATATGATCGGCCTGCTGAGAGGAAGCTACGCTGCTTCTCCGGTGTTGTTGAGATTGCAGCGGGACGAGGGCATCGAGCAATGGCGCAGGATCTACAGCCTGCCCCTGAGCCATCTGGGATGTAAGTACTTGGGTTACCATGGTTAATTGGGCTTGCATGGTGGTAAAACCCTCCTCTAAGGACGCTATGCGGTCTGTTTCCCTTGCCTTTCTCCTCTCATGGCTTTTATCAGGAAATCTCTTCCTTTCCGCAGGAAAGCCAATGTTCCACGGAACGGAGCCTTCTGTGCCTCGTGTTCGTCCGCCGTGTTCTTTGTTCCCAAGGGCGCGTGTCAGCTCATCGTTCTCTCTATCGGGCTGGAACCTCCCCTCCTCCACGTCCTTATGTGCTTTTTCCAGGGCTTCAATGGGAAACTTCAGATGAGCTTTCTTATAGATGCACTTCCCTGTTTCTGGATGCAACGTTCCCCCAATCCCGTAGAACCACTCCTTGCACCGTTCGATCCAACCGTGTGTCCCTAATCTGATCCCTTTACTGGTCAGTTCCGCCTCAGCTGCCTCCCACTTAGGACGGTTAGCCCTGTATCCACCTGGACCCAGAATTTGGTGATATTTCTTCAACGCAGCATTTGCCTTATTTGTTTCCGACCTTTTCTTAAATTCTTCTGACTCCGTGCTGTACTTCACGAATTCGTCCCAGTGATTTTTTACCTTCTCACTGTCCGGAGTCTTCTTTTTCTTGATAAGGCCGCGCAATCTTTTCTTGTGGTTCTTGAATAGTTCGGCCATCTTCTTCTTGGCAAACTCGGTGAGGGCATGCTCCATCTTGGCCTTTTCAGCGGCACCCCCCTCTTCGGGTACTATGTTGAAATGTGACATGAGCTTGGTCAGAATGCTGTTTTTGGCTACATCATCGATATAAAGACCTTGAGCTTCTTCCTCTGCAGACAGCACTAGTCCCTTTGGCTTGTTCCATTCTCGAACGGTGATCGGGACGTGGTCCCTAACGCACCAAAATCGAATTCTGTGGCGCATATCCAGGTCGCCACAGTTACCACGCGACTAGTATTGAAACTTCTGTGGCGCATATGTACGTGCGCCACAGAATTTTGAAACTTCGTGGTGCACCATGCCAATATGCGCCACAGTGTCTCAAACTTCTGTGGCGCACCATGCCAATATGCGCCACAGAATTTTTTTCGAATTTCAAAAAAAAAGTGGCGGCCAGATCTAGATCTAGATCTTGGGCCGCCGGAATTTCGCCGTTTTTTTTTGTGGTGGTGGTGGTGGTGGTGGTGTTGGCCGGTGGAGGAGGTGGTGGTGTTGGTGGTGGTGTTGGTGGTGGTGGTGGTGTTGGTGGTGGTGTTGGTGGTGGTGGTGGTGGTGGTGATGGTGGCCGGAGGTGGTGGTGGTGGTGGTGGTGGTGATGGTGGTGGTGGTGGTGGTGGTGATGGTGGCCGGAGGTGGTGGTGGTGGTGGTGGTGGTGGTGATGGTGGTGGTGGTGGTGGCCGGAGGAGGAGGTGGTGGTGGTGGTGGTGGTGGTGGAGGAGGAGGTGGTGGTGGTGTTGGTCGCCGGAGTTGTTCGCCGGAGGAGGAGGTGGTGGTGGTCGCCGGAGTTGTTCGCCGGAGGAGGAGGTGGTGGTGGTCGCCGGAGGAGGTGGTGGTGGTGGTGGTCGCCGGAGGAGGAGGAGAAGGTGGTGGTGGTCGCCGGAGAAGGGAGGAGGTGGTGGTGGTGGTGGGAGGAGAAGTGAGGAGATGGAGAAGTGAGAGGAGAAGTGGTGGAGGAGAAGTGGTGGAGGAGAAGTGGTGGAGGAGAAGAGGTGGAGGAGATTGGCGCCGGCCAAATTCAAAATTTTCGGGCCAAACTTCTGGGCGCATGGGTGCGCCACAGAATTTTTTTTTCAATTTTTCTATTTTGCAGGAAAAAATCTTTAACTGGTCGTAACTTTTTACTCTTTTCGAATTTGGCGATTCTAAAAATTTTCGTGGGAACATTTTGATATATTGTGCGTTTTTTTTCGAGTTCGTATGCAACCAGAAATCCAGTTTGATGATTTTCCCACGCAATTTTGCAAAAAAAGTCAAAATTTATGTTTGTTAAATTTCAGTGGTGCTAGATGACATAATATATGAGAATCTCGAAGGATTTTATTTTTTGAAATTTCTATCTATTTCTTTTATTTTTTACAAAGGTAAAAAAGGCGATCCACGGGGGGGGTGGAGTTGCGTGGGGAGAAAAAATCCTGCAGAATTCTGTGGCGCATATTGTTGGTGCGCCACAGTTATAATTCGTGGCGCACATGCCACCATGCGCCACAGAATTTTGAACTTCTGTGGCGCACATGCCACCATGCGCCACAGAATTTTGAACTTCTGTGGCGCACATGCCACCATGCGCCACAGAATTCACTTCGCCATGTGCATGCTGGACCCCGCGTGGGCCTTCTGTGGCGCACCAGCCACAGTGCGCCACAGAAAGTCGACATGTGCGCATGGAGCTGACGGTGCGCCACAGAAACGGTTTTTGGCGCATCATCGATATAAAGACCTTGAGCTTCTTCCTCTGCAGACAGCACTAGTCCCTTTGGCTTGTTCCATTCTCGAACGGTGATCGGGACGTGGTCCCTAACAAGCACTCCGCATTGAGCTATGAATGCCTTTGCACCTTTCTCTGGAGCAATCGGTTTACCATCCTTAGCGATGTGGGTGATGTCGTGCCTAACACCGTCGTCCAACTTTTTGGCCGGGCCTCGCTTCCTCGACTTTACAGAAGAAGTGCTCGATCCGGAGGGCTAAAAAAGAAATAATTCATAGTCAGTACAATTTAATTGGTTAATGCATCTAGTCGATCAACAACGGCTTAATTAATTTATATACCTGGGTGATAACTACGGTTCCGGAGCCATTATGATGATCTTCTTCCTCACCGGCGCCATTAGGATCTTCTTCCTCAATATTCTCCGCTCCCTCACCGGAGTCATTCAAAAAAGTTGCTGTGACATCGTCACCGCCATCATCTGGAATAACGACGTCGTCGCGATCATCCAGAGTACCGTTGGCTATGAGGTCAGCCATGAAATTTTCTTGAGTTTCATCTCTCTCCATGCTTTCTACAACGACCTGCAAACTATATATAGGAACCATCATATGATCAAATTAAGGATAATGCAGAAAACTGAAAATGGAGTTACATATGTAGTTCTTAATTAACTAAGGATCGATAATATAGTGCTGAAAGCAGATAGTGCAGTTACATGCATACATAGATCGGGTTCATGTTTATTTAACCCTAATACATCAATCAATACTACAACCTCTCAACGACCGCGCCGACCGGGACCTGAGCCGCGCCGGGTGAACACCCAAAGCCACGGAACAGTCACGGGAGCATAGCTAACATGAGATCCCTGCATAACGCTCCATCCGGTCCTATACATGTTGTCTAACGCATACATGTAACGGCGAACGTGCTCGTCCTCCGCCGCAATGCGCTGAGCTACCTCCTCCGGCGGGGCCGGCTCCCTCTGAAACGACCGTGGCCCATAAGACCTCCACCAAAGAATATCCGGGTCGACGACGGGACCCGGATTCCGCACCAAGGTGCGCGACCCGGAAGCTAAGACCTCCCAGTGCCACCCCGGCGGAGCCCAGTCCCGGACCTCCCCCAGCTGCTGCATCTCCTCTAGAAGAGTCAGACCACGGCGCGGCGGCTGTCGCGGCATCGTAGCTACGAAAACAAATCATATATATATGTACCAACATAAATAAAAAAATCATAATATTGTGCTAAATAAAATAACTTCACTACTATGTTAACATCCCGGGGGGGCGCCGACAAGAGCGCCGGCACTACCGCGTAAGGGGGCCGGCACGACATCCTCTATTTGGGGGGCTAAATAAAAAACTTCACTACTTTTGGCTAACGCCGCGGATTGAATAACCCTGTTTTGGGGGCGTCGGCAGGGGCGCCGGCAGTACCGGCACCGCCACGGACTCGGCGCTCCTCCTCGCTCGCTCTTTCTCTATTTCGCGACCCTAAGTCTATGTCGCGGCGGCATCGCTACGGACTCGGCACCGCCACGGTCTAAGTCGTCGGCGCGCGCGGGGGGCGGCGCCGACACAAATGAATCTATTTTGTAACTTTTCTAACTTTTCTAACACTAATTTTACTAACACACTAACTAATTTTTCTAACACACTAACTAATTTTACTAACACCTAACACATTAACAAATTTTACTAACACACTAATTTTACTAACACCTAACAAATTTTACTAACACACTAATTTTACTAACACCTAACACATTAACAAATTTTACTAACACACTAATTTTACTAACAACTATACTATTTCTAACTATACTAATTAACAACTAATATACAAATATCAATAACAAAAAAAAAGAGGCGCCGCTCACCTCTTGCCGCGCGAGGCGGGACGGTGATGTGGGCGGCGCGGGCGGCGCAGCGACGCGCGGGCGACGGCGAGCGGCAGCACGAGCCGCCGGCGGCGCAGCGACGGCGGCAGCGGCGGGCGACGCGGCGGCGCGGGAAGCGGGGAGAGAGAGGTGGCGCGGAGCGTCGGCGGACGAGCGCGCGACGGCGAGCGCCGACGGCGAGCGAGGCGGCGCGCACGCAGCGCTGGCGTGGCGCAATCGGGCAGCGGGCGTCGTGCCGTCTCGCGGGATTGATCTCCGCGAGACGAAGGGGCGATATAGGTTGCCCCCTTTGGTCCCGGTTCGTGGCACCAACCGGGACCAAAGGCTCCCTTCCCGGTTTGAATACAAACCGCCACCTTTTTTGCGGTTCACCGCGCAAACCTTTAGGCCCGGTTTATATCGGGTCCAATGACCATTTATTAAAAAAAATTGCTCGCCTTATTTCAAATCAAAAAACCACTACTGCCACCGCACTGCCACACGTGTCCACCGCCGCCACCGCCGTATCGCGCCACCGCCACCGCCATGTATGACCACCGCATCCGCCGTGATCTGCCACCACCGTCACCGCCATGTATGGCCACCACCGCCGCCACCGCCATGTACAGGCCGTCGCCACCGCCGTGTACTGCCCACCACCGCCATCCTTTCCCGTGCCACCGCACGCCACACGTGTCCACCGTCGCCGCCGCCATGTACGGCCACCGCCGCCACCGCCGTGTACGCCACCGCCACCGCCACCGCCATGCATGTACAGACCCACCGTCGCCACCGCCGTGTCTGGCCACCACCGTCACCGCCATGTACTGGCCACCACCGCCGCCACCGCCATGTGCAGGCCACCGTGCCACCGCCGTGTACGCCCACCACCGCCGTCCTTTCCCCGTGCCACCGCACGCCACACGTGTCCACCGCCGCGCCGCCATGTACTGGCCACCGCCACCGCCGTCTGGCCACGCCGCGCCACCGCCATGCATGTACCACCGCCACTGGGCCACCACCGCACCGCCATGTCTGGCCACCACCGCCGCCATGTACAGGCCACCATCGCCACCGCCGTGTCTGCCCACCACCGCCGTCCTTTCCCCGTGCCACCGCACTGCCACACGTGTCCACCGCGCGCCGCCATGTACGGCCACGCCACCGCCGTGTACGGCCACCGCCACGCCACCGCCATGCATGTACAGGCCACCGTCGCCACCGCCGTGTACTGGCCACCGCCACCGCCATGTACTGGCCACCGCCGCCACCGCCATGTACAGGCCGTCGCCACCGTCGTGTACTGGCCACCACCGTCACCGCCATGTACTGGCCACCACCACCGTCACCGCCATGTACAGGCCACTAGTTGTTTATATATTTTAATTGTATTTTCAATAAAGTCGTTGTGGCAGACGCTGATGATGAGAAAAGTTTCCCGCCAGATACATAGAATTAAAGTACAGAGCTCAACTGAAAATTAATTAAGATACATATGGCCAGATTCGACTGTTCGAGTCATTCAGTCATACTCGTGCCTAGCCCGATAGTACTCGCCACTGTAGTCGTCGTAGTCGCCGTCATCATCGTCGCTGGCATCGGGGTCGCGGTAGTCGAACCTCGGCGGGAGAGCACGCGTGGGCTGGGACTGAGGGTAGCGCAGGCGGGGGCCACGGTGGGCCATGACGCCCTGGAGAGTCCGGCCGCGCCACCACAGCCGACGGCCGGCCTCGTTGAAGTCCGAAGGAGGCGGGCCGCCCTCCTCGTGCCTGGCAAGCGCCCTCTCACGTCGATTGATGAAGAAGCTTTCCCAAGTTGGGAAGTAGTCGGGATGCCACTGGGGATTCCTCCGCTGCTCTGGCGTGAGCTCGAAGTAGTAGTGGTTCGTGATGGCCATCTCGCGCGCCACACCTAGAGGGACAGGAGGGACCGGTACGCCTCCGACGCTCAGCAACCAGCCGGTCGGGACGCGGTAGCCCGGCGGGCAGGGGTAGTTCGACGCGCAAAGCGCCTCCGCCTCCCGGAGGGTTAGAGATACGATGGAAGCCATGGGACAGAGTGATGAGGTTTGCAGAAATGAGTGTAGATGTGATATGTAAATGGAGGCCAAGCCATCATATATATAGTGAAAAAATGGCGGGAGGACGGAGGCGGGAAGCAGTGGAAAGCGCGGGAAGAAAAATAGGCGGGAACGCAGTGGCGCCGAAAACATGTCCCGGCTGGTGATAAACGTGTGGGTAACCTTTAGTCCCGGCTGGTGGGTACAACCGGGACGAAAGATCCTTTTTTTGTCATCTAACAAAACTGTCGGTGGGATAAGGACGTGTGGGTAACCTTTAGTCCCGGCTGGTGGGTACAACCGGGACTAAAGATGTCGGCAGGATAAGAACGCATGGGTGGACGCACTGCTCGATGAGATAAAGCATGTAGCGCACGACGCCCTGTCGAAGAACAAGACAAAGTAGAAGAGGTGCAGTGCCTATAAAAGGAGCATCGATACGCCTTGCCAAGCAGATCAACAAGCCAAGCAGAGTTTCATTCCCATGGATGAAGGAAAGGGTTGGGAAATCTCCCGTGACACAGCTTCTCGAAGATGTCGTTGGTGCACACGCCCCTACGGCATCTTCGGAGGCTGTGCCTCGGAAAAATTTCCCGGCAAGCCCGTGAACGACTACATCTCCTCTAACAGTACTGTTGGGGAAAGGTTTGGGAAATCTCCCGTGGCGCAGCTTCTCGAAGATGTCGTTGGTGCACACGCCCTACGGCATCTTCGGAAGCTGCTCCTCGGAATTTTTCCCTGCAAGCCCCCGAACGACTACATCTCCTCTAACAGTAGTACTGTTGGGGAAAGGGTTGGGAAATCTCCACTTTTAATATCTTACATACAGTTAAATTGATTGCCATGTTGAGATACTCATTTGTGCCATGAACATTCTACAATTAACTTGATGATGGAGCATCTTCATCATTTAATCTTCTTCAGCCTTAACCATGGAGCATCTTCATCATTTAACTTGATGCTTGGATCAATGTTCACTCTGAAGGGTGGAATTTCATCAAACTTATTATAATCTTCTGACATGTCTGTCTTGTCCTCCACTCCCACGATGTTTCTTTTTCCAGAAAGAACTATGTGGCGCTTTGGCTCATCGTTTGATGTATTTGTTTCCTTATGTTTCCTTTTTCTTGGTTTGGTAGACATGTCCTTCACATAGAAAACCTGGGCCACATCCTTGGCTAGGACGAATGGTTCGTCTCTATACCCAAGATTGTTGAGATCCACTGTTGTCATTCCATACAACTTGTCTACCTGAACCCCGCCTCCTGTTTTGTTGACCCATTTGCACCTAAACAAAGGGACCTTAAAAGAAGGTCCATAGTCAAGTTCCCATATATCCTCTATGTAACCATAATATGTGTCATTTGGGCCTTCATTCATTATTGCATCAAATCGGACACCACTGTTTTGGTTGGTGCTCTTTTTATCTTGGGCGATCGTGTAAAATGTATTCCCATTTATCTCGTACCCTTGGAAAGTCACTACAGTCGAAGATGGTGTCTGGGCCAGCAAGTACAGCTGATCTTCAATATCTTCGTTATTCAGGAGATGTTTTTGCAACCAACCGCCGAAAGTCGACATGTGTTCACGTCTAATCCAATCGTTCGACTGCCCCGGGTTCTGGGAGCGTAGAAAGTTCTTGTGGTCACCGATATACGGAGCCACCAAGGTGGAACTTTGTAGAACTGTGTAGTGTGCTTGAGTCAAAGAAATTCCGTCCCTACATATCATTGATTTCCTTCCTAGCGTGCCTTTTCCACTTAGTCTCCCTTCATGCCGCGATTCAGGAACACCAATCGGCTTAAGGTCAGGAATAAAGTCAACACAGAATTCAATGACCTCCTCTGTTCCATAGCCCTTGGAGATGCTTCCTTCTGGCCTAGCACGGTTATGAACATATTTCTTTAAGACTCCCATGAACCTTTGAAGTCAACCGTGGTTGGTGTACCATGGCCGACGATTTTGGTCCCTCCGTGGTGCATGTCAAAACTTTTCTCGTTTTTGAGGCCACCTAGCCCGACGAAAGCGGCCAAAACGTGGCGTATGGTGGCCCGGGACGTGGTGCATCTCGAAATCTCGGTTAGCCGGCCGAGTCAACGTAAATCCGCACATGGGGATGTAGGCCCAGATGGCAGCCTCTCTGCATTGTTTTCTAGATCGCGCCATCTCATTCAACGTTCTCCGATCGAGCCGTTTACGATGCAGGATCATGGTCCCGCATGTCATCCTCTATGAACCAAAATCTGCTACTTCCTTTTTCTTTTGATCCCTTGTCGCCTTGAAACGTTGAGACCGCTCGCTAAATGGGACCCGCATGTCATCCTCTATGTGCAATCAACTTTCTTTTCTTGGAGTTTTTTGGCACCTCAAATTTGGTCACTTGCCTTTTTTTTCGATCCCGCCGCCTCTCAAACGGTGATACCCGGCTGCTAATGGGACCCGCATGTCATCCTCTATGTACTATAAAACTTTCTTTTCTTGAATTATTTTGGCACCTCATATTTGGTCACTTACCTTTTTCTTTCGATCCCCGCCGCCTCTCAAACGGTGATACCGCTTTAAATGGGACCCGCATGTCATCCTCTATGTACTATAAAACTTTCTTTTCTTGGATTTTTTGGCACCTCATATTTCGTCACTTGACTTTTCTTTCGATCCCTGCGCTCTCAAACGGTGAGACCGCTGCGGCTAAATGGGACCCGCATGTCATCCTCTATGAGCAATCAACTTTCTTTTCTTGGAGTTTTTTGGCACCTCATATTTGGTCACTTGACTTTTCTTTCGATCCCCGCGCTCTCAAAGATACCTTTTGCTAAATGGGACCCGCATGTCATCCTCTACGTACTATAAAACTTTCTTTTCTTGAATTATTTTTGGCTCCTGATATTTTTTCACTTGCCTTTTTCTTTCGATCTCATGCCACGTTTGAAACGTTGAGGAACCTGCAGCTCATGGGACCCGCATGTCATCCTCTATGTACTATAAAACTTCATTTTTTGGTTTTTTTTCACCCTCGATTTTTGGCAATTTCTTTTTCTTTCGCTCCCCGCGCTCTCAAACGGTGATACCGCTGCTGCTAAATGGGACCCGCATGTCATCCTCTATGTACTATAAAACTTTCTTTTCTTGAATTATTTTTGGCTCGATATTTTTTCACTTGCCTTTTTCTTTCGATCTCATGCCACGTTTGAAACGTTGAGGAACCTGCTGGCTCATGGGACCCGTGTCATCCTCTATGTACTATAAAAGTTCATTTTCTTGGGTTTTTTCACCCTCGATTTTTGGCAATTTCTTTTTTCTTTTGATCCCCCGCCTCTCAAACGGTGATACCGCTGCTGCTAAATGGGACCCGCATGTCATCCTCTATGTACTATAAAACTTTCTTTTTCTTGAATTATTTTTGGCTCCATATTTGGTCACTTGCCTTTTCTTTCGATCTCATGCCACGTTGAACCGTTGAGGAACCTGCTGGCTCATGGGACCCGCATGTCATCCTCTATGAGCAATCAACTTTCTTTCTTGGAGTTTTTTGGCACCTCATATTTGGGCACTTGCCTTTTTCTTTCGATCTCATGCCACGTTTGAAACGTTGAGGAACCTGCTGGCTCATGGGACCCGCATGTCATCCTCTATGTGCTATAAAAGTTTCCTTTGTTGGATTTTTTCACCCTCTGATTTTTGGCTTGCCTTTTTCTTTTGATCCCCTGCCCCTTTGAAACGTTGAGTAAGCTGCTGGCTCAAGGGACCCGCATGTCATCCTCTATGTCCATCAACTTTCTTTTCTTGGATTTTTTTTCACCCCCTAATTACTAGCTACTTTCTTTTTCTTTTGATCTCAAGCCGCATTACAAACATTGAGACCGCTGCTGCAAAATGGGACCCACATGTCATCCTCTATGTACAATAAAGTTTCTTTTCTTGGATTATCTTTTGCTCCTGATATTTTGTCACTTGCCTTTTTCTTTCGATCTCATGCCGCCTTTGAAACGTTGAGTAAGCTGCTGGCTCATGGGTCCCGCATGTCATCCTCTACGAACAATAAAAGTTTCCTTTCTTGGAGTTATTTTTGACCCCTAATTTCTGGCTATTTGCCTTTTTCTTTGGATCTCCTACCCCTTTGAAACGATGAGGACGCTGTTGGCAGGTCGGTCCCACAAGTCATCCTCTATGAACAATAAAAGTTTCCTTTGATGGATTTTTTTGAACCCCTAATTAATTTCTGGATATTTCCTTTTTTTTCTTTGATCCCCTGCCGCCTTGGAATCGTTGAGGATGCTGCTGCCTCATGGGTCCCGCATGTCATCCTCTCAGAACGGTAAATGTTTCTTTTCTTGGATATTGTTTACCAAATGATTTTTGGCTTATTTTTTCTTTCGATATCCTGCCGCCTTTAAAACGTTGAGGACGCTGCTGGCTCACGGGTCCCACATGTCAGCCTCTATGAACAATAAACGCTGAGACTGCCTCATGGGTCCCATATGTCATCTCTGAACGAAAATGTTTCTTTTCTTGGATTTTTTACCAACAGATTTTTAGTTTATTTTTTCTTTCCATCCCCTGCCGCCTTTAAAACGACGTTGCTGGCTCATGGGTCCCCGATGTCAGCCTCCCCGTACAAGAAACATGTGATATCTTGATTATTTTGCAGACAATAAACAGTGTATTGCGCTCTGAGCTATTTCAACGGATAAATTAAATCTTTATTTTTACATAAACAAATTTATATGTTGAATCTCCTTGTTTTTTGTTTTTGCGAAGCATAGGACTTTCCTGTTTTTTTTAGAAAAATCCGAACTATCCTGCTTTGGAGTGGGCTGAAATTGTACGAGTCAAAAGGCCCAGCAGGATAGTTCGAATGCCCAGATGTCCACATGCAGCCCAATTGAAATCGTTCTTTTTTGGGATTTTTTTCACCCCCGATTGCTACTTCATTTTCTTTTGGTCTGTGCTTGCTTAGATGAGACCGCTGCTGCAAAATGGGACCCGCATGTCATCCTCTATGTACAGTAAAATTTCTTTTCTTAGATTATTTTTGGCTCCCGATATTTGGTCACTTGCCTTTTTCTTTCGATCCGATGCGGCCTCTCAAACGGTGATACCGCTGTTGCTAAATGGGACCCGCATGCCATCCTCTATGTACAATCAAGTTTCTTTTCTTGAATTATTTTTGGCTCGATATTTGGTCACTTGCCTTTTCTTTCGATCTCATGCCACGTTTGAAACGTTGAAAAACCTGCTGGGCTCATGGGACCCGCATGTCATCCTCTATGTACTATAAAAGTTCATTTTCTTGGTTTTTTTTCACCCTCTGATTTTTGGCTATTTCCTTTTTCTTTTGATCCCCTTTGAAACGTTGAGGACTCTGCTGGCTCATCGATAAAACTTTCCTTTATTGGAGTTTTTTTACTGGCTACTTTCTTTTTCTTTTGATCTCAAGCCGCATTTGAAACGTTGAGACCGCTGCTGCTAATTGGGACCCGCATGTCATCCTCTATGTACAATAAAGTTTTCTTTTCTTGGATTATCTTTGTCTCCTGATATTTTGTCACTTGCCTTTTTCTTTCGATCTCATGCCGCCTTTGAAACGTTGAGTAAGCTGCTGGCTCATGGGTCCCGCATGTCATCCTCTACGAACAATAAAAGTTTCCTTTCTTGGAGTTATTTTTGAACCCTAATTTCTGGCTACTTCCTTTTTCTTTTGATCCCGTGCCGCCTTGGAAACTTGAGACCGCTGCTGCTAAATGGGTCCCGCATGTCATCCTCTATGTACAATAAAATTTCTTTCTTCGATTATTTTCGGGTCCTGATATTTGGTCACTTGCCTTTTTCTTTCGATCTCATGCCGCCTTTGAAACGTTGAGGAAGCTGCTGGAGCATGGGTCCCGCATGTCATCCTCTATGAACAATAAAAGTTTCCTTTCTTGGAGTTATTTTTTACCCCTAATTTCTGGCTACTTCCTTTTTCTTTTGATCCCCTGCCGCCTTTGAAACGTTGAAGACTTTGCTGGCTCATGGGTCCCACATGTCAGCCTCTATGAACAATAAACACTTCCTTTCTTGGAGTTATTTTGTACCCCTAATTCTGGCTATTTGCCTTTTTTCTTTCGATCCCCAGTCGCCTTCTAAACGTAGAGGACGCTGCTGGCTCGTGGGTCCCAGATGTCAGCCTCCATGGACAATAAACCTCTCCTTTGTTGGATTTATTCTTCACCCTCTGATTTTGGCTATTTCCTTTTTCTTTTGATCCACTGCCGCCTTGGAAACATTGAGTAAGCTGCTGACACATGGGGCCCGCATGTCATCCTCTATGTACAATCAACTTGCAAGATCTTCGAGCGAAAGAGCTTGTATTAGTGGGACCCATATGTCAACCTCTATGTACAATAAAAGTTTCCTTTCTTGGATTATTTTTAGCTCCTGATATTCGGTCACTTTCCTTTTTCTTTCGATCTCAAGCCGCCTCTGAAACGTTGAGTAAGGTGCTGGCTCATGGGACCCACATGTCATCCTCTATGTACAATAAAGTTTCTGTTCTTGGATTTTTTTACCCCTGATTTTTGGTCACTTGCCTTGACGCTGCTGGCTCATGGGTCCCACATGTCAGCATCTATGAACAATAAACCTTTCCTTTGTTGGATTTATTGTTTACCCCTAATTTCTGGCTATTTGCCTTTTCTTTTGATCCCCACCGGCCTTTGAAAACGTTGAGGAACCTGCTGGCTCATGGGACCCGCATGTCATCCTCTATGTACTATAAAATTTCTTTTCTTGGTTTTTTTTCACCTCTGATTTTTGGCTATTTCCTTTTTCTTTTGATCCCCTGCCGCCTTGGAAACGTTGAGTAAGCTGCTGACTCATGGGACCCGCATGTCATCCTCTATGTACAATCAACTTTCTTTTTTTGGAGTTTTTTTACCCCCTTTTCTGGCTACTTTCTTTTTTTTTGATCTCAAACCGCATTTGAAACGCTGAAACCGCTGCTTGCAAAATGGGACACTTGTATCCTCTATGTACAATAAGTTTCATTTCTTGGATTATTTTTGGCACCTGATATTTGGTCACTTGCATTTTTCTTCCGATCTCATGCCGCCTTTGAAGCGTTGAGTAAGCTGCTGGCTCATGGGTCCCGCATGTCATCCTCTACGAACAATAAAAGTTTCATTTCTTGGAGTTATTTTTGACCCCTAATTTCTGGCTACTTCCTTTTTTCTTTTGATCCACTGCCGCCTTTGAAACGGTGCGGATTCTGCAGACTAATACAAGCTTTTTCTCTCCAAGATCTTGCAAGTTGATAGATTAAATCATGGAATTATTAGGATATGTTTTAAATTTCAAATCCACTTTATGAATTATTAAAAATACCGTTATCCATGTGGGTATGGAGCGAACAAGGATTTTCATATTGGGCATGAGCAGTTTCAAAAATTGGAACCCAATAATTCAAAATAACTAAAAACAACTTTTATGTAGAATCTCCGCGTTTTTTTCTTTTGCCATTCATAGGATCTGTGTTTCATTAGAAAAGGGCCGAAATTGCATGAGCAGAAAGGCCCATTTGTAGTTATTGGGCTTCGACGGCCGGAGCAAGTAGGCCGAGAGCAATTACCATGTAGATGGCCGTTGGCAACCCAAAGTGAAATATTGGGCCCAACAGGGGAAGGCTGAACAGTACTATTTTCTAATTGGAAGGTGGTACATGGCGTAATCCTGCCAAAAAAAAGATGGACACGGGTTGCTGAAATTTGCCCATCTGCGCCTAATATCGCCGCCGCGGCTCCGCTTCCGCCGCCGCCGCCATGCCTCGTCTCGCGTCGAGCTCGCGGTACTGCCGCGTCTCGGGCACGGGGTACCGCGGCGTCCGCGCGCGCCCCAAAGGTACGTATTACGCGGAGATACGTGACGGCGGCGAGCGCATCGGCCTCGGCACCTACGAGACCGCGCACGAGGCCGCGCGCGCGTACGACGCCGTGGCGTGGCGGCTCGGGCGCCCGCGATCGTCGATGAATTTCCATGACGTGTGGACGCGCCAGCAGGCCGAGGATCTCGCGCCGCCGCCGTACATCGTTAGACAGGAGGAACAGCACCGCCGCCGCGAGACGGAGCGCCGTTTGCGCATCGCCGAGCGGGACGAGCGCGCGGCGCGCGAGTGGGCGGCCCGCTTCCCCGAGGACGTTGCCGCCGAGAACGAGCACTTCCGCAGACGGAGGGCGGAGAAGGCGACGAGGCGGGCAGCGAAGAAGGAGGACCGCGCACGACGGAGGGCGGAGAAGGCGACGAAGCGGGCCTTCATCGAAGCGCAGCTCGCCGGGCCGACCACCATTGGCGAGGACGACCCCCGTTGGATTGACCTCTTCTCGTCGGATCCGGTGTCGGGCACGACACCGGACTCGTCAGATGTCGAGTTTTAGTTTAGTTTTATCGCACTACTTTGTACAAATATGAACTACGGAGTATCTATCAAGCTAATTTTATCCTATTTTATGTCTATTTCTAGTCTTTGTTTGATCTTCTGTTTTACTGCACTCTATTTTTCATTATATTCTGTTTTTGGCGCTGCATTTATAGCGCCTCTGAAAATACGCTGTTTCAGCCCTGCATTTGGCCGCCACAGTTTGCAGCTTCCGGTGAAGCTATTGCCGGCTCCATGCGCAGCATCAGCCATTCAGCCCACAGCGCCAAAATATAGAGCCACTGCTGGAGTTGCTGTAATATGTTTGTCAGCAGGAGCTTACCTAATTAGTTAAAAAAAAGATGTTCAGCGTGGGATTCGAAAAAAAGATCTTCATGTTTTTTTCCTAGCTATCCTAGTTCGGACTTTTCATTGTGTTGGCTAGTGCATGAAGCTTGACACCTGTATTATGTGATCCTGATATGAGGATAAGAACACCTTCAGCTTGCATTGCTAATGGTGTCTACTGCAGCAGTGGCGTACCTTCAATGGAGACTGATGCAAGAGAGTTGGTACTGGTGAACCTGCACCTGACATCATCGTGCCACCTGAAGTAGGTTGTGTATTGGGATTAGACTGATAAGCATAGCACCTTGCAAAGAACAAGATGCTGCTAGTGTTGGTTAACGTGATTTTACGACAAAAGTCATGTATGCTCAACAGGTGCCGTACCTAGTTTGGATATTGTGTTGTTACCCTTTTGTGGTTTGGTGTTTGTCCAACAGAGAAAGCTACTCTTTTCCCGTGTAAGTGTTATTATGTGAACAAAAGTTGTATGTACATATATATCGGTCAGAGAACCAAGATTGCATATTCTTGCCTGGTTATAACACATAAGTCATAATAACAATTAAAGAGAAAAGGAACATTTGCCTTTGCAATGTGATTGTGCCAAGTAGATTAGACAACCAACCACAAACATTACAGGTCAACAGCCAAACGCATGCGAAAGTCCTAAGGTAAGCTCCATAATACATGTTGAAACCAAAAGCCTAGAAACCATAAGAAAGGTAGCTCCACATCACAGTTCCACGACAGCAGCATACTGATCATAAAACATATATCAAGTCAGGACAGCTGCACCACTGGGTAAGCATCCATGGGGTCTGGCTCAAGAGCGAAGACTGTGTGAATGCTGCAAAATGTGGCTCTTGCCTCACCCCACCCATACATCTTATCATGGAACCTTACCAAATCAGCATGAATCATCTTGACATAAACATAGCTCCTCTCTCCATGCTGATGGGATTGAACAATGCGCCAGTTGCAGTGCTTCAGCTTGTCAAACAGTATGCAGGAGATAACGAAGCATGCTGGCTGGTCTTTTGTAGTGACAATGGCTTGGAGTAGCTGGTCCTGTGAACCACCCAACTGGATCTTTAGAGCTTGAAGGACAGTCCGTGCCATATAAGCTACCGTTGCTGACTTCAGCTCGGGTTCAGGTGAATGACAGCTGACATCTTGTCCTCGAGATGCAGATCCTTCTTGATCAGATTCAGCGGAATCATCACCACTACTTACAGGTGCATCAGGTTCTACAGAAGGCACATCAGGTACATGCTCCAGTTCATAGGAGTTGGGTGGGACAGCACTGTTTGCTGAAATCTCTACAATACCAGCTCCAGGTAGACCACCAGTATCTACAGAGGGTAAACCACCAATATCCACTTCAGAGGATTCTCGTGGCACGACACCTTTCGCTAGAGGCTCTACCCTACCAGCTCCAGGTCCACCACCAGTCAGTACTGTGGGCATAGTCATGACGGGTTCTACCAATACAAAACCTCCTTCGGGTGGCGTGGCAACTTCGGGTGCAGGAGCATCAGTAGCAACTCCAGCATCAGCACCAGTTACATCGGTCTTGACAATAGGTAAACCGTCTTGCTCTAGTTCAGAGAATTCCCGTGGCACGACACCGTTCACTAGAGGCTCTACACTAGCAGCTCCAGCTGCACCACCAGTTTCTTCAGCAGGGGGTAAACCCAATCCACAACCTTCTTCATGTGGCACGATGATGCCACGTATAGGCTCATCAGTACCAGGTCCAGCTGCATCAGTCTCCATAGACAGTAAACAAGGTGGCGTCGGAGGTTTAAAAGACTGGCATGCCATTTCACCTTTGTCATCAGACAATATAGAGTTTTCTTCAACTCTATGTTTCTGCAATAATAAGCACATGAACAGAAATTAGACCAGAGCATCTAGCCATCTAACAGGGGCAGCAGCAAAACAAGCGTCGGTCCATATGTTTACCTTGTCATCTGGGATATCAGAACACACAGATTTAGAAGTCATTTCACATAGCATCCGCTTTTTCGTTCCTTCCCCTACGTCCATCTGGAATAAGTAATACTATTGATCACATAAAACTAATTAATCAAATATATGCATATGTTGAGAAGTTTGCACGGCAAATTGTGGATTCTGCTTTCATCACCTACGAATCATCGTTCTATATATTTACCTTGTCATCTAGGATATCAGAAGTCACAGAATGAGAAGTCATTTCACTAAGTATCGGTTTTTTCGCTCTTTCCCCTCCATCCATCTGCAATAAGAAGTAATATTGATCACATAAAGCCAATTCAACGAATATATGCATATGTTGAGAAGTTTGCACAACAAATTGTGGATTCTACTTCCAATCACCAAGTAATCTCGTGAGAAATGCATGATCAAGATATGTTTCTCCCTCTTGATCGACATCTGCATCTCCATTAAGACTAATCATCGTGCGATGGTGCTCTTCAGAAGAGCGCATACAATTCCAATCACCAGACAAGCAAAAAATTGTTGATTCTAGTAATGATTAATCAGCAGTGGCCATGGAACGACCACAGATCGACCAAGCAAAAAAAATCATCAGCCTACTGACCACCAGGCAAAACAAACTAGGCCCATACATGGCCTCACAAATCATCATCAAACGTCGATCAAACTAGCAAGTTTGAACATGGATTACTAATTTATTTTCTGATAAAGTGAGTATATTAATATCGAAAGATATTGATTACACTGAGCCTCTGCAACAACGCAATACCTTACTGGTAGTACGGATGCACATGGATTCCTAATACTCCCTCTGTTCGGTTTTAATTAGTCGACGCGAGGGAGAGAAGAAAATGAACTGTCGATGCTTTCAACTAGAGTCAATTAAATACGAACGGAAGAAGTACGTAGTAGTATTGACAAATATCCGGATCTAGTCTAAAAACAAATTGGCATGTAAATCCTAGTAGTCTACTAAACTAGGATCAATACCCTAGATTAGGGTTGCAAGCGGCGTCCGCGAATCGTCCCGCAAAGCAGAAAATTAGAGCAAATAGTGGTTGAGATTAGAGCAGATTTAAAGCACTCGCACTGAAACTAGCTAGCCCGCTACCCACCCCGCTTGACACCCTGCCCTAGATGTGAATCTACACCAAATATTCAAACAAGGATGAGCAACCGCCAATAAAATTTTATCCGCACATCATCATCTCTACCATACAAAAGGGTATGGTGATTTCACATACAGCCATTGTTGCCGCGGGACGAGGATGAGTGATGCGCCGCGGAGAAGGTGCCTCACGCCTCTGTCGCCGCCGCCGTCGAAGAGGAAGTCGAAGCCGCGCGATTGTGGTCCGTCGCCGATATGGAGGTGGAGCTACTAGGGAAGAGATGGAGGTGGAGGTGGAGAGGGAGTGATGGTTTGTACTAGTGGCGGCCGGTGAGATAGTTATAAATACAGCCTCTCTCTCTTTTTTGGCAAGGAATGCAGCTTCTCTTGGAAGGCAACGAGGCAACGCACTCCAGATTATAATAATATGGACGGAGAAATTTGGACGCATCTGTGTTGTCTTGTCAAATGAATCACCAGGATTTGCTTTTAGTACTCCAGATTTGGGCGACCCAAGGAAGTAGAGATAGTAATGTACGCCATCTAGCTGCACGCTATCAAATCAAATAAATGGTCATGCCATTTACTTTTAAGATGGTGCAGCAGTTATTCTGACCAAAGAAACATGCACGTCTGCTGATTATTTCTGATGGGTATACATTTACCGTCCGCTAGCAAAGATTGTTTGGCACATTGTTCTTATGGCTTTCAACATCACACCCCTTAATAATATTATTAATCAATGTTTGGGCAATCAATTGAGTGTGTTAATAAAAAATTAAAACCCACAAATCCAACTGTACTATTTTTAGGGCCATATGAAGGACAAGGAATGATTTTAAATGCCATATGGAGTACCTCCAACCATGTGAAATATGGTTCTGTCATGCAGGTGATACCCATGGCTTCGCATTGGATCTGTATGTTGTCCTACATACAGTCAACTATGAAGTACCACGATTTGGTTTTTGGGTGCAACCGGCTAGAGAATGATGCACGGGTTTGTACAGCCAGTACAATTCACATTAAGATTTTCTGATAGGATGTTGATGTGTATATGTAAGAATCATACACTAGAATGTCTTCTATGTTTAGATGGTTGATCTACGTTTATACTTTCTGTGAACCATGAGGTTAAGACCTTTGTACTGTAATAAAGATTGCTAAATAACAGTATATATGTATGCCTCTAGGGACACTGAAACAGCCAAACAACCATGCATGTGTATAGACCGTATTTGATCAAATTAAAAGAAGCGCCTGGGTTCATGCAAATAGCATAAATTTATCACCTAAGTACATTAGCTATAAATAGTTAAATAGGAGTCAAGACCAACTGAGCTAGCTAGTAGTATGATCCTACTATTACATAAATATCCCTAACTCTGATTGTCTTTGTTCCAGTCCAGCGCGTTGGTGTAGCTTGGGATGAACCAAAACCCCGTATGCCAGTTGGCCCCTGGACCGCTGCTTGAGAAAGATATGCTTTGGTGGTCTTCGCCATTTAGACTGAAGCGGAAAATTTCTTGATGTGATGTGTCAAACTGAGAGCCAATGGCCTGAGGCGTGGTGTAGATGCAGTTTCTTCTTGTCAAATATCCTGGGGGAAATGTTGCACCACCCACTGGCATGAAAATCGGATAGTTCAACCCAAGGAACATAGAATAGTCTCCAAGATTAGTAACCCTTTCCCACGGGTTGGCTGGAAGTAACCGACTAGTGTCATTCGAGAATACAATGCAGGTATACCCCGAATAGCTGTGAACAGCGCGACCGCAATGGACAGAAGGGGTACTATCATAATGAGTTGGAGCACCGTCAGCGTTAAAATCCATTACGCCACGTGCATAGACCAGGAGAAGTCTAGAACGATCTTGAGATCTTGCCAGCCACCACGTACGACTATTAGAGTCAAAATCATCATCGTCATCAAATCCAGCCGTCCACGGAATGAATGGAGCAGGGAGCACTATAGGACCTTGAAAAAGGAAAGAACACGTCACATGAAAATATATTTCATGATTTATCTACTAGTGATATTGATTTGATATTGGGATGCCAATACTAGTACTTTATAAAATCATGGTCGAACATAAGATGGTTTGAAATATATTTCGAACATCTTGGTAAAACTTCATATGGATTTAAAACATGTTCCCGAAAATATTGGTCCAAATTTTAGATGGTTTGAATATAGTACTCCTTATTCTCTAGAACCGGGGGAATATAAACAAATGAAAGTCTTTATCAATATTGCATGGCACCTTTATTGATTCTATTTCTACTCTACCTTAAATTTTCTAGGGAGTAATAATAAAGAAACTTAATTACTAAGGGGCCTTTTTCCTAAGGAACAACATGCACATTAGACCATACTAAAATTCCTATAGATGTTAAATTCTATATATGTCCATACCACAAGAGGGTTATGGTGTGCGCCTATGGAATTCCTTTAAGCCAAAAGATGCCAAGACAGTTCAACAAATAAGAGGTGAAATACTATATAAGTTACGTATATAAAAAAGATAGGGAGGAAATGTTACCAAATTGATTAGGATCCCATGCATAAACATTTCCAAGCTCAGTAACGGCGAACACAAGTCCGTTATGTATAATTGCATCGCAGTATATGGCGCCGTACTGAAACTGGTTTTCAAGAAATATCCATTCACGAGGATATTCGCCATGGAGGTAGGCAATTGCAAAGTCGAAGATTGCGACAAGGGAGAAATCTTGATACCCCCTAGCAGCTGTAGGAACTTGGCAAATAGCTATCTTCTGCAGTTGAATAGCAGAACGCTGATACTCGAATATAAGTGGATTGTGTGTGGTTTCCAACTTGTTCCTCAAAGATGGAAGCTTAATCTTGCGATGAGTGTAGACATTGAGGAGGTTCCACTTGCCTTCGGGGCCAACCATGGCGATCCAATCTCCATTGGCGCCTGCCCGCTCCTCATCCTTACCGTGTGGCATTAGGCCATCATAGGAGAACCTGTCCAGCGGCAGTAGTTTGCACTTGCTGTGCACCGGCAAATCCTCCTTGAACACCGCCCATGGTTTATCCGCCGGGTCACAACAGAGAACACACGGAAGGCCAAACGGCTGAGAAGCAGGCAGAGTGGCACTGTATTTGGCTGACTGAAGAATACTTTTGGAGGAACCGACTAGGGACGCGGCGGTGATGGCGTCGCACTGGCTGATGAGCACTTCAAGGGGGCCTTCCGTAAACACCTTGTGAAACAGCCCAGATCCACAGACCCTGCTCGATTTCGCCATCGCAATGAGGCAGGTGGTACAATGGGGTTGGTATTTTCTTGGGAGATCTACTGATTCGAACTTTGGGAGAGAGATGGCGATCAATGGCGGCAGGTGGGGGTTTGAGTTGGAGAACAGAGGCTCTCAAACTGGGCACTGCTGGATAGGATGCGAAAGCGCCATGGCGGAGACGCAGGCGCGTGCTATGGAAGATGGGCGGAGTGGGGATAGACGACGGAGGTGAACCGAGACGCTCATATACTGCCTACTGCAGTTTCGAGGAGAGTGTGAATGTGTTCAAAAAAAGAGGAGAGTGTGAATGTGTTCAAAAAAAGAGGAGAGTGTGAATGTGTTCAAAAAAAGAGGAGAGTGTGAATGTGACCCGACACCCGAGTAGGAGCCGAGCAGACGGACTATAGGAGTAGCCCCATCATTACAGAACATTAATCGTGCTTCCTACAATAAATAAGTGAAACACCCCAGGCTTGTGTTGTCTAATCAAATCGATGGCCATGTCAGTATTATGGTGAACAAATAAAACAAATACACACCAACCTTGTTCTTTTTGCAACGTACACCAACATAGCAAGGCATCAACCTTCTCGCCATCAACTACGACTCCGTGGCTCCGTCCCACCAAAGTTGTCTCAACTTTGTAAAAAAAATACATCTATCCATCTAAATTTTAACAAAGGTGAGACACTTTTGGTGGGACCGAGGGAGTACAAAAAAACTTCACTACTCCATGCTAGTATCGGCCACTAATTCAAATTTCAACTGAAGGCGTGCTATTTTATGGTCCTGAAAATTGCCAAAAAAAAATACAACCCAAAAATGCAACAGATCCATGTTAAGGGGGTACACCCTACGCAATATACATTAAGAAACTTTGAAACTTCAGCGACCTTGTAAGAATGCCCATGACAGTGCAGTTTTGCCAAATTAGGAAGAGACGAAATATGAATTCAACCAAAGAAATCTAAACGAATCCTTAGACAATAGCATAGTTAACACGTTCAGAAAAAATGATGACTCCAAAAGAACAACATTAGCAAGAAATACTCCATTTTAGTTTGAATTTGCAGTCACATACATAACTAGTAGTACTGCCAAAATACTATAATACTCCGAGCTGCATTCTAGCACTCCAACTAGCTAGCTAATAGTTCTGGAGTAGTAGTACTACTATACAAGTCCAAAATACATCCGAACGAACCCTACTTCGAACTAAACTACTCCCTCCGATCTTCGAGTAACTACATTGCAGTATGACTAAACGAAGATTATTGTATAACCTTCTTGTTGATGCAAACGCAGATAGGCAACACACGCTGCCCTCCATTCTGCTTCGCGTAACGGGGCGGCACCGCCAGGAAAGAAGTGAGCTGCTGCAACATGATCGAGCTAGGCGTCGGGGAGCTCGTCGGCTCGATTACCGCCATCAAGGTGTCCGTCGAGAGGTCACTGGTCCCAGCCGTCGCCGGCGCCGGCGGACCAATCACCAACAGCTGCGCCTTGTACATCGGAAACAAGCACGCGGCCGACCTGATGCACACACAGGACACAATGGTGGTCGGGCCGAGCGCTCCAACGGTGATGGCGAACACGCTACCGTCTTCTTCCCCACTGCCGATGAACAGGTGTCCCCGCGGTTGTACCGGAACACGAACTATGCACCAGGCGGGTATGCCATACTGGAACGTAAACACTGGGATGGAGTGGGATGCTTGGAGGTGTACCAGGAGCTCCCGCGGCGGGCCGGTGAAGCTGCAGCCGGTATTGATGGCCTCTGTGCAGCCGCACGGACCATGCGGGCACGCGATATAGTGCTTGTAGGACTCCGTGGAGGCGACCAAGCTCTGGCAGCCGACGCACTTGACCATTGCCCCAGATCGATTCGACGGCGGCAATCTTGGCCCAGATCGATTCGACGGCGGCAACCACGCCGGCTGCTCGCACTTCTTGCACGGGTTCGGCGCAAGCTCGCCGACGCAGCGCCGACAGCCCATATGACCGCCCTTGCACTGCACGGAACAACGTACGTGGCATCAGTTGTCATTGACATTTCTCACAGGTGAACCTAAGAATGAAATCGGAAGGGAGCGACCTTGGATATGGGGGGTTTGAAGGGCAGCAGGCAGAGGGGGCACAAGAAGAGGGCCTCCTCCATCTTCAGAGAAGAGTGATCGGGAAAACGAGAACGGGATGGGTTCTTTTTTTATACATGCCTTGGAGTGGAGTATGGATACTACTACTTATAGGAAGAACTTCCTTGCTAAGAATCGGCGTCGGCCGTACGCAAGCATAGATGCACCAGCGGCTCTGCAGTTTGTCAAAATAAAAGGACAGAGCTGCAGTGACTTGAAGTCTCCAAATCTCATTGTGACTTGGTGCCACCATCTACCAACCATTTGAGATCCAACGTTCCAAACTAATCTCTTATTTCGAACCTAAAAACAAAAATTATGAAAAAAATCCAGTAAAATGTAGATGCCTTGTTCTAAAATCTGTGAATATTTCATCCCACTCGGACGATTAGCTTGTGATTAAAGAGCTTTTTACGTATACGAGCACTAGTTTAAACTAAATACTCCCTCTGATTCATATTAATTGACTTCAATATGGATGTATCTAGAACTAAAATGTGTCTAGTACATCCATATTAGAGTCAATTAATATGAACCGGAGGGAGTATATATTTGCTCACAAACCTTTGATTCAAATCGAATGAAACTTCACCAAAATATAAATCGAAATATGCACGATTAACTGGAAGTTCTTGAAATATTTCTGAGCAATTATAATAATTATTTAGGTTAAAATCCTAAGTCGATCGCATACATTGGATCTGAGATGGATGGTGGATGGTGGCACCAAGTCACTGTGAAACTTGGAAGTATCAAGTCAGTGAAGCTCTATCCCAAAATAAAAGCTTCGTGAAGGGGGCAGTTTGGTTCAAAAAAGAAGACAGTGCCAAGCAGTTGTCAAACAATACCCATATAGTCAAATGTACTCCCTCTGATTCAAATGAATTGACTCAACTTTGTCTAGATATATGGATGTATCAAGTCACTGAAGCTAAAATAAAAGCTTCATGAAGGGGGAAGTTTGGTTCGAAAAAAATACAGTGCCAAGCAGCTGTCAAATAGTACCATAACGTCAAATGTACTCCCTCCGATTCAAACGAAATGACTCAACTTTGTATTTTGCATGTTAAAGGTTTTTCGTAAAACTTGGCCAATCTTAACATAGTTTGCCTTTCTAAAAAAAGATATAAGCCCTAAGGCTCCTTTGATTCATAGGATGGGAAAACCATAGAAATATGGAAAACATAGGATTGAGATTTAATGGCTAGTTGAATCATATAGGAAGATGAGTTGTGTTTGATTGTGCCAAAGGAAATTTTCCATGAGGTATGACCTAATGTTTTATTCTTATAGGATTTGCACTGCAAGATTCCTATAGGATATGTTCCTATGAATCAAACAACTAGTGTGGGGAAAATTCACATGTGATCTAAATCCTACATAATTCCTATACAAATCCTATATATGAATTTTAGTTGTTAGGTCACTTAAAATGACTTCACTTGAAGAGTTACATTTTTGTTTTTTCTGAATTAGTAGTGATGCCTAACCATATATATACCTAAACCAAGAGAATCAGCATAAACTTATGTATATTAATAGTAAGCGCATATATGAATGTTTTTTATCTACAAACCCAGGGTCATATATATGTACATAGAAACATGCATATATGCTAGTTTTTGTACCTTGGTGTGTTCCTCTTTTGGGCTATCTCTTTTTTGTTCACCGATTCACAACCAACGCCCTAGATTAATTTGGCACTTAAAAAATAACATTTTGTTTTTGGCGCACTAACACAAATAGTAGTAGCACGGTCAACACTGTAGAGAAGTACAAAATAAATGTGTGTGGGAAAAAATGACTTAAAGTGACCATTACATTGAGAAAAAGGGTAGAACCAAGCATTGCACAGGGAAAAAGCAGTGTAGTGCCCAGAAGAAAAAAACAAGTTGGGTTATACTCCCTCCATCCTGAAATAATGGGTGTAGAGTTAAAATTTGTCCATAAAAGAGTGTACTTCTCGTTTTGCAATGCACTTCAAAATTTGTCCACAAAAGAGTGGTAGTAAAAAATATTTCTTTCTCATCACGAGGGATATAGTTTCTTCACGACTAGTACGTACTACCTCCATCACAAAGCTTAAGTCTTTTTTTAAGAGTCAAAGCAAGTAAAGGTTGACGAAAATTTAGAACAATCTATCAACTAATATAATATTTTGTAGATACCATACCAAAAAAAATCGTTGTCTATGTATTGATATTAATTTTGTATTTTGCATGATAATGATTTTTGGTAAAATCTTAGTTTACCTTGACATAGTTTGAGCTTCTAAAAATAATATAAGCCTTACGCTTTGGGATGGAGGTAGTAGTATTTAGCATAATATGGTTTTCTTATTTACTACATGCATTTAGATCATTGGAGGTGGAAAAGTTGAAGAGGAAAGTGATGGTCGATGACAGTTTCCCAATGTAATAATAAAATCCTTAATATGACTTGAAAACCCACACGTACGCTCTTTCTAGGACAGAGGCAGTATGAGGTAATGCACCCACGCGCTGTCATCTGCCGGTTCGTGCTATGTCTCCCAAATCTTGAAATATCGTCAGTTATCCATTTCACGTCCACACTTCTCCCTCTCTCCACGGACTAGGAAAAAACCCTCTCTTCACTTCCCCTTCCCATTCCACCGATGGAGAGCCCAACCGACGCCGTCAACGCAGCGAAAGCGAAAGCCGCGCGGCTGGCCTTAGCCGCAGAGGAGGCGTGCAGAGCCGCGACCGCAGCACGCATGGCCGCAACGGCGGCGATCATTGCCGCAGCGGATGCCAAAGACGAAGCGGAGGCCATTGCCGAAGGTCGGGCCATCGGTCGCTCATCGGCATCTGATGCTGTTGGTAGATGGGTCCACTCTCTTGGGAAGCATCCCCTAGATGACGAGGAGGAGGTTGAACTCATCTTTGAACCGCCGCCGCCGACCTTCGACGAGAATATCGTCGACGAGGGGGAGGAAGTATGTTCCGATTCACCTCTCTCCCTTATTCAACATAGCCCTGTATCGATTTGCGCTATGGTCTCTCCCTCTTTTTTTTGCGCTATAGCGTTTTGAATTAGCGTCAGAATCTTTTTAGATTCATATTCAGTATTAGTTGCAACTGCTACATATTTGCTTCACATCCGATTCACCTCTCTCCCTTATTTAACATAGCCCTGTATCGATTTGCTCTATGGTCTCTCCCTCTTTTTTTGCGCTATAGGGTTTTGAATTAGCGTCAGAATCTTTTTAGATTCATATTCATTATTAGTTGCAACTGCTACATATTTGCTTCACCTGTTTATTTGGCATGTATCAGGTTGCTACTGATGAGGTTGACAGCGATGTCGAGTCGCGTCATAGGAAGGCCAGGGCCACTCTCAACAAGCTTAAGGCGGGGAAGTTCGACAAGTATTGGAGTGAACCCTGGACTGGTGCCAGGAACAGCTGCCCCTTCTGCACAAAGAGCATAAAGGTTGACTTTCGAAGCGTCCTGCAGCATGCCGAAGCCGGTGGGTCCGGCTGTCTCAAAGTTGGGGAAACTGTTAACCGATCCGGCTTCATAGCCAACCACATGGCCTATGGGCTATTCCTAAGGAAGAAATTGAACCAAGCTATCGAGACCGGTCGTGTGCCTCCTCCCAAGCCCAAGCCACCAAAGATTAAAGGTATGGGCAGCAAGAAGCAGAAGAAGCGGGACCGGGAGGAGGCGACAGGAAGAAGATGGTAAATATACTCCGTAACTGTTGTGCATGTTTGTCTCTCCTACTGCTTCAAAAGCAGCATCTTTTGTTGAACTCTGTTTATGTTTGCTGCTCAGCAGCGTTTGTGGTGAACCTATTAGCTTAATTAGGGGTTGTTGAACTATGTCTGTGTTGAACCTTGCTTAATTAGGTTGTGTTGAACTCTGTTTGTGTTGGCGTGGGAAGGGGGGCATGATGCTACCCTGAATTTGCGGGACCCCCAAAAAACTTGCAAATACGAGTGATGCATCCAAAAGGAACAAACTTCTTACATGGTAGACCCCAGTCTGAAAGCAAGAAATGCGATCGGGTCCTTAACAGCCACCGCCCGGATTGATCGGGTATTTTGCCTGCCTACCGCATGTGACTTGTGCTCACTGAAGTTTGGGACCTCACGCATGGGCACCACACGTAAGTGACAGACCTGTTGGTGTAAAAACTCGGGTGATTATTATACTGCATTAGTACAAAGTTTCCTATGGATTCAAGGGTTGGAAAGCCAAGTTAACTCATTTTCATGACTAAGAAGGAGCCAGGCTTACTTTTTCATTTTCATGTTTTAACTTGTTTAAATCTTGGTCAAACAAAGGATTTGACCAGGATTCAAGTGGGCATAAAAATTCAAAAAAGAAATCAAAAAAAACCAAAGCACATAAGCTTCTTATGTCATATAGTAAGCATTACAGTTGATCAACGAAGTCTAGACATATTCAAACCAGAAAAATATTGTATATACCCCCTAACCCTAAACTCTGTCTTATGAAGTCAAGCATGAAGAAAAGTGGTTTTGGGTTTCAAACATTGGAAATTGAAAAAACTCCCAAAAGCTTCATTTTGGAGTGACTAAGAAGAATCCAGGCTTTCATTTTCATTTTCATGTTTTAAATTGGTTTAAATCTTGGTCAAACCTAGGATTTGACCAAGATTCAAATGGACATAACAAATTCAAAAAAATCAAAACCAAACACATAGTCTTTTGATGTCATATAGTAAGCATTCAAGTTGATAAACAAAGTCTAGACATATTTAAACAAGAAAAATCATGTATATACTTGGCCCCTAACCCTAAACTCTGTCTTATGAAGTCAAGCATTAAGAGGAGTGGTTTTGGGTTTCAAACATGGAAATTTAAAAAACCTCCCAAAAGCTTCATTTTGGAGTGACTAAGAAGAATCCAGGCTTACTTTTCATTTTCATGTTTTAAACTGGTTTAAATCTTGGTCAAACCTAGGATTTGACCAAGATTCAAATGGGCATAACAAATTCAAAAAAAAACTAAACACATAGTCTTTTGATGTCACATAATAAGCATTCAAGTTGATAAACAAGGTCTAGACATATTCAAACCAGAAAAATCATGTATGTACCCCCTACCCCTAAACTTTGTCTTATGAAGTAAAGCACGGAGAGATATCATTTTGGGTTTCGAACATGGAAAATTTAAAAAAACCTCCCAAAAGCTTCATTTTGGAGTGAATAAGAAGGATCCACACTTACTTTTCATTTTCATGTTTTAAACTTGTTTAAATATTGGTCAAACCTGCAAGGATTTGACCAAGATTCAAATGGGCATAAAAATTCAAAAAAAAAAACGAAAACCACTTCTCTTCGTCCTTGACTTCATTAGACAGAGTTTAGGGTTGGGGTATATACATGATTTTTAATGTTTAAATATGTATAGACTCCGTTGATCAACATGAATGCTTACTATAACTTAAGAAGCTTAATTATGTGCTTTGGTTTTTCATTTTTTGAATTCTTTATTGAATTTTTATGCCTATTTGAATCTTGGTCAAATCCTAGGTTTGACCAAGAATTAAACAAGTCAGTAACATGAAAATGAAAAAGTAAGCCTGGATCCTTCTTATTCACTCAAAAAATGAAGCTTTTGGGAGGGTTTTTGAATTTTCCATGTTTGAAACCCAAAACCATTCCTCTTATATGCTTGACTTCATATATATCACAGAGTTTAGCCTTAGGGGGTATATACATGATTTTTCTAGTTTGAATATGTCTAAACCTTGTTTATCAACTTGAATGCTTACTATAAACCAAAAATTCATGTATCTACACCTAACCCTAAACTATGCATGAAGAGAAGTGGTTTTGGGTTTCAAACCTGGATATCTCAAAAACCCTCCCAAAAGCTTCATTTTGGAGTGAATAAGAAGGATCAAGGCTTAATTTTTCATTTTCATGTTTAATCTTGTTTAAATCTTGGTCAAACCTAGGATTTGACCAAGATTCAAATGGGCATAATTTAAAAAAATGAAAAATCAGCACATAGTCTTCTTATGTCATATAGTAAGCATTCAATTAAGTTGATAAACAAGCTCTGGACATATTCAAACCAGAAAAATCATGATGAATCTACCCCCTATATATCCCTAAACCCTAACTTATGAAGTCAAGCATGAAGAGAAGTGGTTTTTGGTATAAATCATGGAAATTTCATATTCATGTTTATTAAACTTGTTTAAATAATATTTCAGAAACAAAAAATGGAAAATCAAGGCACATAGTCTTCTTATGTCATATATATAGTAAGCATTCAATTAAGTTGATAACAAGGTCTAGACATATTCAAACGAGAAAAATCATGTATCAAGCTACCCCTAACCCCAAACTCTGTCTTATGAAGTCAAGCATGAAGAGAAGTACGTGGTTTTTGGTTTCAAACATGGAAATTTCAAAAACCCTCCCAAGAGCTTCATTTTGAAGTGACTAAGAAGCATACATGCTTACTTTTTCATATTCATGTTTTTAACTTATTCAAATCTTGGTGGAACCAAGGATTTGACAAAGATTCAAATGGGTATAAAAATTCAAAAAAAAACAAGGTCTTCTCTTATGTTATATAGTAAGCATTCAATTAATTTGATAAACAAGGTCTACACATATTCAAACCAGGAAAATCATGTATCTCCCCCTAACCTACTTATGAAGTCAAGCATGCATGAAGAGAAGTGGTTTTTGGTTTCAAACATGGAAATTCCTGTTTGAAACCAAAACCACTTCTCTTCATTTTGACTGACTTAGGGGGTAGATACATGATTTTTCATTTGAATATGTCCAAACCTTGTTTATCAACTTGAATGTGTCGTAATATATATATGACATATATAAGAAGACTGCATGCTTTGGTTTTTCATTTTTTGATTTTTTTGAAATTTTAAGCCCATCTGATTCTTTGTCAAATAATAGGTTTGACCAAGATTTAAACATGTTTAAAACATGAAAATGAAAAAGGTAAGCCTCCATCCTTCTTAGTCACTCCAAAATGAAGCTTTTTGGAGGGTTTTTGAAAATTCCATGTTTGAAACCCAAAACGACTTCTCTTCGTGCTTGACTTGATAAGACAGAGTTTTGGGTTAGGGGTAGATACATGATTTTTCCGGTTTGAATATGTCTAGACCTTGTTTATCAACTTAAATGCTAACTATATGACATCAGAATGGGCATAAAAATTTAAAAAATTTAAAAATGTAAAACCAAAATTTAATTGGGAGGAAAGGGTACATGAATTACAATTAAAAAACAAGGTAACTTAAATACTTGGATGCCCCAAGATGTGTGGAAGCCCAAAACAATGGCAAAACATATCATGTGCGCATGCTGCATCCAATTCAAGTAGAACACATAGTAGGCATCGATAGTTTGACCTAAATTTGAAATCAAAGAGAAGGTGGTTAGAAAAAATCAAAATTGGCAAAGCAAAGCATGAAATCAAAAAATTGTGATGCACTCTAGCTATGAAAAGTATCAAACAATGCAAACCAAAATGATTTTTTAGAGGAATACTAGTTCAACTTATTTAATTTTTTATTTGTAGGCCAAAATCAAACCCCGTAGTTGGATTTTTTTTTTCAACTTGATCTGTAGTACTGGGGAAAACCCTAGTTTATAACCTATTTAATAATAGATTCGTAGTCGATTCTTTTACTTTTTTATTATTACTATGCAGCACATGTGTGTTTGCCCGTCGAGTGAAACTCGGAGGAAGAGGAATCACTCGGAAGGAGAAGAAGGGAGAGCAGTCACGGGGCCCCTCTTATTGATGGTGTATATTCTTTTTCTGGTGATGTTGACTGTAGGGTTTGTCAGTGCGCAGGAGGTGCGAGCGAGCGAGCGAGCCGAGTCGAGCGAGGCCGAGAATGAGAGAGATTTGTTTTTTTTTGTGAGAGGGACAACCGAAGGATCCAGAAGGACCCACAGACTTCCAATACGCATCCTGATGCGTCTTCTCTTGACAAAGAAGATGGCTGGGAGTTGGCGTACCTATTGCACGTGACTTGTGCTCACTCAAGTGTGGGACCACACGCGTGGGCACCACACGTAAGTGACAGACCTGTTGGTGTAAAAACTCGGTTGATTATTATAGTGCATTAGAACAAAGTTTCCTATGGATTCAAGGGTAGGAAATCCAAGTTAACTCATTTACATGACATTATTTTCTCCAAAACAAAGTTAACACTATCAATTGGTACATTTTGGAGTGACTAAGAAGGATCAATGCTTACTTATTCGTTTAATTTCACGTGTTAAACTTGTCTAAATCTTGTTCAAACCTAGGATTTGACCAAGATTCAAATGGGCAGAAAAATAATTAAAAAACAGAAAAATGAAAAACCAAATCACATAGTAAGCATTCAAGTTGATAAACAAGGTCTAGACATATTCAAACCAGACAAATCATGTATCTACCCCTAACCCTAAACTATGTCTTATGAAGTCAAGCATGTGAAGAGAAGTGGTTTTGGGTTTGGGGGTATATATACATGATTTTTATTGTTTAAATATATATAGACTTTGTTGATCAACATGAATGCTTAATTACTATATGACATAAGAAGTTTATGTGCTTTGCTGTTTCATTTTTTGATTTCTTTTTTGAATTTTTATGCCCATTTGAATCTTGGTCAAATCCTAGGTTTGACAAAGATTTAAACAAGTTTGAAACATGAAAATGAAAAAGTAAGCTTGGATCCTTCTTAGTCACTCCAAAATGAAGCTTTTGGGTGGGTTTTTGAAATTTCCATGTTTGAAACCCAAAACCACTTCTTCTCTTCATGCTTGACTTCATAAGACAACGTTTAGGGTTAGGGGGTAGATACATGATTTTTCTGGTTTGAATATGTCTAGACTTCGTTGATCAACTTGAATGCTTAGTATATTACATAAGAAGACTATGTGGTTTGGTTTTTGATTTTCTTGATTTTGTTTGATTTTTTATGACCATTTGAATCTTGGTCAAATCCTAGGTTTGACCAAGATTTAAACAAGTTTAAAACATGAAAATGAAAAAGTAAGCATGGATCCTTCTTAGTCATGACAATGAGTTAACTTGGCTTTACTACCCTTGATGAATCCATAGGAAACTTTTTGTACTAATGCAGTATAATATTCTGGTTTGAATATGTCTAGACCTTGTTTATCAACTTAATTTGAAAGACATACAAGTTATAGCACACATAGTGCATACATTTTCACACATACTGCACTAGATGCTAACCCTATAGTTTGAGGCCATTTGGATGAGGTCGAAAAAATTCTTGGATTAGAATCGTGTTGTTCGAACCCCGTAGTTGGATTTTTTTGAACCCTTGATCTTTAGAACTGGGCAAAACCCAAGTTTAACCATGCAAGATTCAAATGGCCCTAAAAATTCAGAAAAAAATCAAAAGAATGAAAAACCAAAGCACATATATAGCATTCTTATGTCATATGTATAGTAAGCATTCAAGTTGATAAACAAGGTCTAGACATATATATTCAAACCAGAAAAATCATGTATATATCTACCCCTAAAACTCTAATTAAACTATGTCTTATGAAGTCAATCATGTAGAGAAGTGGTTTTGGGTTTCAAATATGGAAATTTCAAGAACCTCCCAAAAGCTTCATTTTAGAGTGACTAAGAAGGATCCAGGCTTATCTTTTCATTTCATGTTTTAAACTTGTTTAAATCCTGGTCAAACCTAGGATTTGACCAAGATTTATGGGCATAAAATTCAAAAAAATCAGAAAAATAAAAAACCAAAGCACATAAGCATATTCAAGTTGATAAACAAGGTTTGGACATATTCAAACCATACAAATCATGTATCTACCCCTAACCCTAAACTCTGTCTTATGAAGTCAAGCATGAAGAGAAGTGGTTTAGGGTTTCAAACATGGAAATATTCAAAAACCTCCCAAAAACTTCATTTTAGAGTGACTGAGAAGGTTACATGCTTCCCTTTTCATTTTCATGTTTTAAACTTGTTTAAATCTTGGTCAAACCTAGAATTTGACAAGATTCAAATGGGCATCAAAATTCAAAAAAATCAGAAAAAGAAAAACCAAAGCAATTGTTTTCTTATGTCATATAGTAAGCATTAAAGTTGATAAACAAGGTCTAGACATATTCAACCAGACAAATCATGTATCTATACCCCTAACCCCCTAAACTCTGTCTTATGAAGTCAAGCATGTGAGAGAAGTGGTTTTGGGTTTCAAACATGGAAATTTCAAAAACCTCCCAAAAGCTTCATTTTAGAGTGACTAAGAAGGATACATGCTTCCCTTTTCATTTTCATGTTTTAAACTTGTTTAAATTATCTTGGTCAAACCTAGGATTCGACATGATTCAAATGGGCATCAAAATTAAAAAAAAAACAGAAAAAGGAAAAACCAAAGCAATAGTTTTCTTATATATGTCATATAGTAAGCATTAAAGTTGATAAACAAGGTCTAGATATATCCAAACCAGACAAATCATGTATCTACCCCCGGCCTGTCGATCTTATGAAGCTAGTCTACTAGCATGAAGGGAACTCGTTTTCGGTTTCAAACATAGAAATTACAAGAACATCCCAAAAGCTTCTCCATTTTAGAGTGACTACGAAGGATACTGACTTCCCTTTTCATTTTCATGTTTTAAACTTGTTTAAATCTTGGTCAAACCAAGGATTTGACCAAGATTCAAATGGGCCTAAAAATTTAGAAAAAATTCAAAAAGAGAATGAAAAACCAAAGCACATAGCATTCTTATGTCATATGTATAGTAAGCATTCAAGTTGATAAACAAGGTCTAGACATATTCAAACCAAAAAATCATGTATATATCTACCCCTAACCCTAAACTGATCTGTCGATCTTATGGAAGTCAATCATGAAGAGAAGTGGTTTTGGGTTTCAAACATGGAAATTTCAAGAACATCCCAAAAGCTTCATTTTAGAGTGACTAAGAAGGATCCATGCTTACTTACTCATTTTCACGTGTTAAACTTGTCTAAATCTTGGTGAAACCTAGGATTTGACCAAGATATGATTCAAATGCGCAGAAAATTAAAAAAATCAGAAAAATTAAAAACCAAAGTACATAGTCTTCTTATGTCATATAGTAAGCATATTCAAGTTGATAAACAAGGTTTGGACATATTCAAACCATACAAATCATGTATCTATACCCCCTAACCCTAAACTTTTTCTTATGAAGTCAAGCATGAAGAGAAGTGGTTTTGGGTTTCAAAGATGGAAATTTCAAAAACCTCCAAAAACTTCATTTTAGAGTGACTGAGAAGTTAGCATTAAAGTTGATAAACAAGGTTTAGACATATTCAAACCAGACAAATCATGTATCTACCCCTAACCCTAAACTCGGTCTTATGAAGTCTAGCATGAAGAGAATCGTTTTGAGTTTCAAACGTTTAAGCCAAAAGCCCCATTTCAAATATTTCAAACTTATTCAAAGTTGGTTCAAATTTGAAAGACATACAAGTTATAGCACACATAGTGCATACATTTTCACACATACTGCACTAGATGCTAACCCTATAGTTTGAGGCCACTTGGATGAGGTCGAAAAAGTTCTTGGATTAGAATCGTGTTGTTCGAATAGTTGGATTTTTTTGAACCTTGATCTGTAGTACTGGGCAAAACCCTAGTTTAACCTATTTAATTATAGATTCGTATATCGATTTTTCTACCTTTTTATTATTACTATGCAGATGTGCGTTTGCCCGTCGAGTGAAACTCGGAGGAAGAGGGATCACTCGGAAGGAGAGAAAAAAGGCAGAGCATTATGGTGTCTCCCCTTTTCGGGTGATGATGATGTTGTTGACTGTTGTGCAGGGTTTGTCAGTGCGCAGGACGTGCGAGCGAGCGAGCGAGTCGAGCGAGGCCGAGAATGAGATAGTTTTTTTTTTGTGAGAGGGACAACCGAAGGATCCAGAAGGACCCACAGACTTCCAATACGCATCCTGATGCGTCTTCTCTTGACAAAGAAGATGGCTGGGAGTTGGCGTACCTATTGCACGTGACTTGTGCTCACTGAAGTGTGGGACCTCACGCGTGGGCACCACACGTAAGTGACAGACCTGTTGGTGTAAAAACTCGGTTGATTATAATAGTGCATTAGAACAAAGTTTCCTATGGATTCAAGGGTAGGAAATCCAAGTTAACTCATTTACATGACATTATTTTTTCCATGAAGCAAAGTTAACACTATCAATTGGTACATTTTGGAGTGACTAAGAAGGATCAATGCTTACTTATTCGTTTAATTTCACGTGTTAAACTTGTCTAAATCTTGTTCAAACCTAGGATTTGACCAAGATTCAAATGGGCAGAAAAATAATTAAAAAACAGAAAAATTAAAAACCAAATCACATAGTCTTCTTATGTCATATAGTAAGCATTCAAGTTGATAAACAAGGTCTAGACATATTCAAACCAGACAAATCATGTATCTATACCCCTAACCCCTAAACTCTGTCTTATGAAGTCAAGCATGTGAAGAGAAGTGGTTTTGGGTTTCAAACATCGAAATTTTAGAGTGACTAAGAAGGATACATGCTTCCCTTTACATTTTCATGTTTTAAACTTGTTTAAATTATCTTGGTCAAACCTAGGATTTGACGAAGATACAAATGGGTGGGCACAAAATTCAAAAAAATCAGAAAAATGAAAAACCAAATCACATAGTCTTCTTATGTCATATCGTAAGCAATCAAGTTGATAAACAAGGTCTAGATATATCCAAACCAGACAAATCATGTATCTACCCCCTGTCGATCTTATGAAGTCTAGCATGAAGGGAAGTCGTTTTGGGTTTCAAACATTGAAATTTAAAGAACATCCCAAAAGCTTCATTTTAGAGTGACTAAGAAGGATACATACTTCCCTTTTCATTTTCATGTTTTAAATTTGTTTAAATCTTGGTCAAACCAAGGATTTGACCAAGATTCAAATGGCCCTAAAAATTCAGAAAAAATGAAAAGAATGAAAAACCAAAGCACATAACATTCTTATGTCATATGTATAGTAAGCATTCAAGTTGATATACAAGGTCTAGACATATATATTCAAACCTAGGATTTGACTAAGATTCAAATGGGCATAACAAATTCAAAAAACAAAAACCAAACACATAGTCTTCTGATGTCATATAGCAAGCATTCAAGTTGATAAACAAACTTGTTTAAATCATGGTCAAACCTAGGATTTGACCAAGATTCAAATGGGCATAATTTTAAAAAATGTAAAATCAAGGCACATAGTCTTCTTATGTCATATAGTAAGCATTCAATTAAGTTGATAAACAAGGTCTAGACATATCAAACCAGAAAATTCATGTGTCTAGCTACCCCTAACCCTAAACTCTGCACGAAGAGAAGTGGTTTTTGGGTTTCAAACATGGATATTTCAAAAACCCTCCCAAAAACCTTCATTTTGGAGTTAATAAGAAGGATCAAGGCTTACTTTTTCATTTTCATGTTTTAATCTTTTTTAAATCTTTGTCAAACCTAGGTTTTGACCAATATTCAAAAGGGCATAATTTTAAAAAAATGAAATATCAAGGCACATAGTCTTCTTATGTCATATAGTAAGCATTCAATTAAGTTGATAAACAAGCTCTAGACATATTCAAACCAGAAAAATCATGATGTATCTACCCCCTATATATCCCTAAACCCTAACTTATGAAGTCAAGCATGAAGAGAAGTGGTTTTTGGTTTAAATCATGGAAATTTCAAAAACCCTCCCAAGAGCTTCATTTTGGAGTGACTAATTAAGAAGCATACATGCTTACCTTTTCATATTCATGTTTTAAACTTGTTCAAATCTAGGTCAACAAACCTAGGATTTGACGAAGAATCAAATGGGTATAAAAAAATTAAAAACAAGCTCAGCATTTCATTTTCATGTTTTAAATTTGTTTAAATCTTGGTCAAACCAAGGATTTGACCAAGATTCAAATGGCCCTAAAAATTCAGAAAAAAATGAAAAGAATGAAAAACCAAAGCACATAACATTCTTATGTCATATGTATAGTAAGCATTCAAGTTGATATACAAGGTCTAGACATATATATTCAAACCTAGGATTTGACTAAGATTCAAATGGGCATAACAAATTCAAAAAACAAAAACCAAACACATAGTCTTCTGATGTCATATAGCAAGCATTCAAGTTGATAAACAAACTTGTTTAAATCATGGTCAAACCTAGGATTTGACCAAGATTCAAATGGGCATAATTTTAAAAAATGTAAAATCAAGGCACATAGTCTTCTTATGTCATATAGTAAGCATTCAATTAAGTTGATAAACAAGGTCTAGACATATTCAAACCAGAAACATCATGTATCTAGCTACCCTAGCCCTAAACTCTGTCTTATGAAGTCAAGCATGCATGAAGAGAAGTCGTGGTTTTTGGTTTCAAACATGGAAATTTTAAAAACCCTACCAAGATCTACATTTTGGAGTGACTAAGAAGGATATATGCTTAATTTTTCCTATTCATGTTTTATTAAACTTGTTTAAATCATGGTCAAACCTAGGATTTGACCAAGATTCAAATGGGCATAAAAATTCAGAAAAAACAAAAAATGGAAAATCAAGGCACATAGTCTTCTTATGTCACATTAGTAAGCATTCAATTAAGTTGATAAACAAGGTCTAGATATATTCAAACCAGAGAAATCATGTATCTACCCCTAACCCTAAACTCTATCTCATGAAGTCAAGCATGAAGATATGTGGTTTTTGGTTTAAAACATGGAAATTTCAAAAACCCTCCCAAGAGCTTCATTTTGGAGTGACTAAGAAGGATATATGCTTAATTTTTCATATTCATGTTTTCAACTTGTTTAAATCATGGTCAAACTTAGGATTTGACCAAGATTCAAATGGGCATAAAATTAAAAAAAACAATAAAATGCAAAAACCAATGCACATAGTCTTCTTATGTCATATATATAGTAAGCATTCAATTAAGTTGATAACAAGGTCTAGACATATTCAAACGAGAAAAATCATGTATCAAGCTACCCCTAACCCCAAACTCTGTCTTATGAAGTCAAGCATGAAGAGAAGTACGTGGTTTTTTGGTTTCAAACATGGAAATTTCAAAAACCCTCTCAAGAGCTTCATTTTGGAGTGACTACGAAGGATACATGCTTAATTTTCATATTCATGTTTTAAACTTGTTTAAATCATGGTCAAACCTAGGATTTGACCAAGATTCAAATGGGCATAATTTAAAAAAATGTAAAAGCAAGGCACATAGTCTTCTTATGTCATATAGTAAGCATTCAATTAAGTTGATAAACAAGGTCTAGACATATCAAATTAACCAGAAAAATCATGTATCTACCCCTATATATCCCCAAACTCTGTCTTTATGAATTGAAGTCAAGCATGAAGCAGAAAGTGGTTTTTTGGTTTCAAGCATGGAAATTTCAAAAACCTCCCCAAACTTCATTTTAGAGTGACTAAGAAGGATACAAGCTTGCCTTTTCATTTTCATGTTTTAAACTTGTTTAAATTATCTTGGTCAAATCTAGGATTTGACAAGATTCAAATGGGCAAACATATGATAAGTGATGCAAATATCATTTCTAAGTGCGGGCAAACCAGAGATATGTGGTTTTTGGTTTCAAACATATTCAAACGAGAGAAATCATGTATCTACCCCCTAACACTAAACTCTGTCTCATGAAGTCAAGCGCATGCATGAAGATATGTGGTTTTTGGTTTCAAACATGGAAATTTCAAAAACCCTCCCAAGAGCTTCATTTCGAAGTGATTAATTAAGAAGCATACATGCATGCTTACTTTTTCATATTCATGTTTTAAACTTATTCAAATCTTGGTGAAACCTAGGATTTGACCAAGATTCAAATGGGTATAAAAATTTAAAAAAAAAAAAAAAGGTCTTCTTATGTTATATAGTAGGCATTCAATTAAGTTGATAAACAAGTTCTAGACATATTCAAACAAGAAAAATCATGCATGTATCTACCCATAACCCTAAACTTTGTTTCATGAAGTCAAGCATGAAGATATGTGGTTTTTGGTTTCGAATATGGAAATTCAAAAACCCTCCCAAGAGCTTCATTTTGAAGTGACTAAGAAGCATACATGCTTACTTTTTCATATTCATGTTTTTAACTTATTCAAATCTTGGTGGAACCAAGGATTTGACAAAGATTCAAATGGGTATAAAAATTCAAAAAAAAACAAGGTCTTCTCTTATGTTATATAGTAAGCATTCAATTAATTTGATAAACAAGGTCTACACATATTCAAACCAGGAAAATCATGTATCTACCACCTAACCCTAAACTCTGTCTTATGAAGTCAAGCATGCATGAAGAGAAGTGGTTTTTGGTTTCAAGCATGGAAATTTCCATGTTTGAAACCCAAAACCACTTCTCTTCATATGCTTGACTTCATATGACAGAGTTTAGCGTTAGGGGGTAGATACATGATTTTTTGGTTTGAATATGTCCAAACCTTGTTTATCAACTTGAATGTGTCGTAATATATATATGACATATATAAGAAGACTGCATGCTTTGGTTTTTCATTTTTTGATTTTTTTGAAATTTTAAGCCCATCTGATTCTTTGTCAAATAATAGGTTTGACCAAGATTTAAACATGTTTAAAACATGAAAATGAAAAAGGTAAGCCTCCATCCTTCTTAGTCACTCCAAAATGAAGCTTTTTGGAGGGTTTTTGAAAATTCCATGTTTGAAACCCAAAACGACTTCTCTTCGTGCTTGACTTGATAAGACAGAGTTTTGGGTTAGGGGTAGATACATGATTTTTCCGGTTTGAATATGTCTAGACCTTGTTTATCAACTTAAATGCTAACTATATGACATCAGAATGGGCATAAAAATTTAAAAAATTTAAAAATGTAAAACCAAAATTTAATTGGGAGGAAAGGGTACATGAATTACAATTAAAAAACAAGGTAACTTAAATACTTGGATGCCCCAAGATGTGTGGAAGCCCAAAACAATGGCAAAACATATCATGTGCGCATGCTGCATCCAATTCAAGTAGAACACATAGTAGGCATCGATAGTTTGACCTAAATTTGAAATCAAAGAGAAGGTGGTTAGAAAAAATCAAAATTGGCAAAGCAAAGCATGAAATCAAAAAATTGTGATGCACTCTAGCTATGAAAAGTATCAAACAATGCAAACCAAAATGATTTTTTAGAGGAATACTAGTTCAACTTATTTAATTTTTTATTTGTAGGCCAAAATCAAACCCCGTAGTTGGATTTTTTTTTCAACTTGATCTGTAGTACTGGGGAAAACCCTAGTTTATAACCTATTTAATAATAGATTCGTAGTCGATTCTTTTACTTTTTTATTATTACTATGCAGCACATGTGTGTTTGCCCGTCGAGTGAAACTCGGAGGAAGAGGAATCACTCGGAAGGAGAAGAAGGGAGAGCAGTCACGGGGCCCCTCTTATTGATGGTGTATATTCTTTTTCTGGTGATGTTGACTGTTGTGCAGGGTTTGTCAGTGCGCAGGAGGTGCGAGCGAGCGAGCGAGCGAGTCGAGCGAGGCCGAGAATGAGAGAGATTTGTTTTTTTGTGAGAGGGACAACCGAAGGATCCAGAAGGACCCACAGACTTCCAATACGCATCCTGATGCGTCTTCTCTTGACAAAGAAGATGGCTGGGAGTTGGCGTACCTATTGCACGTGACTTGTGCTCACTCAAGTGTGGGACCACACGCGTGGGCACCACACGTAAGTGACAGACCTGTTGGTGTAAAAACTCGGTTGATTATTATAGTGCATTAGAACAAAGTTTCCTATGGATTCAAGGGTAGGAAATCCAAGTTAACTCATTTACATGACATTATTTTTTCCATGAAGCAAAGTTAACACTATCAATTGGTACATTTTGGAGTGACTAAGAAGGATCAATGCTTACTTATTCGTTTAATTTCACGTGTTAAACTTGTCTAAATCTTGTTCAAACCTAGGATTTGACCAAGATTCAAATGGGCAGAAAAATAATTAAAAAACAGAAAAATTAAAAACCAAATCACATAGTCTTCTTATGTCATATAGTAAGCATTCAAGTTGATAAACAAGGTCTAGACATATTAAACCAGACAAATCATGTATCTATACCCCTAACCCCTAAACTCTGTCTTATGAAGTCAAGCATGTGAAGAGAAGTGGTTTTGGGTTTCAAACATGGAAATTTCAAAAACCTCCCAAAAGCTTCATTTTAGAGTGACTAAGAAGGATACATGCTTCCCTTTACATTTTCATGTTTTAAACTTGTTTAAATTATCTTGGTCAAACCTAGGATTTGACGAAGATACAAATGGGTGGGCACAAAATTCAAAAAAATCAGAAAAATGAAAAACCAAATCACATAGTCTTCTTATGTCATATCGTAAGCAATCAAGTTGATAAACAAGGTCTAGATATATCCAAACCAGACAAATCATGTATCTACCCCCTGTCGATCTTATGAAGTCTAGCATGAAGGGAAGTCGTTTTGGGTTTCAAACATTGAAATTTAAAGAACATCCCAAAAGCTTCATTTTAGAGTGACTAAGAAGGATACAGACTTCCCTTTTCATTTTCATGTTTTAAATTTGTTTAAATCTTGGTCAAACCAAGGATTTGACCAAGATTCAAATGGCCCTAAAAATTCAGAAAAAAATGAAAAGAATGAAAAACCAAAGCACATAACATTCTTATGTCATATGTATAGTAAGGCATTCAAGTTGATATACAAGGTCTAGACATATATATTCAAACCTAGGATTTGACTAAGATTCAAATGGGCATAACAAATTCAAAAAACAAAAACCAAACACATAGTCTTCTGATGTCATATAGCAAGCATTCAATTTGATAAACAAGGTCTAGACATATTCAAACCAGAAAAATCCGGTATCTACCCCTAACCCTAAACTCTGTCTTATGAAGTCAATCACGAAGAGAAGTCGTTTTGGGTTTCAAACATGGAAATTTCAAAAACCCTCCCAAAAGCTTCATTTTGGAGTGAATAAGAAGGATCCAGGCTTACTTTTCATTTTCATGTTTTATACTTGTTTAAATCTTGGTCAAACCTAGGATTTGACCAGGATTCAAATGGGCATAACAAATTCAAAAAAATAAAAACCAAACACATAGTCTTCTGATGTCATATAGCAAGCATTCAAGTTGATAAACAAGCTAGGTCTAGACATATTCAAACCAGAAAATTCATGTATCTACCCCCTAACCCTAAACTCTATCTTATGAAGTCAAGCACGAAGAGATGTCGTTTTGGGTTTCAAACATGGAAATGTCAAAAACCCTTCCAAAAGCTTCATTTTGGAGTGAATAAGAAGTCAAGCACGAAGAGAAGTCGTTTTCATGTTTTAAACTTGCTTAAATCCTGGTCAAACCTAGGATTTGACCAAGATTCAAATGGGCATAAAATATAAAAAAACAGAAAATGAAAAACCAAAGCACATAGTCTTCTTATGTCATATAGTAAGCATTAAAGTTGATAAACAAGGTCTAGACATATTCAAACAAGAAAAATCATGTATCTACCCCTAACCCTAAACTCTATCTTATGTAGTCAAACATGAAGAGAAGAAGTGGTTTTGGGTTTCAAACTTGGAAATTTCAAGAACCTCCCAAAAGCTTCATTTTAGAGTGTCTAAGAAGGATCCATGCTTACCTTTTCATTTTTCATGTGTTAAACTTGTTTAAATCTTGGTCAAATCTACAAATGGGCATGAAAATTCAAAAAAGAAATCAAAAAATGGAAATAGATGGGCATAAAAATACATTTTTTGCCAACATTGTGAATAAGTAAAATGGTACACTGATATCATTTTGCATATATAGGAGTAAAAAACTTGAGTATTCAAAGTTGATGGCCGTGAGAAGATTCACATACAGTATGTGCCAAAATATGTCTTCACAAGAAAGTTCGCTACAGATCCTGCATGAACCCTTCCCAAGTGGGTACAAAAACAAGCAAACTCATACAGTTTAATTTTGAATTCATTAGGATAAAGCTCAATTATAAAACCATATGTAGATGTGGATCGAGATAAAACACTGCAACTTGATTTGGACATCTTTCAGGGTCTAGCGTACATGTGAAAATTGAAGTGGTTGTAGATTGGTAGAGACACTTCACAAAAGACCACTCGTTTTGCCCTCCTTGTGCACAGATGAAATGGGGAATCCATTTTTTATTGCCAACACATGACCCAAAAAATCTACTACTACATCCCCGTTTGAAAATATATAGGTGTCTCACTTATGTCTTGATACATGCATTTTAGTCAGAGATACATACGTATCCATACAAATTTGAGATGCATATTTTTAACCTAGGGGCATATATGAATCTTTAGCAGGTGCGTTTTTTTACTAATCCATATGGAATATTTTGATAAAACCCTTTTAGAAGGCTTTGTTAAGGCCTCAAGGACAATGAGTTGGGAGGAGGCCAGGTAGACTGTAGCTAGGCATTGATTCGGAATTTATGATGCTTGCGACTTGCTTGCGTGGCTTGTTGATTTCCCAGGTGACGCAGCTTTTTTTGACTGCCCAGCC